>JAGIQG010000027.1:3246341-4446341 GCA_024679065.1 Sphyrna mokarran | reverse complement strand
GCACATAAAGAACAATACTTTTCACTGTATACTAATACACGTGACAAATGAAATCTAAAGCATGCCACTCAGTTATATTATAGAAGGCAGTTCACCATCACCTTCTCAAGGGTAGTTAGTGATGGGTAATAAATGATCAAGCCCCTCCCTCAACAGAGATCAAAACCCTCCCCAAATACAGAAAAGGATCCTCTGGCAGAGGCCATCATGACTGGTTATCACTTTTGAAACCAGTAGAGATTTACACCAACATGATGTTATGTCACATGGGAGAGGTTACATCATGGACAGGCACTATTGTATCAAGCCCGTTAATTATGTTAAAATGGCCTCACTTGGCATGAATTTGAGGGAATGGGGTCAGTGATACTTTATCTTTGATGATGTTGGACTTGAGCAAGATTTCAGTTATTAATAGTCACAGTAACTAGGACTAAATGAGCCTTTGGATTTGGAACTTTTTACTCAACTGAGTTCACAGGTTTGTTCAGCTCGAAGCTATGAGTGAAGTAAAGAACAAGGGCAATGCTGAGAATAGGAAGAAACTTTGTTTGACAATGAACTAAATATAACTCAAAGAACTGTTATGGAACTTTTGCCTATGAGCTAAGAACAAATAGTTGTCATAGTTCTCTTGCACTTCCAACCCTCACTGTAGTGATTTTGAAGACACTCGGTGCTGTGAAGCTTTCTTGAGTGAGAGCTTGTGAGCAATTTCATACAGAAGGGATTATCTTTGGAGTTCTGAAATGATCCCACATCAAGTCTTGTTCCCATGTGCTGGCTGGCCTGAGTTGGTTCCAATCTGACAACACATTTTCTTAAACAATTGTCTGTGTTCAAATTCTTCTGTTGCCCTGTCCCTCCCTAACCCCACCTCTCCAGCCCTCCCAATATCTCCATTCCAATTGCTACTTCTGCATTCTTGATTTTCATTGTCACACGTCATTGACAGACATTCTTCACCACCCTTCCCCCCCCCCCCCCCCCACCCCCAATCCTATGCTCTGGGATTCCATCCCTGCACCCTGATCTCTTGTTTGCAAAATGCTCCTTTAAAAGATGTCTCCTTGATTAAGCTTTTATTACCTGCCCCAACATCTCCTTATTTAACTCCATGTTAAATTTTGTGCAATAATGCTCCTGTGGAGCACCTTGGGATATTTCATAACATTTATGTGGGAGACATAAATGCCATATGTTACACCCTAAACTGGACTAATTTCAAACTTGCCTTGTCCTCACCATGCCCACGCTTGGATGTGATTGTCCTCGGGAGAATCAAGCCACTTATTTAATGTGGGAAATTGTTAATTTCAATGAATTCAAGTCTTCAACAATTAAGATGTCAAGAATGATAAATTTGTACTTATTTAACATTGACCTAGAGTTCTACATATTGCAATTGTGCATGGTGAGCAGTAGGTTATCTTCCTTGTGAAAATGTAGTTAAAACTAGTAGTGAAACTGTTGGAGAAGATTCTTAGAAATAGGATCTAAATGTATACATTTACAGCTGAGTGGTCTTATTGGCGACAGCATGGTTTTATATGAGGGAGGTCATGTCTCAGTAATTTGATTGAGTTTTTTGAGGAGGTGACAAAAATGAGTGATGAGGGAAGGGCCATGGATGTTGTTTATGTGGCTTTAATAAAGAATTTGACAAGGACCCTCTTAGCAGACTGGTGCAAAAGGTTAAATCACAGGGGATCAAGAATGAACTAGCTAATGGAATAAGAACGGGCTTGGCCATAGAAGACAGAGTGTAACAGTGGAAGGGTGTTTTTCTGAATGGAGGTCTGTAACTACTGGTGTTCCACACCGATCAGAGCTAGGACCTCTGTTGTTTGTAATATATATAAATGACTTGGAAGAAATCTGATTAACAAATTTGAGGATGATACTAAGATTGCTGGACTTGTGGATAATGATTAAGATTGTCAAGAAAATACAGCAGGATATTAACAGACTTGAAAATTAGGCTGAGAAATGGCAGATGGAATTTAATCTGGACAAATGCAAGGTGATGCATTTTGGTAGATCCTATTCAGGTGAGAGCTATAAAGTAAATAGCAGAACCATCAGGAGTAAAAACACATGCAGAGATTTGGGAATACAGTCCACAAATCCTTAAAAGTGGCAGTACAGATGGAAAAGGTGGTGAAGAAAATATATGGCATGCTTTTTTTCGTCGACCAGGGCATTGAGTATAAAAGTTGACAAATTATGTTGCAGTTATATAAAACGCTTAGGGCACATTTGGAACACTGTGTCCAATTCTGGTCACCACACTACCAGAAGGATGTGGAGGCTTTGGAGGAAGCACAGAAAAGGTTTAGCAGGATGTTGCTTCATATGGAAGGTATTAGCTATGAGGAGAGATTGAATAAACTGGGATTGTTCTCCCTGGAAAACAGTCTAATGAGTGACCTGATAGAAATTTATAAAATTATAAGGGACATAGATAGGTTGAACCATTGGAAGCTTTTTCCTAGGGCAGAAATGGCAATTACAAGGGAGAACAAGTTCACGGTAAAGGGGGATAGGATTCAGTAGAGATGCCCAAGAAAATGTTTTTACACAAAAGTTGGCGATGGCTTAGAATGTACTGCCAAGTGAGGTGATTGAGGCAGATCTGTGAGTGACATTTAAGACTTATCTGGATAGACACTTGAATAGGTGGGAAATAGAGGGATACAGGCGGTTGGTCCAGATAGGACAACGTGATCAGTGCAGGTTTGGTGGGCCAAAGGGCCTGTTCCTGTGCTGCACTATATTTTATTTGTTCTTTGAAACCCTTCAAATCAATGGACTCTTTTGGTTTAATGTTTCCACGTGTGGGCAGTGCAGATTGTGGCAGATTTATGCCATTTTTATATTTCCCAGTCATTGGAATTAATCTAGTGGGAGGATGTCTGCAACTATGTGAATGAGGTGTGCTGTATTCTTATGTGCTGTGTAGTCAAACCATACTGAGCAGAAAGCCGCAGCTGTGGGATGAATGCCAAGAATTAGACTTTGGTTATGTAGAAGTCTGAAGCTGGGATTATTCTCCTCTGAGTGGGGAGATTTAATAGTCATGCTCAAATTTGAGAGTTTTTTTTTCTTGGGTAGAAAATTGTTCTTAATGGCAGGAGGGTTGGTTACCAGGGGGCACACTAAAGAATAAAAATCAGAGGGAGAGATGAGCGATTCTCTTTTAAATTTAGTGGTTTACATCGATCTGGAATGCACTGTCTGAAAGAGCAAGGGAAGCAGTTTCAATTGTAACACTCATAACATAAGAACTGATAAAAGTCATTTGACCTCTGCCATTCAGGATCATGGCTCAACTCCATCTCTCACATCATTGCTGGAAAGTAGAATTAAAATGAGCAGCTAGTTTATTTTTTTTACTGCTTTTTGGCTGGTGCCAATGTGATGGGCTGAATGGTCTCTTTCTATATTGTAAGTTTTCTATGATTATCTCTACATTTCTTAATTCCTTTGATGTCCAAAAATGAATCAACCTCTTTTGAATCTACTCCACGACTGAGTACAGGAATTGAGGAATTGTCCTCAATTCCCAGGACAAAGTTTTAAAGATCACAACTCTCGAAATGAAAAGAAATCTGCTTCTCTTTACTCAAAATGGCCAGCAAATGATTTGGAGACTGTGCTTGGTGTTTTTGATTCTCTAGCCAAGAGAAATGGGCTCCCAACATCTTTCTCTCTCAAGCTCCTTTGAATTTATGGAGGTGATTCTTACAGAAGTGTTGAAAGAGAAAATTGGCCTAAATCCTGAGTTTTTCAGTTCAACTTCAGACCTGAGTCTCCCACATTCTGCGCAATCAGAAGTCACAGTCGTGAATATGATTAAATGCTTGAGGGTGGGGCCTGTTCAGGCCAGAATCCGACAGTTCGGGACCTCTGCATGTTTTTAGTAGCCCTGATCTATTAGTCTTCCCTTTACTGGCCAGCTCAATCGCTGGCCAGCGCAGGGCCCCCACAGTGCTGCCCCTCCAGCACCCCATCCATGGTCTATTATGGCTTTCCCAAGCATTCCTGGAGCACCCTGATGTCCAGCCCCCTTACCCCCAACATGGGCATTTATGTGGGCATTTCGCACCTTGGACAGTGCCAGGGAGCAGAGGCTGGCACTGCCAGCATGCCCATGACCAGGGAAGTTCTGATTGCCATCCCTTTCATTCTGGTGAGGCCTCCTGCTCGTTCCCCGCAAATGGGGAACTACTTTAAACCCTGCCAGAGTGAAATAGTCCTGGAATATGGGAGATGCTATTAGGCCCAGAGAATTCTGTGCCAGCCTGATAATCACAATTGGTACAGAGAGGAAACCCGATACTCTACACAGGTAGAGTATCCCACCCTCCCCCCTCCTCTAACCTAATAATAAAAGTGTGTGAGAAGTTTTTTTTTCTCTCTCCTGGAAATTAAAGTATCAGGGATGGCAGTGCAGGCAGTACGTTGCACCTCCTGCGGTATGTACGAGGTGAGGGACACCAGTGTTCCTGCTGATTACACCTGCAGGAGGTGTGCACATTTGCAGCTCCTTGAGGATCGTGTTAAGGAGCTGGAGCTGGAATTAGAGGAACACAGGGTAATTCGAGAGGTTGAGGAGGATATTGGCAGGAGTAACAAAGAGATAGTCACTCCTAAAAGTGATTCTTGGGTAACTATTAGGAGGAGGGGTAAGAAGCAATAGGGTAGACAATCCCCTGGGGCTGTTCCCCTCCAAAACAAATTTTCTGTCTTGGAGGCTACAGTTGAGGAAGAATCAACTGGAGATGATGAAAGGGAGCAGGTCTCTGGGGGTGAGCCTGCTGAGAATGCTCAGGTGGTTAGGGGGAATAAGAGATTGGGCCTAGTAATTGGAGACTCCATAGTTAGAGGGACAGATAGGAGAGTAAATAATAATAAAAGTAACTCAGGGCTGGTGTGTTGCCTCCCAGGGGCTGGGGTCCAGGATGTCGCAGATCGGGTTTTTAAGATTCTTAAGGGAGAGGGGAGTCAACCCCAAGTCATAGTTCATGTGGGGACACATGATATAGGAAGGACGAGGGAACGGGATATTAAACAGAAATTTATGGAGTTGGGGGTGGAAGCTTAGGGCCAAAACTGGCAGAGTGGTTATCTCTGGACTCTTGCCTGTGCCAAGGGATAGTTTAGAGAAGAATAGAGAGAGGGAATGTTTGAACTCGTGGCTGCGGGGATGCTGCAGGAGGGAGGGGTTCAGGTTCCTGAACAATTGGGACTCATTCTGGGATAGGTGGGACCTCTACAAGAGAGATGGTCTACACCTGAACCAGAGGGGAACTAATATCTTGGGGAGAAAATTTGCTAAGGCTATGCAGGGGGCTTTAAACTGATTCGGGAGGGGGGGGGATCCTAAGTAGTTGGGGTGCTAAGAGGGATGAGAGTAAGGGGGTCATAGAGGAAAGCTGTAAAACACAGCAGCATACGGGTGGGGTAGGGCATGGTTTGAAATGCGTTTACTTTAATGCAAGGAGTAATCGCAATAACGGGGAGGAACTTGCAGCTTGGACCAGTACCTGGAACTTCGAAGTTGTGGCCATTTCAGAGACTTGGGTAGAGCAGGGACAAGAATGGATGTTGCAGGTTCCGGGGTTCAAATGCTTTAGTCGGAGTAGAGAAGGAGGTAGAGGGGGGGAGGAGTGGCATTATTAGTCAAAGACTGTATCACAGTGACAGAGAAGAAGTTTGATGAGGACTTGTCTGTTGAGGTAGTATGGGCTGAGATTAGAAACAGGAGAGGAGAGGTCACCTTGTTGGGAGTCTTTTATAGACCTCCTAAAAGTTCTAGAGAGGTAGAGGAAAGGATTGCAAAGTCGATCCTGGACAGGAGTGAAAGTAATAGGGTAATTGTTATGGGGGACTTTAACTTTACTAATATTGATCGGAATAGCTATAGCTCTAGCTCGTTAGAGGGGTCAGTTTTCGTACAAAGTGTGCAGGAAGGTTTTTTGACTCAGTATGTAGATAGGCCAAATAGAGGTGAGGCTACATTGGATTTGGTGCTGGGCAATGAGCCGGACCAGGTGTTAGGCTTGGAAGTTAGTGAACATTTTGGTGATAGTGACCACAATTCGGTTACGTTCACCTTAGTGATGGATAGGGATAGGCATGAAGCTGGGGGCAGTAGTTATAGCTGGGGAAAGGGTAATTATGAGGCCATCAGGAGAGAATTAGGGTGCATAGATTGGACTAGGAACTACAGGGACTGGGAACATCTGGAATGTGGAGCTTATTCAAGGAGCAGCTGCTGCGGGTCCTTGATAAGTATGTCCCTGTCAGGCAAGGAGGAAATGGTCGAGTAAGGGAACCTTGGTGTACGAAAAAGTTGATTTGCTGGTTAAAAGGAAAAAGGAGGCTTATGTCAGGATGAGGCTTGAAGGCTCGGTTAGTGCAATGGATAGCTATAGATTAGCCAGTAGGGAGCTAAAGAGTGAATTGAGGAGAGCTAAGAGGGGACACGAGAAGACTTTGGCTAATAGGATTAAGGAGAATCCTAAAGCTTTCTTTAGATATGTTAAGAATAGAAGATTGGTTAGGACAAGATTAGGGCCAGTCATAGACAGCAGTGGGAAGTTGTGCGTGGAGCGTGAAGAGATTGGAGAGGCACTGAATAAATATTTCTCTTCGGTATTCACACAGGGAGATGTAAATGTAGTTGTGGAGAACACTGAGGTACAGGGTTGCAAACTGGAAAGTATTGAAGTAGGTAGGGAGGATGTGCTAGATATTCTTGAGGGTTTGAAGTTAGATAAGTCCCCTGGGCCGGACGGGGTTTACCCTAGGATTCTCTGGGAGGCGAGAGAGGCGATTGCAGAGCCTCTGGCTCTGATCTTCAGGTCGTCGTTGGTTACAGGTATAGTGCCGGAAGACTGGAGGATAGCGAATGTTGTCCCATTGTTCAAGAAGGGGAATAGAGACTTTCCAGGGAATTATAGGCCGGTGAGTCTTACTTCTGTTGTGGGCAAAGTATTGGATAGAATTATTAGGGATAGGATTTATAGTTATTTAGAGAGAAATGAATTGATTGGGGATAGTCAGCATGGTTTTGTGAAGGGTAGGTCGTGCCTTACTAACCTCAATGAGTTTTTTGAAAAAGTGACTAAAGAGGTGGATGGGGGTAAGGCGGTTGATGTGGTATATATGGACTTTAGTAAGGCGTTTGATAAGGTGGCCCATGGAAGACTTCTGCAGAAAATGCAGATGTATGGGATAGAAGGTGATTTAGCTAATTGGGTTAGGAATTGGCTATCAGATAGAAGACAGAGGGTGGTGGTTGATGGGAGATATTCATCGTGGAGTTCGGTGACAAGTGGTGTACCTCAGGGGTCTGTTTTGGGGCCCCTGCTGTTTGTAATTTTTATAATGATCTGGATGAGGGTATTGAAGGATGGATTAGTAAATTTGCGGATGACACCAAAGTCGGAGGAGTGGTAGATAGTGAAGAGGGGTGTTATAATTTGCAGAGAGACTTGGACAAGTTGCAGAGCTGGGCCAAGAGGTGGCAAATGGAGTTTAATGTGGAAAAGTGTGAGGTAATGCACAATGGCAGGAATAATAAATGTGTAGAGTATAGGGCTAATGGTAGGATTCTTAATAGTGTTGATGAACAGAGGGATCTTGGTGTATATGTGCGTAGATCCCTGAAAGTAGGCAGTCAAGTCGATAAGGTTGTTAAGAAGGCATACGGAGTCTTAGCTTTTATTGGTAGGGGGATTGAATTTCGGAGCCACAACGTAATGTTGCAACTGTACAAAACTCTAGTGCGGCCGCACTTGGAGTATTGTGTGCAGTTCTGGTCCCCACATTATAAGAAAGATGTGGAGGCATTGGAGAGGGTACAGAGGGGGTTTACCAGGATGTTGCCTGGTATGGAGGGCAGGTCTTATGAGGAGAGGCTGAGGGATTTGAGGTTGTTTTCGTTAGAAAGGAGGAGGCTAAGAGGGGACCTGATCGAAACATATAAGATGATTAGAGGTTTAGATAGGTGGACAGTGATAGCTGTTTTCCTAGGATGGAGAAAGCTAGCACGAGGGGACACAGCTTTAAATTAAGGGGTGATAGTTATAGGACGGATATCCGAGGTAGGTTCTTTACCCAAAGGGTGGTTCGGGAGTGGAATGCCCTGCCTGCAGCAGTTGTAGATGTGCCAAGTTTGGTTGCGTTTAAGAGGTTAGTTGATAAGTATATGGAAGAGAAGGGAACGGTTTAGTTTGGAGGGGCATTGCTTTTTATATTGGTCGGCGCAACATCGAAGGCCGAAGGGCCTGTTCTGTGCTGTAATGTTCTATGTTCTAAAATACATGTTAAAAAAAAGATTTAAATGACTTGCCTCTCTTCCCGCCTATTTTCTGCGCACTCCCAACCGCATCTGTACCCCGGCTGTGGAGATGCATGTGTCAGGAATATATGCGCAAATCCCATGACATGGTCACACGCAGTTCTCCCATCCCGACGCACCAAAAAACATGCGCATCATGGTGGGAGAATCACCCGCTACATGTTTCAGTTAGATTGTCCTTCATTCTTCGATGTTCCAGGGCTTATAATCAACTTTCCTCCATTGAATAATCCTCTCATTCCAGGAACCATTCAAATTAACATTTGTTTTTTTCTCTCTCTCGGGCAAATATGCTCTTTCTTTAGTTAGTGAAACCAAAGCTACCCACAGTCTCCAAGTGTGGCCTCACAAATGCACTGTATAATTGAAGGAAGATTCTTTTAAATTCAAATCTCTAACAAAAGATAGCCCTCCTAATTGCTTTGCTGTATGTACATTTGTATTCTCTAATTCATTCATAAGGGCATCCAGGATAAATACTTGAAAAGGAACATTTGCAGAGCTGTAGTAAAGGAAGGGAGTGAATGGGACTAATTGGATAGTTCTTTTAGAGACCTGGCACAATTGACCTCCTGTGCTGTATAATTCTAGACACTGCAGCAATTGGAGGGATGCCAGCAATTTTGGTTTTTCAGGATATCAACAGTGAATGCTCCTTAGTTAATGGAAGGGATGGATTCTTGACAGTCTGTGCTTCTACATCCACATCAGCTTCCATTCCGATACTTCCCACCTCTACCCCAACACAAGTTGTCACTGGTACAGATTTTAAATTTGCTTTTTAATATCAACTAAAAAATAAAAAATGGTTATTACAAGTTTCTGTCTGTCAAATACCAAGTGCTCAGATAATGTCAGTGCAGCTGGCTTGAGATTATGGTAAATTTTAATAGTCTTAACGCAAATACTGTCTGTCTGCCACTTTCAAATGTCAAATGGGCTGTTCTGCCTGAATCCCAAGAGGTTCACGTTATCACATTTTAATATAGAGTACCCATAGCCTTTTCTTCCTTAATTGCTTTGAACCTATTGTTTGTGCCCTCGCATCCTGTATTAAACATCTGGTGTTATTAAATTACTTAATAAAATGAGCCCATTTCAACTGGGGGCTGGGGGGGGGCGGTGGTGGGGAAGCAATTTTAGCAAATAACCAGCATACAAAATGAATTTTGAAAAAGCTCTTTCCACACAGCCATTTTCATCCTTTATTATTATTTAGAGACTTCGTCCTTGTCAATGAATATATACTGAATTTCAGATTTCAATTTTAGACAAACCAGTTCGATTGCATTTAATTCAGTTTGATAAATTTAGCTCTGAAGGAAGGGCATTTTTTTTAGGGTATCAACAGTAACTTTCTACACTAAAGACACATTTATAAAGTACAATTCTTCATGGGTCTATAATCAGGCACCATGTGACTGATGTTGCCACAAAGACGATATTGGGAAAGGTAATTAAAAAGTTTGGTGAAGCAGATAGATTTCAAAGACCATCTTAAAAGGAGAAAAGTAGAAGATTTTAGAAATGGTATTTCCTTGAGTGGTTGAGGAGAATATCAATGCATTTATGAAGAAGCTAGATAAGTAAAGGAATAAAGGCAATAAAGAGTAATGATTGAATTAGATAATGAAAGATGGGAGAAGGCTGATGTGATCTGTAAATGCTATATGGATAAGTAGCTGCATGGCCTGTTTCTATGCAAAATTCCCTATGTAATCCAATTAATTTTAGTCCTTTAGGACTAGGCAGCCAAAGGCATAGAAACAGAGTGAAGAAAATTGGAGATGCACGAGGCCAGAATTAGAGGAGTGTGGATTCTTCAAGAGTTATTTGTTGTGATGGCCATGGGGAATCATTGATAGATCTACCCTTGGACTTCATGAAGTATGAGCTGCCTTATTGAGCAAGTGGAGGCTCACCCAATGGGAAGCAGCCAGTAAGGCTTATTAAGCCTGCAACTTTACTGATTTTGTAGGTCCCAAGGTGAAAACTACTTTGACTGAAAGCCATGGAAACAGCTTTTCCTTTGGTCGACAATAAGAGGCATTGGTGATGGAAACCAATGTCTAATGGTATTACTGCATTGGAAGTAAGAAGAAAAATTATTTTCTTCCTCCATCTTTCTTTCTGGACAACTTACAAGCATCAAGAATTTCTCTGATAATGAAAGACCATCATTCTCTTTTCAGGAAACTCAAGCCCTCTGACACCAGTGGCAGGAGTGTATAAGGTTATTAGTAGGTACTCTAGAGATTTTCAGGAGATCTTAGGGAAAATAGATGGTGTCAAGAACAAGATCTATGTTGTTCTCGATGCTACACTGAGGTACTTCAGAGCCAGGACAATCCTTTACTCCATTCTAAAGAAGGTGGAAACTGAACTAGAATGCCTTAAAAGCTTGGGTGTAATATGGTCAGTGCAATTTTCAGATTAAACCGTGCCCGTTGTCTCTGTTCTTAAACCCAACTAATTAGTTGGCGGTGACTATAAACAAAGGGTCAATCGGTTTTCAAAACTTGAAAGGTAATTTATGCTCTTGATTGAAGATCTGTATGCTAAGTTAACAGAAACTAAAATCAGCGTAGGCCATTCAGTCCTTTGAGCCTGCTGCACCATTCATCTCGATTATGGCTGATCATCGAATTCAATATCCTGACCCCAGCTTCCCCTTCCGTATCCCTTGATCCCTTTGGCCCCAAGAACTATATCTAATTTCTTCTTGAAATCAGACAACGTTTTGGCCTCAACTACATACGGTGGTAGTGAATTCCGCACATTCACCATTCTCTGTCTGAAGAAATTTCTCTTCACCTCAGTTCTAAAAGGTTTACCCCTTGTCCTCAAACTACGATCCCTAGTTCTGGACTCCCCCACCATCGGAAACATTCTTCCTGAATCTACCCGACAAACCCTGTTAGAGTTTTGTAAGTTTCTATGAGATCCCCTCTCGCTCTTCTAAACTCCAATGAATATAATACTAACTGACTGGTCTCTCTTCATATAGCAGACCTGCTATCCCAGGAGTCAGCCTGGTAAACGTTCGCTGTGCTCCCGCTATAGCAAGGGCATCCTTCTTCAGATAAGGACACCGAAGCTGCACTCAGTACCTCACTGATGGCCAATCAATTGCAGCAAAACCTCCCTATCCTTATATTCAAATCCTCATACTATTTGCTGCCTTTACTGCCTGCTGTACCTGCACGTTTACTTTCAGTGACTGACTCACGAGGACTCCAAGGCCTCGTTGAGTATCCACCTCTCAATTTACAACCATTCAAGTAATAATCTTCTTTGTGTTATTACTAACAAAGTAGCTAACCTCACATGTATCCACATTATGTTGCATCTGCCATGCAGATGCCCACACACTCAGCCTGTCCAAATTACATTGAAGCATCTCTGCATCCTCCTCAGAGCTCACCCAATTTTGTATCGTCTGCAAATTTGGAGATAATACACTCGCTTCCCTCTTCCAAATCATTAATATATAATGTGAACAGTTGGGGCCAAGCACAGATCCCTGCAGAAACCCACTATTCACTGACTGCCAATTAGAAAAAGATCTATTTAAGTCAATTCTTTATTTCCTATTTGCTGACCAGCTTCTATCCATCTCAACATTATCTGCAATCTCATCTGCTTTAACTTGATGTAGAAGTCTGTTATGCGAGACCTTGTCGAAAACCTTCTGAAAGTCTAAATAAATCACACCCACTGGTTTTCCTTGGTCAACTGTACTAGTTACATTCTCAAAAAAATTCCAATAGATTCATCAAGCATGAATTTCCCTTTTGTCCCATGCTGACTTTGTCTGATTATACTACTAACTTCCAAATGCCAAGTTATGAAATCCTTGAGAATAGACTCCAATAACTTCCCTTGTACCGACGTTAGGCTACAGTTTAACTAGTCTATAGTTCCCTGTTTTCTTTCTACTTTCTTTTTTGAACAGCAGACTTAACTTAACTATCCTCCAATCTATAGGAACTATTCTAGAATTTTGGAAATTAACCACAATAGATTTACTATTTCCAGAGCCAGTTCCTTAAGTACTCTGGGATGAAGATTATCAGGACCTGGAGATTTATCCATCTTCAATCCCATCAATTTCCCCAAAACCATTTCTCTACTAATGCTGATTTCCTTCTCTCAGCACTTCTGGCACATTGTTCATGTCTTTCTTTGTGAAGACTGAAGTAAAGTACAAATTTAATTTCTCAGCTATTTCTTTATTCCCCATTAAACGTTCTCCCATTTCTGACAGTAAGGGGCCCTACATTTGTTTTTGTCAATCTTTTTGTCTTTACATTTACAGTAAGTTTTTATGTTCCCTGCCATCTTACTGTTTTCCCTAATCAGTCCCTTGGTCTTTCTTTGCTGAATTTTAAACTGTTTCTAATTCTCAGGCCTATTGCTTTTTCTTGCCAATTTGTATACTTCTTTGAATCTGATACTATCTGTAATTTCCCTAATAAGCCATGGTTTGGCTGCAATTCCATTACCATTCTTGCGCCAAACAAGAATAAACAGCTTCTGGGGTCTACCTATTCATTCTTTAAATGCATGCCGTTGCCTGTCCACTGTCTTTCAATAATGTTTCCCAGTCTGACATGGCCAACGCATGCCTCATACCATCATCATTACTTTTATTGAGATTCAGGACCCTAGTCTCAGAATCAACTACATCAATATATACCTTGACAAAGAATTCCATCTTGTGGCAAGACATTCACTCCCAACCTCAACGCGAAGACTGGGTCCACACTGAGTGCATATGTTACTACTTCTGTGCTAACAACATTGAAGGAAGCAAAAAGTGATATTGCCGATAGCATGTGGGGCGTCAACTTTCAGTATAATAAGAAAGCTGACCTATCCAGATATCCTTGACTCAAATCTTTAACAAACTGATAGACTTGGTTAAAAGCCACCACTATCTGAAAGCCTCCAGGCCTGCAGTAACTCTCCAGCTATAATCACTTCAACATGGTTGGAAAACCCCTGTGGAATTAGTCACTGAGTACTTTGATGGGCTATAGAAATTAGCTCAGCATTGTGAATTTGAACTGCACTTAATGAAATGCCACGGGACAAATCGGTACGTGGCATAAATGATCCAACCATTTGATCACTAGCATTGTGATAGTTATAGGACGGATATCAGAGGTAGGTTCTTTACCCAAAGGGTGGTTCGGGAGTGGAATGCCCTGCCTGCAGCAGTTGTAGATGCGCTGAGTTTGGTGGCATTTAAGAGGTTAGTTGATAAGTATATGGAAGAGAAGGCATTGGTTTAGTTTGGAGGGGCATTGCTTTTTATATTGGTCGGCGCAACATCGAGGGCCGAAGGGCCTGTTCTGTGCTGTAATGTTCTATGTTCTATGTTCTAACCATTCGAAAAAAGTTGTTGGCAGAACCCATTTGGACTTTAAAAAAAAGCAGTTGAGATAGCCTTGTCACTTGAGAATATGGAAAGAGGGCTGCGGCACTACAAGGGGCATCAGGCAGCAGTGTCTCCCAACTAGAGGGAGGGACATCATGCAACCAGTCCTCAATGAAGAGTGCTAGTCTCAATCAGGTATTAAAGGGCTCTATTCAACATAGGAACCTTAATGCCACCACCAAATAGTCAAGAATTGTCAGTGCCAACAGTAAGGATATTAAAGAACATATTCTAGAAAGATACAGTTACTGGGTTGCTGCAAGCATTGTGAAAGGACCCAGCTACAGTGGCACAGTGGTTAGCACTGCTGCCTCACAGCGCCAAGGAGCCAGGTTCAATTCTCAAGTCACTGGGTGGATTTTGCACTTTTTCCCAGTGTCTGCGTGGATTTCCTTTGGATGCTCCATTTCTTCCCACAGTTGAAAAATGTGGTTAGGTTGATTGGCCATGTTAAGTTGACCCTCGTGTCAGGGAGATTACCGAGATAAATGAGAGTTACAGGAGTAGGTCAAGGTGGGATTGTAGTTGGTACAGACTCGATGGGCCGAATGGCTTCCTTCTGTACTGTAGAACATAGAACATAGAACATTACAGCACAGAACAGGCCCTTTGGCCTTCGATGTTGTGCCGACCAATATAAAAAGCAATGCCCCTCCAAACTAAACCATTCCCTTCTCTTCCATATACTTATCACTAACCTCTTAAATGCCACCAAACTTGGCGCATCTACAACTGCTGCAGGCAGGGCATTCCACTCCCGAAACCCTTTGGGTAAAGAACCTACCTCTGATATCCGTCTATAACTATCAATCCCCTTAATTTAAAGCTGTGTCCCCTTGTGCTAGCTTTCTCCATCCTAGGAAAAAGGCTATCACTGTCCACCCTATCTAAAACCTTAATCATCTTATATGTTTCGATTAGGTCCTCTTAGCTGCCGCTTTCTAACGAAAACAACCTCAATCCCTCAGCCTCCTTCATAAGACCTGCCCTCCATACCAGGCAACATCCTGGTAAACCTCCTCTGTAACCCTTCAATGCCTCCACATCTTTATAATGCGGGGACCAGAACTGCACACAATATTCCAAGTGCGGCCACACTAGAGTTTTGTACAGTTGCAACATGACGTTGTGGCTCCAAAAATCAATCCCCCTACCAATAAAAGCTGACTCCATATGCCTTCTTAACAACCTTCTCGACTTGACTGCCTACTTTCAGGGATCTATGCACATACACACCAAGATCCCTCTGTTCATCAAGACTACTAAGAATCCTACATTAGCTGTATACTCTACACATTTATATTCCTGCCATAGTGCTTACCTCACACTTTTCCACATTAAACTCCATTTGCCACCTCTCGGCCCAGCTCTGCAACTTGTCCCAAGTCTCTCTGCAAACTATAACACCCCTCTTCACTATCTACCACTCCACCGACTTTAGTGTCATCTGCAAATTTACTAATCCATCCTTCAATACCCTCATCCAGATCTTTTATAAAAATTACAAACAGCAGGGGCCCCAAAACAGACCCCTGAGGTACACCACTTGTCACCGAACTCCACGATGAATATCTCCCATCAACCACCACCCTCTGTCTTCTATCTGCTAGCCAGATAGAAGATCTGTAGGGATTCTATGATTGGATCTTTCAAGAACCGGCAAAACATGTGCTGCCTGAAAAGAAAGCTGAGGCTGGGAGGGATGGAATTGTTTTGTAACAATGAAAATTGCCCTGATAATAGTGGAATTACCAGTTGTTCACAGCATTTCTTTCAGAGGCTAAGAATTGAGCCTTAACTTTAGCTAATACAAAGACTCATGGCACATTAATATAAAGATGTTCTTTATTGACCAATGTACAATGGGAGGAGATATCAGGCAGTCTGATGCCTCTCTGAAGTTGCATTACGTTCACCAACATAATTATGTCTCCAAAGTCACTTTTCCCTCTCCTGATAAGCATCAGATCAATTATTAATAAATGTCATATACTTCAGCCAATTGCATTCTGCTCTCTGACAACATTGGTCTTTAGAATCCGGAAACTCGTACTCTTGTTTCCTACCAACGTCTATAATGCTAATCATAGAGTTTAAGAACGTAAGAAATAAGAGCAGGAGTAACCCATCTAACCCTTTGAGCCTGCCCTGCCATTTAATAAGATCATGGCTGATCTGAAGTGGTTCTGTTCCACTTTCCTGCTTTCTCCCCATAACCCTTAATTCCCTTGTCTATCTTAAATCTACCAACCCGCGACTTAAATATATTCAGCAAGGTAGCCTCCACCACTTCAATAGGCAGAGAATTCCAGAGATTCACCACCCTTTGAATGAAGAAGTTCCTCCTCAACTCCATTCTAAACTGCTCCCCTCCCCATTTTGAGGCTGTGCCCTCTAGTTCTGCTATCCTTTCTAAGCGAGAAGAATCTCTCTACCTCTACCCTATCTAGCTCTTCCATTATGTTGTAATAAGATCCCCCCTCAGTCTTCTAAATTCTAAAGAGTACAGACGCAGTCTATTCAATCTTTCTTCATAAGCTAACCCCCTCATCTCCAGTATCAGCCTGGTGAATCTTTTCTGTACTCCCTCCAAGGCCAATATATCCTTTTGCAAATGCGGGGACCAAAAGTGCCCACAGTACTCCAGTTGCGGCCTCACCAGTGCCCTGAGTTGCAGCAAGATCTCCTTGCTTTTATATTCTATCTCCCTCGCTATAAAGGCCAACATTCCATTCGCCTTCTTCATCACCTGATGCACCTGCAGACTGGGTTTTTGTGATTCGTGCACAAGGACCCCCAGGTCCCTCTGCACTGTAGCATGCTGCAGCTTTTCACCCTTTAATCAATGATCCCTCCTACTATTATTTCTACCGAAGTGGATAACCTCACGTTTGCTAACATTATACTCCATCTGCCAGGTCCTCGCCCACTCACTCAGCCTATCCAGGTCTCTCTGCAGTCTTTCCACACCTTCCACGCAATTTGCTTTTCCACTCATATCTGTGTCATCACCAAATTTCGTTACCCTACACTCAGCCTCCTCCACCAGATCGTCTACATAAATGGTAAACAGTTGAGGCCCCAGCACTGATCCCTGCGGCACTCCACAAGTCACCAACTGCCAATCAGAAAAGCACCCATTGATTCCGACTCTCTGCTTCCTGTTAGACAACCAATCCTCAATCAACGCTAACATCTTACCCCCAACTCCCTGCACCCTAACCTTTTGCAGCAATCTTTTGTGAGGCACCTAATCAAACGCCTTCTGGAAATCTAAAAACACAACATCCACTGGTTCCCCTCTGTCTACCGCACGCGTCACATCCTCATAGACATCCAATAAATTCGTTAAACACGACTTCCCCTTCATGAATCCATGCTACGTCTGCTTGATTAAACCGTTCTTTTCTCGGTGTCGTACTATTTCTTCTGTGATGACAAACTTCTCCCCATCTCTTAACAACTCCTATTATGCAAATCATCAGGTCAAATGTTCTTGTTCTTACTGATCTGGTGAGTTACCTCTATCAGAAGGAAATGAATGATCCTAATCATTTTAGATGCTGGGAATCTGTACTCTCCAACCCTATGATAAAAATTGATCTGCAACTAAAAGAATGCAGTTCTTCTTAGTTCCTATCCCATTATGCCTCAGGACATAGAACATGAACATTACAGCGCGAACAGGCCCTTCGGCCATTCGATGTTGCGCCGACCAATGAGGAAAAGCATGACACTCCAAACTCACACCATTCCCCTTTTTCGTCCATAAACGTATCTACTAACCTCTTAACACCACAAAACTTAGCGCATCTACAAACTGCCGCAAAGGGCAGGGCAAAATACTTCTTGCATTAAAGTGTACGCATTTCAAACCATGCCCTACTCCACCTGTACGCTGCTGTGTTTTACAGTTCTCATCTATGACCCCCCTGTTCTCGTCCCTCTTAACATCCAAACTACTCAGGATCCCACCCCCCCTCTGAATCAGTTTAAAGCCCCCTGCATAGCCTTTGCAAATTTTCCCCCCAAGATATTAGTTCCCCTCTGGTTCAGGTGTAGACCATCTCTCTTGTAGAGGTCCCACCTATCCCAGAATTAGTCCCAATTGTTCAGGAACCTGAACCCCTCCCTCCTGCACCATCCCCGCAGCCACGAGTTCAAACATTCCCTCTCTCTGTTCTTCTCCAAACTATCCTGTGGCACAGGCAAGAGTCCAGAGATAACCACTCTGTCTGTTTTGGCCCTAAGCTTCCACCCCAACTCCATAAATTTCTGTGTAATATCCCCTTCCCTTGTCCTACCTACATCATGTGTCCCTACATGAACTATGACTTGGGGCTGACTCCCCTCTCCCTTAAGAATCTTAAAAACCCGCTCTGAGACATCCTGGAACCCGGCCCCTGGGAGGCAACACACCAGCCCTGAGCCCCATTTATTACTAGGACAGCCTGCATTTTAGCCAAAGTGTATAGAAAATAAATCTGAAATACTTTTAAATCTGAAATACATATTTAAATTTTTTAACTGGTTATATATGTTTCTATGCAGACAGTACCTTCTGTAATATTTTAAGGCAGTCAATGATTCTTATCCTAAAGTTAATCTACTTAGTTCTTTAGTAGTTGTTTTAGTGTTTTAAATCCCAGAGTATTTTTGGAAATTCTCTAACACTAGTGAATAGCCACCACTTGAAGCTGGAAGTGGATGCATAGTCTCCGTTATTGAAAAACAGAACTAAAAGCACCTCAAATCAGGCATCCAACTCCTGAGGCCAGGCTCGCTGCCTTCATAAAGGACATTTTAACGGCCCGGTAACTTTTAGACAGCAATCAACCTGTCTCCCACTTATCATTGTAATGGGGCACAGACCAAACCTCATGGGGAAATATTTGCTTCAGCTTAACTGTTTGGAGATCTTCAGGGTAGGCACACAAGAGGTGTATGATTATTAGTAGATACTCTGGAATTTCAAGAGAGCTTGGGAAAAGTAGAAGGTGACAAGGCCTATACTGACCCCAATGCTACACCGAGGTACCTCAGAACCAGGCCTTTATTCATGTTGGAGAAGGTTGAAACTAAATTAAATTAAAATGCCACAAAAGCTTGGGTAGAAGAAGGTCGAAGCAATTTGCAGAATGGACCATAGTCTGTTTTTAATCCCACATATCAGTTTATCTTTGTGGTGACTACACAAGAGAGTCAATTGGTTTGAAACTTGATAGGTGACCTATGTCCTGGATCGAAGATCTGTGTACTAAGTTAACAGACGTTCTTCCGGTTGGATATGAACCATATCTGCCTCCGGCTTGAATTGCATCACTCGTCTTGGAAATATGTGCCAAACACCTCACACAAGGGACTCTACGAATAGAGTTGTTTGCCTTCTGAGGTTTCATCGGTGTGCCATTTTCCAGACTGTTAAGGAAAGCATTCTTTAAGGGCTATTCAGGTTGGCAGTATACTTAGATGATGTCTTGGTCATGAGGACTTCAGACCAAGAACACTTGACCAACCTAGAAATTGTTGTCCTGCAATAATTCTCCTAAGTGGCATTCCACTTGAAGAGAGAGAAATGCATTTTCCAGCTGGCTGAAGTAACCTATTTAGGCTATTGAGTAGATGGCAACGGGTTATATCCAGTAGAGATAAAGTAAAGGCCATCAGGAAGGCACCAACCCCAAGGAACACAACAGAGCTAAAAATTCTTCCTGGGATTTCTTAATTATTATGGAAAGTGTATCCCGAATTTGGCTTCCCTGTGACCTTCATGCATGTCCTACAATGAAAATAATGAATGGTCTTCGGAACCTTTTGCAGGCAGAGGTTTTTTTTCTCAGGTCAAATTTCGGTTATTGTCATCCAACTCGCTGGTCCATTTCAAGCCAAAGAAAGATCTTGTGTTGACGTTTGTACTTTCCTGCACACAGTGCAATGTTGTCACATTTCTGGAAAGAAGAGATGGAGAAGCCCATTGCATATGTCTCTAAGATCTTCTTGCGCAATGGTTGATGTTTTGTTATAATTACTAACCATAAACCCTTACTGGGCGTGTTCAAGGAAATCAAATTATTCCCCCCACCACCACCACCGCCACCTCCGCCCCGCTCCCACAACCCCCTTGTCTGACAGTTGAGTAACATGTATTCCTCTCAAGTGCCAGACAATGACCATTTCCAACAGGAAAGAATCTAAAGATCTGGGAGTTAACATTGGCTAGAAACTGAACTGGACTTTGTTTTTTGTTCAAGGGGCACAATAACTCTTTCACTCATGTTGTTTCAGAATGAATAACAGCCCCCAATTTTTGTCCACCTCTTACAGCTTTGTCAACCCTGTCATCATTCAGTGTTTCAAAATACTTTTTACCGCTTCAATAGAAGTAATGAGCACAGTAAATCTTCCCACCTTATTGAGAATGTTGCAAATATGAATTGACCAAAGAGTGTGTAGATTGTCTTTTGTCATAGAATTTGCCTTTCCATTTAGCCTACCTGTCTGCGCAGGCTCTAGGAGAGCTATTATTCAATAATTCCCCATACCGTCATACACTTCTTTCATGTTTGCATATATGTGTAGCCGGTGCAGGTTAACTGTCTGCTTGCTTGGTTCCTCTTGCTGCAAATGCCTCTTGCTATCTGTCACTTCCAATTGTAGATCTAACTGAGGTGAAAGAAAATGTGATATATTTCAGTGGAAAGATTTCAGAAGAAGGGATGATTTAGTGATGGAATCAAAAGAGCTGCAAGATATTCTTCTCTTCCTCTATCAGCCTGTAAGCTGATGGAGGAAGAGAAGAATACCTTATAGCTCAGCAGAACAAGAATAATGGCTATGAAAATAGCAAATTTTTTATATATATATATTTGTTCACAGGATTTGAGTGACACTGGCAAAGCCAACGTTTATTGTCAATCTTGAATTGCCCCTAAGAAGCAGGTGGTGAACTGTTATGTTGAACCGCTATAGTCTTTACACTAAAGGTAATTCCACTAGGGAAGGAGTTTCAGGATTTTGATCCAGCGACAGTGAAGGAACAGAGAACCAAACTAGGATGGTGTGTGGCTTAAATGAATTGCAGATAGTGGTGTTCCCACTCTTCTGCCCTTGTTCTTATAGGTGTTAAGGGAACATGAGTTTAGAAGGTGTTTTTGACAAGGCCTTGTTGAGTTGCTGCAGCACATCTTATAGATGGCACATGCTGTTGCCACAGTGTTAGCAGTGGAGGGATATTTAAGGTTTAGGCTGCTCAATTATGAAGTGTGCAAAATAGAACCAAAAGTACAGAGAGGAAAATTGGAAGAAGGAAAAGCTGAGGGGATTCAGAGTTAGAAAACATATAAATTAGCAGGTACAATGAATGATTTCAACACCAAGTTGAACTATTTGATGTATAACTGTAAATGGTTCCTTCAGCTGGGGCCAGATTGAAAATATCTGAATCATTAATAACAGTTCACATTGTGTTTATGGGGATAGAAATAGCTTTACTGTCTAGAGAGGAAAATTGTGGCGCCATATTTTTTGACAAAAGTTCCAACATCTGCACTGAGACTCCAACTTCTTACTCCTGGGAGTAGTGAAAGCAAGAAACTACTGTGACAAAGTGTATGTATGTAAGTTTCTTTTAAGCGATTGTTGTAAATCATACATTTTCAACAAATCTCAAGTCAGCTGAATAATTGGTGACGTGGAATTTAAAATGTGAAATCCTCTCAGTCCCTCAAGGCAACTCCATATAAAACAATCAGTAATACATGCCCCCGATGTATTACAGTAGGGTTCCTTCAATACCAATATTCTGTAATATACGGAGAGAAAGATGAGCATTAGAATTTCATCAAATGTTGTTTTGGTTCAAGGTTAGGATCAAACAGCAAGATTTTCATTTGGTCAGTGCCAGATATGTTCAGTATTCCATGCATCATTCTGTGGTGGTGAGCCTAATTGGAATTGTAGTGCTAACCCTTTGAATCTGCTGAATGGAGTTGTGTCCAGTATCTGTGTTAGCCATGATTCAATTGGTAGCTGGGGTCAGCACCTACTGCACAAATTCAGCTGACGTTCCCGGTGTAGTGTGAAGAATTGCTGCAATGCTGGAGGTGCAACTTTACAAGTACAATATTAAAGCATGTGCATCTTGGATAGGTGAGAAAGAGCCAGTGGTCCTATTTTGAAGTGTCCTAGCTGATATTTAGCGCTCAACCAATATCTCAACAGGTGATCTGCTCATTATCACAACCATGCCTGTGAGAGCTTACTGTTAACAAATTGGCTTCCATGTTACATTACAACAGCAACGGCACTTCAAATAGTGTTTCATTGGGTATAAAGTGCTTTGTGCTGTTGTGAAATTCTGAAAAATGTTACATAAATGCAGAACCTTTTTCTTTATCCTGTCTCAGAAACATCTTAAGAAGCAGCAGCAATAATAAATTTTACAGGACAAACAAAACTGCCATTTGATGTCTATTCAATGTGACCTTGGTTGAGGGAGGAATGTTGCTTTAAGCACCCTTCCCCTCCCCACCTCAAATAGCTACTCAGTATCTAGAAATGTCTGCCTAAACCATTGGAGAAGATAGATTGAGCTTCATTAAAAGTCCCATTGAAAAGATGTTGACTGGAATCTTACCACTGTTCATGCTGGCAGGATTTTCCCATTCTGCCGCAGTCAAAGGAAATTTAGCTGGCAGCGGGGGAGTGGCATAAACAACAGGTAAAATCACATCCATAATCTTTGATCGTGTAGCCATCCTTCAATGCTGTAATGCACTGTCTAGCCCATCATATACACTCAAAGCTCTGGAATGGGACTTGAAATGCTGGCATTTTGGAGGGTGGAAGGAAGGGGAGATTCATATAGTTCCAGTTTTTAGGTTTAAAGATGTAAGTTTTTAGTGTTTTTAAAATGTCATTCTCAAGTTTTGGGCTTTGCTAGCGAGCAACTCTTCCTTCAAGCTGCAGGGATGCGTAGTGAAACAGGAATCAGAATTCTTTCCATATTGGTTCGTGGGATCTGAAGATCACTGGTAATTCATTTCCTACCCCTGACTGCCCTTGAGAAGGTGGAGGTGAATTGCCTTTTTGATCCATTGTGGTAGGTGTCCGCACAATGATGTTAGGAAGGGAGTTCCAGCGTTTTGATCCAGCGACAGTGAAAGAACAGTGATTACAGTTACAAGTTGCGATGTTGTGCATCTTGAATGGCTGTTAAGGGGTGGGTTTCCCAGATGCTGTGCACAACTTCAATGGTCTGCATACAAGTGAGAGTCTGTTTAAGAAATGTGTTAAACTGCACAGGACAACAGTGGACTGTTTATATCTTGGGGAAATTAGGTGAAACTTTGCGAACAAGGCCCAGCATTTATTGTGACCCCTGACAAGGTCAAGGTGGACTTTCTTTGGGAATTGTTGCAAACAATGTGGTAAATCTTAATTCCCCTTAGAGTAGTTTGATGCAATCGAGATGTTGGGAGGACTTGCTCAGCTATATTTTTCTGTTTACAACTAGTATCTATTATTAAAACTTAGTGGCGTGAATAGGGCAGTGATTGCATTCTTTCAGTTAAGAAGTGTCAATTATTTGCAGCAAATGAAGAAGAAGGTGAATAGAGAAGAATGAATAATATTTTTCCAACACCAGAGCAGTCTAGTAGTATAGCAAGGTATGGTAATACTGTGTTGCTGATAGTAATCCCGAGAACATATATTTAAATTTCACAGTGGCAATTTGAGAATTTAAATTCAATTTATATTGTTGGCCATAAATCAATTGGATTTCACTGAAAAAAAACTGAACTGGTTCACTAATCTCAGCTGTAGGAAAGATCCAACTCATATGTAACTCCAGGCCCACGTTAACATGGTTAACTCTTAACTTCAGTCTGAAGTAGGTGACAAGCCACTTAGTTATATCAAACTTCTACAAAGAATTACAGAATAAAATAGACCTTGTAGCACTATGAGTAAATCTGGACAGCAGCAGTCCAAGTAACAGGCACTAACTTCTCAAGGGCATCTTGGGATGGGCAGTAAATGATGGCCTTGCCAGCGGCACCCACATACCAGGAATTTTTTTTTACAAGAAATTTATTTTGACAGTATGATTTATAACCAATGATAATTTATTAAGAAAATCTGTCTCTGTAGTTGAAGAAGAGTGAGAAACCGAGAATTTTCAGTCTAACAAGAGGAAATAAAAGTAGCAAGGTTAAACAAATTTGACTTCAAGTGAAACATTTATTAGTGACTCCAAGACAAATGAAATGGTTATTGTGTTAATAATTCTTTAAGTGCCATTTTATTCTTTCTAATGTGCAGTAAATCAAACTCTTGAAGATGGTGTTTTTTGAGGAGGTTGTATGGGTGTGGGGGAGATTTTGCAGCTTCCTAAACAAAAAAATGATTGGGGATCAGTGCTGACTGAGGTGGAAGAATGTTGAGTAGTGTCTGGGAATGACTCCAGTAAAAAAAAAGTTTAAACTTTCAACTATCCTTTTTTTTGGCTCAGTTGCTTAAACAGGAAGCTGCAATTCGGGATGAAATATGTGACAATAAAACGTTACACTTTAGAAGCTGACAGTGTAACGGACTTAATGTATTCATTAATTTCAAATTTATTTATTACTGTCTGCGCCAGTCTCCAACAAAGCAGGAGGCTAATAGAAAGAACTCCCCAGATAACAAGAAATGTAGACAACGAACAATAAAAGACAGATTAATAGTTACTCATGAAGAGTGGGGCACTCCAAGTGACTGCCTAGTGAATCATAGACACATTTAATTGTGAATTATACTTAAATTTAAAGTTGGTGCAAAACTGACATGACACCAATTAAGATCAGCAAACATTTCCCAAATTCCACAATGGAAATTCTTTTTTAAATGATTCCATTTGTAAATGTTTAATGGAGGAAACGATTTTCCCCTTCCTGGTTGAGTGATAGTGATTCACTGAAAAATAAAGGGCTGAAGTGAAATACTTAAATAATTCTTCAGCTACATTCTAGAGTTAGTTTTGCAACATGGTATTTTTCTGTCTCTCTCTCTTTCAACTCCATTCCACTTTATCTTGTATCTGAAGTGCCAAACTTGCTAACATAAGCTAAGCCATCATGAAATAAATTTAAATGAGAATTCTACAGCAAGTAATACAATGAATGAAATTTTGACTCCATCTTAGTTTGTCCATCTGGAAAGAACGTAAACTGCAATTGCATCCGATGAGTTCAAATACTACTCCAAGGATATTGCCTCCACTAACTATTGGGAAATCTTTAAATGTTGATCACTCTTTGCATAAATAACTTCTTGAAAGAGATACAATAGAGGAAGAAACCAGTATTCCAGAAATCCAAGGAAATTGATATCAAATTAGGAGCATGGAACCAACAAAATTAATGTTAACAGCGTAATAATATGGAGAAGGATAAAAATAAAGAGTGACACTCCTAAGGCCAGATTGTTTCCATCCCAAGGTTTTACATAATGTAGGTGAGAACATTACAGGTGCCAAAGTTATTTTCCAAAATTTTCTCAATTCAGGGAAGCTATTCCTACATATTAGAAAATTAGGCATGTTGCATCACTAAGGAGGTTGAGGAAGGAAAATCAGAGAATTAGACACCATGTAGTCTAACATTTTGTTGTCATGAAATTACTGTATAATTAAGGACCGATGACTGAACACTTTAAAAATTTTCAATTGATAAGGACAGCCAGCATGGTTTTGTGAAGGACAGGTCATACCTTTCAAATCAGATCTAAATTTTAGAGATGACTGGTAGACAAGAGATTATCTGTGAATATTATTTATAGAGATTTCCAAAAGGCATTTGATAAATTATCTAATAAAAGACTTAACAAATGCTGAATTTCACCAAAGGAGATTCTTGATCAGATTACTGAATCAACTGAGAGGAAGGAGATGGAGTGGGGATAATCGGCAGACATGCTAATTCGCAGGGTGATGTCACATTAGGATATGTGTAGGGCCTTGATTATTTACTGGATTTATTATTGTTGTTCTTCCATTGTCATCGATGAGGACCTTGATATCATTAGTCATTTCGAGGCTGGTTGCGGTGTGTCCGTAGATGACTGATTAGGCCAATTCGGCACACAATTTCCTGGCACAGATTTGTGTAGACACTATAGTTGTTGTGCTGGTGTCTCTGGACTTGCGCAGCTCATGCTTAAGTTGTGCTTCAGCAATACACGTTGCTTCGTGAGCTTGACAGCCTTGTGGATGAGACAGCGTCAGGTAGAGCAATTTTGTGCCTGCATTTTCCAGAGGTCATGTCAATGTCAAGTGACTTCAGGAAGGCTTTGAGTGTATCTTTGAAATGTTTCTTCTGCCTCCATGCGAGTGTCTTCCAGCAGAGAGTTCCCCAATAAGGAGCTGCTTGGATATGTGCTCATCTGACATATGGATGGCATGACCTGCCCACCAGGTCTGCGCTCTCATCAGCAGTGTGTGGACTGATGGTAGACTTGCTTTAGAGAGAACTTCAATGTTTGGTACTTTGTCTTGCCATTGGATACGTAATATTCTGTGAAGACAAGTCATGTGGAAATGATTGAGCTATCTTGCATGCCTTTGATACACATCCATGTTTCACAGGCATACAGGAGTGTAGAGAGTAGCACGGCACTGAAGACCTTCAGTTTTGTTGCTGGGCTGATTCCTCGACATTCCCATACAGTGGAATGCAGTCTACCAAAAGCAGAACTTCCCTTTGCTATTCTGCAGTTAACTTCTGCATCAATAGTCACTGCTTGGGAGAGGGTGCTGCCAAGATAAGTGAACTGGCCCATCAGCTGTAGTTTCTGTCCTTTGATTGTGATTATGGGTTCTGTGTATGATGCATAACTTTGGTCTTTTTAATGTTGATAGTGAGTCCAAAGTTGTCACAAGCCGTGGAAAATTTGTCCATACTGACTTGCATCTCTGGCTCTGAGCCAGCATACAGGGCACAGTCATCAGCAAAGAGGAAATCTCTCAGAACAGTCTCTTTCACTTTGATAATAGCTTGAAGTCTCCTCAAGTTGAAAAGTTTCCCATCCACTCTGTACTTGAGGCTGATTCCAGCCACACTGTCCTGGAAGGCATCATTCAACATGACAATAAACATCATTGTGAACAGTGTAGGTGCAAGCACACAGCCCTGTTTGACACCGTTGGATATTCTCCACCATCCAATACTCTGGCCATCATGCCATCATGGAACTGGCATACCATTGAATGAATTTGGGGGGCAGCCAAATTTTGACATGATCCTCCACAGACCTTGTTGACTTACAGTATCGAAGGTTGTGTAGAGCTCGCGATTCTGCTCCTGACACTTCTCCTGAAGTTGGCGCATAGCAAAAATCATGTCAGTAGACCCACTACCTTTGCGGAAGCCAACTGTGACTCTGGAAGCAGGCCCAGCTCCAGATGAGTGACCAAATGATTTAGCAGGACTCTTGTGGAGGTTTTTTCCTGTGATGGAGAGCAGCGAGATTCCTCGGTGGTTGTTGCATACTTGCTGATTGCCCTTCCTCTTGTAGAGGTGTATGATGGAAGCATCTTTAAGTTCCTGAGGAACTTGCTTCCAAAAGGACTGGAACAATTCACTGAACTTTTTGATTAGTGCAGGACCAGAAGTTTTATAGATCTCTGCAGGTAGACATCTGCCCCTGGGGCTTTGCCACCGGATAGCTGGCTGATAGCTTTTGTGACTTTGTCTACTACTGGTGGGTCATCCATGGTGCTGTTGATATCAACCTGGGGAATGCTGTCTATTGCCTCATCATTAAAAGATGACGGTCGGTTGAGGATGGCTTCAAAGTGTTCAGCCCATCTCTGCAGGACCTGAGCCTTCTCTGTAATGACAGTTGTACCATCTGTACTCAGGAGGGGGGAACTCCTGAGAGATTAAGGTCCATAGAGTGTGTTGCGGGCTTCATAGAACCGTTTATGTCAGCGTATCCCTGTATTTCATCTGCCTTGGTGCTCAGCCAGACATCGTGCATTTTACGCAGTTTATTCTGGACTGTCCTACCCGCCCTAGTCAAAGCATTTTTCTTGGCAGCTGAAAATGGGTTGAACTGATAGGCCTGATGAAGATGGTGCTTTTCAACAAGTAGAGCCTGTATCTGCTCATCATTCTCATCGAACCAGTCATGCTGCTTGTGGATAGAAGGCCCGAGCATCTTCAGCACAGATGTATGGACAGCATACCTGAAGCATTCCCAGTCATCCTTAGCACTGCCTGCGAGGTGTAGGTCAGCAAGCTCGACTTCTATGTTTTCAGCCAGTGCTGAAGCTATGCTGGGTTTCTTTAGCTTGGCTGCATTGATTCTTTTCATAACCTTGCTTTCTTGTGGTTGGCTCTTGGGTCTGATGCGGAGCCTCATTTTGGAGACAATGAGCCTGTGATCTGTCCAGCAGTCAGCACCACACATGGCCTTGGTTACTCTGACATTCTGTCTGTCTTTTCTCCTGGCAATGACATAGTCAATAAGATGCCAATGCTTACAGCAGGGGTGCATCCAGAAGGTCTTGTTATGGTAGGCAGAAGGAAGGTTGTGTTGGTGTGGCTGCTGTTGCACCAGCTACGGGGAGCTACAGGTGAGAGCTGAGTGCCAGGTGGGGACAAAGGATGGACAAACTGCCCTGAAATGTTGTGACATGTTCCCCCACCGTGTATTACCCCTCCATGACACGCCATATATGCCCATTTAATAACTTAGTTACTAAATATTTGGGGTGGCATAGTGACACAATGATTAGCACTGCTGCCTCACAGTGCCAAGGACCCAGGTTCACTTCCTGGCCTGAGTCACTGTCTGTGTGGAGTTTGCATGTTCTCCTTGTGTCTGTGTGAATTTCCTCTGGGTGCTCAGGTTTCCTCCAACAGTCCAAAGATGTGTGGGTCAGGTTGATTGGCCATGGTAAATTACCCCTTAGTGTCAGAGAGACTAGCTAGGGTAAATACATAGGGCTATAGCTATAGAAGCTGGGTGGGATTTTGGCGAGGCTGGATTTGATGGGCTGAATGGCCTCCTTTTGCACTGTAGGGATTCTATATCCACGTTTGTCAATTATAGGTGGCATTGTAAACAGTGTGGATGGAAGCATGAGATTAGAGATAATAATGAATTAAGTGAAAGGGCAAAACTGTGCCAAATGATTGTCAGTGCCGTAGTTGATGGCTCTGGTATTATGCTTAGTAAGTAGGATTCTTTCTAGGATGAGGAGGAAGGAAAAATCATAAAACATGAAGGGTATAAATAGATAAGTGATGTTTGAACACATGACAGCTAATTAGTTGTCCTAATCTTGGTGCACAGGAATCAACATGCACACCAATCTTGTAAACTTTCTTTCCTGGCCACTGGATCAAACCAAGATAGTTTCATAGAACATAGAACATAGAACATTACAGCACAGAACAGGCCCTTCGGCCTTCGATGTTGTGCCGACCAAAATAAAACGCAATGCCCCTCCAAACTAAACCATTCCCTTCTCTTCCATATACTTATCAATTAACCTCTTAAACGCCACCAAACTTGGCGCATCTACAACAGCTGCAGGCAGGGCATTCCACTCCCTAATCACTCTTTGAGTAAAGAACCTACCTCTGATATCCGTCCTATAACTCATACCCCTTAATTTAAAGCTGTGTCCCCTCGTGCTAGCTTTCTCCATCCTAGGAAAAAGGCTATCACTGTCCACCCTATCTAAACCTCTAATCATCTTATATGCTTCAATAAGATCCCCTCTTAGCCGCCTCCTTTCTAACGAAAACAACCTCAAATCCTTCAACCTCTCTTCATAGGACCTGCCCTCCATACCAGGCAACATCCTGGTAAACCTCCTCTGTACCCTCTCCAATGCCTCCACATCTTTCTTATAATGTGGGGACCAGAACTGCACACAATACTCCAAGTGCGGCCGCACTAGAGTTTTGTACAGTTGCAACATGATGCTGCGGCTCCTAAATTCAATCCCCCTACCAATAAAAGCTAAGACTCCATATGCCTTCTTAACAACTTTATCCACTTGACTGCCTACTTTCAGGGATCTATTGACACATACACCAAGATCCTTCTGTTCCTCAACACTATTAAGAGCCCTACCATTAGCCCTATACTCTACACATTTATTGTTCCTGCCAAAGTGCATTACCTCACACTTTTCCACATTAAACTCCATTTGCCACCTCTCGGCCCAGCTCTGCAACTTGTCCAAGTCACTCTGTAAACTATAACACCCCTCTTCACTATCTACCACTCCACCGACTTTAGTGTCATCTGCAAATTTACTGATCCATCCCTCAATACCCTCATCCAGATCATTTATAAAAATTACAAACAGCAGGGGCCCCAAAACAGACCCCTGAGGCACACCACTTGTCACCGAACTCCACGATGAATATCTCCCATCATTCTTGCCATTCTTTTGTGGGATGTGATTTTTACTGTCAAGGCTGACAATATAACCCATTCCTAATTGCTCTTGAGAAGATGAGTGGCCTTCTTGAACCACCGCAATCCATGTTGTGTAACTGCACCCACAGTGCAGTTAGAGCAGGATTTGTGGAATTTTGACCAATGACCAGGAAGGAATGGGAATATAATTCCAAGTTGGAATGGTGAGTAGCTTAGAGTGGAAATTGTAGGTGGTGGTGCCCTTGTTCTTTCAGGTGATAAAGGTCATGGGGTTGGAATGTTCTGTAGAAGTAACCTTGGAAAATTGCTGCAGTGCCCCTTAGTATGGTACACATTGTACCACTGTGCACCAGCGGTTGAGGGAGTAAATGTTTAATGAGGTGCCAATCAAAAAACTGCTTTATCCAGTATAAAGCATACTGCCAAGCCTCAAGTGCTGGAGTTGACTTATTCGAACAGGTGGAGAGTTTTCCATCGCATCCCTGATCGTGAGAGTGAAGCTAGTGATTCCTCTGTCACAATCAAATGATATTGAGATAACTGTGTGTTCGTACATCCGTTATGGTGAATTTTTATCTTCCAGCTCTATGGTTAAGTTTTATTTTGCCTCCTAGGAAATTTTAATTTATATTTCAGTTTATAATATTTTATTTTGATTCATTTTTGAAGCTTAAAAATGATTTTGTCCAAGACAAATAATGCATCAGTCTCACTTCTGAATCAAAAATCTGTGAATTCAAGCCCTGTTCTAGAAAAACCTATGTGACCTCACCCTCAACAGTCTGCCTGTTGCAGATTCATCTATCTGTCATAACAATATTGGTAGAAGTGACCACCACACAGTCCTCATGGAAACAAACTCTAGTCTTCACATTGAGGATACCCTCCATCATGTTTCGTGCACTACCACACTCCTAAATGGGAGAGATTTTGACATCCAGCTACTCAACTGGGCTTCCATGAGGTGCTATGGACTAGTGGTAGCGTCAGAATTATATTCAACCACAACTTTAAAAACATGGCGAATCATATTATCCACTCTACTATTACCATCAAAGCAGAGGATCAACCTTGGTTTAATGAAGTGTGCAGGAGGGCATGCCAGGAGCAGCACTGGGCATACCTGAAAATAAAGTGTCAACTTGTTGAAACTACAACACAGGATTACTTGCAGACTAATCAGCAGAAGCAGCATGCGATAGACGGAGCAATGTGATCTTCCTTCCATCACAAGGTCAGAAGTACAAATGCTTGCTTATTGCATCAGTTGCAATTCCTCAGATACTGAAGCAGTTCAAGTTCAAATTCAGCAAGACATGGACAATTTGCAGGCTTGGGCTGACAAGTGGCAAGTAACATTTATGCCACAGAAGTGTCAGGCAATCATCATCTCCAACAAGAGAGAATACAGCTATCTCCTATTTTTATTCAGTTGCATTAACATTGCTGAATGCCTTGTTCTCGACATCCTGGGAATTCCAATTAACCAGCGATGTAACTGGACTAGCCATATAAATTTTGTGACGATCAAAAAATTGTACTACGATAACTCACAAAGGTAATTTAGACAGCACTTTCCAATAATGCCACCTCTACCATCTAGAAGAACAAGAGTAGCAGATGCATGGGATTACCACAACTTTATTGTATCCCTATGAACCATTTTGCTGTCCTTTCATTGTTGCTGGGTCAAATCTTGAATTCCATTCCTAATAGCACTGTGGATGTACCTTCACGGCATGAACTGCAGCAGTTGAAAAAGTCAGCTCACCACCATCTTCTCAATGGCAATTAAGGATAGGCCATATATGCTGGACTAGCCAGCGACACCCACATCTTGTGAATGAATAAATAAAATAATTTCATAATATAGTCAAAACTGATACAGCCATGCAGTTGTGATACCGAGCTGTTGTGCTTTGAATGAAACATTTATACCAAGTCTGTCTGTGTCTGTGGTCAGATGTGAAGGATCCCACAGCACCGATTGGAAAATAAGGAAGAGTTTTTGGCCAACATTCCTCTCCCCATACAGCATGCCAAAAACAGAGTAATTGACTGGGAGCCTATATGGCTTATCTTGACATAGTAATGGAAAAAAAATATTTTTTTGTGTTGCCCAAAAGCTAATTGATTTTGAGAAATTAAAAGTGTGTATTTGTGAGGGATGGGAAAGACAGAGCTTGCATCCATACAGATGAAGCAAAACTTAACGAATAGGAATTTCGTAGCATCTGTTAACAATCTCATGATAGCCATGAAGTACTTTGGAGTGTGGCCTCTGTTGTAATGTAAGGAAATATTGTTGTTGTATCAAAACTAGTCTCCAAGTGACCCAATGAGTTTTAGAACTGATTAAGTATAGTTATTGTTGTGTAGGTTTATGGCAGCTAGTTTGTGCTGAAAAATCCCTAGATTAAACTACTTCTTACTAGTTCCACTTGATTACGTTTGGAGTATAACTGCAGTGTAGAACAGGGGCTCATTTGAAACATTGATCTATTGGGAAGTTTATAAATTGGAGGTTATTTTAGGTGGAACAAACCTTGTTGTGCTTTATACCTCTGGAATATGCAGAGATAACACACCAGGTTCTATATATGTAGGATTTTATTCAATAGTAGCTTCATTGCAGTGTTAATGTAAGCCTCCTTGTATCTAAAAAATAAAAAAAGAACTTTCTTTAACAGTCCCACTTAACCAAACAGCTTTTTATTCTTCTTGTCATCAACAATATTTATTATACCTAATTCTTTGATTTTATTCATTACTGTCACATGTATTAACATACAGTGCAAAGTATTGTTTCTTGTGCGCTATACAGACAAAGCATACCATTCATGCATAAGGAAATGAGATAGTGCAGAATGTAGTGTTGCAGTCATAGCTAGGGGTAGAGAAAGATCAATGTAATGCAAGGTAATCCATTCAACAGTCTGACAGCAGGAGGAAAGAAGCTGTTCTTGAGTCGATTGATATATGACCTCCAGACTTTTGTGTCTTTTTCCTGACAGAAGACAGCGAAAGAGAGAATGTCTGGAGTGTGTGAGATCCTTAATTTTGCTGGCTGCTTTGCTGAGGCAGTGGGAAGTGTAGACAAAGTCAATGGATGGGATGCTGGTTTCCATGATGGATTGGGGTACATTCATGACCTTTTGTAGTTCCTTGTGGTCTTGGGTAGAGCAGGAGCCATACCAAGCTGTGAATCAACCAGAAAGAATGCTTTCTATGGTGCATCTGTAAAAGTTGGTGAGAGTTGTAGCTGACGTGCCAAATATCCTTGATCTTTTGAGAAAGTAGGGGTGTTGGTGGGCTTTCTTAACTATAGCATCTGCATAGAGGGGCCAGGACAGTCTGTTGGAATCTGGGCACCTAAAAACTTGAAGCTCTTTACCTTTTATACTTTGTCCCCATTGATGTAGACAGGGCATGTTCTCCTTTACGCTTCCTGATATCGATGACAATTTCCTTCATTTTGTCAACATTGAGGGAGAGGTTGTTTTTGCCGCATCAGTTCACCAGATTCTCCTTCTCATTCCTGTACTCTGTCTCGTCTTTGTTTGAGATCCAACCCACTACAGTGGTGTCATCGGCAAACTTGAAAATTGGAGAGGAATTTGGCCACACAGTCACAGGTGTATATTGTAGGAGGCGGAGAACACAGCCTTATGTGGCACTGTTCAAAGAATATGGTGGGGGGGGGGCGTCCTTAAAAACCTATCAACTATTGTCTTGAATGTATTCATCTATTTAATAGCCACTGCTCCCCAAAGTAGAGAATTTCAAAAATTTACAACCATTTTGAGTGAAGAAATGTCTCATCTTGGTCTTCTTTAGCTGACCACTAACCTTGTGACCTCATGTTCTAGATTCCTAGATCAGTGTGTAACTGTTATCTTTGCTTCTTATGTGATGCAGAGAGGTTCAATTCAGAGCACCAAAATGTTGGGGAGGAGGAAGAACGAGTAGAACAAAGAATGCTGGTGGTATTGGGAATTCTGATTTAAATCCATATGTGTAAAGTATCCCTAGCTAATAGGGTGAAAGGCTAAATACCCTCCTGGCTTGATTTTATTAAAATTGCATATCTTAATTTAATTTTCTTTTTGTGCTGCAGGTTTGCATACTCCAGCAACCTTAATATCTTAATGGAAATGATCATAGCTTAATGATGTGTAATAACAGTTGTTAATTAATGATGACTTGTGCTGGAGGAGGTGTGGTGAGGCTGCCCCTTTATCTAATGGACTACTAAAGCATGCCATGTTGTAAAGTTGCTCATTAGTTGTCCCTTCTGATCTACCCAGCTTATTCCAAAATAATAGGAAACAATGATGTGGAAAGTGTCTGCATCTTATTACATTTACTGTGATACCCCACAGCACTTCACATCCCATTCATTACTGTTTGGGGGGCAGTCACTTTTATATCGGTAAATATGTCCACTGCTTTGACATCAACATGGTTATTGAAAAGTAAATAGAATTGTAGATTATAGCTGGAAGACATTCAGCCCATTTTGTTGTGTTGATTCCTTGAAATGGCTACCAATAAGTCCTATTATGCTTTTTTGTTAAGTGCCTTCTACTTTTTTCCTTTTTGGCATATGTGGAGCATAAACGATGGCAAGACTGTGTTGGGCCAAATACTTCTTTCTGTGCAGTAAATATTTTGTAATCTATATCTCCAATTCCCTTTGGAAGTTTGAATCTGCTTCCACTGCCCTTTAAGGCAGTGCGTTCCAGATCTTCATAACTTGCTGTGTTTTTAAAAGAAAACTTCCTGTATCTTCCCGCTGGATTTTTCACTAATTAACTTAAATCTCTGTCTTCTGTTCACTGACTTGCCCATCACGGAAACAATTTATAATTCCTTGATTTTGAATACTTACATTAAATCTCCCCTCAACCTTATCTGCTCCAGAAAATTTATTGTTAAAAGTGTAAGAATATTGACTATGATGTCAAGAGAAATCCTGGCTTGATTACATACACTTTAAGTGACCATTCAAAGATTGAGCGGAATCAACATATGGATACCCTCAGCTTTAACATTTCATTGAATAATGGCACCTCTGACAATGAATTGCTCAGTAAAGTTTTACAACACCAATTTTAAATCCAACCAATTTATTTGATAGTAAATTCGCGAGTTTTCGACTCTATGGCCTTCGTCAGGCAAATGCAGTGTTCTGGTCTGCAATAGCACTCATATCAACACAGACAGTCACAGATTGCTGATTAGAATGCGAATCCTTACATCTAACCTGCTATTCAAGTGTTAAAGTGGCTAACAATGTGTGTGAAGGGAATCCTGAGCATTGGTTACAGAATTGTGTATTTCCTCCAGACAGCACAGTAAGTGAGGTTTTTTGCTAACCCAGGCAAGTTACAGGGGTTACAGATAGTGTGTCATGAAGCCAAGATCCCTGTTAAGACCGTCCTCATGTGTGCGGAGCTTGGCTATCAGTCTCTGCTCAGCGACTCTGCGCTGTCGTGTATCACGAAAGCCCCCTTGAAGAACATTTACCCGCAGGTCGGAGGCCGAATGCCCATGACTGCTGAAGTGTTCACCCACAGGAAGGGAACTGTTTTGCCTGGTGATTGTTGAGCGATGCTCATTCATCCGCTGTCGTAGTGTCTGCATGGTCTCCCCAATGTACCATGCTTCGAGACATCCTTTCTTGCAACGTATTAGGTAGACAACGTTGGCCGAGTTGCAAGAGTATGTACCGTGTACCTGGTGAATGGTATCCTCACGTTTGATGATGTCGTCCATGTCTATGATCTGGCATGTCTTGCAGAGGTTGCTGTGGCAGGTTGTGTGGTATTGTGGTCACTGTTCTCCTGAAGGTTGGGTAGTTTGCTGCGAACAATGATCTGTTTGAGATTGTGCGGTTATCTGAAAGCAAGAAGTGGGGGGGTGGGGATGGCCCTAGCGAGATGTTCGTCGTCATCAATGATATGTTGAAGACTCCGGAGAAGATGTTGTAGCTTCTCCGCTCCGGGGAAGTACTGGACAACAAAGGTCCACCGTGTCCTGTGTTCATCTTCTGAGGAGGTCAATGCGGTTTATCGCTGTGGCACGTCGGAACTGTCGATCGATGAGTCGAGCGCTATATCCTATTCTCACGAGGGCATCCTTCAGTGTCTGGAGGTTCTGTCACGATCCTCCTCATCTGAGCAAATTCTGTGTATACGGAGGGCTTGTCCATAGGGAATGGCTTCTTTAACATGTCTAGGGTGGAAGCTGGAGAAGTGGAGCATTGTGAGGTTGTCTGTCGGTTTGCGGTACAGTGAAGTGCTGAGGTGACCATCCTTGATGGAGATGCGTGTGTCGAAGAATGCAACTGATTCTGGAGAATAGTCCATGGTGAGTCTGATGGTGGGATGGAACTTGTTGATATCATCATACAGTTGTTTCAATGATTGTTCACCATGAGTCCAAAGGAAAAATATGTCATCAATGTATCTAGTATATAACCTTGGTTGAAGATCTCGTGTGGTGAAGAAGTCTTGTTCGAACCTGTGCATGAAGATGTTGGCATACTGAGGTGCAAATTTGGTCCCCATGGCTGTTCCAAGTGTCTGGATGAAAAGCTGATTGTTCCTACAGCACAGCTGGAATGTCAGATGAAGCTCAGATCCTAGATGGGGGTTCAATCCTTTGAGTCAGGTTGAAGAGTCCTTTCAGCTGAGTTCTGTTGATGTTCTGAGATTGGTCATATAATGTTCAGAAGGTATGATGTTCCTCTTTGTCAGCAAAAATGAGAAAGCCTCTTGGGCATTTTTCACAATAGTGAATTTCTGAGCAGTTGCTTCAAGGCCAAACAATCATGTGATCTCAGTCGAGTTATAGATCTACAAACAGTCTCATAGCATGCTCACGTCAGTGAAAATCACTACATTCCACATGTACAATACAAATTATAAACTTATTAGGTATCAGACTGTCAAACAGTAATGGGATAATGACTAGATGATCTGTTACACTGATGTTGGCTAAGGAATTAATCTTGGTTAGGATGCCAGGCAGCATTCTCCTGCTCTTTTAGAGTAGAGAAATAAAATGATGACAGCACACAATAGTGAACATTCAACCCATCATATCTATGCTGGTTCTGTGCAAGACCAACTCAGCTTTTCCTGCAGGCCTTCTGATTTCTTCTCCTTTTATTCCTTTTGAAAGTCATGAATCTGTTTGCATCACACATTAAGGCAGGGATCTGCCCACTTGCTGCATTAAAATGTGCTTCTCATGTCACCTTTGGTCTTTTGGTCAGCCACCTGAAATCAGAGTCCAATGGCTCTCAAACCTTCACTCAATGGGAATAGTTTTGATCCACTCCGTCCAAACATTTGTTGATTTCAAATACCTCTACCAAAGTTCATCTCAGCCTTCTCTTCCAAATAATGCAATCCAATATTTTATATTGGCCTGAAATGGTTAAGGGAGTTTTGAATTAAGAGCCATGTAAAATGTTGGTTAGGCAACAGCTGGAGTTTTATGAACTGGTTCAGTCACCACATTGCAAAAAAGACATAATTGCTTTGGAGGGAGTGCAGAAGAGTGTTGCCAAAGTTGGAAAATTGTAGCTTTGAGGAAAGATTAGGTAGGCTAAGATTGTTTTCCCTGGAATGGGTTAGGCTGAGGGGTAATTTCATTGAAATTTCCAAAATGATGAGGGTCATTTCTGATGATAGAATCAGAAAACTTCTTTCCCTTAGTGGAGAAGTCAGTTATCAGGAGTACATATTTGATGTGATTCATATAAGGATTACTGATAATGTTAGGAAAAAATCTTTCGCCCAGAGGGTGGTAGTTATGTGATATTTGCTGCCTGGGTTGGTAGTTGAAGCACAAAGCTGGATTTGCACCTGGATTACTTTAACCCTTAAGACTATGGATCAGATGCTGGAAGGAGGGACTAGAATGGGGAGCTAGTTTTTTTCCAGCCGGTGTAGACATGATGGGCTGAATAGGTTCTTTCTGCACCATAACCTTTCTATAATTTTAAGATATCATAAAAAGACCGTCAGGTTTCGTTAGAAAGAGTTTTGCTGAAAGAAAGATCGGGGTGGGATAGGATCACAAACTAGCAGATTTTTAAAAATTATTTCACTAGTTTTGGGTATCACTAGCAAAGCCGGCATTTGATGGCTATCTGAGTAACTTATGAGGCCATTTCAGAGGACAGTAGTCAACCACATTGGAGTTGCATGTAGGCTTGATGAAATAAAGCCATTTTTTCTTTTCTAAATATCATTATAGAGTAAATGGGTTTTTGTGAAAATCAGTAAAGTTTCCTGGTCATTATTACTGAGTGTAGCTTTCACTTTTTTTAAGTATGGATTTGAAGCCACAACCCCAGAACGTGAGCTTCAGTCCATAGATTACAAGTCAGTGACATTACTACAATGCCACCTTGTCCGCACAACAGCTGTGAAAGAACAGAAATTACTTCTGCGATTTTCAACATGCATGATGGTGATAAATGTCACTTTGTACTTCTAATTGTGAAACAATAACTGTGTGAAGTAGTGACAAAATGGAACATCATTCAACTGTTTGTCTGAGAATTAAACAGAAGGCAACAGATGTTGACGAGGCTTTGCAAGGCACTCATCCAATCTCGTGTCATGTGTTATCAGCCATCAACATGAACCTCATTTTTGGGCGATTGAAACTGATTGCCAAGGATCTTGCCATCATTATGTTGTGGTCAGAAAGTATTGTTCATGCAAACTAGGAGCTCCTAGCTTCAACTACTAACTGTTCATAGAATTAACTTCAACTGGGGCAATAGATTGGCACAATTGTGCGGTTCAATTGGGCCAAAGGATAAATCGATCAACATTTCTGATAAATTAATGTTCAGCAATCAGAGTGTTGCTCGTGGACAGACATGTGTGTGATACCCATTATGGCTCAGTAACCTTTGAACACTCACTGTCTTAGCTGACATTGGATGAGGGATACATATTAATCAGGATAGCAGTGAAATTCCTTTTTGAAATAGTGTTGCTATGCAATCTTGAGTGCCATGGTGGCACAGTGTTCTGCACAGCACTTCACAGCTCTAGGGATCTAGGTTTGATTCTGGCCTTGGGTTACCTTCTGCATGGAGTTTACACATTCATCCTGTATCTACGTTAGCTTCCTCCAGGTGCACCAGTCTTCTTCTACTGTCCAAAGTTGAGCAGGTTAGGTAAATTGGCCAGTGCTAAATGTGCAGAGTTACAGGGATACTGAAGGAGAGCAGGGGGAATGTTCTTTCAGAGAATTGATCGAGACTCATTTGGCCAAATGGTCTCTTTCTGTACTGTAGATATTCAGTGATTCCAAGGATCTTTTAGTTACACCTGAGAGGGCCTTGACTGACCATCATGTCTAAAGGTTGGTGCTTCTCACATACTGCACTGATTGGCAGCCTAGACTTTGTGCTCAAGTCTCTGGAATTGATGTTGCATTTAGAGGCAAGACAGCCATACAGTAAGCCATGACTGACAAGATTAAATCTGTACCCTTTGGTTCCCAACCCTGATGTCAGTGAAATGTTTCTCGATATCTACATATGGTTTTTAAAAATCGCTCTTCATTGCAGAGTAGTACTTAGCATTGTATGGCCCATTGGGTATTGAAAGGACCTCTAGTAAAAGTAGCCATTTTTCTACATTAAGTAGAGAAAACTACACCACAAGCCTTCATGGGTCATGTTGTGCACATCATCTAAACTGATTACAATAGGATTGTGGCTGGCTTTCGCAGTGAGTTATCCAGCAGAGCAATGATACTGAAGAACCAAGTCAAATGAGGCACAGTTACATTTTCAAAGAAAGTTAAGAGAGCAGTGGGGGAGGGAAGGGTGGTGAAAAACTGGAAACATTTCTACTGACACAGGGCTGGAAAGAAATATTTGTGTCACCCACTAATTGTCAATGTCAGCCTGGCACTGGAGAAAATTGTATTTAGGCCTTTTTGAAAACTCAATGTGCTTTACCAAGTGAAAAGGAATTCTGTTGTTGGAAGTATTGCTCTGATTACTGCTGTGAAATCTTTGAACTGAATTGACATAAAATATGTTCAGCTCTGAGGGCAGGCTGCCTGGAACACAGAAGAACTGGAGCTCGCCAAGGTTTGATGAGTCTCTTTGCTTTAGAAACAGCTCTCCCTACTGGTCAGACAAGAGAAGGGAAAATCCACTGCTCAGTTTCCACAACCACAGTTTGTGATTGGCTTTCCATTGACCAGTCGATGAAAGAGATCGGGATTGATACTTGAATAGTCAATGAGGCTATTATGCAAAGTGAGAGCTAGGCTACTCTGAAGGGAATTGAACCTCTTTACACACAAAAAGAATTAACACTGAACCTCTAGGTTTCAGGTCATTGATACTTGTTTTGAGATGGGATTGCTTTCTTTTTCCTGCTCAGACGATCTTTTTTCCATGTGAATGTTTTGTTATTTTCAAGCTCTCAAGCACTTGGTGAAGGTGTAAATGGAAGTGTCATTTAACAGCAAGGTGAGGTATGGGATTTAAATTTGAGTGATTTATAAAAAAAATCATGCAATGGTTATAGTCAAGAAGGAGGCTATTCACCTCATCAAGTCCATGCTGGCTCTGTGCAAGAGCAATTTAGCCAGTCCCACTTCTCTATTCTTTCCCTGTAACATTACAAATTCTGTTCTCTCCTGGCATTTATCAAATTCACTCTTAAAACTTTGATTAAATCTACCTTCACTGTACATGCAGGCAGCATATTTCTGATCCTAACCACATGCCATGTGAACAGATTTTTCTTGTTGGCCCTTTACCAGTCAGCTAAATGTCTCACTCTTGACCTTTCTGCCAATGGGAACAGTTTTTCTGTATCTACTCTGTCTAGATGCTTCCTATTATTAAATACCTCTAAGAAATTTTCTCCCAAACTCCTCTACTCTAGGGAGTAAGGAGTACAATCTCAGCTTCTCCAATATATCTGCTGAACTGGCACAACCTCCCTTTCTTAAAAGGTGAACTGTTGGCAAGTATCAGCTTGCTTTCAGGAAAAGTGATTTTCTTTTGATTGTAATGGCCAACTTCACAAATGCAGGCTGAGGAAACAGCAAGACACCAATTTCTCTGTGTCATCAGTGAGCAGGACAGATGCACCATCTATATGATTGGACTTATAGCTGCAATGCAGCAGTCTCAACTGTATTAAATATATTGCTATATATTTTAACAAATATGCTCAATATATTATGTATATAAAATACATTTGTAAATGAAGATCTTTTTAAAGAAAGAAGCACTGATTCATCCATGCATTTTTTACCCTCAGACTGAAACCATTCCAATGCACTCCTGGCTGGACCAGCACATTGCACACTCTGTAAACTTGAGCTCATCCAGAACTCTGCCAACATCCTCATTCGCATTAAGCCTCATTCACCATTAACCCACCCCCATGTTTGCTTCCACTTCCAAATGACTCTCTTTTAAAGTTCTCATTATTCAAATCTCTATGTTCTCACACTCTATCTCTTTAGCTTCCTGCTGCCATCTAACCTCTCTTGATCTGTGCTCCTTCAGTTCAGTTTCTTGAGATCCCTGATATGGCTGTGGAGATTTCAATTGCTTGGACCCTAATCTCGGGAATTTTGTCCCTAATCCTCTCTATCTCTTTGCTGTTCCTCCTTTAGGACACTTAAAATCTCTTTGATTAAATGTTTGATCATCGGTTCTAAAGTTTCCATATGTGTTTTGTATCTAATTTCATTTGATTATCCTTTTTATGGGAAGTTTTACTGACTTAATGGCACTATACTTAATGCAGATTTACATAGTGCTGAAGTTTCCATTCTTTGAGACCAGCATACTTATAGGAAGGAGAAGCATATATGTTTTTTGTGCAGCCAGCTCTGAACTCGTCTCCTTGCTTGTTTCATTAGCCAATTCAGATTGAATCCAATCATAGCCCCACAAAAGGGACATACTATATCCAAGTTGACAAGACCAGGCATCACATCTGATCTTGTGCTCTATGCTTGATCTTAACCAAAAGAATGGAGGAGCTTGTATTTATAATAGTGCTTTTCACACTTTCAGAAAATCTCAATTTTTACCTGCTAGATCACGTCAGAGAACATTAGGGACTTGGTTGTTTCAGTGTGGTGCTTGGAATCACATAGATAAAAAAAGAGATTCTCTTCCCCAAAGGACATTAGAGAATCAACTAGTTGGGTTTTTACAACAATCTGATATGCACCAAGATGACCTTTGCCAGATGTATTTTTTTGATTGAACTAAATTCAAAATCTCTTCTCGTTACTGATTTAACAACACTTGGGAAGATGATTGACTGCGTTAAGCAAGGTAGGAGAATAAGATCTTGCAGATAGCATATAGATGTGTCCAGTTACAGATGATCCATTAGAGGTGAGTATTCATCCTTGCAGGACAAACACAACCAAATTCAGTAAGTCAACAAATGCAGACGTCTGATGCATCAAAAGTCTGTTGACCTTTGGGAACCCAAGTTGTTAAAAAGAACTTGACATTTCATGTGTAGTTTTTGTTTAACTGACTGAAACTGATGGCAGCAAAGCCATGAATTTCATGACTTGGTGCAGTTATGCTGTTTCATAATTTTTAAGAAATTTAATGTAAAATTATAGTGTTCAGCTACCAGAAGCCATTAGTTTATTTAAGAAATATACACCACTCATACAGATGTCTTGAGATTTTAGTGAAATAAGTTTAGCTTTTCCCTTGTGGGAAATATAAAGTTATTTATAAGCACATAGAAACAAAATAGACTTAGTTCATGTCAAAGCACAAACCGCCGTGAGAGCTCGTGCAAAGATAAGGCAAAAGGAGTTCAGTGAAGGGCATAGCCAATGGAAATGACTAAAACATGTGGAGTTGTCAACAAGGCCCAAATTATTAAGTTTTGCAGCTACACATACAATGGCATTATCATGCTACTGGAGCTGTCGCATGTTTATGGGAGAAGCACATGAACAGAATGTTTGAACTGCAAGATGAAAAAATAACTTCTATTTAAATAGCAAGATTATCAGTCTCAAGACATCCCAAAGAGCTTTACTGCCAACAAAGCATGGTTGTAATTCTCCTCTGCATCCTCTCCAAAGTTTTGACATCGTTCCTAAAGTGTGGTGCTGATTTGTAAAACGGCCTACCTTAATTTCCTTGCTTTTGTGCTCTTCTCTTTTTATGAAGTCAATCCCATTTACTTCTTAAATGTTTTGATTAACTAGTGCAGATGTGTATAAACATTAACAAATCAGTTTATATACTATCTGAAACTTATGTCCCCTACCCATTGACATGTTCTAACTTGTGTACCATACTGTATTGAGAAAAGTTAGCAATAATTGACTAAGCACAAGCAAAGTAGCTCCTTAGGTGGCCAGAACTCGATGAATGGGATCCATATTCGCACCATCTACAAGGTACCTGGTGGAATTCAAGGTCGGAACTGGTCTGATTTTTTGTGGATCTCAACCCTACCACTTTTTCTTTGCTCCATCATTAGAGTTATGCTTCCAGCTGCCTCAGCCCTGAGCACTGGAATTTTCTCCCCAAAGTTTTCTACTGTATCTCCTTTACCTTTTTGATTTGGCTTTTAGGTCACCTGATCTCTTAATAGCTCTGTATGAAATATTTGTTTATTAATTCTCCTGAAGTGTCTTGGTACATTTTAGAATGTTAAAAACGTTATATAAATGCAAGTTATTGATGTTGCTTGGGTTGCTGGCCTTTTGGATATTTAAAATATGAGTCATCATTTTTTTTGTTTGTTTCAGTTGACCTTTAAACGTTTATTTTTAAGTGTTGCCAATTTATATCACCTGGGAGACAGTTTTTGAGGAGTTTCTTGAGTCCATTAGTGTGAGAGAGCTGAATTAACATCCGTAAAAATGTAAGCATTGACCTCGGGGGTATTTTAGCTCCAACTGTCTGCAGTTAATTAATCTCTCTCACACTGTTGGGACCAGCAGTTCCTTCATTGTGTCATCAGCACTTGCTTTTGGAACAAAAATAGTCTTGAAAAATTAGGGTATCGTAACATGAGATGACTTTGGGGCAGTTCCAGGACAGTTCCTCGTGTTTGTGAATCAACAGCTCAAAACAATATATAATTCTGTATTAAATGGAGGCTAACTCCTAAAATCTGTACATTTAGTTGACGAGTAAAAAAAATGTTAGGGTGGTGCATGAGGGAATGGCCACCTTATTTTGTGATTTAAGACATGTTGGGACAATGTAAAGGGGACTTTATTTTATAATTAAATATGCTATACTTGGCCTTGGAGTATTTGATGGGAAAGTGTAGAGGGATCTCGAGAACAAATCTGTTCTATTACTACCCTGGGGTGGGGCACTATAGAAGGAGCTTTACTCTATATCTAACATTTATTGTAGCTGCCCTGAGAGCGTTTGGTAGAACAATGTAGTGGGGGTTTTAGGCTGGAATTGTCTGATCTTGCCCATGGCTGGCATTCTCTGGTCCTGCTGCTGTGAATGGATTTTTAGCTGAGCGCCAAATTCTCCGTTCTCACTTGCAGGATGCGGGGCATGCAACATTGGAGAATTCCAGCATATGCCTATCTAAGTGTGTCTGGTGCTGACCGTGTGGCAATAGTGCAAGTTCGGCACCTGCACAATGGATATTCAGCTGAGGTATTTACCATTGCTGCATGATGCATCATTCTGGGAATGGAAAAAGGATTTTTTTTTGCTAATGCTCACACCTTATGAACAATAAAGGAATATATCTGAGCCTCAGCATAATGGAGAATAAAAGTCTAAAACTCTATAGTATGTTAATAGATGACTCTACTTTGTGAAGAGTTTTGCCTCTCTTTTCCCACTAAACAGTCACTGTGACTTGGATAACCAAATTATTGGATGTAAACGTGATTAACAATTGAAGGCAATTTCAGTCACAATCCTTCTTCCCGTAAATATGTTGTAAAATCCTCATTCTTTGTAATGCACAAGGGATCCACCTGTTGTGAATAGTAACCAAGAATGTGGATTTTTAAGATCAATCTCTTTAAATAACAGACCCTGAGGGTTTTCATTTACCCATGATCGGATGCTGTTATTTCAATCTATTGTGTTTGTAGAATTGTAAATACTTCAGAATGAAGTGACCATCATACTACTCTGGAATTACTTAATCCTGATTCCTTGCTCCTTCTGTTATTATTAAATATTTTTCTCCTTCATCTAATTCACTATTAGATGTCACAATTGGCTGAAAAAGACAAAGCTCAATCCACCATTATCAGAGTGGTTTTATGTAGGGTAAGTCATGCTTGATAAAAACATAAAATGCTGGAAAATCTCAGCAGGTCTGACAGCATCTGTGGAGACAGAATAGAGCAAACATTTTGAGTGTGGATGACTCTTCATCAGAGCTGTAATGAAGGATCACCCAGACTTGAAACATTGGCTCTATTCTCTCTCCACAGATGCTGTCAGAACTGCTGAGATTTTCCAGCAATTTCTGTTTTTGTTTCAGATTCAAGCATCCTCAGTATCTTGCTTTTATCATGGTTGACAAACTTGTTTGAATTCTTTGAAGACATAATCAGCAAGGTTGATAGTAGGGAATCTGTGAATATCGTACATCTGTACTACATAAAAGATTGATCCAGAAGGTAAGATTACAGGGGATTGCAGATAGAGTACTGGATTGGATTGAAGATTGGCTGACTGATAGAAAGCAGAAGGTTGGGATAAATGGGTCCTTCTATGGCCGGTGAAATGTAACTCAGAGGGTGCTGCAGGGGTCAGTCCTCAGACCTCAACTGTTTACAATCTATCTAAATGATCAACAAGCAGGGACAGAGTGTAACATAGCAAAATTTTGTGATGATATTAAAATAGTAGCAAAGTAGGCAGTGAAGAGGATATAAAGATTTTATAGACAAATAAAGGAAAATGGGGCAAAATTTGGCAGATGGAGTTTAATGTAGATCTGATTGTCCATTTTGTCAGAAAAATTAGAAAGGCAAATGGAAAGCACCTTCAGAATGCATTCACATAGAAGGATCTGGGTGCCTATGCTCATTAATCACAGAAAGTCAGTATGCAGGTGCAGCATGTAGTAAAAAAGGCAAATGGGATGTTGATATTTATTGTAAAAGGACTAGAATATAAAAGTAGAGAAGTATTGTTACAATTGTTTAGGGTGTTGGTGAGACCACATCTGGAGTATTATGTCCGGTTTTGATATCTAAGAAAGGATGTGGTGTCATTGGAAGCAATTCAGAGGAGTCTCACCAGATTGATGCCGGGTGTGAAAGGGTTGATGTATGACAGGAGAGGTTAAGCAGTTTGGGCTTATACTCGCTAGAGTTTAGAAGGATGAAAGGAGAACTGATTGAGGTGTTGAACTGATTGTTCAAGAAGGGGAAGAGAGACTTTCCAGGGAATTATAGGCCAGTGAGTCTTACTTCTGTTGTGGGCAAAGTATTGGAGAGAATTATTAGGGTTAGGATTTATAGTTATTTAGAGAGAAATGAATTGATTGGGGATAGTCAGCATGGTTTTGTGAAGGGTAGGTCGTGCCTTACTAACCTTATTGAGTTTTTTGAAAAAGTGACCAAAGAGGTGGATGGGGGTTAGGCGGTTGATGTGGTATATATGGACTTTAGTAAGGCGTTCGATAAGGTGTCCCATGGAAGGCTTCTGCAGAAAATGCAGATGTATGGGATAGAGGGTGATTTAGCTAATTGGATTAGGAATTGGCTAGCAGATAGAAGACAGAGGGTGGTGGTTGATGGGAGATATTCATCGTGGAGTTCGGTGACAAGTGGTGTACCTCAGGGGTCTGTTTGGGGCCCCTGCTGTTTGTAATTTTTATAAATGATCTGGATGAGGGTATTGAAGGATGGATTAGTAAATTTGCGGATGACACTAAAGTCGGTGGAGTGGTAGATAGTGAAGAGGGGTGTTATAGTTTGCAGAGAGACTTGGACAAGTTGCAGAGCTGGGCCGAGAGGTGGCAAATGGAGTTTAATGTGGAAAAGTGTGAGGTAATGCACTTTGGCAGGAACAAATGAAATGTGTAGAGTATAGAGCTAATGGTAGGATTCTTAATAGTGTTGATGAACAGAGGGATCTTGGTGTATGTGTGCATAGATCCCTGAAAGTTGGCAATCAAGTCGATAAGGTTGTTAAGAAGACATACGGAGTCTTAGCTTTTATTGGTAGGGGGATTGAATTTCGGAGCCGCAACGTCATGTTGCAACTGTACAAAACTCTAGTGCGGCCGCACTTGGAGTATTGTGTGCAGTTCTGGTCCCCACATTATAAGAAAGATGTGGAGGCATTGGAGAGGGTACAGAGGAGGTTTACCAGGATGTTGCCTGGTATGGAGGGCAGGTCTTATGAAGAGAGGCTGAGGGATTTGAGGTTGTTTTCGTTAGAAAGAAGGCGGCTAAGAGGAGACCTTATTGAAACATATAAGATGATTAGAGGTTTAGATAGGGTGGACAGTGATAGCCTTTTTCCTAGGATGGAGAAAGCTAGCACGAGGGGACACAGCTTTAAATTAAGGGGTGATAGTTATAGGACGGATATCAGAGGTAGGTTCTTTACCCAGAGGGTGGTTAGGGAGTGGAATGCTCTGCCTGCGGCAGTTGTAGATGCGCCAAGTTTGGTGGCGTTTAAGAGGTTAGTTGATAAGTTTATGGAAGAGAAGGGAATGGTTTAGTTTGGAGAGTCATTGCTTTTTTCATAACTGGTCGGCGCAACATCGAAGGCCGAAGGGCCTGTTCTGCGCTGTAATGTTCTATGTTCTATGTTCTAGGTGTGTAAAATTTTAAAAGGATTGATAAAATAATGTAGACCATTTTTTCCCCTTATGGGGCAATCTAGAACAAGAGGTCACAGGTATAAGTTGAGAAGCAGTAGCTTTAAAACTGAGATGAAGAGGAATTCTCACAGAGAGTGGTGAATTTGTGGAACTTGCTGCCCCATAGTGTGATGGAGTCTGAATTGTTGAATATTTTCAATAAAGAGATAGATATATTTCTAATTAAAAAGAGGATAAGGCAATATGAGTAGCAAATGGGCGGGTGTATTTGAGATCAGGGAGAGATCAGCCATGATCTGATTGATCGGCACAGCAGGCTTGAGGAGCTGAATTTGCCTAATTCCTGTGTTTCAACATCTGTAGTTTCATGTGGTAATGTGTTTTATATTCTAAGAAATTTGCTGTAGTAAAATAAATCTTCCAACCCTTGGCCTTTATGTTTGCTGACAAATAAGAATGGGTATGAGAAAGAAAGAAACTAAGAACTCCCAATTCTCCAGTATCTTTTGTGACTTCAGTCCATACAATAAAATACTTTAGAAGTGCAATCAATGTTGTAATGCAAGAAATGTGACCACCAAATTACATACAAGCGCCTGCAAAGAGCAGTGGGCTAAGGCACCAAAGGAATTGTTCTATTGCTGTTGATTGAGGCATGCATTTGCATTGAGAAGAACTTGTAGTGGTTTAAAATGGCAGCTTGATGTACAACCATCTTTATTACTGAAATTCTCTTTTTCACCAAGTCCTCTGTTCATAGTCCAGTTATTTCACCCAACTGAGGGAGAAGTCTGATGTTTAATAGATGGGAATAAATTGTGGACGAATATGGGAGAAAATCAAGTCAATAGTATAGAAAGGAGCAAGTTACCAAAAGGACCTGGTTGAGCTGTAGGCAATATTCAGTCATATTGGTATTATAAACAGAGAATATTGTTTTGAGTTATTTCAGCCCAGAGAGATGAAGGCATCAATTTAAAATAGTGGAAAGTTAACCTAAGTTGGATCTCCAGAATTCCTTGTCACTCAAGTAAACCCATGCAATAGAGAAGTTAAAGTAGTGAATAAAAGAATTTTAGAACACATAGGAGGCTATTCCATCCTTCATGTTTGTGCTAGTTTTTTTGAAGGAGCTGTCCAGTTAGTTCCACACCTGCTTTTTCCCCATTGTCCTGCAAAATTTGCCTTTCTAAGTATTTATCCAATTCCCCTTTGAATGTTATTTTTGGAACTGCTCCCACTTCCATTTCAAGCAACATGATTTAGATCATACTGATCATTGATGCTAAAATGAAGGAGGCGGAATTACTGGAAGAGGAGGTCATTGAGCCAAAAGGTTAACTTTTCCTTCCATTTTTATTTTTAATGTTGAGTCACTGAACCCAGTCACTACTCTCCCTCTAATATTAACACAGCTGAGGTTTGTGTGGCTCTTGTGTTGCTTACATTGTTGCCACAAGGACTAAACCAACCAGCCTTTCTGGATGTGATATGTTTTTGAACTAATTGTTGGGGAACAAATGTTTGGTTTAGTAGGAGCATTTCTGCCTGGCAGTCACAAGGTGCAGAATTCAAATCCCACTGTAGATTGTCCAGTGATTATGGGAACTAGAATTTTGACTCAGAATTCAAGATTGAATTTTACACCTGGTGGGTGTGATTGACCCATTCCCCCAGCCCACCAGCATATACCCTCCTGCCTTAAAGCACTAATCCCCCTATTAACAGATATAAAGATGGTTATGGCCATGGTAGGAATGTTCATGTTGCAGCCTTGCAGACTGTTAGTCAGCTGCAAATCTTTCCCTTACTTTACGCATTTCTCCAAGGGAACATTAGAAAGATATAATAACAACTGTTTGTTTAATTAAATAGAAAAGCATGAAACCTGGGTGATTGTTTTTGGGTGAGAGTTATCTGTAAAACTTTGGACCGTCACTGCTTGGAGAGTCAGTGCATCTTGCTGTCATTAAGTTTAAGGATGTTGGAGAATGGATTATTTTAATTTTAAATGAGTATTGGTTCCATTCACTTCCAGATGAGGTGTAGAATGAATCAAATGCTAAGGATCACAACCTGCACTTGAGTTTCTTAAAGTTTATTTATTAGTGTCACAAGTAGGATTACATTAACACTGCAGTGAAATTACTGTAAAAATCTAATTGCCACACTCCAGCACCTGTTCAAGCACACTGAGGATAAATTTAGTATAGCCAATGCACCTAATCATCACTGCTTGGAGATGCTTGGGAGAAAACCAGAGCACCCAGAGGAAACCCACACAGGCATGGGGAGAACATGTACAGACAGTGACCCAAACCGGGAATCAAACCCAGATCCCTGACACTGTGAGGCAGCAGTGCTAACCACTGTGTCACCCACCATGCTGCCCTGAGAGTATGTTTAGAATTAATCTGCGGAAGTATTATTTCATTGAGTGAGTCATCAATCTGTAAAAGAGATTCCCTGGGGAGATAATGGAAGTATTGGACGGTTCAAATGCAGATTAGAGAGATTACTTTCAGAAAACAATATTTTAAGATTGAGTATTACTGAAACATGTTGAGTGAAGGCTTTGTACCATCGCTGCTTGAAGATGCTTGGGGACAAGTTAGATTAAGAGCAGTGATGTTTAGGATTGGCTCAAGTTCTAGTGCGAATTGAGATTTGATGTGCTTACGGTGGTGTTTTTTAGGGAAGGAATATTGGACAAGTGACCCAGGTAGCTCTCTTGCTCAAATCCTATAATGGAATCTTTATTGCTCCTTAGACTGGCATTTCTCATCAGTAGTTAGAATCTCCAGCAATGCAGCTCTTCAATGTTGTATCATGATTGTGCTGGAATGGGACTTGAACCCATGACCTTCTGACCAGAAGGGTAAAAATGCTACTGATTGAGACAGGTTTTACTGGTCAGAGCAGTATTTTTGTGGATGTTTGACATTTTTTGGTGATATGCTCATGTGTATCAGACTTGGCACAAAATCACGTTTACCAAAACTCTGTACTCACTGTCCTACATTGGCTTCTGGTCTGACAATTCTTGAAATTTTTAAATTTCCAACCTCATTTTCACATTTCTCCATGGTTCACCGTCCCCATCTCAGTCGTCTTCTTCAGTTCTACAGCCATCCAAAATTTCTGCGTTCCAATTCTGACCTGTTGCACATCTCAGATTTTAATTGTTTGACCTTGGTGATGATGCCTTAAACAATCTGGACCCTAAGCTCCAGAATTTCACCCCTCCTCCCTTCCCCCCTTGAACATTTCCTTCTTTCAGCCTGTCTCACTGTAAAGCATTCCCTGAAAGTCCACCTCTTTGACAAAGCTTTTGTTCATTTGCCCTAATATTTCCTTATGTGCTTTGACATTAAATGTTCTTTATTAAAATTTCTGTGAAGCACCATGGGATGTTTTACTATGTTAAAGGTGATATATAAATGCAAGTTGTAACTGTACATGGGGAAAGGAGAGAGAATTAGTTTAGAATAGGGTTCAGTGAGATACGTGCTGCCTACTTGAGATTCACAAGTTGTAACTACTGAACCCATGATGTAATGAGTACATTTATCGTCCAGAATTGGAATTTATATAGCTGTTTATACATCATGTGAGTTTCAAAGCCCATCACTGCCAATCAATTTATTTCAATTATACAGTAACCATTGTTTTTCAGATGCATTTGACAAATCAATTTTTGCTCAGCCAAGTGCCATAATCAGTGGACTTAATTGACCATTTAAATCTGTTTCTGGTGGTTCGTTGAGGTGGGACTGTCGGGCAAAGTACTGGCAGAGGGGGACTTTAATTTAATGTTTTATCGCTATTGCTCTGAAACATCTAGCTAAGTGATTATTCAGTAAAATCAGTGTGGGTGGCATTCCCATTGAATCTTTGCAAATGGCGAAATCCAATGATGAAGATGCTGTTTTAGTGCAAGTCAATTAGATAGGTTCCAGCAATGGTAGCTTTGGTTTGCATAGTTACTTTCGGTTGATCACAACAGTCTTGCCATCAGTTCTTATTTTTACCAAATTGTCATTTGTAAATGATGTTTTTGCAAAAATACCTGTATTTCTGTACATAATAGTCTACCTCTGGACTCAGCACACAACGATTGTAACCACCTTTGTAACTGCAGCATCTCATTCTCACCCGTGTGAGAGAAAGCACAATTCTTTTGAGTCTGGGAAGATTTATTGCTTTTATTGTGCCTTGCCTTCAGTAAGAAAGGGCAAAACTTTTGGAACAGTGACAGTCTGTTGTCAGACCAGCTTGCTCAGCATTTAGTGTGTGCCTTTAATCCAAGTTGAATTAAAGACGGAGCAAACCGTACCCATTTAAAGTGTGACAGGTTGATTCACATTGAGCCCCGTGGGTGAATTTGGAGTAAGCTACAAGACTACAAGGGCAATTTTTATTTCCAGTGTAAATCAGTTTCTTTTCCCATCATTTCCTAAACATGATTTCTTTTTTTTGATGTTTAAAATCATGGTTGAGTAAACAATTGAGCCCGCAATGGTGATCTAGTGCACAAAGGCTTTAGCGCAGGCAAACAATATATCAACAAGGAATGTCACCAAAAGCAAGAGGACTTGGTTGAAATCTGAACTGCAAACCCTCTGATCTAGAAGCAATACTGCAATAACATTCTTTTTATATTGGTGCTGGTATTCAAAAAATAGTGTGTGCAGTTTATATTGCAGAGGCCTTCACAGGCTAAAATATGGGGAAGTTCAATCAATATTAGCAGAGATGCTGTTCTTAAACCATTGTAGTTTCAAGAACTGCATTACAATTCAGGCCTTTAAAACTGTTTCAAATTTGGCTACTCATTCTGTAATAAAAGATGGCAACAAGTGGGATAAATGTACTTGTTTCAGCTGATTCAAATTGTTTGCTGTTTTTAAAAAATATTGCACTCCCAGGTTAGTGATTAACAACTGCTCAACTGCTCTGCCATTGCTCATGAAAACCGAATTCAAAAAACCCAATTGTTGAGATGGCAAGATTTATCTGAATTTCTTGACTTGTTCAGTGTAAGGTTTCTGACTCACATTCTCTTTTGTTCCTCTCTTTGTTGGACAGGAGAATCTGGCGATTCTTACTTGGGAACAAGACATGAAGACAGTTCTGATGATAGCCAGAGTTTGAGCCATATTCCATCAGGACTTTTGGACAGCGTTTCAGTGGCCTCTGATAACCAGGATGATGGTATGTAAAATTTCTTTACTCTCTGTCCTCACATCAGTATGCGAATCTGGTCGTGCAGTCTTGACCTCTTGTGCTGTTTGATGCTGATCTACCAGGAGCCTGATAAGAAACTGGCAGCTGTCAGCAGTGGAGTTAAGGGATGTTTATCTTTGTTAACGGGAGGGGCATGGAGCGATAACAGCAACTCTGGAGTTTTCTGTACAAATTCCAGGAAGGCTGTGACATGCCAACTCTAGGAGGTAGGAGAAGGGAGTGGAATGAAGGATTGAGATATTTTCGGGTGGAATTGCTCTACAGGGAAAAGGAATAGATTAATCGACTAGATTAATAGATTAATCTGCTTTAAGGATCAGATCAGGTCCCTTTTCGAACACTGGGCAGCATTCACTTGTCTCCAAATAACTGAATTGCTACTGTTTGTTTTCACTATTTGTTTAAAAATATTATTTGATCTGTGAAATAGCAAATAATGTGAGTGCAATTCCAGGACAGTAATTCTTTCTCTCTTCCCCTCATTCTCATAATGGGTCTGGTCTTTCTCTTCCCTGTATTGAGTCTGAGGAGCTGGTCTCTGCTTCTGTCTAGAGACCAAACATAGAACATTACAGCGCAGTACAGGCCCTTCGGACCTCGATGTGCGCTGACCAATGGAACCAATTTTATGACCCTCTAATCTAAACTACTCCAATGCAATCCATATGCCTATCCACTGACCATTTGAACACCCTTAAACTTGGCGAGTCCACAACTGCTGCAGGCAGGGCATTCCATGCCCTTACTACCCTCTGAGTAAAGAACCCACCTCTAACATCCCTCCTATAACTACCACCCTTTAATTTAAAGCTATGTCTCCTTGTGTTATCCATCTCCATCTGAGGAAAAAGGCTCTCACTACCCACCCTATCTATCCCTCTGATCATCTTATATGTCTCAATTAGGTCACCTCTTAGCCACCTTCTCTCTAATGAAAATAACTTCAAGTCCCTTAGCCTTTCCTCATAAGACCTACCCACCATACCAGGCAACATTCTAGTAAATCTCCTCTGCACCCTTTTCAGTGCCTCCACATCTTTCTTATAATATGGTGACCAAAGCTGTACACAATACTCCAAGTGCAGCCGCACCAGAGTTTTGTACAGTTGCAATATGACATCTCGGCTCTGAAATTCAATCCCTCTACCAATAAATGCTAACACACTATATGCCTTCTTAACAACCTTAAGGGGACAAGTTTTCCCTTTTGTTCATTAGAAGCTTGGACTGAACTTAGCCCAAAAGTAGAATTATATATCTGGTATTTTAGCCAATATGGATTGGTCTAGATTCCTGAAGACAAGGTGTGTTCATGATGCAACAGTCCAGTCATTAGAGGCAGACTTTGTGTGTCTGCTAACACCAACATTCCAATTGTGTAAAAATGGAGCCAAGTGTAAAAATGTCATGCAACTTATTTATGAGTTGGTAGCTGTCCTCCTATATCAACATATGAATTAAGGGCAGAAAGAGGACATTTAGGTCCTTTGAACCTGCTCTGCCAGCAAAGGTTATGGCTGCTCTGATTGTGGCCTCAACTCCACTTTTCACCAGTCTCCACTATAACAACCTGTCATATCTGTTTAGGATCTTATATAGTTCAAGAAGATCATCTCTTGTTCTAAACTCTCAGGCCCAGTCCATCCAACTTTTCCTTTGCTCTCAACTCTGATGAAGAATCATTTAGACTTGAAACTTTGGTTCTATTCCCTCCCCACAGATGTTATCAGACCTGTTGAGATTTTCCACATTTTCTGTTTCTGTCCAACTTATCCTCATAAGATAATAACACTCCTTCCATCCCAGATATTAGTTGAGTGAACTTGTTCTAAACCATTTCTAATGCCTTTAAATCCTTTCTTAAATAAGGAAGCTGAAACTGTAGACCATATTCTGGAAGTGGTCTCACCAATTCCCTATACATCTGTAACTTTTATATTCTATTTCCCTGCAATAAGCACGAACATTTCATTTGCCTCCTAATTGCTTCCTCTGTTGAATAGAGGATGCATATTCTGTACTTTCTATTCTGATAAATCCTTTTCAGAATCGAAGGAACTTTGGAAAATTGAAGCCAATGTATCTACTACCTCAGTGGCCATTTCTTTTAAAATCCTAGCAGAAAGGCCTGGGAGCTTGGCAGCTTTTATTTCTCATAACTTTTGGAGATTACTTCTGAGTTGCCTTTTTAAAAAGTGTGTAAGAGTTTTATCTGTCTTTACATTTATCATAACCCTGTTTTTAAAACATAAGAGAACAATCCAAGAATAACAGGTAAGCTATTTAGGACTGAGATGAGGAAGACTTTCTTCACTCAGTGAGTTGTGAATCTGTGGAATTTTCTACCACAGAAAGCTGTTGAGGCCGGTTCATTAGATATGTTCAAGAGGGAGCTAGATGTGCCCTTGCTGCCAAAAGGATCAAAGGGTATGGAGAAACAGCAAGTGGGATACTGAGAGCGCATGATCAACCATGATTATATTGAATAGTGTGCAGACTGGAAGGGCTGAATGGTTTATTCCTGCACTTCTTTATGTTTCTGTGTTAAATGGGATCAGGAGCAGTCTGTGCAGTTCCTATTGTGCTACTCCTGCAGTGCTATTCAGTAAAATCATGATTGATCTTCTACCTCAACTTCACTTTCCTGCCCTAATCTCAGGTTAAGTTGGCTCTCTGTGTCAAAATATCTATCAGCCTGCATCTTAAATGTACACAATTACTGACCATCCGTAACTCTCTGCAAAGATTTTCAAACCACTAAGTGAAGAATTTTCTCCTCATCACTTTGCTAAATGGCTGATCTGGCCATCAATGTGATCATGGCTGATTTGTATCTTAACTCCACCTACCCATCTCCATTCTGTAAATCCATAATACCCTGACATATGTGTCAGTGAGTAAGGATTCCACAATTGAGCCAGGGTGAGGCACGGTGCATTAAAGAGCAGGTTCAAATGTGCTGAGGATGTATTTCTCCTGTTGCTCAAGGTCACAGGAATGGTGTTAAATGTAAAACTCATATTTGAAGTATTTTAATAGCCACCTCTTCTAATTAATAATCCCCAACTCACTTGGATTTAGCAGCCCCATCTGTTCTAAATGGTGGATTTACTCATTTTTGTAAATTGAATACTGGAGAGAGAGAGGGAAGAAGGTGGCATCTAAAATGATCATCTAAAATTAATACTGGAAAAAAATGAAGTAATGACAAAGTTCAAACATAATTACCTTAATCTACAAAATGTGACATTTAATTAGAAATTAACTTCTAAGAAACTGTCCTCATAGTTCACCCTTGGGGCTTTTAAATAAAGAGTTTTTAAAAATATCTCTGGTATTGAAGTTAATTAAATGTGGGAAAATGGTTTTGAACACAAGAATTAGCACACACAGTGTCTTGAGAGTTCTCATTACTGCTTTGTAATATGGTTCTGTGGTATTCCATGAGGTGTTTACTGGATAGGTTCAGTGCAGAAAAGCAGGAGGCAGACACATGGGTGCATGCTTAGACTGAAAAGACAGACTGAAAGATCTTGCCTATGTCGAGAGTCTTTATGGTCTGGAATATGCTGCCTGAAAAGAAGGTGGAATTATTTCAAATTAAAATTAGCTAAGTGCTTGAAATGGGGAAAGAAATGACAACTATGGTGAAAAGGGTGGGAATGGGACTAAATTGAATAACTCGTTCAAAGAACTAGCACAGGCACAATGGGCTGAATGATCATGAGCTGTTGTAAGATTCCATGATCAGATGGCAGTTGTTGTTTCACTTAGTATAGCAATTCAAGTTACCTCTCGCTGTGACACTGCACACTGCGCTAGCTAACCTCATATTGGCATTTAGTTGAGGTACTGACAACCTGTTTACTTGGGAATCTCTCAGCCTTTAAAAGAACAGAACATATAGTTTTATGTTACCTTTCATGACCTTGGAATACCTCTTTACAACCATTAAAGTTCTTTTGAACTGCCTTTGATGTGTAACGTCTGCTGTAATGCAGAGAAACATGGCAGCAAATTTGCACACAGCAAGCTCGCAGCAATTAGGTGAATGACCAAATAATGAGTTATTAGTGCTAATGGAGTAGTGCTATTGTTTCAGTGATAAATATTGACCAAGCCAAAATTGGCACCTGTACTTTCATATCAATCTGAGAGACTGACAGGATTTTTGTATCATTGGAAAGTTGACGTCTTTGAAATGTCAGCCCGGATTATGTGCTGAAATCTTAAGAGAAACTTGAACATAGGACCTTCTGACATAAGGTAGGACTGTTAACACCAAGCCAATGCTGACATTTATGACAAAACAAAAGCTGTGATATGTGTATACAATATCTTTGACTGAAACTTAACTTGAATAAAATTAGCTTGGATCAAGTAGTGTCAGCTCTCACAGGTGGCAATGATAGCTTGCATGGCACTATTGAAAGAACAGGGTAGTTACCTCTGTCCTGACCAACATTTATTTCAAAACAACATCTGATCATTATCACATTGCTGCTGATGGGATTTTGCTGTGAAAATTGGCCAGCACAATTCCTCCCTTACAACAGTGATTAGCTTTTTGTAAAGCACTTTGAGGCATCCTGATATTGTGAAAGATGCAATGGAAACGCAAGTTTGTTTTCTCTAGTGGTTGCACATCACAGTTTCCCTCTATTGAGCATAAAAAAAATACAATTATATAATGCATTTCATGACAACAGGATATTTCAAAGACAGATAAATACTTTTTGTAACTGTAGTCAGTGTTATAATGTAGGAAACGCAGCAGTCAGTTTGCACACAGTGAGTTCCCAAATTAGCAATGTGACGATGACCAGATAATGATTAAGGGAAAAATATAGGCCTGGACACGGACAATCTGCTACAATCTTTTCTGCTTCCCTTTGAAATATTGTAAGAAGTCTCATAACACCAGGTTAAAGGCCAACAGGTTTATTTGGTAGCACAAGCTATCTGAGCATTGGTCCTTTTTCAGCAATGCTCCGAAAGCTTGTGCTACCAAATAAATCTGTTGGACTTTAACGTGGTGCTGTGAGACTTCTTACCCCAGTCCAACACCGACATTTACACATCTTTGAAATATTGCCATGAGATCTTATATGCAAATCTGAGGACAGGCTTTCTGTCCTCAGTTTATGGCTTTGTTTGCAAGTCAGTGCCTCCAACAATGCTGCACTTCCTCAGCACTGCACTGAGAGTACCAGCTTTGATTTTTTTGCACAAATCCTAGAGTGGGACATGAACCTGAAATCTCTGGACTCAGTCACAGTTGATTAACTAAAGATCTTATTCAGACTGGCCATAGGATGCAGGTAAGTGTGGCAGGGATGTTGGGGTGCAAATGCCACAGTCTTTAAGATCAGACTGAAGTAGATTACTGAGGTTAAAGGAGAGGGAACTTTTCCCTGCACCTAAACCACAACATTACTGAAGTGGGAGTGCTTTGTGTTGACAATGCCAGGCGACATAAAAGAAGGAAGTATTCCATCCACTAGGTCTATCATTCCTCACCTTAACTAGCACAAAATTCACAGAAGATAGAAATACAAAGTCTTATACATTTTGATTCATCTGACTTGCGACCATTCAAAGGCACCCTGTAGTTCAGTGTGTGGCTTGCATACTGACAGAGATAATGCTTTTTGTTTCACTGTGTTGCTCATTAAAGGGAGTAATGACTGTGGAGGTGAGAGCCACTTTGCAAAATGTTTATTGTTATAGGTAGGACAGACAGATTGTAGCTGTCTTAATACTGACAGATAGTCAAAGAGCTGTGAGAATAAACTTAACCAATAAATTAAGCTTAATTACTTTGTGCTGCAGTCCTATCGCCTGAAATGCTGAGGTTTGCTGAGAGGTTTGTGCTAATCTTGGCTTAACTATCTCACGCACATTCAACAAGCAGCATTTAAAAATTGTAACAACACCGAAGTGTGAATGCCTTTGTCTGATTACTTAGAATTGTTATAATCCATCCAAACCAGTATTGTGTGTGTTCGATGAATGGTCTGTGCTGAGGTTAGCTGTATTCCACCTGTGCTTCAATAATTTGAGCTCACCCAGAACTCTAACTCACAGTTAGTCCCAGTCAATGTCCCTTACTCATCCTTGAACTGATTTTAAAAATGTTAAATTCTCATCCTTACTTTCAAATCCCTCCATAACTTTGCTCCTTCTCCTTCTAAGCTCACGCAGCCCATCCCTGATTGTCCTTCAGATGGTGAGTAAACTGTTTTCCTAAACCACTGCAGTCCATGTGGTGTAGATATACCCACAGTCCTATGACTTTTTTTAATTGTCTGATACAACTATCTATACAGTTGTCTGGTAGGCCATTTCAATTAAGAGTTTGCCACATTACTGTGGAAGTGGAATCAAATTTTAGGTCAGAATGTCAGATTTCATCTGCTTCCTTTCTCTTTCCCCCACCTCCCTGCCCAAAAGTCATTAGTGAGCCAGATGGACTTTTACAAAAATCTGCTAGTTTCTTGATCATTATTAATGAGACTAGCATTTTATTCCTAATTTTATTAATTCTTTGAATGTAAATTTCCCAGTTTCCTTGATGGGAACTTGTGTCTCTAGAACATTTGTTTGGGTCTCTGTATTATTAGTCCAGTAATGTTACACTATTTTTCCCATCCACTGTAATTCATATTTATATAGCACCTTTAGAGTACTAAAACACCTCAACATGCTTCTGAGGAACACTATTGGAGAAAATATGACACCCAGACACAGCCAAAGATGCTTGGACAGATGGCTAAAACATGATTGAAAGAATATGTTTTAAGGAGCATCATAATGGAGGGAAAATGGAGAATATTCCAGAGCTTGAATCTGAGACAGCTGAAGACATGGCCACCAATGGTTGAGCAATTAAAATCGGGAATCGAGAATGCAGAGTCTGGAGGAGATTAGTTAGGGAAGGAAGAAGCCATGGAGAGATTTGAAAACAAGGGTGAGAACTGTAAAATTGAGGTTTTCCTTGACTAAGAGTATGAGCACAGAGGTGATGGGTGAATGGGACTTGGTGTGAGTTAGGACAATGAAAGCAGAGTTTTTGATGGATATAAGTTTTAACAAAGGTGAAATGTGAGACTGTTCAGGTAACGCAGGCAATGATGAGACTTCTGTCTACAATGAACTGAGGCAGGGTAGAGTTGAATGATATGGATGTGAAAATAGGCAATGTTAATGATTTATGCAGATATGTGGATCAAACCTCTCTGTCTTGCCTGGCACATGAAGACAAGATGTAGAGATGCCAGCGTTGGACTGGGGTAAACTCAGTAAGAGGCCTGACAACACCGATTTTAAATCCAACAGATTTTTTTGATAGTAAACTTGCAAGCTTTCGGCCTTTGTAGCCTTCGTCAGGCGAATGAGGTGTTCTGGTCTGCAATAGCACACATATCAGCACAGACAGTTTACAGATTGCTGATTAGAATACTAATCCTTACACCTAACCTGCTATTCAAATCTTAAACTGGCTAACAACGTGAGTGGAAGGAGCACTGAGCATAGGTTAGAGAGATGTGTATTGTCTCCAGACAGCACAGTAAGTGAGGTTTTTTGCTAACCCAGGCAAGTCATGGAGATTACAAATAGTGTGACATGAAGCCAAGATCTTGGCTTCATGTCACACTATCTTTAACCCCCATGACTTGCCTGGGTTAGCAAAAAACCTCACTTACTGTGCTGTCTGGAGATAATATACATCTCTCTAACCTGTGCTCAGTGCTCCTTCCACTCACGTTGTTAGCCAGTTTAAAACTTGAATAGCAATTTAGGTGTAAGGATTAGTATTCTAATCAGCAATCTGTAAACTGTCTGTGCTGATATGTGTGCTATTGCAGACCAGAACACCTCATTCGCCTGACGAAGGCTACAAAGGCAGAAAGCTTGCAAGTTTACTATCAAAAAATCGGTTGGATTTAAAATTGATGTTGTCAGACCTCTTACGTGAAGACAAGGCTATGTGTTCAAAGTGAAGGAAGTCTCTAGAAATGAGTGAATAACAGCTTGACCTTCTGTCAGAAAGGCCTAGGATGGGAATTCTATTGGATAAATTAGCTCTTGTTAACGTTACAGTGATGCCCTTCTAATGCTTATGGCCTTGGCAATTTTATTTTTTAAACAGTCATGTGCCTTTGTACAGTGACTCCCCAAACTCCTCCAGTGTTTTATTGCATCAACTACAATGTCTGCAGTGCAGATAGAATCTTCTCAAAATAATTTAAGCTGCAAACTGTGGATGTCTTTGTGGCATATGCAGGGTTAAAACAAGGTCACTTTTTTCCCACTCTGCCTTTAAACTGAAATTAATTGGTTTAATTTTATGGTACTGAGAGGGGGAAGAAAAAATTAGCTTTCCAAAGAAATCTGGTGTAATCCTAGGAGGCTAATCTAAAAGATTTATTAGGAAATGAAAGATATCTTTTAAAAGAAACGAGATGGAAGAAAAAGTCCATTTTAAAATAAAATTTCTGTTCATACAATTTTGGGGGAAAAAGAAGTAACAAACGGCCAGATTATTAAAAAAGAGGAAAAAAAAGGAAATTCCTTCTACATTGTGATTTCTCTGCTCTGAGGAACATCTTAACAATGACCTATGGCCCTTTATAATTCATATTTTAATATATAATTGCACTGTCTAATGATTTAAGCTGGACCATGAGCAATGTATAACTTTTAGGATGAGTAATAAGCATGAATAAATTGTTTTGGAAGTAATTCCCTCTTTGGGGAATAGGCATTTTGAATCACTTCTCAGTGGTCTTCAGCAAGCTGTTTCTGACCCTGCTATATTCCTGTCAGTGTTTTTGCAGCACATTTGGATTCTTGGCCATGAGAGCTGAGACTTCTGTGACTGTTTTCCCTATTGGCATAGGGCACTTCTTTTCCTGATTCTCTCCTTGTCACTGCACTATGGAGAGCTGCTTTTGTCCTTATCAAGCCATGTTTCCCAAATGATCCAAGGCAGGATGCAAAGCAAAGAGTGAGAGCTTGGAATGTGAAGAATCACAAGCTTGGCTGCACAATTTCTTGCCTAATCTAGGCTGACATTCCCAGTGCCACTACTGAGGGAGCACTGCACTATCTGAGTAGCCATGTTTTGGATGAGACATTATACAGAAGCTCTGATTACCACCTCTGGTTTTTGCAAACAATCCCATAAAATGGTAGGGAAGTTCTTTGGGTCTTGTCCCTCAACCAATGATTTCTAAAACAAATTATCTGGTTATTTACCTCAATCCCAATCGACATTAATCTATCTGTTTGTGGGACCTTGTTGTGCACCAATTGGCTGCTGCATTTACTTACAAAATAAGTTACTAAACCTTAAAAAAAATTTGCTGTAGAATGCTTTAAAACATCCTTTGAAAGTTTGTTCATTTTTGTCACCTCTCATAATATGTCCTCTGTTAGCTTGGCCAGTTTTAGTCTAATTCTGTGAAGCAGCTTTGGAACAAAGTGTGTGATTACCACCTGTCTCATCAATGAATTGTGGATTGACAGTGATGGGCCTGTAGTTAGTTTGCATAATGTGTACTGCTGTTAAGACAAACCCACTATGCAGCTCTTCAAAGAGTGCTGTATATGTGCACAATAATAGAATATAATTTAAACTAATAAACATAAATTATTTATTGTACATCCTGTCAGCTGGTAGAATTATTAAAAGCCATGAACAGCATTATCTGAAATAGGATTGAACTTGTAAGTATACCGTACTTAAAAAAATTTACAGGATGTGGATTTCGTTGGCAAGACTGGCATTACTCATTTTATTACTCATCCTCTAGTTGCTCTTTAGAAAGTTGAAGTGAACCACCTTCTTCAACCATTGCAGCCTCTGGGGTGTGGACTTGCAGTGCTGTGGGCCAGAGCTTCCAGGATTTTGACCCAATAGTTAGAAAGGAATACCCAATACGTTTCCTCTTGTTGATAAGTGACTTGGAGGGCAATTTATCACGATGGTGTTCCCATGCACCTGCTGCCCATGTCATTCTAATTGGTGGAAATATGGGCTTGGAAGTTGCTGTTGATTTGAGGATTTTTAAAAATTCTTTCACAAGTGTAAACATTACTGGCTAGGTCAACATTTATTGCCCTAATTATCCTTGAGAAGATAGTGAGTCACTGTTTTAACCATCGGAGTGTCTATGTAGAATCATAGAATCCCTACAGTACAGAAGACGGCTATTTGGCCTATCGAGTCTGCACTGACTACAATCCCACCCAGGCCCTATTCCCATTATCCTAAATATTTACTTTGCTAGTCCCTCTGGCAGTAAGGGACAATTTAGTATGGCTAATAAACTTAACTTGCACATCTTTGGAGTGTGGGAGGAAACTGGAGCAGCTAGAGGAAATCCATGCAGACACGTAAACTCCACAGAGACAGTAACCCAAGGCTGGAATTGAACCTGGGTCACTGGCACTGCGTGGCAACAATGCTAACCACTGCGCCACTATGCTGCCCTCTTTTAGTGTGGGTACACTCATAGTGATGCTAGTGAAGGAATTCCAGGAATGTGATGAAGGAGTACAATATCAAGGGTAGGATTCTTAGCTGTGTTGAAGAGCAGAAGGATCTTGCGGTCTGGGTCCATAGGACTCTTAAATCGGCCTCGCAGGTGGAGGATGTGGTCAAGAAGGTGTATGGTGTACTGGCCTTCGTTAATCAAGAGATTGAGCTTAGGAGTCGGGAGGTAATGCTGCAACTTTATAAGACCCTTGTCAGACCCCACTTGGAGTACTGTGCGCAGTTCTGGTCGCCTCACTATAGGAAGGATGTGGAAGCTATTGAAAGGGTGCAGAGGAGATTTACAAAGATGTTGCCTGGATTGGGAGGCATGCCTTATGAAGATAGGTTGACGGAGTTGGGACTCTTCTCCCTGGAGAGATGAAGGTTGAGAGGCGATCTGATAGAGGTTTATAAAATGTTGAGAGGAATAGATAGGGTGGATTTTCAGAGGCTATTTCCCAGGGCTGAAATGGTCACTACGAGAGGACACAGATTTAAGGTGCAGGGAAGCAAGTGCAGAGGAGATAGAACATAGAACATTACAGCACAGAACAGGCCCTTCGGCCTTCGATGTTGCGCCGACCAATATAAAAAGCAATGCCCCTCCAAACTAAACCATTCCCTTCTCTTCCATATACTTATCAACTAACCTCTTAAACGCCGCCAAACTTGGCGCATCTACAACTGCTGCAGGCAGGGCATTCCACTCCCGAACCACCCTTTGGGTAAAGAACCTACCTCTGATATCCGTCCTATAACTATCACCCCTTAATTTAAAGCTGTGTCCCCTCGTGCTAGCTTTCTCCATCCTAGGAAAAAGGCTATCACTGTCCACCCTATCTAAACCTCTAATCATCTTATATGTTTCGATAAGGTCCCCTCTTAGCCGCCTCCTTTCTAACGAAAACAACCTCAAATCCCTCAGCCTCTCTTCATAAGACCTGCCCTCCATACCAGGCAACATCCTGGTAAACCTCCTCTGTACCCTCTCCAATGCCTCCACATCTTTCTTATAATGTGGGGACCAGAACTGCACACAATACTCCAAGTGCGCCGCACTAGAGTTTTGTACAGTTGCAACATGACGTTGCGGCTCCGAAATTCAATCCCCCTACCAATAAAAGCTAAGACTCCATATGCCTTCTTAACAACCTTATCGACTTGACTGCCTACTTTCAGGGATCTATGCACAAATACACCAAGATCCCTCTGTTCATCAACACTATTAAGAATCCTGCCATTAGCCCTATACTCTACACATTTATTATTCCTGCCAAAGTGCATTACCTCACACTTTTCCACATTAAACTCCATTTGCCACCTCTCGGCCCAGCTCTGCAACTTGTCCAAGTCACTCTGCAAACTATAACACCCCTCTTCACTATCTACCACCCCACCGACTTTAGTGTCATCTGCAAATTTACTGATCCATCCTTCAATACCCTCATCCAGATCATTTATAAAAATTACAAACAGCAGGGGCCCCAAAACAGACCCCTGAGGTACACCACTTGTCACCGAACTCCACGATGAATATCTCCCATCAACCACCACCCTCTGTCTTCTATCTGCTAGCCAATTCCTAACCCAATTAGCTAAATCACCCTCTATCCCATACATCTGCATTTTCTGCAGAAGTCTTCCATGGGCCACCTTATCAAACGCCTTACTAAAGTCCATATATACCACATCAACCGCCTTACCCCCATCCACCTCTTTGGTCACTTTTTCAAAAAACTCAATGAGGTTAGTAAGGCACAACCTACCCTTCACAAAACCGATGTCAGGGGTAAGTTTTTCACTCAGAGGGTAGTGAGTGAATGGAATCGGCTGCCGTCAGTGGTGGTAGAAGTGAACTCGCTGGAGTCTTTTAAAAGACTTCTGAATGAGTATATGGGATCTAATGGTATTGGGGGTTATAGATAGGTCTGTGGCTTGGTAGGTATAGATGTGATCGGCGCAACTTGTGGGCCGAAGGGCCTGTTTGTGCTGTAGTGTTCTATGTTCTATGTTCAACTATGAAAGAACGGCAGTATATGCACTTATTCAAACAAGATACTAATCATTGTTATAAATGCATGACATTTTGCAGGTAACTTGTTCATTATGACTTTGAGTGCAATACTTTATTTAATGGTTTAAATTAATTTTGCTTTGCCAAATTTATTTTAGTGCATTTTTAAAAGGTTAAAATTGTTTAGGCATTGTATTGAAGCTTCCAATTGGTGCCTAATTTTCCTAACTCACTCTTTGGGTCTGTACTTGTGCAGGCAGTGTGTTCCATTTGGATTCTCACACTGCTCCGTGTGAGTGAAAATGGAGAAAGAATAAGGGAGTGGGATTGATTGGCCAGTTCTTTCAAAGAAGCAGCACAAGTATGATGGACCGAATGGGCATTTGTTTTCACGATCTATAGTGATAATGTCTATTAATGAATATCAGAAAATTATTTATACCTGACTACTGGGAAATGATACATCCTTTGCGTGTGAGTGTAGTCTTGCCAATAATATAACTTGATGCACAACTTCTCATAAATAATTGATTGTTGGACAAGTAGTACAAACTAGCTTTCACAGTACAGAGCCTGAGGAAGTGAAGCTAGGCGTCTTTTCAAATGCTACAAATTGCCTTTTTATCGCTCCCTCAATGGCATGTTTAAAATTGTCCTTATTTGTAGATTATTATTTCAACTGTTCATCTCCAGTGCTGTCTTAATTTCTGAAGAGATTACATTACATGTAGAACAAAAGCACCCCAGTAGTAAGTCACAAACCAACCAGGGATTCAATGCATTTTTAAAACTACAAACTGTCTATCCAAGTATGTAGTCCATGCAAAATTAGGTTTGGAGTGCTATTCCCACCAACCTCATGCTAATAGATTCAATCCAGGCTATATTAAACTCGCAGCAGCTTGGGCTCAGGATGTTCAACACTGGTTCAAAAGTTCATGCAATTCCCTGAAGACCCTCTTCCACCCTCCCTCCCCTATGGCCGTGACTTCGTCTCACATTGTGGAGAGAGTGCAATGAATACTTGGAAACTGAGACACATTAGTCACATTTCTGATTGCAAGTCACCCACACCTCTGTGTTGAGGGTCCCTTTTATTTTTTTCTGCAGACAAAACCCTTTTACATGTAATGACAGAAGAATCTTACTAGATTGCAGCATGGTAGATAGATTGTGCAAATGGCAAACCCCACCCCTCCCTTAAATAAGAGGGAAGATTGGCAAAAAATCACAGGCCTAGTGTCACTAATCTGCCTCCTGGCTGTCCATTGCACTGACTAATGACAAAACCATAACTGGATCTACACTAAAAGGAAGAGTTCACCCAAAGGTTATCGTTACCAGGTACCATGCTAGATGAGGTTTTGATTTTTTTTTGTATTGGACTTTGGTGCATTAGATTAATGGAATTTCAATTACTGCTTGGGTGCCCCAAAGCTTTGTTCACAATATAAATGGAGATTCTATAGGCGTGACAGCTTGCTAGTGCAGAACGCGAAGGTGTACATCTCTACAATGCTGGGTGACTGCAAGGAATTGATTTTAAGGAGCAATTAAATCTGCTTCATTATAAATGATTGATTTTAAATGTTTTCTTCTTTTGCATTTTTGTCAAGTGTTCTTTTTCTCACTGTGTCTGTCTGTCTGTCTCCTCGTGTCGGTCTCTCGTTCGTTATCTCTCTGTCCGTGCATGGATGCTTTTCTCTCTCTCTCTCTTTCTCTCTTTCTTTCCATCTGCCTTTTCTCTTCATATCTATTAGTCTGTCTGTCTCTAATTTTATTCCCTCCCTCATTCTCACTATATCTCTGTCTCTCTCTCTCTCTCTCCCTGACATGTGCAAATTATACAAGGCATTAAAATCATCATAATTCAACATCATTGTCAGAATTTTTCTGGATTAAAAGGTTGCACTTGTTGGGGAAACAACACTTCTTTATTACAGACAACAGAAATAATATGTTGGAAATGTCCAATAAAGCTGTCAGCAATAATTGAAAACTTTTCATCAGATCTGGAACTGATGGTTTCCAATAAAAGTAAAAATGCTCAAAACACTCAGCAGGTCAGGCAGCATCTGGAGAGATGAAACAGAATTCTGATGAAAGGCCATCGACCTAAAACATGAACTGTTTCATTCCCTATAGATTCTGCCTAACCTGCTGATTTTGAACTTTTTTTTTCGCTTTCAGGTTTCCAGCGATTTGTTTTTGTAGGAGTGATGTCTTCTATCCTGAATATAGCCCTGTTCTCTTTAATTCCCTCATCAGTTTTTTTTCCCTATTCTGCTGAAGGCATCAATGCTTTGCCAAGCCTGAGTTGCTGTGTCTAACCAACTTCTTGTGCCCGCAAACAAAATAATTGACATTCCTCTCCCGAGTACTAATTAATTCATTGCAGAATCTCTTAAGTGACGCCAGTGAAGACCAGACTAATTATTCATGGGCTGTGATTTGCAGGTGAGCTAAAATGCATCCCAGAACAAAGAAAAACTGCTTGGGATAAAGTCAGCCTTATCTGATTGATCACTTTATAAAATATTTTTGTGTTTTTTATCTTTTCTTAAGGCAACATTTCACTTCTTGCGTTCAGTTCCAAAAAGTAGCAGGAGGGTTTGCCGACCCTCCAGGATTGCCCTGATCATTAAAGATTGAACTTCTGAACAGGAAGAGCATCATTGGGTTGTTTTCTAAAAATCTTTTCCAATTTCGCATGCCAAAGGCAACCTGTTTTCCATTTGGCTGCAGGAAGTTGGGAAATTGGGAGGATGAACATGTCGGGTGACTAAAGGCAGAGGTGTGGATGAAGGAGCAGCACATTTTGGTAGAAAGGTCATATGACAATGCCTCTAAGAGTTGATTTGATTTATTTTTGTCACATGTATTAGTATGCAGTGAAAAGTATTTTTTCTTGCTATATAGATAAAACATACTGTTCATAGAGTACATAGAGCAAAGGAAAGGAAATGGTGCAGAATGCAGTGTAACAGTCACAGTGAAGGTGTAGAGAAAGATCAGCATAATAAATGGTAGTCCGTTTAAAAGATGTGATGGCAGCAGGGAAGAAGCTGTTCTTGAGCCAATTGATATGTGATCTCAGATTTTTGTAGAAAAGGTAGAGAAAGGCAGAAAAGAGCATGTTTGGGATGTGTGGGGTCCTTGACTATGCTGGCTGTTTTACCAAGGCAGCGGAAAATGTAGACAGAATCAGTAGATGGGAAACTGGTTTGTGTGATGGATTGAGCCAACAACATTCATTATACCTCACCCACTGGCCAATTCCTCAGTTGTTAGTTTAGAGATTCAACCTCTTATTTGCTTCACCACATAATCCTGAGCAGAGAGTGGCTAAGAATTTAGAAATGGGGGTTTTCAGTCCTTTTGCTTTCCAATGACCACATTTCCCCCTTTCCCTGCCCTAATCCAACTAGGGTGTGGGAGTGGTATGCAATATCTTAAACATGATCACGTGATCAGCTTTGATTGTGATGGCCTTTGTAGAACGATTGCCTGCTGGCTGTCGCTGAACAGGTTTTGCACAGAAAGAAGAACCTGAAGTGCAAGCAGCAGTAGAGGATCTGCTATCCATGAGGAGTTTAACGCCCTCAGAATGAGTGGAATGAGGTCAGGGAGAAAAATATAATCAAAAACTCATTTACAAAATCAAAATGCTTCAGATGCTGCAAATTTGAAGTAGAACGGGAGGTGGATGCTAATTTAGTAATCTAGAGGCACTGGCTCTAGGGGCATGAGTTCAAATCCCACCACTATTGCTGATGGAATTTGAATTTGGTTAATAAATCTGGAATTGAAAATTAATTGCAGTAATGAAACTATGATTGTTGTAAAAACCCATCATGTTCAATAATGCCCTTTAGGTAAGGAAATCTTACCTTCTCTGGCCTATGTATGACGCCTGACCCATGGCAATGTGTTTGACTCTTAACTGCCCTCTGAAATGGTTAAGCAAGAAAAACAGTTCAAGGATAAAAGCAAGTTACTGCAGACACTGGAATCTGAAACATGAACAGAAAAGTTTGGAAAATCTCAGCAGGTCTTGACAGTATCTGTTGAGAGAGAATAAAGCTAATATTTTGAGTCTGAATCAGACTCAAAACATTGGTTCTATTCTTTCTCCGCAGGTGCTGTTATACTTGCTGAGATTTTTCAACATTTTTTGTTTTGGTACAGTTCAAGGGTAATGAGGGATGGGCAACAAATGTTGGTCTTGCCAGTGGCATCCACATCCCATGAAAGAATTAGAAATGCAGAAAATGCTGGAAACAATCAGAATGTTTGGTAGATTTTGTAGGGGATGAAAAACAGAATTAACATTTCAAGTTAATGTCTTTCTATCAGAACAAGGAGATGTGGAGATTTAACACATTATGACTAGGTATGAGGCAGACAAGGGAGCTGATGGGGGAGGAAAGAATACCAGGGAATCGGAAGAGCTTGAATGATTAAAGGGATGGTATAGCATTGGGGTAATCAAAACAAGACCTTGTTACTAATCCTGGTGTTAAATGCAGTTATCTTTTACTGCCTGTAAATGTGAAGGGGAAAATGTTCTTTTTCAGGTAGTCTGCTTTGCTTATTATTAGATCCTTTTGAATTTATGAATCACAGGAGAATGATTGTTTCTCAGCTAAATACAATGCAGTGTCTCTTTATGTATTGGGTTGACTTCAGTGACACTAGTATGCTGTAATCAGATTTGCTTCTGGAATGGTGAGGATGATGGGAAGGTCATGGAAGCAGAAACATTTGAGAAAATGTAGCTTGAATGTTTTAGACTAGAGAGTGGAGCAGTGAAGGTTATGGAAAGAATAGAGATGTTCAAAATTATCAAAGATTTTGATAAAGTAAATGCAGAAGAACTTGTTGCCACTTGCAGGAGGGCCAGAGAGCCGAAGACATAGATTGATGACAATTGGCAAAAGAACCAAAGGAGTGAACAGGATAATTTTTTTTAACACTGCAATCTGGAAGAACAGTGGAATCAGATTCAATAATCACATTTCAATAAATAGTTAATACCTTTGAAAAGCTTTGGATAAGAGTGAGGGAGTGAGACTAATTGAATAACTAACTCTGGCTGGCACAGGCAAGATGAACTGAATAGCCTCATTCTCTGTTGTATAATTCTTTGAAAATTGGCCATTTATCTGAGATTGCAGAAACTGTAAAATTAGATACTGTAAATCTTAAGTAAAGTACAACTTAGGAAATAAGAACAGGAGTGAGCCATTTGACCCATTGAGCCTTCTCTGCCATTTGCTGAGATCATAACTGATCATGTACATCTGAGCCATTTTTCCCACCCCACTCCCCCATATTTCTTGATGTTATTAGACTATTGATTTCTACCTTAAACATGCTCAATGACTGAATTTCCACAGCTCTTTTGAGCAGAGAATTCCAAAGATTTACCCCCTCTGAGTGAAGAAATTCTTCCCTATCTCAATCTTAAATGTGTGCTCTCTGATTCTAGACTCACCAGCCTCAGAGGAAACATCCTATCCACATATACCCTGTTACACCTTGTAAGAATTTTGTAAATTTCAATGAGATCCCTCTCATTCTTCAAAACTCTAGAGAAGACAGGTCCAATTTCATCAGTCTCTCCTCATAAGACAATCTTGCCATCCTGAGCCTCAGTTTGGTGAACCTCCATTGCACTCCTCGTATGGCAAGTGTATCCTTACTTAGATAAGAAAACCAAAACTGTGTCACCAAGACTCTGTACAATCTATCCATTGAGCCACGGTTGACCTTAGCCTAAGACTTTGTCTGAATATTGAGGGTTGGGTTGTCCGCATTTTTCAGGCTCCTAAGATGTCATCCAAGCCCCTCAAATAGACTTCAGTTGGGGACTGAGGAGCAGTGCCAGGCAATACAACAGGACATAGATAGACTGGTAGATTGGGCAGATAGATGGCAAATGGAATTTAATCTGGATAAATGCGAGGTGATGCATTTTGGCCGGAATAATGTAGAGGGGAGTTATAGGATAAATGGTAAAACTATCCGGAGTATAGAGACGCAGAGAGACCTGGGGGTGCAGGTTCACAAGTCTCTGAAGGTGTCAGTACAGGTGGAAAAAGTGATAAAGAAAGCGTATGGTATGTTAGCCTACATAGGAAGGGGTATAGAATACAAGAGTAGGAGTTTGATGTTGCAAGTGTATAGAACGTTGGTTAGGCCTCACTTGGAGTACTGTGTCCAGTTCTGATTGCCGTACTACCGGAAGGATGTGGAGTCCCTGGAGAGAGTGCAGAGGAGACTTACCAGGATGCTGCCTGATATGGAAGGGCTGTCTTACGAGGAAAGGTTGAACGCACTGGGGTTGTTTTCCCTTGAAAGACGTCGGCTGAGAGGGGATCTATTAGAGGTATATAAGATTATGAGGGTATAGATAGAGTAAATGGTGGTAAGCTTTTTCCACCATTAGATTCGGATAGAACGAGGGGTCACGGCCTTAGGGTGAGGGGGGCTACGTATAAGACTAATATTAGAGGGCATTTTTTCATACAAAGGGTAGTGGGGGTGTGGAATGCACTACCGAGTAAGGTGGTGGGAGCAGGCATGCTAGGGTTGTTTAAGGGTCTCTTGGACAGCCACATGAGCGGTCTGCAGATAGAGGGATATAGGAGGACTGTTTAAATACTTTAATTGTTTAACAGGCTGTTAATACTTTAACAGGCTGTTCGGTCCACCTTGTTGACCAACAAGGAGCATGCATTCGGCAGGTCGTGCGAGGGCTGCTCCTGGATGTTACTTCAGGAGTGGCCTAGTGCTTCATGTCGTTAGTGTATGCTTAAACTGGACTATCTGATGGGCAACATGACAGCTCAGAGACTATCGCTGTTGCTGTGCAGACACATGGATTTGGGCTTGTGTCTGCGGGAGTTTGCGCGTTCTCCCCATGGTTGCGTGGGTTTTCTCCAGGTGCTCTGGTTTCCCCCACATCCCAAAAATGTGCTCTTAGGCTGATTGTGTAACAAATTGTCCCTATATTGGTCCCTATATGTCATTAAGACGTTAGGATGGCGGCGCGGGCTCGTTGGGCCGAAGGGCCTGTTTCCCGTGCTGTGTTGCTCTTTGTTCTTTGTTCTAGGTTATTTTTCAATTTCAGTGTAACCCAGTGGTGGGCAGCCTGTGGCTTGGAGGCTGCATGTGGGCCATCAGTGTTTTGAGTGCAGCCTACTGAGATACTTTGTTGACTACTGCACTTATGCAGGGTTGCCACGTTCTGCTAGTTTTTGTTCACGCAACTTTTTCCGACCAGTAAAGTGGACCCAAGCTGCTCACCACATTGACTGTGAGACTGTGTGTTCCCTCTGCGTCCAAACTGTAAATATTTGTTTTCACATTTGAAATTAATTGCAGTTCTGTTAATACATAAATGATCAAACATTTTCTGTAACTCATTATGGAAATATTTGGCATGTATTTTGCGTGGGGTCATGGTTAGTGAACGAGTTCGATTTCATTCTTGTGGCCTGCTGAGATGAAGGATGGCCGCTTGTGGCTCAGTCACTAGTCAAGGTTGCCCATCATTGATGTATCCTGCAAAATGTAGTTGTCAAAAATTGCTAATGCCCAGTGATTAGAGCTAAGCCACGGATGATCTCTTTTGATAAGATTCCCAAATTTTCACAGAAATGTAAATGCAGAAATATTACTGACATGTTCCATCTCAGTATTATTTCATTTATTCGTGAGATCTTTCCTCAGGTGTTCTCCTGAACTGGGCTTGTATCTCTGGATCTGGGTAAGGACTAGGGAAAGTTACCCAGTTGTTGTCAGCTAGTTTAGGTATCACCCACCTTGACTATCTGACATGAACTGCTCCCATTACTGTTCTGGGATTTCTCCAGAGGCTGTGTCCCAAAAATACATGGAATGTATATACATATATATATATGGAATACATATATATGGAAGAGAAGGGAATGGTTTAGTTTGGAGGGGCATTGCTTTTTATTTTGGTCGGCACAACATCGAAGGCCGAAGGGCCTGTTCTGTGCTGTAATGTTCTATGTTCTATGTACACGTTCCTCAATTGAAGTATTTAGATCTTGAACAAGAACTTGCATTTATATAGCATCTTTAATGGAATAAAGTGAACCATGGAGCTCCACAAGGTTGTAAACAATATGAGACATAAGGAGTTATTAGGACAGATGTCCAAAGCTTGGTCAAAGGAATTGGTTTTAAGGAGCCTCATATGGTGGAGAGGCGGAGGTGTATCAGGAGGGAATTCCAGATCTTAGTGGCCAGACAGCTGAAGGAAAACCGCCAGTGGTGGTGCAATGGCAATCTAGGATATTCAAGGCCAGAATTGGAGGAGGGCAGAAGGTGAACATGGGGAAACAGTCCACGGCTTATACTGACAGCTCCTGTGCCCAGTGACTGGCATAGATCTGTTTCTGACACAATGGATTTAAGGCAGAGTGGTTTGTGAATGCCTCTGCAACAGCATTTCTGTCTACCAGTTAAACACAAATGAAAAAGCCTGAAGAAGGATGAGAGTAAATGATACAGAGGGCCCTGTTTGTCCAGATCACTGTTATGATCTTGGAGTATCTCCTCTGCACCATAAATTGCCATTATCAAAGATGTCAGGATTGAGTGATTAGATTGCCTGGAATAAAGCTAGTTTGAGGAGATGGAGAGATTTTCACAGAATTTCAGAAATGTTACAAATTCAACTAAAGACTCCCAGCAATGCAACAGGAGACTGTCAGTCTGGATAGCTATTCTTGGGTATGTTGTTCCTCAAGAACAGTAAGGAAAGGGCCAAGAGTGGAAAACCAGGAGGAAGAGGGAGTCAATAATTTTACAGCAGTGGGGATTACTAATCAGATCTTATGCTATGCATATTCATTTACTCACAAAAACGCATACACCTTCAACAAATGGCTGGATTTTATGCACCTCCACCTCCCAGCCCTCAATAGGGCATATTTTCAGTGGGAGCAGGTTGCTCCCATTCCCAAACCGTTTCCCTTGTATTGTATACGGACAGGTGGGGTTGAAATTGTCAGCCCATCTGCAATTCTGGAAAAAAAACTGGGAGATTGAATTTGTTAACAAGAAAATGGACCAGAATATTATACTGCCCACACTACAATGTAGTTGGCATGGGAAGTTTGCAAGGATGGGATTTTTGTGACAGTATTGGGTTGATGGTGGGACAAAGAGTCAAAATAAAGGACAACCCCTTAAAATATAGGACAGTTAATTACCCTGGTCCATGCACAAAATGATTTTCACAGGCAGTCACTTCTATGCACCTCTCTCACAGACAGTTCTTCACATTATTTCTCTCACTCACATTGTGCACACGCACACACCAACCACATACCACATACACACTAACCACACACACACCCACACCCCCACACACACCCACCCACACACACTAACTCCCCTACATCATCTCCCTCACACAAACATACATTTGAAACACACCTATTCATAAACACTGATCAACATAATTGCTATGGCCATGCCGAGTAGAATGCAGCCTGATTGTGCAATAGGGAATACTCAAGAATTATCCATGATAAAGATCAGTTTTAGGTTAAATGAATCCTTGAATATGTCAGAAGAGACAATGTACTTGCTGATCTCTTTCATGGAAATGAACGAGTCTAATTGGTCTGGCAACTATCATGTTTCTTCCTTTTGTAAACCCTGCTTCCAAATTGTCCTGTTGTATTTTTATAACCTTTTTTCATTCTGCTTTATTATGTGAGATAAGTCACTAGAAATGACTGCATCACAGATTAAGCATATACAATATAATAACTGCAAATGAATATCGGCGCTGCCCTGTCAGAGGGGCAGCACCCAGGGAGCATTGCCCTGTCGGAGAGGTACTGCTGAAAGAGTGCTGCCCTGTCGGAGGGACTAGAATTTGATGGGTTGTAAAATTTGGCTTTTTCATGAACTTTACTTTCTGAAATTTCTCAGCTTTGATCTATGGTCCCCTCTTCCTTCATCCCTTCCCCCAGTATCCCAATAAAGTTCTTGCCTCCACACTAGAGGTCTGAGGAGGCATCTTTCGTTTTGTTTTGTTTGGCAATTAGGCTAAGACTGAGGAGCAGTGATGTATTAGAGCTCAAATTCTATTTGAAATCCCAAAAAGGAGTTATGATATAATTGTTATTATTCTTCTTGTTGCTTCAGGCCTGGTGAATTTTCATAAAAGATCAAAGGCCTTTGGCAATGGCAGAGAGGAACAGGAGGGGTGAGATTATATCATTTTCATATGTTTCCGAATTGATAGTCATTCAGGAAGTTGGCCATTTCCAATGTAGTGGAACATTATATTATTTTCTTTTTTTCCCTGCAATTCTTTTACTTCCTAGCACCTTGGAATGATACAGCACAAAACAAAGCCATATTGCCCATCAAGTCTGTGCCAACACTGGTGGAACGATTTTAACCTTTCCAGTATTTATTGAATTCCCTCTTGAAAGTTATGAGTAATCTGCTTCTACTGCCCTTTCAGGCAGCACATTCCTGAAATTAGAAGATACAGGAATCTGAAAGGACTGAACATAGTAACACTGAGAGGTTTCCTCTGAATCGAGAACACTGGGCACAGTCTCGTTATAAGTATTTGATCATTTAGGACTGAGCTAAGGAGAAATGTGTCCACTGGTAGGGTTGAATCTTTAGAGTTCCCTACCCAGAGGGTTGTGGATGCTCCACTGTTGACTATGTTTAAGACTGCAGCAGATAGATTTTGAATTCCTGAGAGCTGAAAGTTATGGAAAGTGGGTGGGAAAATATATTTGAAGTAGAAGATCAGCCATGATATTGAATGGCAGAGCAGGCTTGAAGGCCATATAGTTTGCTCCTATTTCTGATGTGCTATATTATAGCTCATAACAATTCACCAATGAAAATATATTTCTTCCTGTTGCCTTAAATCTGTGTCCTCTGGTTACCATCCATTTGTTACTGGAGCAGTTTCTCTTAGTTAGCCTTGTCAAAATCCTTCATGATTTGGAACATCTCTATCATATCTCCTCTTAGCTTTTAATGTTCCAAGGAAAATACCACAACTTCTCGATGTAACTAAAGTCCCTCAGCCCTATCAACATTCTAGAAAATCTCTTTTGCTCTGTCTGCAAGGCCTTAACATCTTCCTTTAAATGTGGTCAGGACGCAACTCAACATCCATTAAAAAGTATCTGAATGAGCACTTGGCACATCATAACATTCAGGGCAATGGGCCAAGTGCCAGCAGATGGGATTAAGTGGGAATTCAGATGTTTCGCACGTGTCAGTGTGGGTTCGATGGTCCGAAGAACAATCTCTTCTGCGCTGTATGATTCTGTGATCCAGCTGAAGCCGAACCAGTAAAGATTTAATAACAACCATTGTCAAGTTTTACATGTTTTCCCCTATGTTTTATATGAGCCAATAGAAATTTGATGCTTTTTCCAGCTTTCTTAGCCACACACTGTGGTGTAAAAGTTCACATATGCAGCGTTGGCTAAACCTTCTGAATAAAAAATGTTAGAATCAAAGCTGACTGACTATTCATTTGAGAGAGCCAGCTTAAATCATCACCAGATATCCCCAAACCTCTGAAGCTTTGAGGATTTGTAGCAATTAGAGCAGCCCTTTTGAGTTTATTCCACACCATTCAGTTCAATTGTGTCTGGTCTGGAACTCAACCTTATTCACCAGTCATTGCTTCATATCGAAAGTTAAAGTTCCATCTGCTGCCACTGAGCAGAGTGTTCAATTCTCGTGTGTTGTTATATGTGAGGATTGTATTTTGTTTGAAGCTGGCATGAATGGGATTCACTCATCTTTCTGGCCAGTAGTTACTGTTTGCAAATCTTATTTTTTTGATGCTACTGAGGTCAGAACAAGTGATGCAATATCAGCATAAGATCAGTTGGGCTGAATGGTCTGTCTTGGTACAGTAAGAGTTTTGCCATATGTATCGTGATTGTATTCTGATGGGTAGGTAGTGAGAATAAGTAATGTTCAGACATTGTGCTTTGGTTTACCTTTGCAGCTGATAATCCCATCAATATAATTCATAACTAGGGAAAACTGCATCCACTTATGTTATTTATATTCTAGCCATACACTGAGTTCAACTTCGAGGGACTGCTGCTGTGTTGAGATATGGCTGCGTTGCTGGACCACTGCATGATTGTTGTATTGTTGAGCTGCTGCATATTGAGGCATTGTTGTACCGTAGAGTCATTGCATTGAGGCACTGCTGCATTGATGGACTATTGTGTTGTGGAACTGTCCTATAGACTGAGTTCTCATCTGTCATTCATATGGTCCTTCAAAACTCCATGCCACGAATTGAGTTATGGAATATCTCCAAGCTTTCTGGCATTTCCCTTGAACCAACATTGCCAGTGCCTAGGTTCATTGACACTGGACTCATTTTGGTGGGACCTTGTCAGATGCAAAGGCTGCCACAGTGCCTGCATATATGGCAATAGAGCCTGAAGTTCACATTGTCTGTAAAACTCTTTAAGATGTTTCTGGGATTAGTAATATGGCAATGTGGAATGTAAATGCATTTTGGAAAAAGGTACAAACGGTAATGGCAGATTGGCAGCTAATTTTGCACTTCAAAGAAATTTGGGCAAACTGCAAAACTTGCTGGCAATTCTCCAGCATTGATTTTAAGCTATCACATGAAGAATTTATTCCCTTGCATCTTGTCTCTCATCACTCATTAGTTTATTTTGTTTTTGGGAGACTGAGGGTATTGAAAAATGAGAATGGTGCAGGAAGATGGAGTTGAGATAGATGATCAGCCATGATCTTACTGAATGGCCAAGCAGGCTTGAAGGGCCAGATGGCCTACTACAACTCCTATTTCTTATGTTATTAATGAATCATATAATCAGTCAACTAAGTTAATAATCGGTAAGTACTTCATAGATTCACTTGGCCACTGTCCTTGTCAGCCTATTGGGATAACCCCTGTTCAGTTCTCTCACTGTCACGTTGTATGAGGCATTTGATTCAGTGGTCCCTAGCAGGAGAAAATCATAGCTATAAGTTACTTTTTGCTAAAAGGACAAGGTGGTTGCTATCTTGAAATGAAAACAATGGTTAAATACATGTTTAAATTTTTGGTAATAGATGTTTGATCTGAAAGATGGGGAAGAGTTATCATAAAATCTCTCCTCACAGCATTTAATATTCTTAAATTAAAAGAAAAATTTTGCGATTGTGCTATGACTGATCTCAAAAGACTTTGTCCTGTCATTCTTTCTCCTGCAGATGTTAAGAAAGAAAAATGAACTGTGTGAATGATTGCCTCGTAAATGTTTACTGTTGCTGATAGCAGACATATAGAAGACAGCTCTGGGTATGTGAGGGACACAGGAAGAGGAATGTAGGAATTGTAGTGGAGTTTGAAATGGCACAGGAACAGCAACATAGATGCAAGAGTGCAATGGCCACACTGTCTGAATGGCAAGTCAGCTGGCAGATGTGCAGCGGTAGTTATCGTAAGAACGCAGGTGAAAAGGTTACAGTCTGGCCTCATTATGTCCCTCTCCTGTGAGGGTAAAAGGTCGCTTGCACAATGACAATTTTTTTTGTCATTTGAAGGAGTGTTGGGGCGGTTGGTGGTGGGGTGGGTGCAGGGGAACAGCCGTCTGCACATTTTAAATTGTCGAAGCTCAGAAGAAAACTTCTCTTGGTGGGTGCTGGTGTTTCTCAATTATCAATAAACATGAGGCATGGACTCTGGTGATGCTACAAGCCGTTCCTCTGGGTCATTGGTTGTGTAGTTTTTATTGGTGGTTGGGAGGGTGGGGGGCGGTAAGAATGTGGGGGAAGAATGCATGGCTAAGAGAGGGCGAATGGCGTGTCAGACTCATTAGAATCGGGGGTCAGTTAGCGGTCAAAACGAAATAATTTGAGATTTGTTTTTATGTTTGTGGCTGGTGGAATTTGCTTGTTGTCTGCTAATTCTGGCCATCTCTGACTGGGGAAGAGCTGGCATATTTGTTCCTTAGCAACTGTGTTCACACAAACACGCAGCATTTAAACTGCCCTCGGGTTTCACCAGCGCAAAAGCGCACAATGGCATCTTATTGCTGATGAATAGACAAAGCTAGTCACTGCAGTATTGCGCTGCTTTCCAAGATAAAGTAATCCAAATGTAAAATTTCTTCAATTTTTTAAAAAGTCATAAATTGTGGGAAGAAGGAAATTATTGATTGGAAAGATGTTATCTGTTTGTAAATATTCAATTTGAAGTTCATATATTCTATACTTCTCTGGAAATTCCTGGAAGCTCTGACAGAGAAAATGTGAAGTTTCCACTTCATTCCATTTCTCTTTTTTGTTTCTTTGAGGAAGCCACCTTACATCTACATAATGGCAGTTGCAGACTATGTCATTACTGCCATCTACTTGCCAACTGTAGACTGACAACTGAAAGCTGTACAGCAAATGGTCCCTATTAATCCCAGTCCCGTGATTGAGATTTGCAAACTATGAAAAAGAATTGCACTCCAACAAATCCAGTTTATCAGAATCCTGTCAGTCCATTCCCAATTTTGTAATTTCCCTCATATCTCTTACCCCCCTCAATATTACTGATTTTGCACAATATAGTAAACACTTCAATCATACAATTTTATTTTCGTTCTACACTATTTATAAGTTTGTTAACAGTGAGATTTTGCAGAAAACGATTTGGGTGGTGCACCTGTTACCATAACATTCAGTATTGTTAATATTTAGAGTGCCTAGAAAGTTCCAACTAGTACAATTCTCTTGCTTAACATAGTTTTCTTTGCAGTTTCTTTCCCTCATTTTGGAAGGCTTCATTTGTTCTTGGATACAGCTGGTGGCTGCACTCTGCCTCCTAAACCAAACTGCTATTTTTGCAATCCTTGGGTGTCAGCTGGATATTAGCTTTGGGTGGCCTTATTAACCAGGCCAATGTACTCAGTTGGCTTTGCCAATCACATACACACACTCACCGCTGCATCTCTCACGACATTCCTTGCAACACAGGCTCACTCTCATTTTCCCCTCCTTCTTACATACTTGCACATACACCTCAGCTTCACTCATGCATACTTGCAGGCACACATAGCTTGACACCAATGTGAGATCTGAAATACAAGTGTGATTTTTTTTCTCTCTTGGTCAAGATAAAATATCAATTTGTGAATGAGAAATTAACAAGGATTCTTAACATCAGTAATTATATCAGCATTGCAGTTGGTTAAATGTGGACGAAAGCATGCAAAATAAAGTTTGCATGTTAGTGCTGATGGTGCACATAATTACGTTTTTGGTCAGATATATGAAGTTTGCTTACTTTATTTCCTGTGAACTATTAAAAATGTGAGAAACAATATCTGAAATATATTTAAATTCATGCCTACCCATCAAACTTTATTTCCTATTTCCACAGTTATACCCTCCCCTCAGTGGAGCTGTTCCACAATTCAAGCTTTGTGCTAGCTCTTCATATTCCACCCCCAGAGTCACACATATTATCCCCAGATTTCTGTTTCATACTTCCAGCAAATTGTCTCTTAATTCTTTATTCCTAGAATAACAAGAAATCAAAAATTGTAATTGTGACCAGTAAGAGGTTGGTGAGGAAAACGGGTTAAATTGTGAGGATAAGTTTACATAGAATAATAGGCTTGTATTCCCCTTGAGTATAGAACTCTAAGATGTGATCTCATTGAGGTGTTTAAGATGATTAAAACAGCTGATAGAGTAATTAGAGAAACTCTTTCCTTTGGTGGCAGAATACAGAATAAAGGGCATAATTCTCTTTCAGTATACCCGATAGGATGCCGGAATGTGGCAACTAGGGAATTTTCACAGTAACTTCATTACAGTGTTAATGTAAGCCTATTTGTGATGAATAAATAAACTTTAACTTTATAATGTTAAAATTACAGCTAGATTGTTTAGAATTGGAGACATTTCTACACAAAGGTCGTGGCAAGCTAGTTTTTTGTGAGGTAAGTATTAAGCTTTTACAGAACCAAGGCAGGTAGATGGAGATAAAGTAAGCTGAACCATGATCCAATTGTATGTTGGAATTGGTTTGAATAGCTGAATGACTTTCTGTTCCTAAGGGCAAATAATGATAATTTAAGCAAAAATGAAATGAATCAACTGTTTTTACATCTTGCTTGCTGCTACATATTCAGAATTCTGCAACCACGGAAAGTGGTTAAAATCCATCAAAAAAAACTCAGCATCTAATTAAATTAAAAAAAACCTTTTCTCTAATTTCCTTCCACTCAGCTCAAAATCCACCTGGAGTTCACAATGTGTTTCTAACTAAATGAAAACCCTAGAAATCCTCTTTTGTGTCTTTGAAGGCTTTGAGGAACTTTTTTCCCCCCTCATGGAGACTATAGGATGTCTTTGGATTTGATAATTTTCCAAGAGTTACAGACTGTCAGCAAAAGGAAATTATTACCTACCCTGTACCTGCCATCCCCAACCTGTGATATTCCAGCCCTGTCCAGTTTCCCATCCTTTGTCATTATAAGTTTCTCCATGCTGCTACAGTGAGTATCTGTTGTATGTTTTCATTTTGTCTGTTTTCCAAATAACTTCAGATACAGGAATGATAATGAATTTCAAAAGCCACTTTCAAGGTAGGAAAACTATTATCGTGTGCTGATTTTGAGCCAGATGGTAAAGTAAAAGGAAATAATTTGCGTTTATTTAGCACCTTTTACAATCTTGGGTTGTCTCAAAACATGTTATAGCCAATGAATTGCTTTTGAAGTGTGATCACAGTTACACTATAGAAAGCGTGGCAGCCAATTTGCACACAGGAAAATCCCACAAACAACAATGTGATAATGAAGATAATCTATCTTTTTAGTGATATTGATTAAGGGATTAATATTGGCTAGCGCATTGGAGAGAACTCCTCTATTCTTCTTCAGTTAATGGCCGTGGGATCTTTTACATCCACCAGACAGGGCAAACAGAGTGTAGGTTTAAGTTCTCATCTGAAAACTACCCTTCCAGTAGTGCAGCACTCCTTTCACAGAGGCTCAGAATACCAACTTGGATTATGTATTGAAGATTCTGGAGCGACCTGAATCCACCATCTTCTGACTAGGAGATAATGCTACTTATTGAATCAAAACTAATACCTGATACGGATAGAGAAAGGAGCTAATGTGAGATTATTTTACTTCTGTCCAAAATTTAAAAATTAATGAAAGATGTGTTTATTATTCATGATGAAAATGTTGATGTGTTTTTGCTTAATCTTTGAGAGTATTAAGTTTGTTTTTCCAAATTATTTGTGAATACGTTAGGAAGAGTAATATTAAAAGCTCTTTTTTTTTAGAGCAACACAGCACGGGAAACAGTCCCTTCGGCCCAACGAGCCCGCACCGCCGTCATAACTTTATAGTAACAATTCCATTTTCCTATTCTAATTTTAGGTTATTCCTAATATGGAAGAATCTCAATATAGGGACAATTTGTTTCCCAATCAGCCTAAGAGCGAATTTTTGGGAAGTGGGAGGAAACCGGAGCGCCTAGAGAAAACCCACGCAACCACGGGGAGAACGCGCAAACTCCCGCAGACACCGGCCCAATTCCAAGTGTCTGCACAGCTACAGCGATAGTCACTGATCTGTCATGGTGCCCTTCAGATGGTCCAGATAAAGCACTCATTTACGACATGAAGCACCAGGCAACCCATGAATCAACATCCAAGAGCTGTCCTCGCACCACCTGCCGAATGCATGCTCTTTGATGGTCAAGTATGGACCGAATTACCTGTGGGGGAAAAAAAAGTCATAGTTAAACAGTCCTACTATATCCCTCTATCTGCATAACGCTCATGTGGCTGTCCAAGAGACCCTTAAACAGCCCTAGCGTGCCTGCTCCCACCACCTTACTCGGCAGTGCATTCCACACCCCCACTACCTTTTGTGTGAAAAACTGCCCTCTAATATTCGTCTTATACATAGCCCCCCTCACCCTAAGGCCGTGACCCCTCGTCCTATCCATTTCTGAAGGTGGAAAAAGTTTACCACCATTTACTCTATCATACCCCTTATAATCTTATACACCTCTATTAGATCCCCTCTAAGCCGACGTCTTTCAAGGGAAAACAACCCCAGTCTATTCAATTGTTCCTCATAAGACAGTCCTTCCATACCAGGCAGCATCCTGGTAAACCTCCTCTGCACTCTCTTCAAGGACTCCACATCCTTCCGATGGAATACTGCGTCCAGTTCTGGTCGCCGTACTAAGTGAGGCCTAACCAACGTTCTATACAATTGCAACATCAAACTCCTACTCTTGTATTCTATACCCTTTTCTATGAAAGCTAACATACTATACGCTTTCTTTATCACCTTCTCCACCTGTAAAGACACATTCAGAGACTTGTGAACCTGCACCCCCAAGTCTCTCTGCGTCTCTATACTCCGAATAGTTTTACCTTTTATCCTATAACTCTTTTCTACATTTTTCCGGCCAAAATGCATCACCTCGCATTTATCCGGATTAAATTCCATTTGCCATCTATCTGCCCAGTCTACCAACCTGTCTATGTCCTGTTGTATTGCCTGACACTGCTCTTCTGTACCAGCCAATCCAAGCATCTTGGTGTCATCAGCAAATTTGCTGATCTCACCACCTACCCCTACTTCCAAGTCGTTTATGTAGACCACAAATAGAAGAGGACCTAGTACTGAGCCTTGTGGCACTCCACTAGTGACAGGCTTCCAGTCGGAAAAAGAGCATTCCACTACTACCCTCTGTCTCCTCCTCCCGAGCCAGTTCTCGACCCATCTACATACCCGACCCTGTATCCCATGCGCCTTCACCTTCTCTATCAATCTACCATGAGGAACCTTGTCAAACGCCTTACTGAAATCCATGTAGACGACATCAACAGCATGTCCTTCATCAACTGTTTTTGTCACTTCTTCAAAAAATTCCAATAGATTTGTAAGACAAGACTTCCCCTTGACGAAGCCATGCTGCGTATCCCTGATCAGATCGCAGCGCTCCAGATGCTCATACATCCTGTCCCTGAGGATCCTCTCCATTTACTTACCTATAACTGAAGTCAAGCTCACCGTCCTATAGTTCCCTGGGTTATCCCTCTGACCTTTTTTAAACAACGGTACTACGTTTGCTATCCTCCAGTCCTCTGGGACCTCACCTGTGTCCAAGGAAGAGACAAAGATTTGCGTCAGAGGCCCAGCCAGGTCTTCCCTCAACTCCCTTAGCAGCCTGGGGTAAATGCCATCAGGCCCCGGAGCTTTATATGTCTTTAAGCTGCCTAACAGCCCCAACACCTCTTTCCTCGTAATCTTTATTTCCCTGAACGGATCCTCAACTTTGTCAAAATCAGCAACAGACATCTGTCCAGTCTCCTGCGTGAATACCGACGCAAAGTATTCATTCAGGATCTCCCCCATTCCCTCAGGCTCTAAGCATAGATCCCCCTCCTCTGTCCCTAAGAGGTCCAATCTTGCCTCTAACCATCCTTTTGCTCCTTACATAGGTGTAAAATGCCTTTGGATTTTCCTTTATCCTACCTGCCAGAGCCACCTCGTGGCCCCTTTTTGCCTTTCTAACACCCCTTTTAAGATTCCGTCTACACTCTCTATAAGCTTCCAGCACTGTCTCAGTCCCCAGTTGCCTAGATCTAATGTAAGCCTCTCGCTTCTTCCTGATCAAGTCCTCAATATCCCTGGTAAGCCACGGTACTCTAATCCTACCTTTCCCATCCTTCCTCCTTGCCGGCACGTATCTTTCCTGCAGAGAGTTTAGTTTTCCCTTGAAAGACTCCCACATGTACCTCGTCGACATGCCCTCGAAAAGCTTATCCCAGTCGGTATCTTTAAGATCTTGCCTAATCTGGTTGTATCTAGCCCTCCCCCAGTTAAATACCTTCCCTTTTGGGCCGGTCTCGTCCTTTTCCGTTAATATCCTAAAGCAGACAGAGTTGTGATCACTATTTGACACCTGCTCTCCTACCTCGACGTCAACCACCTGGCCTGGCTCATTCCCTAGAACCAAATCCAGTATAGCCCCTCTCTAGTCGGGCCATCCACATACTGCTCCAAGGACCCTTCCAAAACACACTGTACAAATTCCTCCCCGTCCACTCCTACAGCTCTGGGCACTCTCCAATCTACTCCAGGGAAATTGAAATCTCCCACTACTACTACCCTATTTTTCCTACACTTATCTAAAATGTCCCTGCATATCCCTTCTTCCACGGCCCGCGGACTGTTGGGCGGTCTGTAGTAAACACCCGACATAGTAACCACTCCCTTCCTATTCCTCAACTCCACCCATAGAGACTCAATTCCTAAATCATCCATACCTCCCTCCCTCTGCATTGCTATGATGTTGTCCTTAACTAATAAAGCCACTCCCCCGCCTCTCCTCACACCAACTCTGTCATGCCTAAAACACTTATATCCTGGAATATTCAATTGCCAGTCTTGCCCCTCCTTCAACCACGTCTCGGTCACCGCCACCACTTCTAAACTCCTCGTGAACATTATTTCCTTTAGTTCATCTGTTTTGCCAGTCACACTCCTTGCATTAAAACACATGCACTGAAGACCCTCAGCTCTCGGATATTCCTTTCTACCTTCTGGTGTTACCCTATCATTCCTCTCTCTCCCACTCCCAGTTCCCTCTCTCTCCCCACCCTCCCTCCCTATTAGTTTAAACACTTCTGAAACACTCCAGCTAACCTCCCAGCTAAAATATGTGTTCCCCTCCCAGACAACTGCTCCCTATCCCTCTTGAATAGATGACCCTCCCTCCTGAAGACTTCTTTTAAAGTAAAGCTTCACAGTAAAACTCTTAGTGTTCATTTTTACTTCAGTGAAAGAAATTAGTTCCGAAACAGAGAAAGTTGATAACACACCACCCCCCCATCCCCCCCATTTTGTTTTGCTGACATTGAGAATTGAGAGCAGTGATTGTTTAAAGAAGGAGCTGTGTTAGCTATTTATTAATCCAGCTGCACATGCTAAGGTTCATAGATTTTCAATCAAAAATACTGTTTTACTGTGTTGAGATAGAAGGCATATATTCTTCCAAATTCTTTCCTTGGAGGTATGAACCCCCACTAATGAATACATATGAAAAATCACAAAGCAAGCAAGTGCATGAATGTCAAAAGAGTATGCTCCAATTGCAACCAATCAGTTCATGTTTCATATTCATTTTTTAAAAAACTTGCATTTCCGTAGCACCTTTCACCATCCAGATATGCCGAAGTCCTTTATGTCCAATGGAAGCATAGTCATTGTAATGTAGGAAAAGGATCATTTTGCACTCACCAAACTCCCATTATGTTTTCAGATAATTTGGAGAAACAAACTCAAATATTCTCAGATCTTGAGTAAAGATATACTTCAGTCAGTGTTCAGTGTGTTTTACTGGTGGCTGCCATGGCTTAGAGTGAGTAGTACTATCTTTTCCAGACACTTGACCATAAAATCTAGGCCTCCAATTGCTAATGAGGGACTGCTGCACTGTTATTGCGGAACATTAAACTAAGGTTCAGTTTGATCACTCAACTGCAACTGAAATGCAAATAATGCAGCAGCGAATCATAGCTGAACAATTTGGTTCTTGCTTTGGTTGAAGAGTTTAAGCCCTGGGCTTGATCTCATTTTCCCCAAGGGGATATCAGAGGTTTGTAAGCAGTTGACAATGTAGAGATAAGCTACCTTCTGCAGCAGTTAGCTCTAAATCAATCATTCTTCATGAGGAGATAGATTGTAGATTAATTCTAGCCTACAAAGGCTCCCAATCTAGCAAACCCTATCTTAAAATCCTCATCCTTATTTTCAAATCCATCCATAATCTTGCATCTCCCTATCTATGTGATCTTTTCCAGTCCTACAACCCTTCAACATATCCATCTCTCTTTATCCAATTCTAGCCTTAGGACTGCAATCCTGAATTCTTTTGCACTGCTATTGGTCGTCAAGCCTTCGTCTGCCTTGGCCTCAAACTCTGCAATTCCCTTCCTAAACCTCTTTACCTCACCACCTTTCCTTTCTTCAAAATTGTTCTTTAAAACGTTTTGGTCACCTCTCTTTATTTTTCCTTATGTGGTTCAGTGTCAAATTTTGTCTATAATGTTATTGTGCAGCATCTCAAGTTATTTTGCTGTCCTAAAGTGCTATTTAAGTACAAGTTATTGTTAGAATTGTAGGTGGTTATGTCAAACTTGATGGCATACGTAGTAGCAGATATACTGTCAAAAGGGAAGTGGACAGCTTACGACACATCTGAAGATGAGAGTAACAGTTGCTATCTGTAGTAGTTCCAGCTGATTTTTGTTCATAGTCTTTGTGAAAATTTCAAATGAATAAAAATGGGGCTGAACATTACAGACTCAAAGTTTCACAGAATAAAGAAACTTTATAATGCAATCATCAAGTCTGAAAGATTGTGCTGTTAACCAGAGACAGCACTATGATTGTGAATTGGTAAGTTACCCCAGCATTAGATGTAAAATAAAAATGGGATGAAGAGCTTGGGAAACCATAAGGAAAATAAGTAAAGCAACAAAATGTGAATCCTTAGTTCTTGTTGATTTAGAGAATGGTAAATTGCAAATCTTGTTGAAAGGTGATATATTCAGCAGAATGCAATGATAGTACAGTTTGTGAATGCAAAAGTCTACTGGATTCTGGTAAGGAATTCTTTTATAAAGTAGATTTTGGGATGTTCAATGCTCATTGCGTTAGGCATAGTTTCTCACCTCTTCTGCCTGCTTAGGTTCCACTCTACAAATCCATCACAAAAAGTGATCCATGTGATGTATGAGCTCAGAGACAGTGTGTGACATGATTGTGTGAATTTGGTCCAAACAAGATATAGACTTTGGAAAGCATTTCCAAGTTTGTGTACTAATTAAGGAAAATCTGGGTCTGTAATTGACAGTTGCTGGCTGCCCATTGCTGGAAAGGAATTAAGCACAAAAGATTTTGTTGCTGCATTCACTTAGTCCTTCTGTCTGGTGTGAATTAAGAAAAAACTTGTGTTTATGTAGCACCTTTCATAACCTCAATTGTCTTACAGCACATAGGAAATGTGACAGCCAATTGTGCACGGCAAGCTCCACAATGTGATGAAGACCTGATAATCTGCTTTACCCAATGGTGTTGGCTGAGGAATAACAATTGGCCAGAACACTGAAGAGAAATCTCCTACTTTTCTTTATAATAGTGTTGTTGGGTCTTTCACACTAAATAGAAGGCAGATAGAGCCTCAGTTTAACATCTCATCTGAAACATGATGGCTCTGGCAGTGCAGCACTCCCTCTGTATTGCTATTCGAATGCCAAGCTGGATTCTGTGTTCCAACCTCCAGAATTCTGAAGCCCTAAATGCATAATATCCTAACTCCAAGGCAAGAGTGCAAGCAACTGAGCCATGGCTGACAACGATAAATTCAAACCGAAGTTTCTTAGATAAAGTATAGTCAGTAAAGAGTGGAGCTGGAATAAGAACAGGAAGAAACATAAGAAAATATAAAGGCGTTGCTCATGCAGGACCCGGTTCATAAGGTCAGCGATCCTGAACTAATAAAATACTCTGGTTTCACATGATCCTATAATTATTTTAAGAATTTCAGCTCATGATCCCAGACAGAATTTTGGATATTGCAATGGTGCTGAAACTTGAAGTTTGATGAAAACCCATCACTGATGCATCATATTCATTGACCTTGTGCAGCACATATCAAAACGAAAATAAGTATACATTGTGTTGCCTTGCAAAAGCTTAGCTTCTATTTGTTCCATTAGTGCTACAACCATCCCAGTTGCTCTGTTTGTGAAATGTTTTGAATGATTGTCCATTACAAATACAAAGAATGATGATCAGGCTACACAGGCATAAACTAAAGGTGCCATATATGCTTGGGGAAAAAAATCCTCAAGAATGTAAAACATCAATGAAAAAATAATTTGCAGAAACATACACTTGTGATGTCTATATGCCCATACTCACTGGAATTTACATGAATGAGAGGTGATGTCATAGAAACATATCAGGGCCAATTCTTCTAGCAGCGCTGGGAGCTGTCAGTGGACTCCAGATCTGATTTAAATATTAAAATCTGCATTTCCTATCTAGTTAGCGGGGTAGGACTGAAGTCTCAGTCCGGGGAGATGTCCGGGACGCCAGCGATCGGGGTGGGAGGATTGTGTGGTCAGTGATGCGGGATTGTAGGGCTGGCAGTGACAGATTGGCAAACATACAGAGCCAGCTCAGCACTATGCTGGAAGTCTTTCCAGTGGGAATAGGCCTAACCCACAGATTTTCAGAATGAATATCAGTAGGGCACTCTGCAATGCTCAGTATGTGGAGAGTCATTTTGAAAATCCTGCTAAAAAGCCAGCAGGAGTTACTCCAATTTTTTATGCGAATTCAGCACTACGAATTTTTTTGTGAGAGTCTCATGAAAACCATCTTAAAAAGGTTGATAGAGTAGTTGCTGGGAGGGTGGTTCCCCTGATTGTTAAGTCCAGCACTTGGGGCTATTATCCCAGGATAAAGGATTGGCCTTTTATGACTGAAATGGGTTGTGAATTGTTGGAATTTTGGAGAGCTTAGGGTACTTAATTAATAAATATATTCAAGACAGAAATTGATAGATTATTGGATATGAAGGAAATTGACTGATATGGCAGGAAGTTGGGGTTAAGGTATAGGATGAGTAATGAATGGTAAAGCATGCTCAAAGGACCAAGTGACCACATGCTGATCCTATCTGTTGTGATGCTGGCTATTAGCTGGGATAGCCACAAGTGGAACAAGACACTGGAAGTACTGAAAAAGATGAGTTTATTAGTCATTCATGAAATTGGAATCCATGACAACAATGATGGCAAGCTTTGTCAGACATATTTGAGACATGTTCCTGTGCTACGCTTTCTGTCATTATTTCATAAATGTAGAATGTAAGGCTATAAGAGTGAAATCTTGTATAAAGAATTCTTTCAAAAGTTTCACACAAAATATGCAGATATAAAAGTAAAAATAAAGCCAGAATGCTGGATCGTAGACTGACCCAAATAAACCAGGATATCACTTTCATGGGACAAATTACTCATTCTGTTCAAAATCTAGGCCAGACCACTGAAACCTCAGGCAGTGTTGCATCAAAAGTATCAAGATGCTGCACACATTAGGAACATGGGTTTAAGAGGTGAACATTCAGCCCATCAAGCCTCTTCAATTATTTAGTTAAATCATTGCTGATCTGTACTTCAACTCCATTTACTCATATTTCCATAACTCTCCATCCTTACCCAGCGGAAATCTGTGAATCTCCATTTTGAAATTTATGTTGTCTTCCATGCCTTAAAAGTTGTTGAGGGAGAATTCCAGATTTCCATAACCTCTGTTCATGGGACTGGAGAAGGCTCTGCTGAATGATTACTGATGATTGCAAACCTAGCCAGAAGTCTTATAAAACTAGCCTTTCCAGATATTGAATACTTAATGACATTATTCACTGACGATGGACCATAGTTTGCGAGTATTGACTTTAAACAGTTTGCCAAATGACAGAATTTCATTTGCACATGTTCAAGGACAATTCACTGATGTATTGCTTGACTAGTAGAGAAGTCAGTACAAAGAATCTGAGACAGAAATTATGGAGACTGCATGTTTATTTGATAGTAAACGCCACAAGTTTTGGAATGCTGTTCCTTTATCAGGTGAGTGGAGCATTCTAACCAGAAACAGGACATATAAAGGCACACACAGTTTACAGAATACTAATTAGAGTGCGAATCTTTACAGCTAATCTTCTATTCAAGTCTTAAAGGTGCAGACAATGTGAGTGGAGATAGTGTAACTACTGAAGTGTTTGCCAACAGGAAGGGAACAGTCTTGCCTGATTGTCGAGCAGTGTTCATTCATCTGTTGTCATAACGTCTGCATGGTCTTCCTACTGGCGAACGCTTCAGCATTTGGCCTCTGATCTTCGGATAAATGTTCTCCAAGGCGGCCTTCATGACACACGACAGCACAGAGTCACTGAGCAGAAACTGATAGCCAAGTTCCGCACACGTGAGGATGGCCTCAACCAGAATCTTGGGTTCATGTCACACTATCTGTAATTCCCATGACTTGCCTGAACTTGCAACATCTCACTTACTGTCCTGTCTGGAGACAATACACATCCCTTTAACCTATGCTTAATGCTATCTCCACTCACATTGTCTGCACCTTTAAGACTTGATCAGAAGATCAGCTGTAAAGACTCACATTCTAATCTGTGTGTGCCTTTAAATGCCCTGTTTTTAATTAGAACTCTCTTGATGAAGGAACAGCATTCCGAAAGCTTGTGGCATTTACTATCAAATAAACCTGTTGGACTTTAATCTGGTGTTGTGAGGCTTCTTACTGTGTTTATCTCAGTTCAATGCCAGCATCTCCACATCATGACTGCAAGTTTGCCATTGGCAAATAAGTGTTGCCCATCACAGCTACTTCTTAGAAGGAGAATATGAATTAATCAACTATCCAGGAAGAATTATTGAAGATCAATAATTCAAAGAAGGCAGTGAGTAAAAAATTGCGACTTTTGTTAAGAGAAAATTCACTCTTCCAGCATGAAATCTAGTGAAACAGCTTGGCTCACATGAAAGTTGCAGTGGGCATCAAAAATCTAACACAAACAAGATGTTTATTTGGATGTATTTTTGGAAAACTGAATGAGAAATTAGATTGTTAATGACAGGATGCATATATTTGTCCCAACATCATCTCACTTCATCAGTGATGATATGAAATAGATGAGCCTTTGTTACTGATTCTTCAAGCAAAAGAGATAATTATGTCTTTTTTGCTTTATCAAAACCTTTAATAACTGAAAAAACATCCTTATTTAATTTTCTATTTAAATCATCCATCATTATAAAGTGCTTCGAAAAGTTAGCCATGGCACGCAATCAATTCCAGTCTTCCAGATTGCATGGAACCACTACTGTTCACCTATCATCGCAACAGGTCCACAGCAGGTGCCATCTCTCTGGTCCTATACCCAACCCTAGAAAACCTGGAATAGAAAGACAATATATCAGACTTCTATTTATTGACTACAGCTCAGCCTTCACCATCATTATCTCCAACAAAATTCATCTCCAAACTCTGTGGCTAAGGCTCGGCTCCTCCCTCTGTAAGATTCTAGACTTCCTAACCCACTGGCCACAATCAGTTAGGATAGGTAATTATACTTCCTCTTCCTCAGCATTGGTGCCCTGCAAGACTTTGTCCTCAGCCCCTTCTTATACTACTTATACACTTATGACAGTGTGGCAAAATTCTGCTCCACCTTCATTTTCAAGTTTGCTGATAACACCACCGTAGTGGGTCAGATCTCAAACAATGACAAGACAGAGTACAGGAAAGAGGTAAAAAATCTGGTAAAATGATACGACAACAGTAAGCTCTCCCTCAATGTCAGTAAACCAAAGGAAATTGTCAGGAAGTAGTGGAGATTTGTCTTTGTCTACATCAATGGTGATGAAGTGGAAATAGTCAAGAACTTCAAGTTTCTAGGTGTCCAGATGACTAACAGCCTACTGTGGTCTCTCCACGCTGACATTATAGTTTAGAAAATCCACCTACGCCTCTTCCTCAGGAGACTAAGGAAATTCCTTACGAATTTCCCGATTTTCATTGATTTTTACAGATGCACCAAAGAAAACATTCTTTCTGATTGTATTACAGCTTGATATGGCTCCTGCTCTGACTAAGAATGCAAGAAACCACAAAGGGTCGTGAACATAGCCTATTGCATCATGCAAACCAACCTCCTATCCATTTACCCCGTCTACACTTTCCATTGTCTTGGAGAAGCAGCCAGTATAATCAAGGACCCAGTGCACCCCATACATACTCTCTTCCACCTTCTTCCTTTGGGAAAAAGTTACAAAAGTCTGAGAACATGTACCAACTGACACAAGAACAGCTTCTTCTCTACTGTCATCGGACTTTTGAATGGACCTACCTTACATTAAGTTGATCTTTCTCTATATCTGTGACTGCATATATTCTGCATCCTATCCTTTCCTTCCCCCTTATGTACCCTATAAATGGTTTGCTTTGTCTTTACAGTGTGCAAGAAACAGTACTTTTCACTGTATCCCAATACATGTACAATAAATTCAATCAGATATTAGCTTTTTCAGCTTTAATACAAATAACCCTGTTATCTTGAGACTTTTTCATAAATATAGCTTCTCACCCCTGACATGGTCCTATATATTCATATATGAAGTACATTGCTTTAACTTCTATTTTTCTTACTACTGCTCTTGTCAGAGCTGAGGCCCACATTACTGTTTTGGAAAGTGTGAGATTTATAAAGTTGGTATTCAAGTGAAATTTCAGCTAATGATCCTATGTTCCCAGGTTGCTCCAGTTTTCTCTTGGCTGCTACTGGTTGAGCTAATAAGTGAGCAATAAAGATTTTTAAAAACAATCAAATACTTATACTCGGACACAAAAATGATGCATAGATAAAAGCCAGCTGGCTCATGGGATCAACCTCTATTGCAGCATCATGGCTATTTCCTCCTTCTCTTTCCTCTGCAGCTATGGAAACTCAAAGGAGAAGCAAAAAGCAGAGAAAAATCCCAGCACCAATACTCTGGAAAATTCTTCTCTGATCCACTCAAATATTGGAAACCAGTCCAGTAGCTCATAGATTGTGTTATCTATAAAGATACTTATCTTCTACATGATGTGATCTCTGCCCCAGTCAGGAACTGGCCTAGCTCTCTTGAAGACATAGAGAGTCAGTACCAGTTCAACAGCAATACATTCCAGAGGCTCTCAGTTCCTTCAAACATCCAGTTAGTTCCTCTGTTTAACATGATGAAGTTGGAAGCAATAGGCTTTCAGTTTTGATACATTCTTGCAATGCTTAAGTTATTCTGTATATGATTTATAAAACCCCAGGGAGTTTTCTACTGGGAAACATGTAGATTCCTGGTTTGAGCCTGAATCACAACGTACAGGAAAGCTGGCTGTGATAGTGATTCAGTTCATGGTAGTGACATTGCAAATCATGGTAGTGATGTTTGAGTGATACATGAATTTTGTGAGCTATTGAACTGCTGTCTTAAACTTTGGACCAGAAATCTGTTGTTACAGTCTATGTGTTCAGGATTATCGCTATTGGACTAGAGAGATTTCTGAAAATTGTTGACTACTGGAAATGTGAAACCAGAACAGCAAATCCTCATGTTAATTAGTATCTGAAAAAAATAAGGGGTAGTTTAATAGAGGTGTTCAAAATCATGGGAGGGTGGCTCCCTCCCATGAGTAGAAAAATCTAAGTTGATTAGCAGATGAGAGAAATGTTTTATACAATGGATTGTTGTCATTTGGAGCACGCTGCTTGAAAGGGCAATGGAAGTAGTTTCAGTTAGAACTTGCAAATAAAAATGGATAAATACTTGAAGGGGAAGCATTTGCAGGGATAGAGCAGTGGGAGTGAGTCTAATTGAATAGCTTTTTCAAAGAGCAGGCACACGCATAGTGGGTTGAATGGCCTTCCTTTTGAATTGTAGAATTTTATAAACCATGAAGTAAGCAAATTAGCAATGTGCTCAATTAATGCTTGGGAACTAAATCTAAGGGAAGTACAGCAAATGCCCTAAAGGATGTGATGGTCTTTTTGCCCCAGGACTGAGATGGAGGTGGATTTCTTGTTGGTGCAAGACGTGGATAACCTAAACTCTCAGGTCTACAGGCTACAATCCTAAATCAACTCCACACACGAAGGATAAGGAAATTCTCTCTCCTTCAAAAAGCTGTTGAGGCTAAGGGATCAAAATTACAAAAATGAATCCTGATGTATTTTTAATATAAAAGCAAAATATTGCAGATACTGGAATCTGAAACATAAAAAATGCTGGAAAATCTCAGCAGGTCTGATTGATATATTTTTGTGAGATAAGGGTACTGAGGGTTTTGCAGCCCTTGGCTTTTAAGTGGAGGTGAAGTACAGAACAATTATGGTCTAATCTAATACGAGAACAAACTTGACGGGGTAAACAGTCAATTTTATTCCTATGTTTTTAATGTAGCACCAAATTATTCACTCAACATGGTTGGTGTCAAAAATTGTAATGCTCTGTTAACATGGTGAGGGACTGGGATGCAGGCATGGTGGGCTAAAACTGAGGGTCTTTCATTCCATATTGAACTGCGCTGTGCCTGAGCTGAAAATACTTGGTGCCACGATCATCATCTGGAGTCGCTTCCCCAATGCGTAACATCACTAACCTATTGAACAGAGAACCAATTAAAAAACACTATTTTCTTTATAAAGAAAGAGAGCTCAGGTGCCATAAGTTGTCAGATTGTGACAAGCTTCTCTGAAGTCATTACATGTAATTCAATATATGATCCGTGAATATACAAATTAGGAGCAGGAGGAGCCAGTCAGCCCTTTTGAGCCTTCTCTGCCATTCGATAAGATCATGGTTGATCTGATTGTGGTATCAACTTTCTTGTCTAACCCTTTGTTTCTTGTCAATCAAAAATCTATCTAACCCAGCCTTAAAGATGTTCAATGACCCTCTCTACACTAATAAACTTCTGAGAGAAAATATTTTTCCTCACCTCTGGGGAAATAATCTGATTTCTTGACTACTGTGTTGTAGGAATTTGAAGGGTAGTTTCTACAATCCCGTGGCATGAGGTGGCAGATACAGTTCAACTGCCACAGAACATTTTCTCACAGAAACACAGAATATTTTAAAGAGAGATCCACGGTTTATGAGTTACAACTTGAGTGGGGGGGTGGGGGTGGGGTGGGAGGGAGGGGGTGAACGGGGGGAGGGAGATAAGATAAAAAGACTGTATCGCATTGAGTCTTTTACGACATTCGAGGGCCAGCAAACAACAGGATAATTTCTGTATCCTAGGTCTTTATCTCTTTTTATTTTCCCTGAATGTAAAATACTTGTGTTCTGTGAATGCTACTCTGATGAACAGCTCTGGGAAAGGCATTTACAACCATCAATAGTAGACAAAGACTGAAATGAGCACTGAGCCAACAGGCTAAATGCAGGAAATGTTTATGGAGGCCGTTTACTGTGAGTTGAATGGAAAGGCATCAGTTTTATTACTTTGTGCCCTCCTGTGGTATTTTTCATTTGTCTTAAAACCTTTTTACATTGAGGTTGTTCGTAAAATGGCTGAACAGGTTTGAACAGTTGATTGGTTACCCTTATATGCAGCAGGACAATGGGGGTGGGGAAAAAGTATCCTTTTCATGAGCAAGATAATGAGTGAGTGCTAACTTTCTCTGAAGCGCTAGCTTTTACTGTTTTTACCTTTCATCTACTTTCTCCAAAAATGTCCCTCACTGTGGTGGGGGAATTATTGCTCTTCAAGCCTCTGAAGGATAGAATTTGTGATTTCCCTCACTTGTCAGACTCCTTAGGAAAACATGAAAGGTAAAATGAAAATCAGAGGATAATTCAAACTAGGCTCTTTCCCACCACCTTTAACAGTTGGAATTAAGTTGGCATTGGTTTTTCTTTGTGGACTGACCTACTGGATTTGGTGACAATGCCTAGCATTGAAAGTGACTAAAGAGGAAAGTGCGGGTGTTGGAAACAAGATTGTTGAATTCACAGATTTGTTTGCACGCTCACCAAGCAATGTCCAAATATCATTCAGCATTGTACTTTACAAGGCTTCTTTGTAACATTGTAATATTACCATGTAAAACTTAAGTTCCCAGTTGCAGCTTTGGCCCATGCGGCATTATAAGGCAAGATGGAGAAAATAAACCTAAAGTTTGCTTTTAGTTGCAGTAGCATGAGAGCGTTCAGGGTCACAATTTTGAAGAGAGAATCTCAAGCATGCACCAGAAAACATTTCTTTACGCAGAGTGAGCAAATGCTCTAAAACAGAAGTAAAGAGGAAGCCAGAGGCTTTATTTGGGCTGGATGCAGCAATGGGGAGAGAGAGGTTGATGTTTTGAGGGTGAGATTAATTGGACCAAATCCTCACCTAAATCTACCTTCGAGAGAATTGTTGCAGCTTTTAATATGTCTTGGTCACCAAAGAGTGAAATATATGACATGACCACAAAATTTGTGCTTGGAAGGAGGGTCTTTTGGGCCGTAGTTTCTATGCCAACCTTTGCTAAGGCAATCCAGTATTAGTCCCAAAGTGTCAGTGTTGTGGTTGAATGGGGAGCCCACTGAGTCAGACTTTGTTGGAACTAAACGTAAAGTCAATGCCAACACATTAGTACTGTACTGAGGGTGTTCTGCCTTTGTCAGAAGTGCCTCTTTCTGATGAAATGTTAAATCGAGGCTCTATCTGCCCTGTTAAGATGCTTATAAAGATTCTATGGCACTACTTCAAAGAAGAACTTCAAAGAAGTATGTTTCAACCATTACTGAAACATATATATATTAATTTCCGTTTACAGCAGATTAACTGTATGGATATTGACTGATATATTCTTTAAGTTTACAACAGTAACTATATTTCAAAAGTACTTCATTAGTTGTAAAACACTTAGTGTGTCCTGAGGTTGTGAGGGTGCTATTAAAATGCAAGTCAATCTTTCTGATTGTTCCTTTTCTCATACATACCATACATTTTTTCATGTACAGTCAGACTAGTAAGAATATCATGGGAATGTTTCCTTTCAAGATTCAGTGGGAAATAATTGAGTTGCTTCTCCCAGACCCTGTACAATTTTTGTACAGTAGGCAATGTCAGTGTGGTTCGCAAGTTCTTCCCTTTCTGCAATGATTGGTTCAGTACTTGGGCACTTAAACATGTCAACTCTGGTTGTCATGCGTAGTGCAAAATGTTGCTTGATTGCTCTCCGACTCATGATTTATGAATATGCTCATGACCTGAATGCTTTCTTGCCAGTGAATCCAATCTATCCTTATCTTGTGCTTTCTATGTGAATCATCTCCTCTAATGTGCCAACTTAGCCTTTATCCAACGTAGAAAAAGGGAATTTGAGGACCAGGATCTTAAACCTGAGCTTAAGGTTTACTGGTCAGCGGTAACATCTATGATCCTATATGCTTTGGAGACTTGGGTGACCTACAGCAGGTACCTCCAGACTACTGGAGAAGTACTACCAGTGATGTCTTTGCAAGATCCTCCAAACCTGCTGGCACAATAACAAAAGTAGCGATCTTGCCCAGGATTGAGATGCTAATCTTTCAAAACCAGCTCCAATGGACAGGACATTCCTATGATAAAGCAAAAGCTGCTGGAAAAATTCAGCAGGTCTGGCAGTATCTGTGGGTAGAGAAACAGAGTTAACATTTCAAGTCCAAGTGACTCTTGTTTGAAACATGTTGTTTATGTGCCTGACATCAAACTCCTGAAATAACTGCTCTATATGGAACTTAATTGGGACAGGAAATTCCAGAAGGACAGTGGAAACACTTTAAGGCTGTCCTTAATGCATCTTTGAAGAGACCACACATCCTAAATGACACGAGAGTCCCTGGAGTGTGTGGGACTGAAAGGGAAAATTCTCATTCAGGAGAGCACTGAACATACTGAGACTTTGTTGAGAACACACAAAGACAAAACTAGGCATTGGAAGGATTGCAAAAACCTACAAATGATATCTACTCAACTTTTCAAACACCACTTGCCTTGTATTTGGCAGGGTGTGCAGATCACACATTGGACTTATTTGTTATCTCAAAATCTACTGAACCAGAGTGGAAGCAAATCATTCTTGATCCCCCCAGATTATCTTTAAAGAAGGAGTCATAGATCCTACAATGCAGAAGAAGGCCATTCAGTTCATCAAGTCTACACTGACCACAATCCCACCCAGGACCTGTCCCCATAACCTCACGCATTCACCCTAGCCAACACCCTAGCCAGTACTCTGTCTTGTCATTGTTTGAGATCCTATCCACATAGTGAATCAGCAAACTTGAAAATTGAGTTGGAGGGGAACTTGGTCATACAGTCAAAGCTATACGAGAATTATAGTAAGGGCTGAGGACACAGCCTTGTGGAGCACTGATGTTGGGTGTTGAGGATGACTGTGGAGGAGGTGTTGTTGCCTATCCTTACTGACTGCAGTTTGTGGGTTAGGAAGTCTAGGATCTACTTGCAGAAGAAGGAGCTCAGCCCCAGGCCATGAAATTTGGAGATGTCTCATAGAAATAATGGTGTTAAAGGCTGAGCTGTAGTCTATGAATGGGAGTCTGACATAGGTGTTTTGATATCTAGGTTTTCCAAGGATATGGTGTCTGCTATGGCCCTGTTGCCATAGACAAACTGTAGTGAATCCAGGCAGTTTGGCAGGCAGGAATTGTTTTGTGCCATGACTAACCTTCCAAAGCACTTAATAATGATGGATGTTAGAGCCACCTGACGATAGTCATTAATGTTTCCTGCTGGCAACGTGATTTCAGGTGCTAATACTGGCTGCTGGAACTTTCATTTTCATAAATAGTCTACATGCTTCTGAATAACTCTTCCTTGTACATCTCCACCATAAGACAAAGTTTTGTTTCTGATACAATGACTCCCAACTTGAGCTGTTTCCAAAATTTCTGACATATAAAGCTTCCTCCACTAAAACCACCTTGTTGATTTGCCTGAATCATGATTTTTCTGCTGACTGCACTGACTGACCTCTATCTTCCCCAGCAAATTTGGAAGCACTAGGTTTAATCTGGCTCTAAGACATCACCCGTTAATAACTAGAATGATCCTATAGCCCAGTAAGATTATGAGATTCTTGTCTCCAGGGTTTCCCTTGATTGTTTCTTAAGGTCTACATGGAAGCTGTTGACTGCTTGTTCAGCCAGTCAGTTGGATGCTGTGTCGTAAAGTACAGTCCTGATGTGCTTGATACCATTTATTAAAGATTTTTTTTTTTATTTTTATTAAAGAGCAACACAGCACGGGAAACAGGCCCTTTGGCCCAACGAGCCCGCGCCGCCGTCATAACTATATAGTAGCAAATCCATTATCCTATTATATTATAGTATAACTATAGTTAGTTATACTAACTATATAGTAGCAAATCCATTATCCTATATAATAATATATATATTATTCCTAATATGGAAAATTCTCACTATAGGGACAATTTGTTTCCCAATCAGCCTAAGAGCGAATTTTTGGGTTGTGGGAGGAAACCGGAGTGCCCAGAGAAAACCCACGCAACCACGGGGAGAACGCGCAAACTCCCGCAGACACCGGCCCAATTCCAAGTGTCTGCACAGCCACATCAATAGTCTCTGAGCTGTCATGGTGCCCTTCAGATGGTCCACATAAAGCACTCATTTACGACATGAGGTACCAGGCAACCCATGAATCAACATCCAAGAGCTGTACCCGCACCACCTGCCGAATGCATGCTCAATGTTGGTCAAGTATGGACCGAATTAGCTGTGGAAAAAGCCGTAGTTAAACAGTCCTACTATATCCCTCTATCTGCATACCACTCATGTGGCTGTCCAAGAGACCCTTAAACAGCCCCAGCGTGCCTGCTCCCACCACCTTACTCGGCAGTGCATTCCACACCCCCACTACCCTTTGTGTGAAAAACTGCCCTCTAATATTCGTCCTATACATAGCCCCCCTCACCCTATGGCCATGACCCCTCGTCCTATCCATTTCTAAAGGCGGAAAAAGTTTACCTCCATTTACTCTATCTATACCCCTTATAATCTTATACACCTCTATGAGATCCCCTCTAAGCCGACGTCTTTCAAGGGAAAACAACCCCAGTCTATCTAATCGTTCCTCATAAGACAGTCCTTCCATACCAGGCAGCATCCTGGTAAACCTCCTCTGCACTCTCTCCAAGGACTCCACATCCTTCCGATAGTACGGCGACCAGAACTGGACGCAGTATTCCAAGTGAGGCCTAACCAATTCTATACAACTGCAACATCAAACTCCTACTCTTGTATTCTATACCCTTTTCTATGAAAGCTAACATACTATACGCCTTCTTTATCACCTTCTCCACCTGTGAGGACACCTTCAGAGACTTGTGAACCTGCACCCCCAAGTCTCTCTGCGTCTCTATGCTCCGTATAGTTTTACCTTTTATCCTATAACTCTCTTCTACATTTTTCCGGCCAAAATGCATCACCTCGCATTTATCCGGATTAAATTCCATTTGCCATCTATCTGCCCAGTCTACCAACCTGTCTATGTCCTGTTGTATTGCCTGACACTGCTCTTCTGTACCCGCCAATCCAAGCATCTTGGTGTCATCAGCAAATTTGCTGATCTCACCACCTACCCCTACTTCCAAGTCGTTTATGTAGACCACAAATAGAAGAGGACCTAGTACTGAGCCTTGTGGCACTCCACTAGTGACAGGCTTCCAGCCGGAAAAAGAGCCTTCCACTACTACCCTCTGTCTCCTCCTCCCGAGCCAGTTCTCGACCCATCTACATACCCGACCCTGTATCCCATGCGCCTTCACCTTCTCTATCAGTCTACCATGAGGAACCTTGTCAAACGCCTTACTGAAATCCATGTAGACGACATCAACAGCATGTCCTTCATCAACTGTTTTTGTCACTTCTTCAAAAAATTCCACTAGATTTGTAAGACAAGACTTCCCCTTGACGAAGCCATGCTGCGTATCCCTGATCAGATCGCAGCGCTCCAGATGCTCATACATCCTGTCCCTAAGGATCCTCTCCATTAGCTTACCTATAACTGAAGTCAAGCTCACCGGCCTATAGTTCCCTGGGTGATCCCTCTGACCTTTTTTAAACAACGGTACTACGTTTGCTATCCTCCAGTCCTCTGGGACCTCACCTGTGTCCAGGGAAGAGACAAAGATTTGCGTCAGAGGCCCAGCCAAGTCTTCCCTCAACTCCCTTAGCAGCCTGGGGTAAATGCCATCAGGCCCCGGAGCTTTATATGTCTTTAAACTGCCTAACAGCCCCAACACCTCTTTCCTCGTAATCCTTATTTCCCTCAACCGATCCTCAACTTTGTCAACATCAGGCACAGACATCTGTCCACTCTCCTGCGTGAATACCGACGCAAAGTATTCATTCAGGATCTCCCCCATTTCCTCAGGCTCTAAGCATAGATCCCCTCCTCTGTCCCTAAGAGGTCCAATCTTGCCTCTAACCATCCTTTTGCTCCTTACGGAGCTCCTTTAAGGAGTGAAATTTTGAAATTCAGCACTCATGAAGGCTATTCCATTATTCAACACTATGACTTCAGGTATCCTGTTGGTCAAAAACACTGATGCAATTTTGCAATTGTAACGTGTAGACTTAGGGCCTGATTTTACATTTTCATGCTAAGTGCTGAATCTGGGCGCAATTCAGATCCGACCTAGAAATCTGTTCCCAGGCGTCCTCATACACTCTTTTTTAGTGGGAAAAAAAACATAGGTCTGAATAGTGCTGTGGGCAGGGTATGCACAGTTAGAAAAAATTCTGAAAAATGCGCTGCTGTCACATTGCTCCCGAGCCGCAAAAAGCAGAAAAAGCGGACCAGGAGACATCACCTCCACCTCTACAAAATAACTGTCCCCCTTATCCACCCACACCGATCACGACCCTCTGCCCCCTTACCCAAACCATTCTCCACTGCTTGCCTGCAGAGTGGCAGTGGACCCCTCTGTTCCTGTCTCCACACCCCCTACCAGAGACCCATCTGCCCCTCCACACTCAACCAGACAACGAACGACCCTCCCCTCCCCGCCCCAATCAGACAATGATCCAGTCAGAAAGCCGTTGGAAGTGCTGAACTTACCTCTTCTGAAGCTGGAGTGCCTGAATCAGACTTTTGCTGAGCATGTCTGTTTCACGCCCAATCTATACACATGAACATGACGGTAAAGAGGAAAATGCTGATAAAGTTGGGTGAGCAGTTCATTAGTTCAATTTAAATGCATGCAAACACATTTAAATCGCTGTTGCACCTATTTCGGACGTGAATCGGATCGCAGCCAATTTCGGGCCTTGGTGAAGTGGGCATCTGCGTGGATGCAGGCATGGATTGCATTAATGGCCTCATGCTCAACTTTACTACGTTTTGGTGCAACACAGTGGTAAAATTGGGCCCTTAATTTCAAACACTTTCATCCATTTTGAATGAATAATAAAAAGGAACAGTAACATCATGCCCAAACTGGCCCCACATAATCAACTTGAACTTGTACCCATGGCCGATCCAACTTTTCGTAAGGGTGCAATGAGGCTGTATCAGGCAACCTTTATTGTAAATGGCACTGTTCACAGTGGCTTCACTAGAGTCAATGTTGGCATCGATGCCAGGCCATCCGACATAACTCCTGGCGAGCATCTTCAGTGTGGGAACTGTGCGATTTGGCTAGGAGCAAGCAACTTCCCTTCCTTGTTCAGACAATTATTTTGGTTCCATCTTCGCAACGTAATTCATCCTTTCATAGATAGTATGGTTTGAGCACTTCACAAGCTGGCTTACCAGTCCAACCTCTTGGCATTTTGTACCTCACTTTGGATAACAGCATTATTTACCAATACTTGAGCTGTTTCACTGAAACTGGCAACGTATCTGAGAAATTCAATACCGTGACCAATTCCATAAGAAGTTTGACAACACCAGGTTTAAGTCCAACCGATTTATTTGCTAGTAAACTCACATCGTGACCAATTCCAGCAGGACTGGAGAAGGTGGAACAGACTTTTGCAAAGGTAGGCAAATAAGCACATCCGCATTCACTGTGTATTCCAGATTGTTTGATGATTTATTTGTAGGTGGATAGAATTAACGCCCAGTGCTGAATTCTAGCCAATGCAATTGGTAAAATAGCCTTAAAGGCCCAAGAGTTGTTTCTGGGCTGTAACTAAGGCAAAGTGCCTTCCATACACATACTGATGGAACTTCTTTATCTCATATACTATTAACAAGTCTTTTTCAATCTGAGACTAGCTTTTTCAGCTTTTGAAATGGTTCTTGTGAGTTATCCTATAGGTCTTTCAGATCTATTGTCCATCTAATAGAACAACACTGCACTAATGCCACATGGAGAGGCATCACAGGTTAACAGCAATTCCTTAGATGGATTGAATTGTATCAGTAAACTCAATGAATGTAACAATTGTTTTATTCTGTGTCATGCTTCTCTCTGGTTCTTTAGCAGCAAATGCGGAGGGGCCAATAATCTAGTAGAAAACGCCCATGGTAATTCACCATTCCTAAGAATGACTTGAGTTTAGATGTGTTTCTGGGGTCCAGTGCCTCCTTTATTAATCTGATGTTGTCCTCAAAGGGGTGTAATCGTTGTGCATCTCCACGTTACTGCGGATAGGCAACCTCAGTGGCTTGAAAGTATATTTTCATCTTGAGGCAAACTCCACCCTCTTAAAATCTCTTCACCACTTATCAAAACATCATCCATGAATAATGCAACTTTTAGCCACCTTTGCAGTGGACTTTCTGTTGTTCTGTAGAAACTAGCACATGCTGATTGACACACCAAAGGATAGGGACATATATGGAAACAACCTTTGTGCATGTTTATTGTAACTGAATTTCAGGGAACACTATCTAACTCAAGTTGTTGATAAATGTGGCTCATTTCCAAGTTTGTATAAGACTGACCTCCAGCCAGCTTTGCATACAAGTCTGCAGTCGCCTGGATTGGATACTTGTCTAACTTGGTAGCTTGATTAACTGTAAATTTATAGTCTTTACAGATGAAGAGAGTCCTGTTAGGCTTTATCTATGGGACTATGGGTACTCCATAATTTGAACTGGCTGCACCCCCTCCTATGCAATCACATCCTTCCTATAATGTGGCGACCATAACTGCACATAGTATTCTAGCTGTGGCCTCACCAATGTTCTATACAACTCCAACATGACTTCCCTGCTTCTGTAGTTTCTGCCTCGATTGATAAAAGCAAGTGTCCCTTCTGCCTTTTTCACTGCCCTACTGACTTCTCTTGTTTAAGTTAGTTTTGCTGGTACACTTCAAACTCAATAGCTGAACTCCTTGTAAATATTGAAATTTGTTTCTTGTATCACTGTGGCAGAGGTACCCATATAAATCCATTTTTAAAGCCTACCATTTATCCAAAAGCATCACAGTGATGGCGGCTACCTTGCCTGCTTTCATGTTGAACAATCCTTGGCACTGGGCCCTTCTGTATTATGTGCTTATAATGTATTACCAACTGTAAGTGGATAGACATGATTTACTTTTACATCTGTATCTTAAATGACCTTTCCTGTGGCAGAAAAAACATTCAGTCTCTTTATACTGCAGGCTTCAGGGGAAGGATTATCTCTCTACTAGTAACACTCCATTTCAATACTAGGCAATTGATTGGCTTTTTTAAAATATCTTACTCCAATCGTGGCTGCATTTGCTTTCCATTTTAAACCTACATTTTCATTTTTGGCACCACTGCTCAGTGTAGCTTTCCACCCTAGCTGGTGAACTGTGCCATTTTGCACACTCTGACATTCCTCATCTCCAGTGTCACCTTAAAATTTAGATCTACCTCAGCTAATAGCTTCCTTTGGCTTCATTATTTATTCTGAAGGTGAAACAATCCTGTGGCATATCATTCAGAGTGGCTTTGAAGTCGTAGTGCATGCGATCTAAGTTCCAGTAGTTTCTTCAGGGCGCTCCTCTGGTTGAATTAAAGTTAAATCACTGCAACTGTGTGTACTACCAGCTGATGGCTTCAGATGGTAGTGTGTTTTCACCACTTCAACTATATCAGTGAATGACTTGGAGTTAGGGGCACATGTGGATGGAAGACTGTCTATTAATTTGTAGACCTAGATCCCACATGCACCCAGAAGGATTGGCTTTCTCTTCCCCTCCTCCCCTATTCCATTGTTCTGAAAATAGTAGCCCAAACATTCAATATATAGTGTCCACAGAGGATCCTTCATCTGAATAGGGGCATATCTGCAAACATTCTTCTGCTTCTCAACTTGAACTGAACTTCAACATGCCTTTATACTCTCAGTCTTGTGACTAGCTTTTTTTTTATCCTCATCTCCAATGTAATAATTCCTTTTTGCCAGTTAGGTAAATAACAACTGGAATCTTTATTTACATAGAACCCTAATAAATAGACCTGCAACCCATGGCTACCAACCAGCTTCCAAGAAGATTCTGGAACAAGCTCTGCTCACCACGGTGGTCACCCATCCTGCTCTCTGACTGGTCCTCCAGGTCATGTGACCCTGACTTTGTAAATGAATCTTTAAACAGACATTCCCAACAAGCTGTTTGAGCAGTCTTTGATTTCACACTCCTTCAAAAAGTTTCTCTGGCTTGACATCCATTTTTTCATACTGCTGTAAAGCAGCTTAGAATATTTTCTTATGTTAAAGATGCAAAGTAAATGCAAACTCTTCTTTAGTATTATCTTCAACAAAAGCATGTTCTTCAATATTAATATTTATCAACTTCTATATCATTCACCTTCTTTGTAATATTTCTGTCAGATAGGAAGATTTACTCTTAAGTATACAAGAAATTAGGCTGTCATATTTTCCAAAGCATCTTCAACAGACCAAAATGAGAGTGAAGGCAAAAGATTTGAACAGAGAATGGGACAAGTAAGTTACTTTGTTATAGAGTTTAAACTAATATACTGGAGGATGGGAACATATGTAAGGAGTCAGAGAAGGAAGGAGCAAGGACAAAAACCAACGGTAGAAAAGGGAATAAGAAAAGTGATAGGCAGAGAAACCAAGGACAAAGTTCAAACAGGGCTAAAGAGAAAAATATTGGAAGTAAGGCAAACAGAGCCTAAAGACTCTGACACTTAATGCGCAGAGTATTTGCAATAAAGTGGATGAACTAATCGCGCAGCTCCATATAATTGGGATTACGGGGACATGACTGCTGAGTGACCAAGAGTGGGAATTGAATGTCCCAGGTATTCAATATTTAGGGAGGACAGATATAAAGGAAAAGGTGGCACCACTGGTTAAAGAGGAAATTAACATAATAGTAAGGATATTAGCTCTGACAATGTTGAGTCTGTATGGGTAGAGTTGAGAAATATGAAGGGGCAAGAAACATGAATAGGTGTCATGTACAGACCTCCAGTTGCAGTGGCGATGTTGGGAATGGCATTAAATACGAAATTAGTGATGCATGTGATAAGGGAATATCGATGATTATGGTTGATTTTAATCTGCAAGTATATTGGGCAAATCAAATTAGCCACAGTAGTGTAGAGGAGGAGTTGCTGGAGTATATACGGGATAGTTTTCTTGACCAATATGTGGAGGAACCAATTAGAGAGCAGGCTATCTTAGACTGGGTGCTGTGTAATGAGAAAGGAATCATTGCCAGTCTAGCTATATGAGACACCTCGAGGATGAGCAGCTATAACATGATAGATTTTTTCTTTAATCAAGATGGAGAGTGAAGTAGTTGATTTGGAGACTAGGGTGCTGAATCTTAATAAAGGAAACTATGAGGATATGAGGTATCAGTTGGCTTTGAGAGATTGAGAAGAGTTACTTGAAGGAATGACAGTGGATAAGAAATGGCAGACAATCAAGGAATGCATAGGGGAACTTCAGCAACTGTTCATTCCTGTCTAGCACAAAAGCAAAATGGGTAAGAGGCCAATCCATGGATTACAAAGGAAATTAGAGAGAATATCCGATCCAAGGAAGAAGCATACAGATTGGGCAAGAAAAATAATAGGTCTGAAGATTAGAAACAATTTAGAATTCAGCAAAGAACGACCAAGAGATTGATTAAGAAGGGGAAAATATAGTACAAAAGTAAGCTTGCAGGTTCTACAGATATGTGAAGAGAAGAGGTCAGTGAAGACAAATGTAGGTCCACTACAGACAGAAGCAGGGGGAATATATAGTAGGGGACAAAGAAATGGCCAAGCAACTGAATGCATACTTTGGTTCTGTCTTCACAAAACAGAACATAAATCAGATGCCAGATATGTTGGACAATGCAAGATTTAGTAGAGGAAAGAATTAAGGGAGATCATTTTTAATAGAGAAATGGTGCTGGGAAAGTTGATGGGATTGAAGGCAAATAATCCCAGGGTCTGATCATCTACATCCCTGAGCACTTAAGAAAGTGGCTCTAGAAATGGTGGATACATTAGTCGTCATCTTCCAGGATTCTATAGACTCTGGAACAGTCCCTGCAGATAGGAGGGTAGTGAATGTCACTCCAATATCCAAAAAGGGAAATGGAGAGAAAACAAGGAATAATAAACCAGTAGGCTTAATATTGGTAGTGGGGAAAATTCTCGAATCCGTTATCAAGGACTTTATAGCAGCGCATTTAGAAAGCAGTGGCAGGATCAAACAAGTCAGCATGGATTTATGAAGTGGAAAACATGCTTGACAAATCTGTTGGACTTCTTTGAAGATATAAAGTAGTAATTTGACAAGAGGAAACCGGTCAGTGTGGTATATTTGGACTTTCAGAAAGTGTTTGACAAATTCCCACACAAAGATTAGCATGCAAAATTAAAGCGCATGGGATTGGAGGAAGTCTATTGAGATGGATAGAAAACTGGTTGGCAGAGAGGAAACAGAGTAAGAACTAATGGGTGTTTTTCACTTTGGCAGGCAGTATCTAGTGGGGTGCACAGAGATCAGTGCTGGGACCTCACCTATTCAAAATACCTATTAATGATTTGGACAAGGGAACAAAATGTAATATTTCAAAGTTTGCAGATGGTACCAAATTGGGTGAGAGGGTGAATTGTGATGAGGATGCAAAGATCTTCAGAATAATCTGGACAGGTTGGGTGAGTGGATTAATCAATGGCAGATGCAGTATAATTTGGATAAGTGTGAGGACATTCACTTGGGAAGCAAAAACAAGAAGGCAGATTACTAACTAAATGGCTGTAAATTGGGAGAGGGAGTGTGCAGTGCAGCCTGGGTATCCTTATGCACTAGTCACTGAAGATAAGCATGCAGGTGCAGCAAGTGGTAAAGAAGGTATGTTGCGAGAGGTTTCAAATACAGAAATGTGTTGTTGCAATTATACAGGGCCCTGGTGAGGCCACATTGAGAGTATTTTGTGCAGTTTTGGTCTCCCTTTCTGAGGAAGGATGTTCTTGCTCTCGAAAGAATGCAGCAAAGGTTTACCAGGCTGATTCCAGGGATGGCACAACTGATATATAAGGAGAAATTGACTAGGTTAGGATTGTTTTCGCTGGAATTCAGACAAATGAGGAGGGGATCTCATAGAAACTTATAAAATTCTAACAAGCCTAGACAGGACAGATACAGGGATGATGTTCCCAATGGTGGGGGAGTCCAGAACCAGGGGTCGCAGTCTGAGGATTCAGAGGAGACCATTTAGGACACAGGTGAAGAAACATTTCTTCATCCAAAGAGTAGTGAGTCTGTAGAATTCACTACCAAAGGAAATAGTTTATGCCAAAACATTGAATGTATTCAAGAGGTGGCTGGATATATTATTAGGGGCAAATGGAATCAAAGGTTATGGGGGATAAAGCAGAATTAGACTATTAAGTTAGCACAATGGTTAGTGGGCGGCACGGTAACACAGTGGTTAGCACTGTTGCTTCACAGCTCCAGGGTCCTGAGTTCGATTTCCGGCTCGGGTCACTGTCTGTTGGAGTTTACACATTCGTGTCTGCGTGGGTTTCCTCCTGGTACTCCGGTTTCCTCCTGCAGTCCAAAGATGTGCGGGTTAGGTTGATCGGCCATGCTAAGAAATTGCCCCTTAGTGTCCAGGGATGCATAGGTTAGAGGGATTAGTGGATATAATATATGGGGATGTGGGGATCGGGCCTAGGTGGGATTTGTTCAGTGCAGACTCGATAGGCCGAAGGGTCTCATTCTGCATTGTAGGGTTCAATGATTCTATGAGTTTGATGATCGTAATGAATGATGGAGCAGGCTTGAAAGGCCAGATGACCCCCTCCTACTCCTATCTTCTATGTTTCTATGTCTATATTTCTATAGATGTCCCCCAATAGTACCTTATGTAAGAACAGTATTTGAGACAATAAACATGAAAGTCCTATATAGGTGCAGTGATCATGGCTTTATACTTGTGACAGGCAGGTCAGAACTGACGGTTCTCCTATTGGATGCCTGCAGGCGCACATTTAGTCTATAATTTGCAAAAATTAAGATGCCAGTAATTCACCCAAGAAGACACTTCTAAACACAAAAATCCCATGCGATAGTTTTACTGAGCCTAGACTTGTAGAAAACACGAAACAGATGTGTTTCACATTGTTCAAATTATACACTGTTGAAATACTTATGTATTAAATCACAATTATGTCATCCTTTTGGACAGGGGTTAAACACAGATTAAACTTGTATTGTGTGGAACATAAACTGTGCTGCCTATTTTTTGGAAAAAATAAATAATTAGTAGTTTGAACTTGAAAATAAATCACTCGGGAAAAGATAACGAGCCTTTTCCATTTGCAGCAGTCACACTTTCCTCCAAAGTCAGAGGGGTGCCTTTTGGGATGAAAAAAGTTCATACTTTTTTTCCCCTCCTATATTGAATGTACAGAACTGTGTTGGGATATGGTTCTCCGCTGTTTTATTCTACCTCATTCGTGTTGCTATTCTGTTCATGGAGTCTGCATGTTGGCAGGCCTTGTGAGGAGGCGTCTTCATATCCAGGCTTTGTCCTGTTTTCTGTTGATGTGGCACACAAGATAAGGATTTGTATGGAAACCAAGTCATGATGGGAGAGTTCAACTAGTTCAATTAACTGGTCAATTCAGAGGTAAAATAGCTTTAGAATTACTCCTTCGAGTGCAATTTTTTACTATTAACATGACTACAAGACCACCACTTGAGTGTAATCTTCTCTTCACTCTAAGGAGATGTTTATCTGGTGATTCGATGACTGCTTGTCATTAGGACAACACAGATTATGTGTTGTTTAAAATCTGAGAGCTTGGGCTTGGGCAGATCTGAGTCGGCTGCTTCCAATGGATGAGAGGTCATGAACATGGGATCATGGATTTAAATTTGTAAGAGATTTTGAACAGAGTGTAGGAGAAATCACATAGTGCATTGTGACACCATTTTAAACAATGGTTGATGTGGAAACTGTCTATATTCAAGTTTATATTGGATAAGAATATGAAGGGAAAAGTCAAATGACAAGATGTGGAGACAGGGTGGTTACTAGATTATCCATTCTATTTGATGCTAAACCCCAGTCATGAACTGGTTGTACTGTTTCCATGTTGCAATCGTAATTATTTTTTTTCCAATTTGTCTGAATTAAATTCTGAGAAGAACTGGATAATTATTTGGTTACGGGTGAGATTGAGGGTTAGAAAGCCTTGTATCATAGAATTCCTACGGTGCAGAGGAGGTCAGTCAGCCTATCAAGCCTACACTGACAACAATCCCATCCAAGTCCTACACCTACAACCCCACATATTCAGCCTACTAATCCCTTTGACACTAAGAGGCAATTTAGCATGGCCAACCAACCTAACCCGCACATCTTTGGATTCTTTGGACATGCAGTCAAAGCTGATGAAATAATCCATGGAAAAATGATAGCTGCCAAGTTTCTGGAAATTGATAATGTCCATGAGGAGCAGTAGGACAGACTATTGTGAATCTTTGGAATTCTTTATCCCAGAAGGTTGTGGACACTCCATCATTGGATAGATCAGGCTAAAAGAGAGAGAATTTTGGTCTCTCTTGAGCAATTGAGGGATATGGGAATGAGCCAAGGAAGAACATCAGCTGTGATTATCTTGAATAACGAGCAAGTTCATGGGGCTGCGTGGTCTACTTCTGCACCTATTTCAGATGTTCTTAGAACAGTTTTAACTGAAAAGATGTGGAAACCCAATTGAATACGTCTTCCTTGATTAACTTCAGGCATCAGGAAGTATAATTACATTGCGTTGTACTTTGGCAATTAGATGAATGGGATAGGATAAATATTAGGGTTTAAGAAAAATCTCCCATTTATGTGGCACCTTCCACAATTTCAGGACATCCCAAAGTACTTCACAGTTATTGAGTTGCTTTTGAATTGTAGTCGTGGTTTATAATGGTAATCAATTTACCCACTGCAGGATTCCATAAAAGCAAAGTGATGTTGAACAGATGATCTGTTTTAGTGATATTGGATGAGGGATAAATATTGGCCAGGACAGCAGGGAGAACTACCCTATTTCAAATTAATGCCAAGTGATCATTTAGGTATGTCTGAAAAAGTAGATGAGGCCTGGGTTTAATATCTGAAGATAACAAAGAAAGTTTTGGTAACAGAGGCTTGAACAATAACTTGAGGCTCATCAAGAAAAGATTTTCAGATACTGAGAGTGGGTTTTGGGGAGTGGGATAGGAATCAATAAATATGCAATATTTCCAGTCACTGTATCTACTGTAATATACTTCCAGTACAGGTCAGAGAAAATCCTTGCGGTTTGGAACTAATGTTAGGCAGAGAGGCTTGACGGCATTGCTGGATGATTGTGTGATAGCCAGTGGGAAAAAAATATCAATTTGGAAGTCGCTGAATTGTGATGAGTGGTGTAAAAAAAACAATTCTGACCTGACCTTTTTAAGTTGTATATGTGCTGATCAAGGAGCACAGCTTCAATTTAGTCTGATCTATCAAGGAATTGTTTCTTGCTTTCTAAACCCCTCCTCCTGAATAGATTGCAGTTACCTGTACTGGAGAAACTACTGAAGCATGGGAATGGTTACCTGAGCAAGTTTATGTGCATGTATATTCCACCATCCCTCCAAATTCTTATTTAATTTAAAGACTGCATCTTTCTCTAGATATTTTTTAACCAATCTTCATAAATGATCTGGTCACTACATTGAAGATGGGGGACAGAATGGGAGACTTTCCAGGATAATCGCAGGATCAGATGAGGCCATTCAGTCTCTCAAACCTACTCCACAATCTAATGAGATCATGGCTGATCTCATGCTGTATATCTCTGAGTCTCTATGGCTGATCTGTGACATAAATCCCTATTTCCAGGTATGGCTTTTTTGCTATTGCAGAATTGACATGTGTCTGTTCACAAGGCTCCCAGAATCCAACAAATATAATCATTGGCAACCATAGTATCTATGAAACAAAGAAAAGGTGGGGCGCAGGCACTTGCTAGATGGATGTCGTCCGTTATGGTGGATGGCCAAAGTGCAGGAGCAGACACAAGAGGGTATCCTCCAACAAAAATCAGGAATGTGCAGGATAAAGCTTTCTCCCACCCTGGCACCACCACTTCCAATAAAATAGTCTTTAACCTCTCACACACTTAAATATGTAACCCCAGAATCAATTAAGTGGCAAAGTGCAGCTGTATTAAATATATGCAGTGGAAGGATTGCTCAGTAAGAAGTCTGACAACACCAGGATTGCTGCCATTGGCTTATGGAATCCCAAGGAAACTTATGATGTCCATAAGTTCCTTCACAGCAGTGTAACAAAGAGAAGAAAGTCATTTTCTTTTCTTCAGAGATCTCAAGCATTGTTAAGTTAATGCTGTTTTCCCCCCCACCCCACCCCCTCAACCCACCAAGTTTTTTTAGCTGTGACATTCCCAGTGCAGTATGTTCATGAGTGGAAATCCTTCTAAAAACTTTATTGATAATTATAGTATTCTGCACAATTATTACCTGTAGTATAGTATTATTTTTCCCTGACTTATTGAAGATTTTGTGTCAGTCATTACAACCAACCTTTACATATCTCTAGTCGTAATAGCTTTAGAATTTCAGATTGTTAAAATTATTCATGAAATTACTATTTTTTGGGGGGGATGTTGGTGAATTCAGATTACATGAGGAAGCAGGTTATGTACTTTGAAAAGGAGAAAGTTTAGCAAATGTACACACTAAAGAATTGAATACTGTGCATTGAGAGAGGGAGATGATTATGCACATCAATTGAGAGACAGACACTGATGAATAAAGAGAGAGAAACACACTAATTTGAGAAATACACGCATAATAAATTGAAACAGAAAAGTGTGTTATATCAAAAATTGAGAAACATGATAAAGAGGAGCAAGAGGGCCTCTCAAGCCTGCTCTGCCATTCAGTATTGTCATTTATCTTGACTCCACTTTCTTGCCTGCTCCCTACCCTTGATTTCCTGAAAGAATAGAAAACTGTCTATCTCAGTCTGAAGTATATTAAATACAATCCACAACCTTCTGGGATAGAGGATTCCAAAATCCACAACCCTCAGTGACAAAATTTCTCCTCATCCCATTGCTAAATGATCAGCGCCTAACCCTAAGAGGTAAACACAGTTGGCCGATTTAGAGAGAGAAGTATCATGATTGGAGAGAGAGGCACGCACACTCTGTAATGTGAGAGATTCATGCAATAAATTGAGAATGAGAAGTGTGTAAATTCATGAAAACATGATGAGAGAAAGACATGCAGAGAATAAATGGAAAGAAAGACACAGTAAATAAAGAAAAGTGACAGGCTAACGCCAAAATACTAAAAATAGGGAATATGTCGGTAACATGAAAATAGAGGATCGCAAAGTGACAACTTTCTAACAGTAGAAATGAACATCCTTTCTCTGATTACAGTATCTGAATCAATGATTTTGAAAGTTGGATTGTTGTTTTTTGGACCAGTAAACCAGAAAAATTATTTTTGACCGGGTCAAGTTGCACTGCAATATCAATTTAAATAGAGCTTCATGGACACTTGGAATGTTTTCCATTTCCAGCTGAGATTTCTGGGTCTGTTTCTTTGTCTGTTAACAGAATAAACTTGAAGGGCTAAATGATCTTCTACTTTAGTGTTCCTCACCACCTCTGGAATTCACGTGCAGTTGAGAGTATTGGCAGCTGTTTGTTATTCTTGCAACCCTACATTGAAAGATCTCTCTTGCTGTGAACAGAAAGATGTTAGTAATTTTCATATTTATAACTGAGAGTTCATTTCAAGAGCCGTTCCCATCTTGAGGGCTGAGACTTGTTCCCACTATGAGGTAGAGAGGATTAATGAACAATCTTTGTTGGAATGAAGTTAAATTCGATGACTAACACAGGGAAAGGATTCAATTTCCTGCTTTACTTTGAAATAATTCCCCAGCCTGGATTACTAATTGAAATCTATTTTTTAAAATTAAACTCCCAATTTTTAACGTCCTTTGTAAAGGTCCAATTAAAATGTCATGGGGCTCAGTTTTCTTTTTACTGAGTCATAGAACAGAAATTTATATTACAGAAATGAAGGAGGCCATTCAACCCATTGCACCTATGCTGGCACTTTGAAAGTGCTATCCATTAAGCCCTGCTTTACCCTGTACTCTGCTCTTTCACAATAGTACTATATTTTTATTCATTTTTAAGTGTTTATCCAGTTCTGTTTTTGAAAGTTGCCATTGAATTTGCTTCCACTGTCCTTTTGTATAGTGCATTCCAACAACTCAGTGAGTTCAAAAATAAGCACTGCATCTCCTCTATATTTCTTTTATCAATTATCTTAATGGAACTTGGTACAAGTGAGGTTTCAAAATGAGAGGTTGGCTGGGAAAGCATTGAAATAGTTTAGTCTGGAGGTAGTAAACATGTAGATGAGTGCTTCAGCAGCAGGCGATGTTACACGAGTAGATGCTTCATCTTTTTACAGTAACTTGACAGACAGATCACTGGTGCATAGTAGAACCTGTCCAATCTAGATTCCAGACAGTCAACCAATGCACAGAATGATTACCCTCAAGTTGAACATGAAGATTTATACTACAGAAACCAGCTACAGCCCTTAGTAAAAGTAAAAGGAGAGTGTCCAAGGAAATTGAAGGAGAATAAACAGAACAAATAAGACAGTAGTCCGAGTTGAATTTATGCTGCTGGAGGTTGGAAAATAATGAGCAGAGAAATGAGAAAGCAATGTTGTTCTGGAGAAACGAAATTTCAAGAAACACTCCAGGGAAGCTGACAAAAACAAGAAAATCATATTTTCCAGCTATACCCTGGTATGTAATGGTTGCTGAGGTTGGAAATTAATTTTGAAGTTGGTTAAGATTGGATATATTAAAATTGAATCCATGAACCTCTTATCTCGCACACTGGGACTAATATGACCAAGAGAGCTTTGTGCTCTCGTTTCTAGAGGGTCCTGCTGCTGAGATACTGGATGCCAAGACTATACTCCCCTGATGACAGCACTGAACAGAGCTTTAAGTGAAAGAATAACATTATTAGAGCAATATATTTCCCTCCCACAGGGGTAGAGCTTCAACACTTTTCATCTCATAATGTAACAGCACATTGTATATACACAGATGTAATAAACTCCTACCTCTGTTCGTTTGCTGCTGAAATGCTCATGTTGCCTGTAGACCTGACTATTCAAACGCTTTCTTGGCCAGCTTCCCATTTATCACCCTCTGTAAACTTAAGTTCATCCAAAACTTGTTTCCCACGTGCTATATTGCACAAAGTCCCGTTCGCCCATAACCTCAGTCCTTATTGCTGGCATTGATACCTGGCAATACCTCAAATTTAAAATTTTCACCTTGTTTTCAATGCCATGACCTTACCTTGCCCTATGTCTGTGATTGCCACAATACTGTGAAATCATTGTGCTGCTCCAATTCTGATCTCATGCGCAGTCCCAATTTTTATCAAGCCATTATTAGTGGCTATAACTTCAACTGCCTTTGCACCCATTTGCTTCTTCAATCTCTTTCCCCCCTTTCTCTTTCCTCTTCTCTCTCTCCTTCCCCCCTTTCCTCTCCCCTCAGCTCCCTCCCGCCCCTCCAGGCTCCCCCCCGTCACTGCCCCTGCACCCCCTCCCCCCCGCTCATACCCACTGCCTCTCATTTCCCCTCCCTGTAACACTCTCTCTCCGCTCTCTCTTCTCTTGTATCTCTTTCACCCACTTGCTTGCTCCCACCCTTAAGCCCCAACCTCTCCCTCATGCCTCAACCACTTCCTTCTCCCCTGTTGCCACTCATCCCTCTCTCTTGCTTTCTCACCCATTTTGTCCTCTTCTTAGTGTTCCCCTCTGAGTGACATCCATTTCTCATCCTTTACGAAATACTCCCTTATGCCTACCTGTTTGTTTAAACTTTTGGTTGTCTCTCCTAATATCTTTTGAGGCTCAGTGTCAAATTCTGTCCAGATGTGCTTCTGTGAAATTAAGTAGTTGATAAAGATTTCTGGTCAACCAAAAGATTGGTTGATAAGTATGTCAAATCAGTGCATGATGTAGTTGTGCATCATTTCTGTAACAATTGAAAGTTAAGATCCAAAGAGACATATCAGACCTAGGTTAACTTTCCATTTTTACACGTGTCTGTGCACGCGCATACAACATTGTGCAATCATTAAATTCATGCTGTAGCTGCAGATCATAATGAGTCAACCAACAAATTCTTATTGGCAATGTGATCATGTGGATATCCCACTCAAATGCATGCTTAAACATAGAAACTTAGAAACATGCTTCTTCTCATCAGACCAGAATATGCACATGCTGGTTGGGAGTTGCCATAGAGTCCTTGACAATTAAGAATGGGAATCCTTGGGAATGATTGTATGATCCTATTGGAGGTCTCCTTTGATGGATCAGATGTTGAGACATTGACTCATACAGTCCCATGGTCAATGCCTGCTCTTATTGCTTCTCTCATCTCAAACATCATAATTAACGTCTACACCACTGGACCTGAGAAGAGGAATCCATCTACATTCCCAACCCCTGCCTCAATCTAGAATATGCTGTTATAACCACATGTCTGGATATCAGATGAGGGTAGATTGAGCTCACTCTTCTGTTGTAGTGAAATATCCTATGAACACATAAAACATCCACTTGATCTGCAACCCATCCTTCACCTCAAACTTCCACCACAAGTGCACTATACCTCCACAAAATGCACTGCAGTAATTCGCTAAAGCTCTTTCAACAGCATGTCAAAATCCATGGCTCCATCACCTAGAAGCATAGAGCCACAGGCAGATGGGAACGCTTCAATGCCAAATTCCTTTCCAAGTCTCTGCCACATTCTCAGTTTGGAATAGCTGGTCATTCCTTCATCATGGCTGAATCAGAATACTGGTGCTGCCTCCCTAACGGAACTGCAGAAGTACCTACACGTCACAGTGCACCGGTTCGGCGGGGTAGAGGGCAATGTTAAAGAATGACTGACGGCGGAGCACCTCTGAAACTGGCTAGATTCCATTGTTTTAAGAAAAAACAAGAGATCAAAAATCAAGGTAACTTCAGAACGCAGGATCTTGGGCGATTAGCCTTGGTACATAAAAGACCAGAGGCATCTCTCTCCAACAATGAGGGAATTGGTTATGTATACCTTGAGGGATGCCACTCCACAAATCTGTGGGCAAAGTGAGGAGGTAGGTCTCTGAATTACCATGGGGTAGTTCACAGTATTGGGATTGAACCCATGCCATTGGCATCATTCTGAATCACATTTTAGTCATCTAGTCAACTGAGTTAACTCCTGGACAGCATTAATCAAAAGATATATTGACCACTGTGGCTTGAGTGAATCATCCCTGTGTGGCACTCTATAGATGAAGTGTGTCTGAGACAGATGGGACTCACTACAGTCATAAATAGGTAATTCTATTCCAATTCAGAACAGTGAGGTCCTGTAGAAAGCCTGGAGCATCAGAAGATGACCTTCAGTGAAAGGTTAGAGATCCATCAGTAAATTCTGCCCTTAGCTGATAGAAACCAGTGCTGGTTCAGGTTACAGATCATTCTGAAAATACTTCTCTCTTCTCTTAATCTGACCTTATATTGATACCTCTCTGTCATTTATGAAAAAGTATGTTTTTTTTTGCCAATATTTTCTCCTACTGTTGCTGGGGTCTGACTCCTACTGGAATTCAGGTTCCACTGGTACACTTGCATTTGCCTTTCCTTGTCTAAATGCCCTTTCTTTATATGTGAGTCTAGATAGAACATAGAACACTACAGCACAAACAGGCCCTTCGGTCCACAAGTTGTACCAATCATATCTATACCTACCAGGCTATAGAACTATCTGTAACTCCCAATCCCATTAAATCCTACGTATTCATCCAGAAGTCTCTTAAAAGACCTCAGCGAGTTCACCTCTACCACCACTGATGGCAACCGATTCCATTCACTCACCACCCTCTGAGTGAAAAACTTACTTCTAATATCTCCTCTGTACTTGCCCCCCAGCACCTTAAACCTGTGTCCTGTCGTAGTGACCATTTCAGCCCTGGGAAATAGCCTCTGAGAATCCACTCTATCTATTCTTCTCAACATCTTATAAACCTCTATCAGGTCGCCTCTCAACCTCCGTCTCTCCAGGAAGAAGAGACCTAGCTGTCTCAGCCTATCTTCATAAGGCATGCCCCCCAATCCAGGCAACATCCTTGTAAATCTCCTCTGCACCCTCTCAATAGCTTCCACATTCTTCCTATAGTGAGGCAACCAGAACTGCACACAATACTCCAAGTGGGGTCTGACAAGGGTCTTATAAAGTTGCAGCATTACCTTCCGACTCCTAAACTCAATTCCTCTATTAATGAAGGCCAGTATACCATATGCCTGCAACTTTATAAGACCCTTGTCAGACCCCACTTGGAGTATTGTGTGCAGTTCTGGTTGCCTCACTATAGGAAGAATGTGGAAGCTATTGAGAGGGTGCAGAGGAGATTTACAAGGATGTTGCCTGGATTGGGGGGCATGCCTTATGAAGATAGGCTGAGACAGCTAGGTCTCTTCTTCCTGGAGAGACGGAGGTTGAGAGGCGACCTGATAGAGGTTTATAAGATGTTGAGAACCTTCTAAGAACCTTCTGCTCCTCAACACTGCCAAGATTCCTACCCTTGATATTATACTGCTTCATCCCATTGGTCCTGCCAAAATGGACCACCACATATTTATCCGTGTTGAAGTCCATCTGTCACTTCTCCGCCCAGTCTTGCATTCTATCTATGTCTCGCTGCAACTTCAGACATCCCTCCAGACTGTCCATAACACCACCAACCTTCGTATCATCAGCAAACTTACTAACCCGTCTTTCCACTTCCTCATCCAGGTCGTTTATGAAAATGACAAGCAGCAAGGGTCCTAGAACAGATCCCTGGGGCACTCCACTGGTGACTGACAGAAGAATACCCACAACTACTCTCTGCCTTCTGCAGGCAAGCCAGTTCTGGATCCACAAGGCCAAAGCCCCTTGGATCCCATGCCCTCTCACCTTCTCAAGAAGTCTTGCATGGGGGGATAGATAGAATGATAATTCTGAATATTATATCATAATAGTCTGTTCATTCACTATGCTGATCACTTGCAACACTGCAACAAAAATTCTCATCCTGTGGTCAGTTCCCTCCACAGAAGGAGGTCACTTGGTCCATTATGTAGGTGTCAACTCTTTGATGGAGCTATCCAAATAAACTCTTTGTCTGCACTCGGTTCTCATAGTCCTACAAATCTTCCCTTTTGAAATGTTGGGACGGTATAGTAGCACAGTAGTTAGCACTGCTGCTTCACAGCGTCAGGGATCCAGGTTCAGTTCCTGGCTTGGGTCATTGTGTGGAGTTTGCACTGCATGTATGTACTCTGGTTTCCTCCCACTTTCTGAAATATGTGCTGGGTAGGTGCATTGACCCGAACAGACACCAGACTGTGACATATAGGGGAATTCCACAATGGCTGAGCTGCAGCGTAAGCCTTACTTGTGACAAATAAATAAACTTTTACTTTAACTTCACTTATTTATCCAATCTTCTTTTTTAGACTTCTGGAAACGTTTTCCAGACCACAACTCACTGTGAAATAAAAAATTATCTTTATCTCCCACTCAGGTTCTTTTGCCAATCACCTTTTAATCTGTGTACCTGGTTACTGACCTACCTCTCAATGGAAACAGATACTTTATTTTCTTTTTAACAAACACCTCTATTAAATCTCCCCATAACTATTTCTGCTCCAATTTTCTTGTCCTCACTGAACTCACCCATTGTGCAGTTGTGCCGATCTGAAGCTCTTAATAACTGAGTGTTTAATATGTTTAACACTTGTTTCAAACACACAAGCAAATCATTTGCTTTGAGGGAAGTTTTACAGGAGCAGAATTCGAAAATGATGGAATTCAGAAAAAAAAGTAAATCCATTTGCCGAGAACCGGTGCTGATTATCAAAGAATGCAATCACAGTTCAACGGGTATGAGTCTCTGTCTCACATTTTGAGCTAAGTCATTGACAACAGCACTTAAAAATTGAATTTTCTAAATTAATCTTTATTCCAAAGTCTTCGAAAGAAGTCATATGGTTTGTATTGAAAATATCTTTGCGTTCAGCTCCTACAGATTCAATTACATGGTTAATTTATTGTTTGGATTGGAGATTTTGAGGAATACTGGTTTCAGGCTTTTTATTACTTCCCTTGGCTTAAGGTTTCTCTTGGCTAACTATTTGGTCTGTGCTCTCAGTCCCAATTGATATTTAATGTCTTCTCTGCTCATCTCAAGGGTCAAGCATGAAGCGTATTTTGGGCAATTCATGGTGAACACAGTACTGAATTAGTACATAAATAGGGATAGAAAGACCATTCACCCTTGAAACTGTTCCCATAATTTAGTTTGATCTAATCTGTATTTTAACTTCATCCAGCTGTCTTAGTTCATTATTGTTTGATACACATGCCTAACAAACAGCAACAACTTGTATTTATGTAGCAACTTTTACATAATAAAGTATTCCAAAATGCTACACGGGATCTTTCTAAAATAAAATTTAATACCGAATGTTACAGAACCATACAACCCCTACAGTGTAGAAGGAGGCCATTGAGTCTGACCAACTTTCTGAAAGAGTTTCTTGCCTAGGCTCATCTTCCAATTTTGCGTTTTTATCATGGCCAATCCCATCTTTGGGCTGTGGGAGGAAACTAGAGCATCCGAAAGAAACCCACACCAACAAGGGGAGAACATGTAAATTCTACAGTTACCCAAGACTGGAATCAAGCCCAGGTCCCTGGCATTGTGATGTAGCAGTGCTAACTATTGTGCCACATGACGAGACATTAGGACAGGTGATCAAGTCATTAAAGTAAGTTTTAAGGAGCATTGTGAAGGATGAGAGAGAGTTGGGAGATGGAGAGGGTTAAAGAGGGAATTCCAGAGCTTTTTAAGGCCTTGGTAGCTGAAGTAATAGTCAACAATAATGGAGCAATTAAAATTGAAGATGCTGAAGAAGCCAAAATTTTAAAAGTGCTAATATGGCAGAGGGTTGTTGGACTGGAGAAGGTTGCAGATGTTAACAGGATTCAAGCTGGTTGTTGAAGTAGAAACCAATACACACAGCTTTTCTTTATTGGGGGAATTTATTGACTTGTTCAGTCTCCAGTTCTCCTCCTCCACTACCCAGTGTCCCAATTATCCCACGTTTATACTCTTTTATAAAATAATCAATAAATTAAACAAAATGATATGAGTGGCAGCCTCTGATGGGGCAATTTCTTATTTTTATATGCTCAAAGATTGTCAATACCCATCACCTGTTTCTCATTACCATAATAATATAATTGTCTAACAAATGTTAATGTGTAATTGATGAGATCTTGACTACAGAGATAAGAAGGGGTGAGGCCGTAGAGAAATTTGAAAACCAAGGTAAAAGATTTAAAATTGAGGACACAAAAAACGTACCAATAGCATCTCAGTCTGATTTCCCCAACACACGTGATCTTCAATGAATTACTGTCAGTGTTGCAGTGTGGACAAATGGAGCAGTTATTTTGCAACAAGGTGAATGAGGGGGCAACCTCATTTCGTTGGTTAGCTGAAGGAAGAATGTTGGCCAGTTCACCAGGCAAACTTGTACCTTTTCCTTGGGATTGCATATTTCACGGATGTGATCTTCACTAATTACCTCACTGGATCGACATTACCTGCTAGTGTGGGTGTAATGGTTCAGGCAGGGGCTTGGAGAAGGGATTAAGGTTTTACATTGGTTCTTTTTCATTACAGCAATTTGGTTTCTTGCTCTGCCCTTTTTTTAAATGTTCCATGCTGATTTTCTTTCTATTAATCAAATGATCTTTTGCTTTATGGATGGGGATCAGTCTGAGACTCATTTGCTATTCTTAACATCTGTCACTTGGAACTCAAAAATACAATCATTTGTCAATGCCCTGGCCCATTGTTGTAATGTGAAAGAGTAACAGAGGTTTTATGATGATGGTTTGCTCAGCATTATTTTATCAAGCTCCCATTGCAGGTTAATGGTATATTTCTTCATCCTTAAGTGAATTAAACCAGTTAAAGATAAAACTTGTGTGCTTCCATTTGTTTTTAAGTGTATGTTGTCTTTGTTTGGGAGGAGGATTAGTTCACGAATCAATGTCAATTGATCTGCTTTTTTATCCACAACACTCAAGTACATATCTGATTTTCATAATAAGCACACCCACTGACCCATGCAATTTCCAGAACATTCTGGTTCACCTTGCTAAAAGTTCATCCAGGGGTCAGCTATGGTCCTTGCTTCCTGTTTGGTGTCGGGGTCGGGGTGGTATGTTAAGGCAGAGAGCAGCTGTTTCTGAAACATGAAAATACACGGCTGTAGTCTGGTGTTAAGTAATTCAATCGCCACAGGCCTGATTCTTGCTCAAGTCACCTAATCTTTAACATATTGATCATGAGTCAGAAACAGTAAAAATTATTTTGCTGCAAGACCATTTTTTTCAGTATTTCTTTGTGGTTTATAATCTTGTCTGAATCTGTTACACGCTGTAACTGATAATGAATAGATTGTTTGATGGTACAGGTTTTCCAACCCATTTTGCAAGGCAGTCTGTTTTTCTTCTGATGGGGGAGGGTCTGGGGAAAGGGAGCAGGAGCTGTCTCCAATGGAAACGGTAACAATCTGAAGTGGGTTGGATCTTGGAGGTCATGTTCAGTGCACGGAAATCCAGAGGCAGGAAGAAAAATGGAGCTGATCGGGAAAGAGGCGATTGGCAAATGTGCTGCTAAATAGGAAGAGGGGAACTAAAAAACAGGAGGGTACTGTCCTGAGTTAGATGCCTGGAGTTGGATTGAATCTGCTTTCAAGACAACTGAATAGCGTTTAATAGATATCTTCAAAACCAAACCTGCTTTAAGTTTCTTTGATAAATTTTCATTTAAAATGTGGACATCCACAATTGAGTAGTTATTTTTCAATTTGCAAGCTACTGCTTAATGTAATTATGTTGTCGACTCTCATACACTATATATAAATGACGATCTTTAACTTGATATATTAGAAAGGGTTAATGCTGTATAGATATGAGCACATTGAATATCCATTACTGAACTTTATGCATTGGGAAAATGGCCTGGAAATATACATTTTTATTTGTGCAACTTATTATAAATTCATTTTTTGTTCAAGGTTTTGAAAACTGTAGTGAAATGCATAGGAACCATTAAAACATAAATGACACAGGAAACAGTCACTGGGTAAAATATAGAGGGTAACAGATGGGCCGGAGCATGTTACAAAACAAGTATACGTGAGGGATTTGGGAAATGCTCAAAAATTTTGAGTGCAAAGCCTCATCAGTTGATAAAGTTGTCAGAACCTCTTGAGAGCTTTCATGGCCTTGAACACAAAGCAGTGACTTTTCTTCTGCAATAAATCTATTATTTTTTTGGAGTTGGATGTTTTTTCTTCACTCTTTTCCTCTCTATTCCCAAACACTGTTCCTTTGACTGTTAGGTTTGCCCATGTGTTGTTGGCGTAATGTTCCAGGTGAGATGCTATACAATTCCTAGTGTCTGCTTTCTCAGATGACTTCAGATGGCAATTCCAAAGCACTATCTGGAGAAAGGCAGGGAATTTTCCCGGTGTCTTTGCCAACACTCATCCCACAACCAGTATCAACAGCAAAGAAACAAATTAAATAGTCCATCTCATGACTGTTTGCAAATTATTTTGATATGCCAACTTTTAGAAAAGTTGTGTCTGAACTTCAAATTGATTGATTGCACTTGAAATATCTGGAGACATGGGTTAAGATGCAAGATAATTAGAATGTTTTTCAGCCATCTGCAAGACCATGTATTACAACATTGTGTATCACTCCAGAACTGACTTAGAGAGAGAGATTCACTAAAATGGTACTAGGAATGAGGGATGTCAGTTATCTGGAGAGATTGTTGAGGTTGCCCTATTTAGGTTGGAGAAAGTTAAGAGAAGGTTTGATGTGTTCAAAATCAGGATGGATTTTCGTAGAGGAAGTAAGAAGAAACAGTTTCCAGTAACAGTGTCAATAATGAGAGGACACAGATTTAAGGAGATCCACAAAAGAACTAAAGTTGACAAGAAACCATTTTAACAGAAGAAATTGTGTTCTTGCATGTGCTACCTTAAAGGGTGGGTGGAAGCTGATTCAGCGGTAACTTCCAAAAGTGAATTGGTTAAATGATTGAAGGGAAGAAATATGCAGGACTATGGGAAAAACATAAGGGGTGGATTTCTCCCAAAAAAATTCTAAGTGCCGAATTCTCATGAAAACTAGAGTAGTTCACGCTGGTTTTGTCAGTGAAAGTTCAGAGAAGAATCTTTCACACACTGTGCACTCCGGAGTCCACCAGCTCTAATATCATTAAACTAAAAGGTGGGGGGGGCAATCCTCACTGGAGAGGCTGAAATCTCTGCTGATCTGCCAGTGCTGAGATCAGCGTATGCATAGTGATCCCACAATGTGACCTTCTGATTGCTGGCCAGCTCAATTGCTTGCCAGCCCTGCAGCCACTGCAACGCTGGCTCTCTGGTCTCCCACATCCTAATTGGCTGGCTTTCTGATCATTCCTGGGCCCAGCCCCGATCTGCCTGCCTCCCTCACCTGCCAATGCCCAGCTGCCCCCTAGACATTGGCACTTTGCCCCTTATGCAGCACTGGGGGCACATGCTTGCACCTCCAGGTGCCAATTCCGAGGGCGCACCCCTCCAGCCATCCGATCCTCTGAGGGGCCCCTGATTGCTCTCTCCCCTCCCCCGCTTCAGTCCAGGAGCTACTGCATTCCCCATTGGAGTGAAATACTCTGGCAGGGTGGGAGATGCTAGCAGGCCTGGAGACTTCAGTCCTGGGCCAGCTAATCGTATTTAAATTCTGTTATAATGAGTGTGTAAATGGTCTTTGCACCTTCCCGCCAATTTCTGGGAGCAGACGCAGCTGGAAATCTGCTGCTGGGAGGCATAAGCGGATCATAAAAAATTAGGTCAGTGGGATGGAGATTCGCGGGCAAGTAATGGGATTAATTGGGTAGCAACCAAAGAGCCATATAGGTATTTTGGACTCAATGGTCTCCAATTGTGCTTGAGAAATGTAAGGAGCATTTTTAGGGAGCATGGAAGAAGGAGGCGCAGGTGGAGATAATGTGAGACGGTTTGGTTCTAAAATGGACGGAAGATGAGAGTAAAGCAGCATATTTCCATCAGGAGAGACAAATTAAGAAAATTCACAGGAACATTATAGGCTTATAATCAGTAAGTGGAGACATGGTTTAATTGAGGAGAAAGATTGGACATCAGAGGCTGGTTAGGCTGACCTGGGAATACTGGACTTACTTATTTCTCTCTCAAAGAAAAAGGAAAACTTTCATTTCTGTTGCACCTTTCACAGCTTCAAGATGCCCAAAAGCACTTTACAGACAACGAAGTACTTTTGAAGTGTGATCACTGTTGCAACTTTGGAATCATAGCAAATAATTTGTGCATTAGCAAACTCCCACAAACAGATAAATGATCAATTTATTTTAATAATACTGGCTGAAGGATAAACATTGATCAGAATATTGGGGAAAGCTACCAATTCTTGAAAATAATTTTGTGGAATCCCTTATGTCCATCTGAGAGTGCGAACGAGCCTTGATTTGATGTTTTAGCAAATGATGGCACCTCTGACACTGCACCAGGAGTGTTGATGTGGGTTATGCACTCCAAACTGGAGAGTGGGTAGTTTGAACACAATATCCTTCTGACATGAGAGTTGTGTTCTGCCCACAGAGGCACAGCTAATGCAAATTTATCAACTTCTGAGGCATGACTATAAATCATTAGTGTGATCTCAGCGTTGTATTACTCTGATGTGCAATGCTGCTATATCCGTGATCATAACTTTACTCTCACTGCTGATTAGAACTGAAAAAGAGCTCTGCCTGATTTATAAAAAAAAATTTGTGCAACTTGCTTTGAAGTGACCTACATTTAAGCAGGTTGTTCAGTTTTTTTGTCAATCAATATATAGGATATATTTAGGAAGTATTCTATTGCTGTATTAATCAGTCTCTTTGCAAATTCCTCAATTTACTTCGTCGGGATTACAGGTTCACTTCCAAGAAATATCCTGTGCCTCCGTTCCACACACTTATTGGAAATTCATGCAAGTCTGCCCTAGAAACGAGGGAGTTGTTCTCATCAATATTTAGATAGATCTTCCATAAAGCATAAGAGAGCAGTAAATAAATATGGTAGCAATTGGCTGTCATTTGTAGCTAGTGCTTTCTATCTGTGGTGAGTTTTGTTAGAAGAACACATGTTGTTATTTACACTATTATTTTCTAATTTCCTCATCCCCTCCCTTGAGTTGCTGGTCAGTGTGAGAGTTTGGTTCTGCGGCACCAACTTCCTCTGATAGGTCAAAGCAGCCATGTAACTGCCATTGATTTTCAGTAGAGGTGAGTGTAAGGTGATGTCTTTTTGTAAGAGCAGTAAAGAGATATCTTCACTTTGAAAAATGAGTCTGAATGTGGTGGAGCCATTTGACCTCTGTTTAAGATATTTATTGTTTTTTTCCCTTAAAGGATGCCGTGATCAATGTCTCAAGCGTTCCCTGTGGGAACACATCCTATTCTACAAACAGATCTTGTGTACAGAAACTTCTCTTAACTGTACCAGGCAGTATAGCCTTTCCCTAATCATGTATCATCATTTTTGGATGTGATGTTAAACTGAAATCCCATTAGCCTTGAGGTAGAGGTAAAAGAACACGTATTAATTTGAAGCAAGCAGATGAGTTCTCCCTGTTATTCTGGCCAATACAGTATTTATCCCATAATGAACATCACTAAAACATGTTAACTGGCCATTGTCACATTGCTGTTTGTCAAATTTTGCTGCACTCACGTTGGCCTCTGCGAAGTCTTCGGTCTGCTAAATCTTCTGACCATTGTTTCCAATCAAAGATTTCACCCTTGTGAATCCACATTGTGAAGAAATTTATGGATTTGTTCTGGTATTTTTGGGGCAGAGGCCAAGGGCGACAACTTCTGGCATGTCCTAAGAATGGCAGGGAGGACAGGCTGTGCGTACTTGGTTCCGTGTGTTCCCTTTGATGACATACTCGGAAAGGATGCAAAAATCCAATCATAAGCCATGGAGTTTTGGGTGCGATAAAGAAGCTCATATGAAATACAAGTCAGGAGCTGAAAAAATAGCAGAGCATTGGTAATCCCATGCATCAGGGACTCAGAGAAGCCCATTGTGATGTGGGACTCATGCCTGTGTTTAGATGCTGGAATGTAGCCTGGCAAACACAATGGGACGTGGTCTCAGAAGTAAGTCAGCTCGCTGGAAAAGAAGACCAGGAAGGCTGGATCTGGGAGCAGATCTGAGCAACCTCTGGAATACTGCCTCTTAGTGGAGATTGTACCTGTGGAACTTGGGGTGAAGTAGAGCTACTGTCAGCTGGGTGTCTGACTAGCCCTTTTGAATGAGAGGCGCTGAAATTCTTTATGAGGATAACAGGATTTTTTAAGACTTTTGTGACTCACAGTGATCACTGACATCTGGGTGAGTTGCTTAGAAAATGATGTGGAGCTGCTGGTGTTGGACTGGAGTAAACACAGTAAAAAGTCTCGCAACACAAGTTGAAGAGGTGTGTATTGTCTCTGGACAGGATAGTTAATAAAGGTACAGATAATGTGAGTGGAGAGAGTGTTAAGCATTGTCCTGTCTGGAAACAATACTTATCTCTTTAACCTGTGCTTAATGCTCTCTCCACTCACATTATCTGTATCTTTAAGACTTGGTTACCTGTAAAGACTTGTATTCCAATGATTATTTTGTAAATTGAGTTTGTGTCTTTATATGCCCTGTCGATGAACAGAACTGCCACTTACCTGATGAAGGAGCAGCGCTCTGAAAGCTATGGCTTTTTCTACCAAATAAACCTGTTGGACTTTAACCTAGTGCTGTGAGACTTCTTGCTGAGAAAAGCCATGGAATTCACCTTGGTTGTGTCTGACTAGTTTGTGATGTGTTAAACCACAGTTTGCCTTGTAATTCATGCTTACCTTATGTTAATTCTAGATGTTCAAGCTTGAGTTAGCTAATATTGACTATTGATTCTTTTATAGCAAAATTTCTTCTGTTTGTTGAAAACTGGGGAACCTTGTTGCTTTATTCTCTTGATAAATACCTGGAATTTAAAATTTTGTTAACGGATCAAAATAATGTCATCTTTTCCTGGTCTAAATGAGCAGCATCTCTTAAGTCTATGTCATCCAAGACTCTTCCTGATCATAAGGGAGTGTTGATTTTTAGTTCCCCCATTGTGGTGAGCTCTCGTGCCTAAACTCAGGAGAACTGTCCTGTGTTGTGAAATGTTTTCTGTTGGTTTATTTCGCACCTGTGGTGGGGATAGTAACTCAGTGAAGGGAGATGCAAGTGATCTTGCTTAAGAGAGAGAGAGCGAGCTGTAACCTGGAGGGGAAGCTCTGGCACTTGGAACGGGGTTAAACATGAGGAGGTGAACTGTAGGGAAAGATATGTGTCTTGCTATGGCAATCCATTGTATTACTAGTAATCTATGCACTTTTTCCCACGCTGTATTAATTAAGTGCCTGGCGTGTCAATGACATCTGCTGAGAAGCTGTTAAAGTTAGCATAAGTTGTTGAGGCTACAGAATTAACTCTTTGTGAGCCATACAGTATTTCTTCTAGGAACTTTCAAAATATGTTCAAGATGCCAACTGTTTCATAGCTTTGCACATTTCTGTGGTTTTAGTTGTTCTTTTAAGGCTAAGCCTGCTTTGAAGAGGATCAACCAACTGGTGACCTTCTCTAAGGAAGTCCACAAATTTCGCTGTCAAAACGTGACTACACAAATGGTCTCTGACCATTTCCTGATACCAATAGGTTTATGTGCCACCATCCTTATTCCCTAACTGAGTGTCACTTCCATGTCTCTGATGAACATTTCCATGTTGACAGGGATCAAAACTTGTGCTTTTTTGAGGGGGAGAATTGTGTGGAATTTCTCATCCCATCACCTCTGAGTGAGAAGGTTGCGTATGTTCAAATTCTGTTCCAGGCTAACACCCTGCTGCCAGCGGGCAGTTGGAGGTGCCAGGTTTTTATGGGACCTTAAGCTGAGGTTTCATCTGCCTTCAAACAGATGTGAAAGATCCATGGACACAATTTGGAAAAAGAGCAGGAAAGTTTACCCTATTATAGTAACCTATTATAGTAATTTATTCTTCAGCCAACATTATTGGGGATTGGGGATAGTCAGCATGGTTTCGTGAAGGGTAGGTCATGCCTTACTAACCTCATTGAGTTTTTTGAGAAAGTGACCAGAGAGGTGGATGGGGGTAAGGCGGTTGATGTAGTATATATGGACTTTAGTAAGGCTTTTGATAAGGTGGCCCATGGAAGACTTCTACAGAAAATGCAGATGTGTGGAATAGAGGGTGATTTAGCTAATTGGATTAGAAATTGGCTGGCAGATAGAAGACAGAGGGTGGTGGTTGATGGGAGATATTCATCGTGGAGTTCGGTGACGAGTGGTGTGCCTCAGGGGTCTGTTTTGGGGCCCCTGCTGTTTGTAATTTTTATAAATGATCTGGATGAGGGTATTGAGGGATGGATCAGTAAATTTGCAGATGACACTAAAGTCGGTGGAGTGGTAGATAGTGAAGAGGGGTGTTATAGTTTACAGAGTGACTTGGACAAGTTGCAGAGCTGGGCCGAGAGGTGGCAAATGGAGTTTAATGTGGAAAAGTGTGAGGTAATGCACTTGGCAGGAACAATAAATGTGTAGAGTATAGGGCTAATGGTAGGGCTCTTAATAGTGTTGAGGAACAGAAGGATCTTGGTGTATGTGTCAATAGATCCCTGAAAGTAGGCAGTCAAGTGGATAAAGTTGTTAGGAAGGCATATGGAGTCTTGGCTTTTATTGGTAGAGGGATTGAATTTCGGAGCCGCAACGTCATGTTGCAACTGTACAAAACTCTAGTGCGGCCGCACTTGGAGTATTGTGTGCAGTTCTGGTCGCCACATTATAAGAAAGATGTGGAGGCATTGGAGAGGGTACAGAGGAGGTTTACCAGGATGTTGCCTGGTATGGAGGGCAGGTCCTATGAAGAGAGGTTGAAGGATTTGAGGTTGTTTTCGTTAGAAAGGAGGCGGCTAAGAGGGGATCTTATTGAAGCATATAAGATGATTAGAGGTTTAGATAGGGTGGACAGTGATAGCCTTTTTCCTAGGATGGAGAAAGCTAGCACGAGAGGACACAGCTTTAAATTAAGGGGTGATAGTTATAGGACGGATATCAGAGGTAGGTTCTTTACCCAAAGGGTGGTTCGGGAGTGGAATGCCCTGCCTGCAGCAGTTGTAGATGCGCCAAGTTTGGTGGCGTTTAAGAGGTTAGTTGATAAGTATATGGAAGAGAAGGGAATGGTTTAGTTTGGAGGGGCATTGGTTTTTATTTTGGTCGGCACAACATCGAAGGCCGAAGGGCCTGTTCTGTGCTGTAATGTTCTATGTTCTATGTTCTATTACTAAAACAAATTATCTGGTCTTTGTCACACTGCTGTTGTGGGAGCTTGCTGTGTGCAAACTGATAGCAGTGTTTCATACATTACAACGATGGATGCTGGTCACTGGATAGCTGGCTGACAGCTTTCGTGACTTCAGCTACTATTGGTGGGTCACCCATGGCGCTGTTGATATCAACCTGGGGAATCCTGTCTATTGCTTCATTGTTAATAGATGACAGTTGAGGACGGCTTCAAAGTGGTCAGCCCATTTCTGCAGAATCTGAGCCCTCTCTGTAATGAGAGTTGTACCATTTGTACTCAGGAGGGGGGGAACCCCCAACAGATTGAGGTCCATAGAGAGTTTCATCGGGCTTCATAGAATTGTTTCAAATAGTTCCTGTCAGTGTATCCCTGTACTTCATCTGCCTTGGCGCTTATCCAGGCATACTGCATTTTACGCAGTTTATTTTGGACTGTCCTGCAAGCACTGGTAAAAGCATTTTTCTTGGCAGCTGATGATGGGTCATTCTGACAGGCCTGATGAAGACAGTGCTTTTCAACAATAGAGCATTTATCTCCTCATCATTCTCATTGAACCAGTTTTTCTGCTTGCGGGTAGAGAGCCAAGCATTTTCAAAGCAGATGTATGGACAGCATCCCTGTAGCGTTCCCAGTCACCCTGAGTTCTACCTGCAAGATGCATATCAGCAAGCTTGATTTCTAAGTCTTCAGCCAGTGCTAAAGCTACGCTGGGGTTCTTTAGCTTGCTGACATTGATTCTTTTCATAAACTTGCTTTCTTGTGGTTGCCTCTTGGGTCTGATGTGGAGCCTTACTTTAGAGACAATGAGTCTGTGATTTGTCCAGCAATCAGTACCATACATGGCCTTGATCACTCTGACATCCTGCCTGTCTTTTCTGATAATGACATAGTCAATAAGATGGCAATGCTTAGAGCAGGGGTATACCCAAGAGGTCTTCTCACGGGTAAGCAGGCAGAAGGTTATGTTTGGTGATGAGGAGGTCGTTTGCTGCACAGGTCTTCATTTAAGAGTAGGCCGTTACTATTACACTTGCTCACTCCATGTCTCCCAATCACTCACTGCCAGATTGCAGAGTCACACCTATTCTTGCATGAAATCGCCAAGCAAGATCAGCTTGTTAATACTGCTCACAGCTGATAGTAGGGCGTCTAATTCTTCATAGAATTTGTCTTTCATCTCATCCGGGTTGTTTATTGTAGGGGCATAGGCACTAATTAGGATGGCTTAACTTCTGTTCTGTAGCAGTAATAACCAAAGTCACGAAAGCTGTCAGCCAGCTATCCAGTGGCAAAGATCCAGAGGCAGATGCCATACCCACAGAGAGCTACAAAGCTGCTGGCTCTGTACTTACTGAGAAGCTCAACGAGTTGCTACAGTCCTTTTGAAAGCAAGGATCCATTCCTCAGGAACTTAAAGGTGCATCCATTGTATATCTCTACAAGAGGAAAGGTGCAATCGGCAAGTATGCAACAACCACCAAGGAATCTCACTGCTCTCCATCACAGGAAAAACTCTTGCAAGAGTCCTGCTAAATAGTCTGATCTCTCATCTGGAGCTGGGCATGCTTCAGAGTCACAGTGTGGCTTCCACAAAGATCACGGGACTACTGACGTGATTTTTGCTGCATGCCAACTTCAGGAGAAGTGCCAGGAGCAGATTTGCGAGTCTACACAACCTTTATTGATCTTGCAACAGCCTTTGACACTGTAAATTGACAAGGTCTGTGGAGGATCATGTCAAAGTTTGGCTGCCCCTCCAAATTCATTCAGATGGTAAGCCAGTTCCATGATGGCGTGATGGCCAGAGTATTGGATAGCGGAGAATCCTCTGAGGCATTCTCAGTCATTAATGGTGTCAAACAAGGCTGTGTGCTCGCACCCACACTGTTCAGCATGATGTTTACTGCCATGCTGAATGATGCCTTCAGGACAGTGTTGCTGGAATCAATCTCATGTGCAAAGTGGATGAGAAGCTCTTCAACCTGAGGAGACTTCAAGTTATTATCTTATAGAGACTTACAGAGATCTTGTAGAGACTTACAAAATAATGAAGGGGTTAGATAGGATAGAGGTAGAGAGATTCTTTCCACTTAGAAAGGAAACCAGAACTAGAGGGCACAGCCTCAAAATAAGAGGGGGGCAGTTTAGAACAGAGCTGAGAAGGAACTTCTCTCAGAGGGTGGTGAATCTCTGGAATTTTCTGCCCATTGAAATGGTGGAGGCTACCTCGTTGAATATATTTAAGTCACGTGTAGATAGATTTCTGATAGATAAGGGAATTAAGGGTTATGGGGGGAAAGTGGGAAAGTGGAACTGATCCACTTCAGATCAGTCATGATCTTATTGAATGGCGGGGCAGGCTTGAAGGGCTAAACAGCCTATTCCTGCTCCTATTTCTTATGTTCTTATGACCAAAGTGAAAGAGACTGTTCTAAGAGATTTCCTCTTTGCCAATGACTGCACGCTGTATGCTGGCTTCAGAGCCAGAGATGCAAGTCAGTACAGACAAACTTTCCACGGCTGGACTCATCATCAACATTAAAAAGACTGAAGTCATGCACCAATCTGCTCCCCACGCACTGTACCCAGAACCCATAATCGCAATCAAAGGGCAGAAATTACAGGCAGTGGACCAGTTCACTTATCTTGGCAGCACTCTCTCCCAAGCGGTGACTATTGACACAGAAACTGTAGAATAGCAAAGGCAAGTTCTGCTTTTGGTAGACTGCATTCCACTGTATGGGAACATTGAGGAATCAGCCCAGCAACAAAACTGAAGGTTTACAGCGCCGCAGTACTCCTGTATGCCTATGAAACGTGGACTGTCTATCAAAGGCATGCAAGTCATTTCAATCATTTCCACATGACTTGTCTTCACAGAATATTATGCATCAGATGGCAAAATATCAAGTACTGAAGTTCTCTCTAGAACAAGTCTACCACCAGTCTACACACTGCTGATGAGAGTGCAGGCTTGGTGGCATGTTGTGTCATCCATATGTCAGAGGAGCGCATACCCAAGCAGCTCCTTTTTGGGGAACTCTGCTGGAAGGCGCTCGCACAGACGGCAGAAGAAACTTTTCAAAGACATACTCAAGGCTTCCCTGAAGTCAATTGACATAGACACGACCACCTGGGAAACGCTGGCACAAAACAGCCCTACCTGGCGCTGCCTCATCTACAAGGGCTGTCAAGCTTACAAAGCAAGGTATATTGCTGAAGCACAACTTAAGCGCGAGCTGCACAAGTCCAGAGCCACCAGTGCAACAACTACAATGTCTACACAAGTCTGTGCCAGGACATTCTGTGCCGAATTGGCCTGATCAGTCATCTCCGGACACACGCAACCTACCTCAAAATGATTAATGGTGTCAAGGTCTTCATCGATGACGATTGACGAACAGCAACAACAATGGTGACTACACTTCAAAAAATACTTAATTGTCCGTAAAACCTTTTAAGTTCCCAGAAACTATGTAAGTTTTAATTTGTTTGACACGTTGCTACGTATTGATATTCCAATACAGTACAAAATGCTGTTATAATGTAAAGTGTTTGGAGTTAAGTAACTGAGTTTTTTTCTATTTGGGGTTAAATAACTGAGTCTGTCCCTGGAGCGGGAATTAGAATCACACTTCAGCCAGAATGATCAAGGGTGGCAGATCCTATTCACCAGTTGAGGTCAGTGAATTTACCAAGTGGACTTGCCTGAACATGATTTGCACTGTGAACTACAAGCCTCTATGCTGCTGTACCCATCCAGGCACAGAATCATTCACTTTGATCCTGTCGTGAACACCAGTGGAATGGGGCTTTTCTTTTGCTCAGGAGAGCTTCAGCAGGCTGCTGGCCAGCATATGAAGCTTAGATTTCTCTGGATAGTTTTTTTTCTTTTGTAAAGTGAACTAAAGCCAGTTGTGCTGCACAGCATTAGCCAACACAAAGTGTTTTTGGCTCTTGCTCAAACTCTGTAGAACTTGAGAATGTAGCTGGCCAGGTTGATGAGAAACCACCACAATGAACATTACTGCAGCTGGTGAGAAGCAAACAACCAGAGAATGTTTCCAGATGTTTCATTAAAAAAAGTTGCCAAAAAAAAGTCCTTTTGATTCCCTTTCTTAACATTGAATTTAAGCAGCTTTTGAATCCAAAGTTGTGGGGCAGAACTGTGCAGAGAATTCTGTCCTATCAACAATACTCTGAGGAGGTGTTACACTCTGAGCTGTGATGATGTTCAAAGTTGTCATTTACACATCTCCACAGAAACTGCTTCCCCCATATAAATCCTTATCCACAATGGGTCAAACTGAACAGAAACAGATCTATATCTTAATGCATAAATTTATTTTCAAGACTTAAACGAAGCAATTACAAAAGTTACTTAACTCATAAATTTTCCCACATCTGAGCTGAACTTAACTGCAATGTTTAACACCATCAAGGGGCCTGTTGTTAAATATCAAAAAATGCTACAGCTAGATAATAAATGGCCAATTTATTCTTTAACAAAACAAAATCAAGCTGCACATTAATTTTTAACATTTTATGGCAAGACCACCAAATTGTTGCTTGTTATTTTCTGCTGATAAAGATAGCAGAATGTTTTGATTGGATACTGTTGTGGTATAAAATAATTTACAGATTTCCAACTTATTTACTGGATAATGTTTCATGGACTAAACGTTTTGTATAACAGCTTAAATTATGTAAAATAGACCACAGGGACCACAATATAATAAAGTAGCTGAAAGTTAGCAAATAAAACCCAGAGGACCAAATATTCCTTCCAGACTTTGTATTCATTTATTTTGGAAGTAAATTACTTTGATATTTCTGCAGTAATTGCAGCAGGTGGAGTGTGATAGGTTAGATCAAGGCTTCCCAAACCATGGGTCATGACCCTGGTGGGGTCACAGAACAGGATTTTGGGGTTTCAAGCTCTGAGGCTGTCATGGCAACTGAGGAGTGGAGATTGTCAAGAAAGTCCTAGGACTGGCTCTCAGGTCTGATGATATATGTGCTCGATTTTCTGTCCTGTCTCGTTGTTTGCGGTGGGGGGCAGATCCTCGCTGTCTGCCTCAAACATAATCTCTTTTTTTTTTAAGCACACTGGCATCAAATCTCAATATTAATCAAACTTGAACATCACAGCCAAGATTACATACAGCGCTTGGGAGAGGGAGTGCAAATAGTATTAATCACAAGGGTTTGGGCCTAGTCGGCACCACCATTCTTTCAAATGGCCATCTCATGTCTTGGGGAAGTAGTGAGTGAATGCAAGGTTTCCGCCACCAACAGCTTTTGCTCTAAACAGCACTGCCACTTTGCACAGGTGGCTGTATATATCCATAGGCTGTACTAAACATCCTGACTCTGAAACCTGGCCATCGTTGTTCCTGATTCGATGGAGTTCTTGGACAGTGAATCCTAATTGGCTGCCTCTAGGTAGATGTACCCAGTGATGGTGCACCAATCTCCCCCAGGTCTTCCCAGGATTTCTGGTTCTCCCACCCCACCTGACTGTGGTCCACATGGTTTCTACTCCTTGCGGCAGTGGTCAGGTGGTGCCATTGGATAGCGAGCAGAGTTATAGATTCTGGATGCAATTTAGTAAGAAACCTTTTTGACTGAACTTTCGAGCTGTTGGGTTATTCAGGGAGGGTTGGAAACCCAAATCTATCAATTTATTACAATCTGAAGCCCAACCTGCATCATCTGGACAGAAGATTTGCAGGCTCTGTCCCCATACAGTGAGAAACAGCCTTGATATGACTAGTGGCTAATCCAGAAGGAGAACAGGTTGCAAGGAAGTGAGCCAATGAAAGACCAAGAAAAGGGACAGAGAGAGATAGCAAGAAGCATTTCAACATTCTGTATTAGAAAGGATATCAAATAATAGAAAAGGGACGTTCCAGGGTAAAGAGGATATTGTGAAGAATGAGGAGACAGGGTTAGATAGGGAAACTTGAGAAGTTTAGGCATTTTCACAAAGAGTGAATGTGTGCGAAAGTGAATAAGTGTCAGCATTTGTTGCCCATTCATAATTACGCTTGAACTGAGTAGCTTGAATTTCCTGAAGTTTTCTCCACGAAGTGTTCTTGGACCCACATCTACATCAGGAATTTTTTTGACAGATAATGTCCCTCCAACTCTGCTTATTGGTTCCGTCTTCCATCATAATAGTTTCAGTTAGGGGCTACGTAACATGTCAGACATGTAAAAACTATTTTGCTGCTATAAGTTGGCTTCTGGAATTATCTTGGTGTTTTTAACCTTCATTTTGATGGATTTCTCTTCATTCCCTTGCCATGCCCCCTAATTTTAATGTTTTTTTGCCAAAGCTCTTGCAGACATTTGAAACTTTCTGAAATCTTATGCCAAATGACTCTCCATCCTACGTCAGCAGGGACTTAAAGATGTGCAGTATTCATATTCTTGCTTGTTCTCCTCTCTTTTTTATTCTCTTGCCCTCACAATTTCCCTTTTATTCATGCTGTCTCTTGCTCAGTCTCTGTGTCTCCCTCTCTCTCCTTGCTCTCGCTAATGCTATCTTTGCCCCTTCACATTCTCACTCTCTCTCCCTGTTTCTCTCTTTTTCTTGCTCCCCCCCCCCACACACACACTCAATTGCTCTTTCTGTCTGTTTCTGCCTCTCACTCTCTTGTGTTCTATTACTCTCTGTCCCCATTTCTCTTTCTCGCTTGTGCCCCCACATTCTTACTTGTGCAAATTCTCATACTATCTTTTCCTTTTCTCCTTTGTCAAGATTTCTGGAATAATCCAAACAAACACGTAGTCACTGATTGATGCCCTGTTGTTTCCATGCGGTTTTTAAAATTCATTTTCACAGGATGTGGATGTCGCTGGCTAGGTCAGTATTTATTGTCCATCCGTAATTGCCCTTGAGAAGGTGGTGGCAAGGTGCCTTCTTGAATCGTTGAAGTCTGTGATATAAGTACATTCTTTTTGATTCATTTGTGGGACATGGGTGTTGCTGGCTGGTCAGCATTTATTGCAAAAGTGTTGGTGAGCTGCCTTCTTGAATCGCTACAGTTCATGTGCTGTCAGTTGACCTACAATGCCATCAGGGAAGGAATTCCAAGACTTTAACCCAGTGACTACAAAGGAATGGCGATATATTTCCAAGTCAGGGTGGTGAGTGTCTTGAAAGTGAACTTGCAAGTGATGGTGTTCCCATGTATCTGTTGTCCTTCTGATGAAAGTGGTCATGGGTCTGAAAGATACTGTCTAAGGATTTTTGGTGAATTGCTATAGTGCATCTTGTAATTATTACACTCTATTATTTTTGTGTATTGGTAGTGGACAGAGTGGATGCTTGTGAATATGCTGCCAGTCAAGCAAACTGCTTTGTCCTTTGTCCAAGATTGTTAACTGTTGTTGGAGCTGCACCCATCCAGGCAGATGGGGTGAATTCCATCATCCTCCTGACTTGTGCCTTGTAGATGGTGGACAAGCTTTGGTGAGTCAGAGGTGAGTTACTCGCTGCAGTATTTCTAGCTTCTGACCTGCTGTTGTAGCCATTGTGTTTGAGTCCAGTTGAGTTTTTGGTCAAGGATGTTGACAGTGGGTGATTCAATGAAGGGAACACCATTGAATGTCATAGGGCAGTGGTTAGAGTGTCGCTTATTAATGATGGTCATTGCCTAGTATTTGTGTGGCACAAATGTTACTTGGCACTTGTCAGCCCAAGCCTGACAAGCAATGTAATCTTGTTACATTAAGATCTTATTGCATTTGAACGTGGACTGCTTCTGTATCTGAGGAGTTGCGAATGATGCTCAACATTTTGCAACCATTGGCAAATTCCGCTTCTGACCTTAAGGCAGACAGAAGGTCAGTGATAAAGCAACTGAAGATGGTTGGGCCTAGGACACTACCCTGAGGGACTCCTGCAGAGATGTTCTGGAGCTGAAATGACTGATCCTCCACAACCACAACTATGCGCCAAGTGTGACTCCAGCTGATGCTCATTAATTCCAGTTTTGCTAGGGCTCCTTGATGCCACCTTGATAATGCAGACTTGATGTCAAGAATTGTCACTCTCATTTCACTTCATCTCACCCCATCTCTGGAATTCAGCTTTTTTGTCCATGTTTGAACCAAGTGCTGTTAGGGAGAGAATTCCAGGATTTTGACACAGTGACAATGAAGCAATGGAGGCATATTTTCAAGTCAGGATGGGGCATGATTTGGAGGAACACTCCCACATGGTGGTGTTCCAATGTCTGCATTGCCCCTAGATGATGGTGGTCATGGATTTGAAAGTAGCTGCCTAAGGAGCCTTGGTGAGCTGCTGCAATGCATCTTGTAGATGGTACACAGTGACTGCCATTGGACACCAGTGGTAGAGGCAGTGAATTTAAAGCTGGAAAGGAGAATTGAGCCCATAAAGCCAACTCAGTTTGTTATTTTCCAGTAATTTAGTTTACAATCAATTTGAAGCTTTGTCAGTTGTCATGCCAGGGTGACCAACCATCCTGTAATTTTACTTACGTGCCCTGTGTCATACAGCTGGTGAGGGTTTTCACTTCCCTTGTCTTATTTTTATGTGTGTGCGTATGGATTGTTGGCATTGCCCATCACAAGTGGAAATTATGACTGCCACCTTATCTCTTTTATTGTCACAAGGTCGCCACCATACCATCCCACCCTTTCCCCCCCAAATCTATCCCCACACACCCCTCCTGACCCATCCAATCACATCCCATCAAATGTCCTTATTTAATTTTTAAGGGTTGGGTACTGTGAGCCATTGAATGGATTACCATTATGCCTGATCACTATTGCTTAGTATCTGATTTCCTTTTACCCATTTCCCCAACTTCATGAAGTATTTTGAAAAAACATTGTTTTATTGATGTGTAGAAATGCAACATGTGATTTGTTTTTCCTCAGTCACCTGAGAGCCAGAACTAAATTCAGTGTACAGATTGGATTGGGTGGGATGATTCATAGTTTTCACCCTGGGGTGAGTTTTCATTCAAAACCAGTGATATTGAAAATTGGGGTATGTCTGTCACACTACTCATCCACTACTGGCCAATTTACACTCAATGATTAGAGTGAAATTCACCCCAGTGCAAGAATGAGATACATTTTGAACCTATTGCTCCCATCATCTTCAGTTCTGAAGGAGGGTGCATGTTGCTATTTGATTGAATCTCCTTGCTTTCATGAAGGAAGACAAAAGCTCTGGTTGTTTGGTGAAAGTGAAATTGGTCTCAGATGGTTAAATGCCAAATGCATTGGAAGTTAATGCAGGAACATTCCTTTGCACATTCACACAGCCATATTTATGATTGACTTCAGCATCAATTTACAATAACCATAATTTAATACAAAATGTCTTTAGCTGTAAAAATATTAACTCCTCAAGGGTCATTTTCATAAATCATTGCATCACTCCCAGCACTAGTTTCGTAGTGGGCTGTTGAAATGTTAATTTATAGCAGGTACTGAAGGAAGCTGCTGTATGAGAATAATGAGGAGGGTGAAGAAGGGGATGAATTTACAGCCTTTCTGACAAATTGGACTAATATATTTACAGTGTTGTTATGGCAACAGGAGAAAGTACTTCTGCAAGGAGCCATGGCCCTATGTGATTGCTGTATATCAGAACAGTCAGAAATTGGGGAACGTTGTCTTTACATTTCTTGGGAAGAAGTGGGAGAAGGATATTATTGCTAAAGATTCTTCAATCTTTGAAAATATTAGACTGAGAGTCTGCTGGTTCAAGGAATGATTCATTGCAATTTGAGTTTTTCTTTGGTTTTGGGGCCTGGACTGAGACATTCAAAACAAAATTGAGCGTTTTTGAATTTCTATTTGAAAGAAAGTTCTCCAATAATTTATTGCATCTCTTAAATCAGCAACTGCCTGTACAGGATGTAAACCACTCTGAGGAGAGCACCTTGAGTTTCTTGAAAATATTTACTCGGTACACTATAAACAAGATTGGCAGGGTGGACAGATGGTAAAGAGAACTTTATTTACAAAGCAGCATTGTTTGACCATGATTCCTCTTCTGAATATCCAGAATTAATATATCTTCAGATTCAAGTAACTCCTTTATTTGAAAATGAGAACATTTTCAGAGATGCTGCAGAAAGAAGAGTTAAAAGAGCATGATTAATTGGATAACTCTCTCCAAACTCCTCCAAGGCTGAAAGGGCTTCTTCTGTGCTTTATCACATTAGGTGTAAATATCCAAGTTTGCTGACAACATGAAGCTAGGCGGAAGGTAAATTGTGAGGAGGACACAAAGTGACTGCAAATGGATATGAATTGATACAGTAAGTGGACAAAAAGATGGCAGATGGAGTGTAATGTTGAGAAGTGTGAAATTATCCACTTTTATATGATGAAAAATCAGACTATGGATGGGATTTTATGATGTTGTTCAAGCAAGACCAGAAATTCCTGCTCAAGATCAATGGACATTCCCATTGTCCACCCTCATCTGCACCTATTCCATAGTGGATGGGGAGGTAAACTTCTGGCACGACAGACTAGTAAATGTTGGTGAGGGACCTTGTCCATTATTACAGGAAGTTAACATGCAGGTATAACAATAATTCAGAAGGCTATTAGCAATTAAACTTTACTGAAAGAGAATTGGAATACAAGATAAGGAATTGCTGCAATTATATAGGACCTTGATGAGGCCATACCTGGAGAACAGAACAGAATTTTTGTCTCCTTACCCATGAAGAATATGCTTGTCCTATGATGAATTCAGCAATTTTAAAGAATTCTTTCACAGGATGTGAGCGCCACTGACTAGTTTAATATTTGATGTCCATCTTGAATTGCCCTTGAGAAAGCAGTGGTGAGCTGCCTTCTTGAACCGCTGCAATTCATGTGATGTAGATATATCCATAGTGCTGTTCCAGGATTTTGACTCAGTGACACTGAAGGAGCAGTGATACATTTCCAAGATAGGATGTGTGTGTCTCGGAGGGGAACTTACAGGTGGCGATGTTCCCATGTATCTGTCTATGGTGGAGGGAGAGGAACAGAAGTTTTTTAACTAGGCAGATTGCTGGGATGAGAAGATTGTCTTTTGAGGGGAGACTGAATAGACTACATTCTCTGGAATTTAGAAGAATGAAAGATATTTGCATTGAAACATTTAAATTATTAAGGTATTTGGGAGAGCAAACATATGCTGTTTCACCTGGTTGGAGAGTCCAGAACTAGGAATCATAATCTGTGAATAAGAGATGAACCATTTAGGATTAATATGGGAAATTTCTATATTTAGACAGTTGTGAAAATCACTAGCCCAGAGGGTTGTGGAAGCTTGGTCATTGAATATATTCAAAGCTGATGTTGATAGTTTTGGAACTCAAGGCATCAAGGTATGTGGGGTTGAGTTGATATAAAAGTTTAGTTTTGATTTTATTAAAGAGTAGGATGACAAATACCAGGTCTGAGATGCCAAATGGCCAACTCATGCCCCTATTCTGCCTGCAGAGCAGTTTCAACCTCCTGATAGTCACTCGTGATTTAACTGTAATTGAGGAAGTGTGGAGTAACACAGCTGGAGTAGAGAATCTCACCTGAGACTTCTTACTGTGCCCAGCCCAGATCAACGCCTGCATGTCTACATTATCTCAGCTGGGACAGGATGGGATTAGTACAAGGAGTGAAGATGCTCCTATGTAGTCTCAGCTTCACCAAGTGAAACAAGCAGAGAAGCAGTCTGAACTTTACTCCATTGGATGAGTATCTGCCCTTGCTGCAGTCAGAAAAATGCACCAAAAACTGTTCTGGTTAGATTTTCCATATTTACATAGTCATCACTTTAATAATGTTACTGATTGTGACTCTCTCACTTTCATGGCCCTTGATAGCAACAACACCTCGGCATATTCTCAAATGTTAGCCCTGTTTTCTTTCTTAAACAATAAATATATTTCCTCCTTTATCTACTTTGTGCTGTGCGGTCCTCAGTTTTATCACTCACTACCAAATGTTCTATTTTCTTGCTGCTAAGTACGCTTTCAAAGACATGGTGCTGTCTCTTGCTGATCATCTGCAAAAGTTGTTCCTGTCTGTTTTCCTCAAAATCTCCTGAATCATTGTGTTTGTTGTCGAACAAATCTTCATCTTGCATCTAAGGAATCATAAGCAGGATTTTATGGCCTCACTTGTCGCGAAACCATAAAATCCCACCCAAGGTCAGCTGACCCTTTGCATGTTCCACCGCTCGCCCACTCCAATTCCTGTAGTGGGCAAGGCAGTAAAATTCCAGCCCATATCTCTGTTGCTTTTAAATTACCTTCAATATCTTACTTATATTCCAACTTTTGTAAGCAGATAGTAAAATTGACCAGATGTAACGTATTAGTAATCTCATTCTGTTTGCCATTGAGATGTTCTTATTTCTGAAGAAATCTTACGTTTTGTGCAGGATTTTGATTCACAAATCTAGCATGGCACAGCACAATGGGACAGTGTAATAGAATAGAATTGGTTCTGTAATTTTCTTTCCATGGAGAAGTATTCCTGATTTATTTAAGAGGGGGGATCCTGGTGAAGTGTTACTAATACAGCCGAAAATGAGTTATCATCAAAAAAATGACCTTTTTAATCAGTTCCTTATTTATGAGGAATCTGATCTAAAATCACACAAAATGACTTTAATAAAGCAGTTCTTCCATGTTTCATTGGGGTATGCTAGTCAATTTTTAGAACTTTAAATATTTTTGGAGAATAAATGACTTTCAAATATGCTGACTAGTACCTTTATAATAAGAAAATGATTGTGATCTGAAAAGATTTCCAAAATCAGTGTGAGGTCATTATGGCAACCTGGTGACATGACCAATTTTGTGGGTAGGGCCTGATTCAGATAAATTTAATTTTAAACCAGCATTGAATATTGCAGAATTTCTGATCAGAAGCAATTTTGGTCATGGCTCACTCATGTTTAGAATTCCTTGTTGTTACAGTCATTCAGCCGATTAGGTCTGGACTGTAATTACATTCTTGGCGTAAAAGAGCAGAAAATTTGACCCGCCGGCTATTAACCATTAGGCTCCTTGTTCAGTTACAAACTCCCTGCTGAAACATTTAAAGATGCTTTGTAGCAGATATATTTAGCCAGGTTGGACTTGTGGCGTCACAGACTGGGGCACTTCCTCCATTTTAACTGAGCGAAGAGGCTATAATTTCAAATTGACCCAGAACCTCCATTGAGTATCCTGAGAAGAACAGTCCCAACTTGCTGATGCTAGCAAGATGAGCAGTGCAAATTCCCAGCTCAGAGTTCTGCAGCCTAATGGGCTCCAAACACTGAAATTAGGCTATTCACAAAGCAATATAATAACAATGTAGCAGTGTAATAACCAAGACCATTCATGATGAAGAAGAATAATTTGAATAAATATTATTTATACTTGTGATAATGATAAAAAAAAGGCTTTCATAGTACCTGACACAACCTTAAGGAGTCTGAATGCTATATCCAGTGAAATGCTTTTTGATGAGTAATCACTGTTGTAATGCAGGAAACTTACAATGTATGGCCAATTTGTGCACCCTAAGCTCCCACAAACAGCAATTGATAATGGCCAGATAATCTTTCTATAGAATTGGTTTATGGTCCAGATAATTCACATTGCTCCATGAAATTGGGAAGACCACCCTGTTCATCATCAGAAAAATGTATATGCAATCTTTTACCTCCAACTGAGAAGACAGATGTAGGCTTGGTTAAAACTAACAGATCCAACAGTGCTGCATTCCCTCAGTATTGCAGTGGAAGTGTTTGCTGAAGTCTGTGTAATGGGATTTAAACCTTCTGATTGAGAGGTACGAGGGATACCCCCAGAGTTATGATTGACACCAAGTTTGATCCATACGGAAGCTTGTTGATGTATTCAGTATGTTAAAATTCTTTCATGGGTTGCTGGCAAGGCCAGCATTTATTGCCCATCCCTAATTGTCCTTGAACAGAGTGGTTTGCTACACCATTTCTGAGGAAAGAGATCAATCACATTGCTGTGGATCTGGAGTCACTTGTAGGCCAGACTAAGTAAGGACAGCAGATTTCCTTTCCTAAGGAACATTGATGATCCAGCTGGGTTTTTAATAAAAATCAACAATGGTTTCATGGTCACCATTATGAAGACTAGCTTTTTATTTCCAGATTTTATTAATTAAATTTAAATTTCACCTGCTGTCATGGTGAGATTTGCGTCCTGTCTCTCGGAGCATTAGCATGAACTTCTGAATTACAGCTTTTACTATATTTCCACATTCAGCGAGTCCCTGACTTTGAACCTGCTGATTATGTAAACTTTGCTGCACACTTATGTATCAAAACAAATGGGAGGGGAATTACTAAACCTGCAGCCCTGATAAAACCTCTACCTGCTCCATAGTCCATGACCACTGATCCATGAGGGCCATTTTTCCTGCATCCTGCAAAGGTGGGCCTATTCAGCTATGAAGGGCATCACAGCTAAGGCCCCACCATGTTGTCAGCTGACCTTCTCCCTCCAACATCAAACTGATAACTGACTGGTGTTGAAAGCTCTCACTGTAACTGTCCCAGCACACAGCTATTTACTTTCTGCAGAATGTTACACGCGAGACAAACCATGTTTCACTGGTACAGAATTCAGAGATGTGAAAAGATTTCTTTCCACTTGAATCAACCTGTTCTTTGTTTTTGTTTTCTTAAAGATGTCTGAGCTCATTCTGATTCTTGCTGCAATATTAGATCAGGGGATTAATAACTGACGTTACCTGAGTTCCTGACTGATATTACATACAGTCCTGTTATACACATTACATCCCAGGAGACTGAGACAAGCATGTTGCTGTTTGTCAAAGCATATTGGCATTATTGAACTGGGGCAGGTTCCTGGAATTATTAATCCCATTTTACTGATGACATGACGTGAATGGATGTTCGAACAAGCTATTGAAAACCCTGCAAGCGGAGTTCATCTGCAGGTTATCATCATCAAGAAGAAAATGACGGACAGAACATCATGCGACCTGGCAATAGCTAGGTACTTTATTTGTGCCCAGTGAAGAAGAGTTTGTGGGAGTGAGGGAGAGAGATGTGTGTGTGTCACCATTGAGAGAAAGAGATATATGTGTGCATTTGTATGAATCAACTTATATATTTCTGGTGCAGGAGGCGTGTATGTGATGGGTGGGGCAGACAGTTGTGCAAATATGAGGGGTGAGAGAGGAAGGTGTGCCAATCTGAGAAGTAAGAGGAGATGTGTGCATGTGGGGAGTAAGGGAAGAAGGTAGGGAAGTGAGGGAGGGCAGTGTAGGTGAGTAAGGCAGGAGCATGAGAGTGTGGAGGGGTGAGGGAAGGAGATACCAGTGTGGAGAAGTGAGGGGAGGGAAGTGTCTGAGCGGTGGGGTTGAGAGAAAGGGATGTGCGACTCTGGGGCTGAGGGAGGGTTGTATGAGTGTAGAGAAGTGAGAGAGGGAGGTGAGTATAAAGGAGGTAGGTGTGAATGCAGTGGGAGAAAGGGAGGAGTGTGAGTATAGGGGGAGGGAAGGAGAAGTCATGTGAATGAGAATGAAGACGGAGGTGTTTGAGTGAGGGGTTACTGAGGGAGGGAGGCATATGAGTATAAGAAACTGAGGAAGGGAGGTGTGTAAATCCAGGGGAAGTAAAGGAGGGAGGCATAGGGTATGTGCATGAGTTCCTGGTAAAGAATGGAGGGAAGTGTGTGATCCACTTGTTCGTGTTTCATTAATCCTTGAATTTTTCTATTTTTATTTCCTAATAGAAATATTTCACTCAAAAATTACAATCATTTCTCCCAAAACTGGTATTTGCTAATAGGGTCACCTATTAAGATGATAGTGATGGATTGGACTGGTCACTCTGTGGCGACTGTGGCTCATGTTTATCTACACATTGACCCATCAGATGGTGAGCGTACAGTCCTGTTAAGGGTCCTCTGTGGTGACATTGGTCATATATCATTCCAGCTGTGGCCTTTGATTACTGCGAAGGGTCCTGGGACATGATTAATAGCCAGAATCGATGCCTCTTCCCAGCACATGACTTTCTGTCACAACCTGCTCACCTATTCCCATCTGGTCAGGAGGTTTCAATAAGTGAAGGATGTAATCTATCATCTTTCTATCAGAGAGCTTCCGTTCTATAGAAAACCAGTAAAAGTTGACTTGTAGGAATGATTCCTCCATCATATTAATAGAGAGACTTAAATGCCAGTAGGTAGGAAACTTGCAGCTGAAAAAGGAATTCAGACAGAGGATGGATCTAATACAATAGTTAACTGGATCACACTTATTTATTAGAATTTAATTAAAGAGTTGAGCAAATGTGTGTTTGGAATTTAGAATCTCCCAGCCAAAATTTCTGTGGAGGCAAATGGGAGCAACTCAAACAGCGACAGATATCTTAATTGTGATTTTAATTAAGAGTATACGTGGAAACTATTTTACTTACAGTGGGAGAAACTTGATTTCTCCCATTCTGGTTGCTGTGGGGTATCTCTGATTAGTCTCTGATACATTGTAGAATTCTTTGAGGAGCTAGAAGAGAATTGCAAACCATCTTTATCAAAATAATTTAGTTCTGCTGTTTCTTATTTCTTAGAGTAATTGTTTGATTTTTAAGTAAGTAATTTCCTGAGGATTTAATGATAGAACATGTGTTTCTGTAGCGACTTTTACAACTTCAGGATTTCTCAAAGCTCTTCAGAGCCAATGAAGTACTCCACTGTGACTTCATTGTTATAATACATTGGTTGAGGGATAATTATTACCAAGGCTTAAATGGTGGGCCAGATAAGGTACCAGGAATTTGTCAATGCCCCAAATACTTACGTTGTGCTATATTTGAAACATAACGTTTTGACAATTGTGACCAATTGAATTAACCCAATCATTATCTTTCTAGAGATCTGATAACTCAATGCAGAATGAACATTGAATATGTGGCTTCACTAGGGGTGATATCTGATTGCCCTCTGCTTCCATTTTTCCTGTTCTTTCTCTGTCCAGTTATTAAGTACCCTCCTATGTGTCGTGACTTCTTGGATTGGAGAACAAACTTGGAAAGGAATTTCTTGGAAATGCATTTTTTAAAAATCTGTTTGTTCAATGATGTGGAGATTGCTGCTTAAGTCCACCCTTAAATGCTCTTGTGAATGCTGTTGGGAACTGCCTTCTTAAATTACTGCAGTCCATGTGATGTAGTACTGTTAGGAAGGGAGATTTTGATTCAGTGATGGTGATATATTTCCAAATCATGATGACATGTTGCTTGGAGGGGAGCTTGCAGGTAGTGGTATTCCTGTGCATATACTGACCTAACCTTTCTAGCTGGTAGAAGTCATAGATTTGGGAGGTGCAGTTGTAGGAGCCCTGATGAGTTGTTACAATGTATTTTGTAAATGGTATGCACTGATAGGATTGTGCGTTGCTGATGGAGGGAGCGAATTTTTATGGATGGAGTGCCAATCAAGATGATCCCGAGTTTTGTTGGAACTATGCTCATCCGGATAAATGGAAAGTATTCTATCACCCTCCTGACTTAGAACATAGAACATAGAACAATACAGCACAGAACAGGCCCTTCGGCCTTCGATGTTGTGCCGACCAAAATAAAAAGCAATGCCCCTCCTAACTAAACCATTCCCTTCTCATCCATATACTTATCAACTAACCTCTTAAACGCCACCAAACTTGGCGCATCTACAACAGCTGCAGGCAGGGCATTCCACTCCCTAATCACTCTTTGAGTAAAGAACCTACCTCTGATATCCGTCCTATAACTCATACCCCTTAATTTAAAGCTGTGTCCCCTCGTGCTAGCTTTCTCCATCCTAGGAAAAAGGCTATCACTGTCCACCCTATCTAAACCTCTAATCATCTTATATGTTTCAATAAGATCCCCTCTTAGCCGCCTCCTTTCTAACGAAAACAACCTCAAATCCTTCAACCTCTCTTCATAGGACCTGCCCTCCATACCAGGCAACATCCTGGTAAACCTCCTCTGTACCCTCTCCAATGCCTCCACATCTTTCTTATAATGTGGGGACCAGAACTGCACACAATACTCCAAGTGCGGCCGCACTAGAGTTTTGTACAGTTGCAACATGATGCTGCGGCTCCTAAATTCAATCCCCCTACCAATAAAAGCTAAGACTCCATATGCCTTCTTAACAACTTTATCCACTTGACTGCCTACTTTCAGGGATCTATTGACACATACACCAAGATCCTTCTGTTCCTCAACACTATTAAGAGCCCTACCATTAGCCCTATACTCTACACATTTATTGTTCCTGCCAAAGTGCATTACCTCACACTTTTCCACATTAAACTCCATTTGCCACCTCTCGGCCCAGCTCTGCAACTTGTCCAAGTCACTCTGTAAACTAAAACACCCCTCTTCACTATCTACCACACCACCAACTTTAGTATCATCTGCAAATTTACTGATCCATCCCTCAATACCCTCATCCAGATCATTTATAAAAATTACAAACAGCAGGGGCCCCAAAACAGACCCCTGAGGCACACCACTCGTCACCGAACTCCACGATGAATATCTCCCATCAACCACCACCCTTTGTCTTCTATCTGCCAGCCAATTCCTAATCCAATTAGCTAAATCACCCTCTATTCCACACATCTGCATTTTCTGTAGAAGTCTTCCATGGGCCACCTTATCAAACGCCTTACTAAAGTCCATATATACTACATCAACCGCCTTACCCCCATCCACCTCTCTGGTCACTTTCTCAAAAAACTCAATGAGGTTAGTAAGGCATGACCTACCCTTCACGAAACCATGCTGACTATCCCCAATCAATTCATTTCTCTCTAAATAACTATAAATCCTATCCCTAATAATTCTCTCCAATACCTTGCCCACAACAGAAGTAAGACTCACTGGCCTATAATTCCCTGGAAGGTCTCTCTTCCCCTTCTTAAACAATGGGACCACATTCGCTATCCTCCAGTCCTCCGGAACCACACCCGTAACCAACGAGGACCTGAAGATCAGAGCCAGAGGCTCTGCAATCTCCTCTCTTGCCTCCCAGAGAATCCTAGGGTAAATCCCGTCCGGCCCAGGGGACTTATCCAACTTCAAACCCTCGAGAATTTCTAACACATCCTCCCTATCTACTACAATACTCCCCAATTTGCAACCCTGTACCTCAGTGCTCTCCACAGCTACATTTCCAGCACTCTGCGTGAATACCGAAGAGAAATATTTATTCAGTGCCTCACCAATCTCTTCAGGCTCCACGCACAACTTCCCACTGCTATCTATGACTGGCCCTAATCTTGCCCTAACCAATCTTCTATTCTTAACATATCGAAAGAAAGCTTTAGGATTCTCCTTAATCCTATCAGCCAACATCTTCTCGTGTCCCCTCTTAGCTCTCCTCAATTCACTTTTTACCTCCTTGTGCCTTTTAGATGGTGAACAGGTGATGAACAAGCTTTAGGGAATCATGAGATAAAATATTCTGCAAGAATTCCTATCATTTGTCCTGTACCTATAGGCATAGTATTTATATGGCATGTCCGGTTCACTTTCTGATGAATGGTAACCCCCAGGATGTTGATATTGGGGAATTCAGTGAATTGAATGTCAAGGGGAGATGGTTAAATTGCCTCTTGTTAGAGATGGTAATTTTCTGGCAGTTGTGTGACACAAATGTTACTTGTAATTGTCAACCCAAATCTGAATGTTGCTGCACGTGGACATGGACTCTTCAATTTTTGGGGAGTCGTGAATGATTCTCAACATTGTGCAGTCATCAATGAACATCCCTACTTCTGGCCTTATGATGGGAGGAAGGTCATTGATGAAGCAGCTGAAGATGATTGGGACCAGGACACTACCCTCAGGAACTCATGCAGTGATCTCCAGGAGGTAAGCTGGTTGATCTCCAACAACCAGCACTATCTTCCTTAAATGACACCAATCAGCAGAGAATTTTCTCCTGTTTACCATTGACTACACTTTTACTCGGAATCCTTGCTACTATACTCCCTCAAATACTGCTTTGATGTCAAGGGCAGCCAATCTCATCTTGTCTCTGGAATTCAGCTTTTTTGACCATGTTTGGAATAATGCTGTAATGAGGTTAGGAGCTGAGTGACTCTGGTGGAACCCAAATTGAGCATCAGTGAGAAAGTTATTGCTGAGTAAGTGCTGTTTGATAGTGCTACTGGTGACGTTTTCCACATAATGGGGAGTAAACTGATTGGGGCTTTCTTGGCTGGGTTAGATTTATCCTGTATTTTGCGGATGAGCAAAAAGATATTTGTTTCTTAACTCATTCACAGGATTTGGGTGTCATTGCTAGGCCAGAAATTATTGATCCTCTCTAACTGTCCTTACCTGTGTGGTTTGCTGGTCACTTCAGAGGGCAGTTAACAGCCAAACAATTTGCTATGGGTCCAGAGTTATATATGGGCCAGACTGGATAAGGACTTTAGTGAACCAAATAGGCTTTTGCACCAACTTAGTAGCTGCATAGTCACAATACTGATCCTAGTTTTCTTAATCCATATTTATTAACTGTATTTACATTCTCTAGCTGCTCTGATAGGATTTCACCAAATCTGTTGATTTGGCAACCTTTGCTGATTTGGAGTTTGAGCTGTACTCTATGTTTCTGGCACTCAATTCTTTTCATCTGATAGATCTTTTCTGTTATATGGAGTTGAACCTCTCTTTGCCAACTCCTCATTTGCTGTGCTTGGAAACACTGTCTTGTTCTGCTCTATATGGAGAGAGCATTCATCTCTGGTGTAAACCCAGTTTTTCTTTCTTGGTTGGTTCCCTGTGTTCTTTCTGAGAATTGAAGATTCTGTTCCTGTTGTTTGGATGTTCCTCAACAATGGATTAATCTTTTATTTTATTAATTCATGGAACATGGGCATCAGTAGCTGGCCAACATTTATTGTAAGAAGTCTGACAACACCAGGTTTAAGTCCAACCGATTTATTTGATAGTAAACTTACAAGCTTTACTATCAAATAAATCAGTTGGACTTAAACCTGGTGTTGTCAGACGACTTACTGTGTTTAACCCAATCCAACACTGGCATCTCCACATGAGCATTTATTGCTCATCCCTAATTGCCCTCAAAGGTGGTTGTAAGCTACCTCTTTGAATCGCTGCAGTCCACGTGCTGTGAATTGATGTACATTACTATTCGGGAGATTTTGACCCAGCAACTGTGAAGGAACGATGATTTATTTTCAAGTTAGGACAGTGAGTGGCTTGAAGGGGAACTTGCAGGTAGTGGAGTTCCCATGTATCTATTACCCTTGCCCTTCCAGATAGAAATGGTCGTGGGTTTGTAAGGTATTGTCAAGTATCTTTGGTGAATTTTGCAGTGCATCTTGTAGATAGTGTACACTGCTGTTACTGAGCGTCGGTGGTGGAGTGGATATTTATGGATGAAGTGCCAGTCAAGTGGGCTGCCTTGTCCTGGATGGTGTCAAGTTTCTTGAGTGTTGTTAGAGCTCTAATCATCTAGGTATGTGGAGCATATTCTATCACAGTCCTGACTTGTGTCTTGTAAATAGTGGACAGACTTTGGTGAGTCAGGAGTTGGGTTACTCTCCGCAGTATTCCTATCTCTGACTTGCTGTTGTAACCACAATGTTTATGTGGCGAGTTCAGTTGAGTTTCTGACCGATGGTAACCCTAAACATGATGACAATGGTGATTCAGTGATGGGAACAGCATTGAATGTCAAGTGGTGGTGGTTAGAATGTCTCCTAATGGTGATAGTCATTGCCTGGCATTTGTATGGTGCGGTTGTTACTTGCCACATATTAGCTCAAGCCTAGATATCTTGCAGTTTGGCTTTTATCACGACACTGTGTCCTTCTCTGTGCCTCACTAAGGTGTGCTCTGATAAGTTGATGGCTGCTAGTTCCTTGCTACAGCATGGTCCTGCAACTTTGCACATTGGCTAGATGTTATAGTAAGAAGTCTCACAACATCTGTTATGAGACTTCTTATTGTGTTTATCCCAGTCCAACGACGGCATCTCATAGATGTTGTAGTGTCAGTGCTGTGGTGTTTACAGGTAACGTGACATCAGCCAATGCAGCCTGAAGTTGGGAAGTTGGGATTCTTCTGTTGCTGATCATTTCCTGCTGTTCATTTTCCTGTTTGTCTTCCACTCAAGGTACAATGGTAATTATTTGAAAGTTTGACTGGTCTGATGAGAGAGGAACATCTGTAGCCTGAAAAGAAATTGGACAAACCAATTCTGTGAAGAGTGAAGACAATTCAGAGCTGAAGTCCCAGTTGGTAATCTTTTTGCTGGTGGATTTTTCAGGAACTTGCAGTTCCTTATATTTGATGATAGAGGCTGTTTGACATCATTTGCTGTTTTAAGAAGGTTAAGGGCAACATAGGCATCTCTACTGAAGCCTTTCAAGATTTTGTATGTCATGTCTATGATCAAAGGTCAGATTCCTCCAGACCTATAGTGGTGTGTCTGTTGTTGCTAGCGTAAGATCTTTCAACCACAGTTCCTTAACCGAGAGGACCAGGAGTTCCTGTGTTCCTGTAGTTCCTGTGCCCAGTTTGTTGCTGAGGTGATCGTTTATTGAGATGTTCGACTTCCAGAAAGAGGATCTAGGATTCTTCATCTCACCCAAGAAGCATGGTTGGGTCAAACACTCCCATCAAAATCTCCCAGAACAGGGTTAGATACAGAGTAAAGTTCTGTATATCCTTTCCCCATTAAAACTCCAAGGACGGATACAACATGGGGTTAGATACAGAGTAAAGCTCCCTCTAAGCTGTTCCCATCAAATATTCCAAGGGCAGGAATGGCACAGGGTAAAATATTCCTGCATGTGTGATGCATTACTCATTCACCCCAAATCTAGAGGAACTTTCCCAATTTCCTGCTGTGGTAGTTTCCGCCTCTTGTGGCAATTATCTTTATAGTTTGTCACTAAAGTCGTCAACGTTGTGTTATTAAAGAGCTTATATTGTCAGCACTGTTTCAGAGAATCTTAGTCATCCTACATTGGGTTAAAATTTAAATGGAATGGAGAAAATATTGTGAATAGGATGTGTGTGTGCATTTTCTGATTGGACAGTTGTGGTCTGTAAGCTCTTCATGAAGCGTCTGCTTCAGATTAATCAATTCTTTGGGTTCCAGTTCTGTGAACCTGGCATTGAGAATGACTCCGAGCTCAATTGAAGCGCAGGCTCCTGAGGGAAAAGGGAAGTGGAATAATCTATTCCACCAGCAAACTCTATTCCATCACCCCTAAAGAAGTCAAACTTTCAAGCTTTGCAGATAATTATCTGATTTGAGTGATTTGGGAAGCATTAAGGTATTCTGTGTGAAAGGTCAGAATGGAACTGTAATGCGGGAGCGATGTTCTTTGTAGCTCTGTGGGAAAGGTACTTTGGGATCTCAGCAATACGAATGATAGAAAGGAATTTCTGCAGCACCTTTAACAACCTCAAGATGTACTAGAACACTTAAAAGCCAATGAAGTACTTTTGAAGTATAGTCAATGTTATAATGTAGAAAATACAGTTGCTTATTTGCACACAGCAAGATCCCACAGACAGTAATGTGACAATAACCATTCCATCTGTTTACTAAAGTTGTTGCTTGAGGATAAATATTGATGGGGACACTTGCATGAATGTCTCTACTGTCCTTTGAATAGTGCTGTGGGATCTTTTACATTCACCTTAAAAGACAGATGAGTTTTTCATTTAACACCTCTCCCAAGCATTAGCATCTCTGACATTGCAGCACTCCCTCAGGACTGCAGTGGGGCATCAGCCTGAATTCCTGTGTTCAAGTCTCTAGAGTGAAACTTGAACTCTCAATCTTCTGACTCCAGGATGTGAGTATTACCCATTGAGCTAGTGACGATATGCAATTAAATTACAGTTAACTTGTCACTGAGACTGTTGAATTACTTTTATATAAATTGAGCAAAAGCCTCCCAGCACAAAAGTGTGAAATAAATCTTTTTATATTTGATCTTGCATTTAAAGTGTGAACATGTGCAATGTGCCCGTCTTTTTCTCAGTAACCCTCCCTTGAAGAGTTGTATTCTGTCACCCTGTCGCTTTTTGGTGTACAGGCCTTCTCTTTCATCTTCCTATGTGGAAGATTATTCTTAGAACTCAAACAAGTTTTTATGACCCACTCTTGCTTGTTTGAAAATAGCTCATCAATGGTTTCATGGGTAAAGGGCATGAAGCCAAGCATACCAACAATGTATGCTGAGTTAGCAAAGTCTGGCTGGGTGGGGAGTGGAGACATAGCAATTCACCTCACAGATCCCAAACTAGTGAAGAGAAATTATTTTGTTAAATATCTTTTCATGTGATGTGGGTGTTGCTGGACAGGCCACGTTTATTTTCCATCTCTAATTGTCCTTGAAAAGATGGTGGTGAGCTACCTTCTTGAACCATTGCAATCTCGGTGCTGTAGGATGTTTCAATGCTGTTAGGTAGAGAGTTCCAGGTTTTTGATCCAGAGTCTGACCTATTCCTGGAAAAATATCTGGAGAGACTTATTTGGATTTATATCAGACCCTTCACAACCTCAGAACATTGGAGTTTTATAGCCAAAGGGGATGGCGGAGATCCTGAATGAATACTTTGCGTCAGTATTCACGAAGGGGAGGGGCTTGTTGACAGCTCCTGTCTCTGAGGGAGCTGTGAACCAGTTGAGGGAAATATCCATACTGAGGGAGAAAGTGTTAGAGCTTCTAGGTGGCATTAAAACTGATAAGTCTCTGGGGCCTGATGGCATTTATCCCAGGCTGCTTAGGGAGGTGCGAGGTGAAATTGCTGGGCCTCTGATGCAAATCTTTGTCTCTTCCTTGGACACAGGTGAGGTCCCAGAGGTCTGGAGAATAGCTAATATTGTACCGTTGTTTAAAAAGGGTAGTGGGGATAACCCTGGAAATTATAGGCCGGTGAGTTTGACGTCAGTGGTAGGGAAGCTGTTGGAGGGGATTCTTAGAGATAGGATGTATAGGCACTTAGAGCGTTGCGACCTGATTAGGGATACGCAGCATGGATTTGTTAAGGGGAGGTCGTGCCTTACAAATCTGGTAGAATTTTTTGAGGAGGTGACGAAAACGGTGGACGAAGGGCGAGCCGTTGATGTCATCTATATGGATTTTAGTAAGGCGTTTGACAAAGTCCCTCATGGGAGGTTAGTTGAGAAGGTCAAGGCTAATGGGATACAAGGACAGGGAGCTAGATGGATAAGTAACTGGCTTGGTAATAGGAGTCAGAGAGTAATAGCGGAAAGGTGTTTCTCTAGCTGGAGGTCGGTCACTAGTGGTGTGCCGCAGGGCTCGGTACTGGGACCTCTTCTATTTGTAATATATATAAATGACTTGGAAGAGGGAGTAAGTGGAGTGATCAGCAAGTTTGTAGATGATACAAAGATGGCTGGACTTGCGGATAGTGAGGAGCATTGTCAGGCGATGCAGCAGGACACAGATAGGCTGGTAGCTTGGGCACAGATGGCAGATGGAATTCAATCCTGATAAATGCGAAGTGATGCATTTCGGGAGAAAGAAGGGGGAGGTATATTATAAAGGGTAGAGCTATTAAGAGTATAGAAACGCAGAGGGACCTGGGGGTGCACGTGAACAAGTCTCTGAAGGTGGCAGAGCAAGTGGAGAAGGTTGTGAAGAAAGCATATAGTATGCTAGCCTTTATAGGAAGGGGTATAGAGTACAAGAGCTGGCCTTTAATGTTGCAGTTGTATAAAATGCTGGTTCGACCTCATTTGGAATACTGTGTCCAGTTCTGGTTGCCTTACTACCGGAAGGACGTGGAGACTTTGGAGAGAGTGCAGAGGAGGTTTACCAGGATGCTGCCTGGTATGGAAGGTCTGAGTTACGAGGAGAGATAAGGCAAATTGGGACTGTTTTCCTTAGAAAGGCATAGACTTAGAGGAGATCTGATAGAGGTGTACAAGATTATGAGGAGGATAGATAGAGTAAACAGGGTTAAGCTTTTTCCTAGGATGGACTCAAATAGCACGAGGGTCACGGGCTTAGGGTGAGGGGGGTGAGGTATAATTTGGATGCTAGAGGGAGTTTTTTCACACAGAGGGTGGTGGGGGTATGGAATGCGCTGCCAAGTAAAGTGGTGGAGGCAGGTACTCTGGAGTTATTTAAGAAATACTTAGATGGGCACATGAACAGAATGGGAATGGAGGGGTAGAGAAAACTGATTTAAAATAGGGATCATGAGCCTTGGGAGTCCCTGGGAAGTGTGTAAATAGATGATGATATTGATGTACTTTTTTTTATCCTACAGGTGCTTTGGTCCACCTTGTTGTCTAACGAGGGGCATACACGCAATGGGACGTGAGAGAGGTGCTCTTGGATTTTTTTCAAGAGTATTCTAGTGCTTCACGTCGTTAGTGTACGCTTGACCTGGACCATTTGATGGGCAACACGACAGCTCAGTGACTATCGCTGTGCTGTGCAGATACATGGATTTGGGCCTGTATCTGTGGGAGTTTGCGCATTCTCCCCATGCTTGCGTGGGTTTTCTCCGGGCGCTCCGGTTTCCTCCCACATCCCAAAGATGTGCTGTTAGGCTAATTTGGCAAAACAAATTCTCCCTAAATTGTCTCAAATTTGGTTTTTAATCCATAGATCTATAAACATAGACAGGGATCACGGGTAGAGGTGGGAACATCGGGGTGGCGGCGTGGGCTCGTTGTGCCGAAGGGCCTGTTTTCCGTGCTGTTTTGTTGTTTGTTGTTTGTCCTTTGTTCAAAGGAAATATAGTTGCCATTTATGGCCTCACTCCTTCCTATCCTGTAATCCTATTTAGTCCTACATCCCTCAAAATCTCTGCATTCCTCTAATTATGGCTTCTTGAGCTTCCCTGACTGCCAATGATCTACCATTGATAGATGTGCCTTCAGCTACCAGATCTTAAATTTTGGAATGCAATCAAAAAATGTTGCAAATACACAGCATGCCTGGCAGCATCTGTGAAGAGAGGAAGAGAGAACTTTTCAGGTCTATAACCTTTTATCAAAACAAAACTCTTGAATTTCTTCCCTAAGTCGCTGCTTCTCTACCTCTGCCACCTTGAAAACATTCCTTTAAATCCACCTACTTGACTAAGCTTTTGGTCATCTCTCTTAATGCATAATTTAAGTGTTTAGATTCTTTACAGCAATAAAAAATCATTAAAATCCTTGATTGTGCTATCTTTTTAAAAATCCAGTAGAAATTGGGTGTGAGGTCAGGCTGGTCAGCAAATTCAAATCAGTTGGCCTCTTTCTTTGCTGAACTTTGAGTGCCTCCTCTGTTCAATCTAAGAAACTGCATCTCTAGACATTTACATCCAGAAATCCTAATCCCAATCTGCCCCATCAGTATTCAGACAAATTTCCATCTGTTACCCTTTGATATATAATTATTTGGGCTGCTTTCGCGGAAGTCAATAAGACTAAGATGGAGATCAAAAATTGCCTGAATGCCCAATATTCTATGCATTTTTTTGAAGCCTCCTCAATGCCTATCTCTTGCTGCTGTGATTCTGCGTTCCCTGGAAATTGGTAGCAAATTTATTAGTGATTTAAAGTGATTGGTAAGACACACAAAGGCGACAATAAATGTGTGAAGAAGGCATTCTTCACATTGGAGCATAGTGCAATGAATTGTTCAGTAGCTCACAGTTTTCACCATGTAAAGAACTGGCACTGAGCAAAATGGCAGATATTCCCTCACCTGACAAGAGAATCTAACCATCTCCCCATGACATTCAATGACATTACCGTCATGAATCCCCCCACTGTCACCATCCTGGGGTTACCATTGATCAGAAACTAGAACATAGAACATTACAGCGCAGAACAGGCCCTTCAGCCTTCAATGTTACGCTGACCATTATAAAAAGCAATGACCCTCCAAACTAAACCATTCCCTTCTCTTCCATAAACTTATCAACTAACCTCTTAAACGCCACCAAACTTGGCGCATCTACAACTGCCATAGGCAGGGCATTCCACTCCCTAACCACCCTCTGGGTGAAGAACCTACCTCTGATATCCATCCTATAACTATCACCCCTTAATTTAAAGCTGTGTCTCCTTGTGCTAGCTTTCTCCATCCTAGGAAAAAGGCTATCACTGTCCACCCTATCTAAACCTCTAATCATCTTATATGTTTCGATCAGGTCCCCTCTTAGCCTCCTCCTTTCTAACGAAAACAACCTCAACTCCCTCAGCCTCTCCTCATAAGACATGCCCTCCATACCAGGCAACATCCTGGTAAACCTCCTCTGTACCCTCTCCAATGCCTCCACATCTTTCTTAATGTGGGGACCAGAACTGCACACAATACTCCAAGTGCGGCCACACTAGAGTTTTGTACAGTTGCAACATGACGTTGCGGTTCCGAAATTCAATCCCCCTACCAATGAAAGCTAAGACTCCGTATGCCTTCTTAACAACCTTATCGACTTGACTGCTTACTTTCAGGGATCTATGAATCCCTGGGATCCCTATGCAGGGATCTAAACTGGCCATACAAATCCTGTAGCTGCAAGAGCAGGTCAGAGGCTGAGAATTCTGTAATGAGTAATTCAACCTCCTGCCTCCCCACATCCTGTCTGCCATTTACAAGGCACAAGTCAGAAGTGTGATGGAATATTCACCACTTGCCTGGATGAGAGCAGCTCCAACAATATTCAAGAAGCTTGACACCATCCAGAACCAAGTTTGACTGACACCCCAATCATCACGTTCAAGGTTCATTCCATCCACCACCAATGCAAAGTGGCAGCAGTATGTACCATTCACAAGATAGAAAGATAAAAAATAGAAGATAGGAGAAGGCCATTTGCCTTTTGAGCCTGCCCCACCATTCATCACAATCATCATGCTGACAGTCCAACACAGCCTAATTAGAAAGCCTAATCCTGCTTTCTCCTATAACCTGTATGTGCATGTAGAAATAACAGAGTTGTTGTGATGGGAGACTTCAATTTCCCGAACATCGACTGGAATATCCCAAGGGTAAGGGGTTTGGATGGGGAGGAGTTTGTTAGGTGTGTTCAGGAGGGTTTCTTGACACAGCATGTGGACAAGCCTACGAGAGGAGAGGCTGTACTGGACCTGGTACTAGCTAATGAACCAGGACAGGTGATGGATCTCTCGGTAGGAGAACATCTTGGGGATAGAGATTATAATTCTATCTCCTTCACCCTTGCATTGGAAAAGGATAGGTTCAGGCAGGCTAGGAAGGTGTTTGTCTGGAATAAGGGGAAATATGAAGACATCAGGCAGATGTTGGGGCGAATAAACTGGAAGGAGGTGTTCTTGGGGAAAAGCACAGAAGGAAGGTGGCAGATATTCAAGGAATGCTTGTCTGGAGCTTTGCACGACAACGTTCCGGTGAGACAAGGAGGTTTTGGTAGGACGCGGGAACCGTGGTGCACGAAGGCTGTGGTGAACATAGTCAGGAAGAAAAGAAAGGTGTATAAAAGGTTCAAAGAGCTAGGAGATGTTGGGGATCTAGAGAAGTATAAGGCTTATAGAAGAGAGCTTAAAAAGGAAATTAGGAGAGCCAGAAGGGGTCATGAGAAGGCCTTGGCTGGTAGGATTAAGGAGAATCCCAAGGTCTTCTACAAATATGTGAAAAGTAAAAGGATGAGAAGAGAAGGGATAGGACCTATAAAAGGTGAAGGGGGAAAAGTCTGTATGGAACCGGAAGAAATGGCAGAGGTGCTTAATGAGTACTTTGCCTCAGTATTCACAGTGGAAAGTGATCTGGGAGGATGCACTACAAGTTTGCAGCAGACTGAAAAGATTGAGTATGTAGATGTTAAGGAAGCGGATGTGTTAGAACTTTTAAATGCTATCAAGATAGACGAGTCTCCGGGACCAGATGGGATGTACCCCAGGTTATTGTGGGAGGTGAGGGATGTCATTGCAGAGCCCCTGGCGATGATCTTTGCGTCGTCGATGTAGACGGGAGAGGTTCCGGAGGATTGGAGGATTGCGGATGTGGTCCCTATTTTCAAGAAAGGGAACAGGGATAGTCCTGGAAATTACCGACCGGTGAGTCTGACTTCAGTGGTTGGTAAGCTTATGGAGAGGCTTCTGAGGGACAAGATTTACGAGCATTTGGAGAAGTTTAGGTTGATTAGAAATAGTCAGCATGATTTTGTAAAAGGCAGGTCATGCCTTACAAGCTTAATTGAGTTCTTCGAAAATGTGATCGAACACATTGACGAAGGAAGAGCAGTGGACGTGGTGTACATGGACTTCAGCAAGGCATTTGACAAGGTCCCACATGCAAGACTTCTTGAGAAGGTGAGAGGCCATGGGATCCAAGGGGCTTTTGGCCTTGTGGATCCAGAACTGGCTTGCCTGCAGAAGGCAGAGGGTGGTTGTGGATGGCTCTTTTTCTGCATGGAGGTCGGTCACCAGTGGAGTGCCCCAGGGATCTGTTCTAGGACCCTTGCTGTTGTCATTTTCATAAATGACCTGGATGAGGAAGTGGAGGGATGGGTGAGTAAGTTCGCCGATGACACGAAGGTCGGTGGTGTTGTGGATGGTCTGGAGGGATGTCAGAAGTTGCAGCATGACATCGACCGGATGCAAGACTGGGCAGAGAAGTGGCAGATGGACTTCAATGCGGATAAATGTGTTGTGGTCCATTTTGGCAGATCCAACGGGATGAATGAGTACACTATCAAAGGTAGGATTCTTAGCTGTGTGGAAGAGCAGAGGGATCTTGGGGTCCGGGTCCATAAGACTCTCAAATCGGCCTCCCAGGTGGAGGATGTGGTTAAGAAAGCTTACGGTGTACTGGCCTTCATTCATCGAGGGATTGAGTTCAGGAGTCAGGAGGTAATGCTGCAGCTTTATAGGACCCTTGTCAGACCACACTTGGAGTACTGTGCGTAGTTCTGGTCGCCTCACTATAGGAAGGACGTGGAAGCTATTGAAAGGGTGCAGAGGAGATTTACAAGGATGTTGCCTGGATTGGGAGGCATGCCTTATGAAGACAGTTTGAGGGAGCTGGGACTGTTCTCCCTGGAGAGACGAAGGTTGAGAGGCGACCTGATAGAGGTTTACAAGATGTTGAGAGGAATAGATAGGGTGGACTCTCAGAGACTATTTCCCAGGGCTGAAATGGTCGTGACGAGAGGGCACAGATTTAAGGTGCAGGGAAGCAAGTACAGAGGGGATGCTGGGGGAAAGTTTTTCACTCAGAGGGTGGTGAGTGAATGGAATCGGCTGCCGTCGGTGGTGGTCGAGGCGAACTCGCTGGGTTCTTTTAAAAGACTTCTGGATGAGTATATGGGATCCAATGGGATTGGGGGTTATAGATAGGTCTATGGCTGGGTAGGTTTTGATGTGTTCGGCACAACTTGTGGGCCGAAGGGCCTGTTTGTGCTGTAGTGTTCTATGTTGTATGTAACCTTTGATTCCATTTGCTCCAAGTGCTACATCTAGTTGCCTCTTAAATATATTCAATATTTTGGCATCAGCTACTTCCTGTGGTAATGAACTCCATAGGCTCACCATTCTTTGGATGTGGAAATGCCTCCTCATCTCCATCTAAATGGTCTACCTGAATTCTCAGACTGTGACTCCCCTCCCACCCTGCAGCCGGTTCTGGACTCCCCCACCATCAGGAACATTGTCCCTCCATCTACCTTGTCTAGTCCTGCTAGAATTTTATAAGCCTCAATGAGATCTCCCCCTCATTTCTCTGAACTCCAGCGAAAACAATCCTAACCTCGTCAACGTCTTCTCATACATCAGTCCCGCCATCCCTGGGATAAGTCGGGTAAATCTTCGCTGTACTCCCTCGAGAGCAAAAGAAACTTCAGAGTTCTTGGTGTGACCTCATTACAGCCCTGTATAATTGTAGCTATACATCCCTGCTCCTTACTTGAAACTTCTCACAAAGAAGGCCAACAAATCATTTGCTTTCTTTACCGCTTGCTGCACCTGCATGCTTACCTTCAGTCACTGGTGCACAAGGATGCCCAGGTCCTGCTGCACACTCCCTTTGCAATTATTCACTAAGGCTCCTTTGACAGTGCTTCCCAACCCCTCTACCAGCTTGAAGGACCAGAATAGCAGATACAAGGGAACACAACCACTTGGAGGTTCCTCTCCAAATTGCTCACCATCCTGACTTGAAAATATATTACTGCTCCTTCACTGTCGCTGGCTCAAAACCCTGGAATTCCTTCCCTAACAGCAAAGTGACTGTACCTACCCCACACGGACTGTAGCAATTCAAGAAGGCAGTTCACACCAACTTCTCTGGGACAATTGGTGATGGACAGTAAATGCTGGCATAGCCAGCAACTCCCACATTCATGAAAGAATTAAAAAAAAACATTATCATGCCCAACAATTGGGGGAGATCTCAAGCAAGTGTAAAGCCAGAAATTGGTGCCACACAAGTAACTCACAAGTGATGCTGGTTATCTGATTTTTTAAAAAATGCTGTTCAAACTTTATGATGCACATGGGATTTAGTGGGATTGGGAGTTACAGATAGTTCTATGGCCTGGTAGGTATTGATATGATCGGTGCAACTTGTGGGCTGTAGGGCCTGTTTGTGCTGTAGTATCCTGTGTTCTGAGTTCTGTGTTCTATGTGATCGGACTCTCACAGGACTCGAGTAGTAACAGTGACAAAGGTATGTTAGAAATCTATTTCTGAGGATTGCTTCTGACTTTCATGCATCTTGATAGAGCACTTTTTGCAAAAAAAAATAACCTGTATACAATAAATCTGTACTTTAAACAAATGGAAAGTGTGTCTCAGGGCATTGAGGGGTCGTGCAGACATTGATGAACTGTTTGAGCTTCTTGCTCTCAGTTTATCACCCCATCTGAACCTCTAGACATGACTACCTTGTAACACACTCCTACTCAGCACTCCTCTATTGCAGCCGCTCTGAGCTATCTATTATCCCTGTTTAATGTGGGTGTGAAATGGCAGCCACAGCAAATTGTTTGGTAGCAAATTGTCGATAAATTACTATCGAGAGGTAGTACAGGCACACTGTAGTTACAAGCTAAGGAGGCTGTTATTTTTCCTGCACTGTCAAAGGGACATGATGGTAGTACTAACCCTGTTTAGAGCCTGTGCTATTAGCTTGACAGCAGAGACATTGCTCAGATCAGCGTAATGTGTCTGGGGCAGCTCCTGATAAATTGCAGGTTAGCCTGGGATGGCATTGTATGGATAAGACCAATCAGGCCTGTCTGCAGTTCACCAACACACAATCAAAACATTGCAGAAACCTCAGCACTGTTTGTTATTTAAAAGTATTAGAAAGAGAGACTGTCACAACTGTTGCTTTTCCAAAGGTTTTGTGCAAGTAAATGATCCTTGTATACATTAACCCACTCTGCTCTGATTTTGAGATATCCCATATTGATTGCCCCAAACTGGGGAAAGTCTTTTTCTCTGTCTTTTCCTGCCTTCAGTTTATCTCTTGTTCTCTGCTGGCATCCCCTGATTTCTGTTGTTTTATAATTGGGGTCTGTGCCTTCAGCCTCCAGGGCATTTAGTTTTAGAATTCCTTCCCAAAACGCTCCTTAAATCCGAACTCTTCAACCAAGCTTTTGGTCACTTGTTCTTTGTCAAATTTTGTGTGAGTTATGCTTCTGTCAAGCATTTTGGGCTGTTTTATTATAGCTGAAGGCACAGTCACCAATAGCAAAATGATGAAAATCAAAATATTTCTAAGGGTAGGAGATTTTGGTTCCATTGGGCAACATGGTCGATGCAGGCTTGGAGGATGGAAGGTTCCTTTGCTGTAATTTTCTTTTTTCTTTCTTCTTCAGGCCAGAATTGCAGAGATCTCAAATTGGGGGTAGGTGTATGAAAGGATTGAGGAGGTGCACCGAATGGTGGAGTGGGTAGGTGCATGAGGTCATAAGGATCGGGATATTAAAATTGATGCATTACCTGACAGGGAGGTAAAACCGAAAAAAAGCTTCAGATTAAACTGTGACAGGAGGACTTGTGTTCAAATTTATGGTTGAGGACAAGGGCAAGCTGTAGTATAGAGGATTAATGTAAAACATGTACATATGTAATCTATATCAGTGATTTCAGATCACATGAGGCTCAACAGTGCAATGTCAAGCCTCATTCAGAGTTTACCTTGTAAATAATTTGAATAATGTTCAATAAAAGATAGTTTGTTAATAGTATTTTCCCCAGCATTATCTGTAAGTTCAGATCTACGATTATCACATTTAAGACCAAAACAACAATAATAGGTGAGCAGTAATTGGACTTCTGGAGTGGACTAGTGAAAGCAAGATGTTTAAGAAACAAGTGGATGCTCAAGGAATGGCTTGAATGGCCTTGCCCATCTATCTTCTGGACAGGAACAGTAAGATACATAAGTACTTAATAACATTGTTGATGAGGTTAAGCTTGGATATTGATCTTGATATCTGTTGTCCGTCAAAAGCAGTTGCCTTGTGTATCCTTGATAAAGACATTTTCTCCATCCAGAATTGACCAAAATCATGGGCAATTCCTGAAATGTTGAACTATCGGCATATCTAGTCTTTAATTTTGATCTGACATGGTGTAGTGAATTTGCTCTATAATGTATATGTAGGTGTGAATTTTTGAAAATCATTCATGGATGATGAGTAGTATCTGATCTGGGACAGTTTCATCCATTCCCCTCTATTTTTACAATCTTTCATATAAAGTTTAGTCTGGTGCTGTTCTTGTAACCATGTGTCCTAACTTCATTAGTGTCTTGGTGAGCTGATGCATTGTGCTGTGGGGACAACGAAAGCCCATCCTGTGTACTGGTAGAGTTGTTGGTGGGTATTGGGATAGACCGCGGGATAGCAGTGTGGGAACGCACAATTACAACTTCTGTGGATTTGAAAAACAGCCTGCTCCTTTTGGCTCAATAGAATCTGTTTCACTCCATAATGTTTTATTTTATCCTGTTAGTGTCCTCTGAAGATTCCAGAGTAGTAAATTTTGAAAGGACCTGCATGAGTTTACCAATGAGATTGGTGGGATTCGAGGATTGGGCAATGGGTTGTCTGATAAATCAGGACTCTCCATGCCTAAAGATTGAACAGAATGCATTCCAATTTCTGATCTTCTTGTTTATTCAAAATGGCTGCCACGTTTGTCAATCTGACGGATTAAGTTAATTCATTTTGGGACATTTGAGAGGGGTAATAAAATGTGACGTAAGTGCAAGTCTACCTCATTCCAGCTTGCATGAAAGATGTTGGTGAGGGTTGATTTCAAACTGAAGCAAGATTCCAGAGCTGAAGTCACAATGTTTTATATCCTGACATCAAACCAGTTTTATTTGAAGCCAATGTGCAGAAGTTGAAAATCCTAAAATTGCTGCTTCAGTGCAATTGGTTAAATAACATTAATTGCCCTCCTGAACCAGTTCTGTGACTGATGTTGGGAGCTGGACACATAATGTTTTGTCTGCAACCCTGATTGAACTCAAGCTGACATAGAGAGACGAACAGTAACATAAATTTGGCCATAAAACTGAGAGTCTCCAGTCACTGCACTGAAGCTTTTCTGACCGTTATTTAGTAGGCTGTAAAAGGTGAGTTTTCACCTCCACCTGAGACAAGCTCAGTGCCTGGCCTGGAATTCGACCTCCCTGCACTAGCCAAGGATATCTTAGAATGACCTGACCATCAGAACTCTTGTGTATTTAACGACTGTTCATAAAGGATAATAAATCAAGCAAATGCTGTTTGCAAAAAAAATGGTTTCTGCTGTGGAGCTTGTGCCTTTTAGTTTTTTTTCTCTTTCATTCCTGTGGTGTTTTTCATTCTAGTATTCAGTGATTGTGGAAAGTTTAATTTTCGTCTCAGTTGGCTTTTTAAATGTTCTGTCATTGCCCAGAGTTCAGGAAACATGGAAATATCAGCAGGTTTACAACTTAGCTCTTTAGTTGGAATTATCAAAAAGGATATGAAGAACTTGCCTTCACATAGCATCTTATACACCTTCAGAACAATTTTGCGATCAATTAAGTACATTTGAAGTGAAGCCATTGTTGTAATGTGAGAAATCTAGCAGCCAATTTGCACACAGTACTAACAAGAACAGTAATGTACATTCCTGTAGCACTTTTACCATTGTAAAACATAGTAAATTGGCCCCATGAGCTTTATCAAATAAAAATTAGCACCGAGGTTCAGAAAGACATATTGGGTCAGGTGGAATAGTTACATTTGAAGATGTGTCCTAAAGGAGGAGACAGAGATGGAGAGGGAATTCCAGAGATTAGGCCCCAGTCAGCTGAAGTACAGCCACCAATGTTGGAATGATGGGAATTGGGGATTCACAAGATAGCAGATTTGGTGGAGCACAGAGACATTAGTGCTTGATTGGTTATAGGACTGGAGGAGATTATAGAGAGAGGGATGGGCAAGACCATGCTGAAAGATCCAATAAACAGCATTGTGATAAATGCTGAAAGATAACAGCCCCGATAGTGTAGCACTCCCTCAGCACTACATTGGGAATGTCAGCCTAGATTTTTTGCTCAAGTCTCTGGAGTAGGATTGAAACCCATAGCCTCCAATTCAGAGGCTGACTCAGTGGCTGACACCTTATCAATCAATAATAAACAAAATCATTAATAAATGTTGTTTTCCTTCACCAATCTTTCTATAGCAGTGCTCTTCTTGCATTGTCCCTTAAACCTCTGTTTCTCCCTGTTTCTTCCTGTTTTCCTGTCTTTTTTAAAGTTAATTTATTAGTCACAAGTAAGGCTCACATTAACACTGCAATGAATTTACTGTGAAATTCCCAGTCACCACAGTCTGGCACCTGTTCAGGTCAATGCACCTAACTGTCTTAAGGCAGCCCATTTGATCAAGCTTTTAATTATCTGTCCTGAATGCCTCTAAGTGAGTAGGTGTTAAATTTTAATACAGCTTCAAAAATGCTTTGGGCTATCTTAAGATGCTATTTAAATGCAGATTGCTATTGTTGATTTGCCTTATCTCTGGCCTCTCCTTCTTCCATTCTTCTTTTGGAGATTCCTCCAGTAGAGACTTCTCATTAACAAAGCAACTTGACTCCTGCATATGCTGATGACAAAACCTCGGAGCCTATCCCTGAAGCAATGAAACACTTTGTACAACCTTTCTTTTTCATTCTAACCTCCTTTCCCTGTATTCTTCTGAGAATTAAGATTTAAAAGGTTTCCTGTAAATTTATAGAGGGTGTAGGACGAGGATTGGAAGCAGCCTGGTGCCTGAAGTGGTTGAGCACTTGACACGCAATGACGAGACCATCAGCTGGAGTTTCATCGCTGCCCTCTTTCTTCAAAACTGGTCATGTTCCATCTATTCTCTGTGTGGCTCCAAGACTGCATATAAAGAGAAGTGTGCTGTTCCTTGGATTACACTGGATGTCTGACTAGTCTGCAATTAAATTGCCTATTCCCATTGTCACACTGACATTCAGAAACCAGTAACAGTCTGGCAACACCATTTTAAATCCAACCGATTAATAAATCGGTTGGATTTAAAATTGGTGTTGCCAGAATGTTACTGAGTTTACCCCAGTCTAACGCTGGCATCTCTACATCATTCAGAAACCAGAATAAGTGTATCTGACCACTAACTGATAGCTACTGCTGACTGCCTGAGGACTATTTCCTAATCCTTCCTATCCTCATCAACTGAGTATGTTTGCAGAGATCTGCTATAATCCATCCGTTTTGGGGAATTGTCAACTCCCATGGCATTGCAAGAGGTCATTTGAGCCATCATGCTGGCTCTTTGAAAAACTTGATCTCATTCTCCTGTTCTATTTCCATATCCCTGCCATTTTTTTTCTTTTTGTGTCCAACCCAGGTATAGTTTCAGCAACTTGAGCATCCCTAATTCAGGTTGCTCCGACATGGGTGGTCCTGCTTTCAGATACCTCGGCTCTAAGCTCTAAAAATCTCTCCCCTAATCCTCTCCTTCTCCTTAGAGTCATTCCTTAAAATTACTCTGTTTGACCAACTTGTCATAATAGCTCCTAATGTGGTTCATAGTCAGGTTTTGTCTGATTACAATCTTGTGATGCACTTTGCGATGTTTTACTACATTAAATGTGCTATATAATTGTAAGTTGTTGTTACTGTGTATATGTCCAATTTTTATTTGAAAGCCACGACTGAATCTGCTTCTGCTTCCATTTGGGCAGTGTCTCCAGATCATAATAAGTGCCTGCGTAGCAAAAATGTCTCCTTGTGTCCCCATTTTCTGCTCTTTGGACAACTACCGTCAACATGTGCTGTTCTCAGGCAGATGGGTGGAGGTGACTTCCATCATATATCCTGTTTTTTACTCTCCCCGCTCCATTGTTACCTCTTATCCAAAACCTCTTTGAGAATGAAAAACACTGAGGACAAAGTAGGAAGAGAGAAATCAATTAGTAGAGAAGAGAGGTGATGGGATTGTAATTGAAATTTATGGGCCATTATCATCATTTTCCAGTGATTCTGAGTTTCGCTATCTAACTTCAATATTGTTTTCCTATTATTATTATTTTCAGTTGAACTCTCCGGTGTAATTTAATTGGAGAATGGTTATTTATTCCTATTTAAAGAGCCATTTCCATGTTTATTAATAGCAAGTAAGTTAAATTAAAAAAAATGATCATTTAAAATTTAGATGCATTGTGGCTGGTGTAAATTTTAATGCTTGTTTAAGATGGGCCTGTTTATAGCATGGGTAAAATTCTGATATGCACATTTAGCTCCAAGTTTCCTTTTTTGGGAAAAAGTAAATGCAAGTTTACTTTGCATTTGTATTAGATTGAAAGAATGGCATTTCTGTGGTATAGTTCATAGAATCTGAAAATTGTTGCAGTGCAGGAGGCTGTTCAACCCCTTGTGTCTACACTGAACAGAGCTTTTCAGCTGCTGCCATTCTCCGGCCTTTTCCGGAAAAAAAAAAGCTGCATATTGTTTACTTTCAAATAATCAATTCATTCCCTCTTGGAACCTTTGGTTGAATCTACCCCCACCAGTGCATTCCAGAGTTTAACCATGCGCTCTGTGAAAAAGTTCTTTTCTCACATCACTTTTGTTCCTTAAACCTTAGGATATCCCCAAGTGCTTTACAGAAAATGAACTATTTATTGAAGTATTGTCACTGTTGTCATATCGGAAATGCATATCGGAAACTCTTAACCAAATGATGTGTAAAGGTTGGAGTTTCTTTTTCAAGCGGTTATCATTAATAATAAATAGAGAATGAATGAGAAATCCAGAGAATTTCTCGTTCTTCCTCAGGTTTGGTCATAGTGCCTCCAGTATCCACTATAACCATCTATGCAAGCAGAAAAATACCTTAATTTAATGTTTCAGCAAAAGAACAACACCGTAGGCAATGTGGCAGCTTCATAGAACTACAGAGATTCTGAAACTTGAGCACAAAGTAGAAAGGATGAACAGACGTCTATCATACTTCCATAGGTGGCATGATATGGCCAGCTTACTGGCATTGTAAGAGGAATTCTCAATAGTTCTCTCACATAGTCTACTCCACTCTTTCACACCTACAATAGCAATTGAGAGGGAATTTGTATCTGTACGTGTGCTGTGTTTGTGCTTATGTGGGCATTTATCTGTCTGCACACAGGTGTGTGCGCATACGCGTGTGTGTTTTAAGAAGTTTAATAGAATTGACAGTAAGATCAAACATTCTACTTTTGATTAAAGGAACAGGAGCTAGCACTAACCTGGGAATTCCTCTCTTTCTTTCTCTCTCTCTCTCTGTCTCTCTCTCTCTCCCCCCCTCCCCCTCCCTATCATATTCTCAAATGTGAGGGCACAAATTTCTGTCTGAGTTTGTGATCTGAATCAGCAAAGCTGAGATTAAAAATAGTAACACATCAGAGAGGTGAAGGAAGGATTGGGAAATTAGAGAATGAGGAGAAAGGAGCGAGAGGATAGGGTAGAGAATGGGAAGAATGAGGCTGTTTCTGGAACACATTTGCTTCTCTTGTTTCTTTTAAAAAAATACTTTCTCCAATAATTGATCTTCTTCCAGTCCAGAGGCAGATGATAGTAAGTTATTAATGGCACTAACTGCTGCATCTTTCTTTACTTTGGCTGTAGCTGAGTTGAGGATTGGAAAACTGCCTGTGCAGCTGATGAAATCTAAGCAACTGCTGACGAGATGTCCAAACTGGACCTGAAGGTGCAGACACAGCCCTAAACTCTCTCTATCCAATCTTCATAGACATTGTTCGTATTCCTTGCAGCCTGCTCCTGAATCAGATATTTCATTCAAACACATAGTTTGTAACTCAGCCTTCAGGCTGCTTCCAATTGTTCTTGAATTTTGACATTTTGTTTTATAATCCTGCAACTAAATGGTATAACTAAATGTTCTGATATTCTTCAACTGGCATTCTTCAATGCAATCTCCACATTACAAGATAAAGAGGAGGAGTTTTTGATTTAATTTGGTTTATTATTGTCATATGTATTAACATACAGTGAAAAGTATTTTTTGTACACTATACACACAAAGCATACCATTCATAGAGAAGGAAATGAGAAATTGCAGAATGTAGTGTTACAGTCATAGTGAAAGGTGTAGAGAAAGATCAACTTAATGCAAGGTAAGTCCATTCAAGAGTGATGGCAACAGGGAAAAAGTTGTTCTTCAGTTGTTTGCTACATGAACTCAGACTTTTGTACCTTTTTTCCAGATGGAGGAAGGTGGAAGAGAGTATGTCCAAGTGCAGGGGGGTCCTTAATTATACCAGCTGCTTTTTCGAAGCCGCAGCAAATGTAGACAGTGCAAATGTGTGGGAGGCTGGTTTGAGTGACGGGCTGGGCTCTATTCACAACTCTTCGTAGTTTCTTGCAGTCTTGGACAGTGCAGGAGCCATACCAGGCTGTGGTACAACCAGGAAGAATGCTTTCTATGGTGCATCTGTAAAAGTTTGTGAGAGTCGTAGTGGACATGCCCAATTTCCTTCATCTTCTGAGAAAGTAGAGGCATTTTGGTCTTTCGTGGCTGTAGCATTGGCATGGGAGGATCCAGGACAGGTTATTGGTGATGCGGACACCTAAAATGTTGAAGATCGTGACCATTTCTACTTCGTCCCCATTGATGTGGACAGAGGCATGCCCTCCACTAAGCTTCCTGAAGTTAATAGCTATTTCTTTCATTTTTTTAACATTGGGGGAGAGATTACTGTCATTGCACTAGTTTACCAGATTCTTTAATTCTTTCCTGTACTCTTATCTCATCATTATTTGAGATCCGACCTATTACAGTGGTGTCATGAGCGAACTTGAAAATCAATACGAAGGAGACATAGTCATAGAAGTACAAGGAGTATAATATGGGGCTGAGGACACAGCTTTGTGGGGCATTGGTATTGAGGATGATTGTGGAGTTGGTATCCTTACTCATTGCAGTCTATGGGTTAGAAAGTTTAGGATCCCGTTGCAGAGGGAGAAGCCGAGCCCCAGGCCACGAAGTTTGGGGAAATGAGATTATAGCTATAATAGTGTTGAAGACTGACCTGTAGTCAATAAACAGTAGTCTGACATAGGTGTCTTTGTTATCTGATTGTTATCTAAGAAGAAATATAGATTAAACATAGAACTAGCAAAAGAAATAAGAAGAAAATGAGGAGAATTTTTTTCCACAGTGAGTTATAGTAATCTAGAATGTGCAGCCTTAAACAATGGTGGAAGTAGATTCAATAATAACTTTCTAAAGGAAATTCAATAAATAGCAGAAAGGAAATTATTGCAGGGTTAAAGGGAAAGAATAAATGTAGTGAGACAACAGTAAGTAATTAGAAGGAAAATGTCATGGTGACCTTTATTGCAAGGGGATTGGAGTTCTTGTGACTAATTTGATAGCTTGTTCAAGGGGCTGGCATGGGCATGATGGATTAAATGGCCATTTCTTGCACTGTGATTTTGCTATTAGGTTGCTTCTTACAGTTGAAACATTTTCTAACTCTTGCCCAAAAGTAGGCAAGTGGTGATTCCAACTGGATCCACCACCTTTAACGCGCAGAAGGATGTCCCAGGTGGGAGATGGAGCAGATTGAAGGGAGGTGTTCTAATACTTGGCTGAACACCAAGTTTTAAAGAGATTTTTGAATGAAAGGAGAGAAGTGAAGCCTAACTTTGAAAGAGAAACTTTTTATCTAGGAATGCGATAATGGAATGACCAACCTTGGAAGGGGAATACATAAACAAGAGCAGTAATGACATTGCAAATCAGCGTCAGTGTTTACACTAAATCCAATTTACCTGTGACAGCCATGCTAAATAGGATAAGTAGGTTTTAGTTTTAAATCCCACTGCAGAAACTTGAACTCAAAGCTGGTCTGATTCTCCTAGTCCAGTGCTGAGGGAATACTGCACTGTCAGGGATGCCACCTTTATGGTAAGACATTAAACTGAGGCCCTGTCCATCCTCTCAGGTGGATGTGATGTATATTGGAGAAGAACGGGAAGCTCTCCCTAGTGTCCTGGCTAATTATTTTTCACATACATCATGAGCAAATCCTATCATGAAATGCTGGAAATACTCAGCAGCAATGGCTGCATCATTGAAAGAGGTGGTTTTGTACCATTTTAAAAAATCGTTCAATTAATGATATATCTAATTGCTTTTAGTGGGGGAGCTTGCCGAGCATAAATTGGCTGCCATGTTTTCCACATTACAACAGTAACTGTGCTTCAAAAAATACTTGACTGGCTGTAAAGTGCTTTGCAACATCCTAAGGTTGCGAACATTGCCACACAAATGTGAATGTTACCTTTCTTTAATTATAATATAATGGTTGTGCTGCCTTTTACCAAAATGGTGAACAGTTGGGAAAAATTTAATGTTGCCTACCACTGAAACCAGGGGTGGTTTACAACGAAGTTGAGGAGAATCCCGCCTGATGGCTGAAGAGCGGGTGAGAGCTCCACATCTTATCTTTTCAGGAAGGTCTATCACAATATGGACTTTATGTTCTATGTTCTAATAGATGCCAATCAAGGGTCCAGGACATGGGGCAAAACCTTAAAAATGGAGCAAGGCCATTCAGGGGTGATATCAGGGAGTACATCCTCACAAAGGGGGAATGGTAATGTGGAACTGTGCCCAGAAAAGCTATTGAGGCTATGGGTCAATCGATAATTTCAAAATGGAGATTGACAGGTTTGTGTTAGCCATGAGAATTCCGGATTCACTAACATAGCTAGATGGGGTTAAGAGACAAATCAATTATGATCTAATTGAATGCAGGAACAGATTCAATGGGCAGAATAGTCTCTTCATGTTTGGATATTCCCGGACCTGAAAGAACAGTAATCCATATAGTAGAAAACTCTGAGAAAAGTTGTTTTACAAATTATCTTCATTTAAAGTTCCTGTGGAGAGAGATATTAAGTCGTCTTGTCACCTGATTTATCTGGCCTGTTCTTAGTCCATTCATCTGTGTGTAGTCCGCTGTTTTTAGTGGAATATCTGTTTAATGTGTTTGCTCTGGCAATATTTGTGCATGTGTTAGGATAGTGGGGGGGAGGGGGGCAACAAAGGCGAGTTTTGTATTTAAATAAAACCAAACTGTTTACGTAGTTCAACAAAACCTGGGCTTATACTGCTACCCAGTGGTGAAGAGAAGATGGTGCAACTCTGAGAGGCTGTTTCAATGTTTAAAATTAATTTAACTCTTGCTTCCACTGTAATGTTCCTTCAGTCAGTTCACTAGCAGTTTCACACTGATATGAGAGGATGATGCATGTTATGTCGGGTTAGACTGGATGTGATAAAACCTCTTGGTTCTGTTCACAGAAGAGCAACACGTTTCTCCTCTCAGCCAATACAATATTATTCCCTCAACGAATGTGAAAAGAAACAGATGGGGAGCTGGATGCAAATGTGGTAATGTTACTGGATTAGTAATCTAGGAGTCCAGGTTAATGCTGTAGAGATGTGGGTTTAAACCCCACAATGGTAGCTGATGGAATTTAACATCAATTTGTAAAATCTGAGGTTGAAAGTTAGTTTCAGTATTGTGAAACTATCATTGCTTGTTATAAAAACCATCTCATTTACTGATGCCTTGTAAGAAAAGAGATTTGTCGTCTTCACCTTGTTTGGGCTACATATGATTCTGAACCTACACCAATGTGATTGACTCTGAATTGCCCTTAGAAATGGCCTCACAAGGACAATTAATGCTGGCCTTGCACTCAGTTGCCATTTAAAGGGCCTTACCATGTGTGCAGATTGCCTTTAGGATTTGCCTACGTAAAATAATTTGAGATATCAACCATGCATAGTGGATGGCACTTTCAACTTTATATATCATAAGTTGAAGTCCCAGTCTAGAGACTTGTGTACATAATCCAAACTGAATGAAGTGCTGCACTATCAGAGGTGCTGGCTTTCAGATTTTAAAGTGAGACCCTGTAAATCCTGTCAGGTAATAATGAAAGATCTCTTGACTATTATTATTCCATAACATAAAGACAGTCAGTGAATAAATCCAATAGGAAATTCAGGAAAAATGTCTTTACCCAGAGATTGTGAGAATGTGGAACTCAGTACCATAGGGAGTGGCTGAGGTGAATAGTATAAATGGACTTAAGGGGAAATTGAATAAACACAAGGGAGGAAGAGGGGGTGAGAGAATGCTTGTGTGGAGCATAAACACCAGCATGGGCTAGTTGAGCTGAATGGCCTGTTTTTGTGCCATAAATTCTGAAGTAATTCTGTGTTCCCATGCTAACTGATTTCAAAACAATAACAATGGCCAGTATATTGTTTGGAGCAGTTGGCTTGGTTTTACGAATGATCAGTTTGAGTTCCTTATCTATGTATGTGACTCTGGAATTACAGAGTCAGTAATCCCTTTATCTCAGCCACTGGGACAAGCGTAAAGAATGAAAACCTCAGAATGACAGCAGATATCTGTAAATCACTCACTTAGGACTCTTGTTTCTTTTTAAGAAATTGTGGTTCAGCCACATGAAAGTTGGACTCTGGAAAATTAACATTTGCATCTGAAAGGATGATCAAGAACTAGCTGGAGGGTGAGCTATCAAACAGCTTTAAATGCTGTTGCAGTAAACAGCCCATTGAAGGGGGAAACTATAACTCAGCCTGGTCGGAAAGAAGGAAAGACTTGCATTTCTATTGCACCTTTTAATCTCAGGATGCCCCAAAGTGCTTTTCAATCAATGAAGTCATTTTGAAGTACAGCCCCTGCTGTAATGTAGGAAACACAACAGCCAATTTGTGCACAGTTAGATCCCACAATACTAGTTGGATTACTTCTATTATTGCTGTTGATTGAAAGAATACTGGGGAGAACTCTTTTGTTGTCCTTTGAAATGATGGCATGGGATATTTATGTCTACTTGAGGGCAAGGATGCTTTGGTTTAACATCTCACCCAAAAAAACAACTCTGATAGTGCAGTGCTCCTTTATACGGCATGGGGAATAACTTGCCGTAAAATATTTGGCTAAGTATGTAGACCCTTAAATTTACCACATGACTATAGAAGAAAATTTAAAGAGGCAAACTTGTGCATGATCCGTGTGCAAACTTTAGCCTGGATTTTGTGCTCAAGTTTCTAAAATGTACTTGGAACACACAACCTTTTGACACAGAGCTGAGAGTGCTGAACCACAGTTAAGGTTATACTGATGATTCAAGATTTTAAAAATATTTATATTTTTGCAAAAAATGGTCAGAATTGCTCTCTCCACCTTGACCCATTTTTATTGGAAATAGGAAGTATGGAGATTGAATATTTGGAAAATTTCTAACAGTAGTTATACCATTTGACAGAGATTACAAATTCTACTAATTGTGTTTAATAAAGGCTTTGTAATTGTTATAGGGACAGGAGGCCTTGTGGCATAGTGATAGCCAGTCTCCTTACTGCTGAACCAGAAGCTCCAGATTTGATTCCAACTCTAGAACTTAGCCACAGAAGGAATGTTCAATGCAGTTTAATGGGCTGAAAATCAGCTTGGAAATAGCTTGGAAATCCTTCCACAAGTTCCCCTAGTACTCTCGAAAAGGAAAAAACGTGAAGATACGAGAGAGAAAGAAAGAGAGTGTTGTTGGAGATTGTAATCTTCATATAAACTCTATCATCAAATTGGCAACGATCGTCTGGAAGATGAGTTTGTAGAATAATTTCCTGACAGTTTCCTAAAGTAATATGTTGTGGAACCAACCAGTGATAAAACCAATATACATCTAATTTTATGCATCGAGTTAATTAAGAATATCATAGTTAAAAAAAACACTGGAAAGTAGTGATCATAATATGATTGAACTTCACATTAAGTTTGAAAATGACATACTTCAATCACAACAAGGACCTTAAGCGTAAATTAAATATAGACACGGGATAACTGACTAAGGTTGATTGGGTAAATAGATGGTGGGAAACATTTAAAGAAATAATTCAGAATGTTCAACAAAAATACATCCCACTGAAAAACAAAAACTCAGCAAAAAAGACACATCCATAAGTCCCTCAGGAGATTAAGAATAGTATTAAATTAATAGAAAAGGCTTCTGTAAAGCAGTCCGAGAATTGAGAAAGTTTTAGAAACCGACAAAGAGCCATCAAAAAGTTGATGAAGATGAAAAATATAAAATATGAGAGTAAATTAGTCAGGAATATAAAAAGTTTGCAAGAGATATTATGAGCACATGAAAATAAAGACAGTAGCTGAAGTAAACAATGGTACTTTAGAAGCAGAGACAGGAGAAATTATTATGGAGAATGAAGAAATGAGAGAGATTTTGAACATATATTTTGTGTCTGCCTGCACAGTAGCAGACACAAGTTAAATACAGAAATGCAGAGGAAAAAAAATGGGGAAATTAATATTGGCAGGAAAAAAAAGTCCTGGAGAAACTTGAACAAAAATTCAACAAAGCTCCAGGACCCGAAAGCCTACATCCTAGAGCTCTAACAGAGATATCTGCAGAATTAGTGGATGCACTGGCTGTGATTTTCCAGAATTCTCTAGATTCTAGAATGCTTCAAACAGATTGGAAGTGTGTAAATGCAATATTGCTATTCAAGAAAGGAGGGAATAGCGAGCCAGGTAGTCTGACATCATTGACGCCATTGGGAAAGTGCTGGAATCTAATATTAAGCATGTCTTATGCATTTATGCACTAAGCGTGTCTTAATGCACTTAGAAAAGCATGATATAATTTGATCAAGTCAACATGATTTTAAAAAAGGGAAATCCTGTTTGACAAATTTTTTGGAGTTTTCTGAGATTACAACTTTTTTGTCCTTTGATGTGAACATGACCAGCATCTGGGATGCTTAGTAGGGTTTTGATAGGTTCTTGGGCACCTGCTAAGACCATTCTGCATCAGGAAGATTTGTCTGCATGTAGGATAGAACACTACAGATGATTGATTCTGGATGAGTTGCTGTCTCAGTATTTCCTCTTCTTGTGTTTTCTCTCTGTCTCTGGAAAGCTCTTGCTTTTGAAGGAGGCTATTTTTCATTTGGTTGCACCAAATGCAGTGATCCTGAGCTAATTTTCCCAAGACACTGGATTGATAGCAAAATTCCTGTGTTCCTATCATGCTTCCTTTGATCAGACAACACACCCTAGGAGCTCTCCAGAGAGTGGGGCAGATAATGGAAGTCTGATACATGTAGCACATTTGATTTCCAGAAGGCATTTGATGAGATACATGTTAATGTACAAACTAAGGGCTTATGAAGTTGGAGTGATATATTAGCGTGCATAGGGGTTTGATTAACAAAAAGGGATAAATGAGATATTTTCAAGTTGGTAGTTGTGACTATTAGAGTGCTGCAAAGATCCGTATTGGGACTTCAGTTATTTACCATCTACAGCAAAGGCAATACAGAGTATAGGAGAGGTTGGGCAAATTGGGACTGTTTTCCTTAGAAAGACGTAGACTTAGAGGAGATCTAATAGAGGTGTACAAGATTATGAGGGGTATAGATAAACAGGGCTAAGCTTTTTCCTAGGATGGACTGGAATAGCACGAGGGGTCACGGGCTTAGGGTGAGGGGAATAAGATATAATTTGGATGCTGGAGAGAGTTTTTTCACACAGAGGGTGGTGGTGGTATGGAATGCGCTGCCAAATAAAGTGGTGGAGGCAGGTACTCTGAAGTTATTTAAGAAATACTTAGATGGGCACATGAACAGAATGGGAAGGGAGGGTATAGAAAACTGATTTAAAATAGGGATCATGAGTCTTGGGAATCCTTGGGAAGTGTGTAAATAGATGACGATATTGATGTACTTGTTTTTATCCTACAGGTGCTTTGGCCCACCTGTTGTCTAACAAGGAGCATACACACAATGGGTCGTGAGAGGGGTGCTCTTGAATTTTTTTTCGAGAGTATCCTAGTGCTTCTCGTCATTAGTGTACGCTTGACCTGGACCATTTGATGGGCAACACGACAGCTTCAGTGACTATCGCTGTGCTGTGCAGATACATGGATGTGAGCCTGTGTCTGTGGGAGTTTGCACATTCTCCCTGTGCTTGCATGGGTTTTCTCCAGGTGCTCCGGTTTCCTCCCACATCCCAAAGATGTGCTCTTAGGCTAATTGGTAAAACAAATTCTCCCTAAATTGTCTCAAATTTGGTTTTTAATCCATAGATCTATAAACATAGACAGGGATCACGGGTAGAGGTGGGAACATCAGGGTGGCGGCACGGGCTCGTTGGGCCGAAGGGCCTGTTTCCCGCGCTGTTTTGTTCTTTGTTCTAAATAAGTTGAATACAAAGTGAGAGTGTAAGCTGTGAAGAGGACATAGTGGCTGCAAAGAGATATAAACAGTTTAACTGAGCAGGCAACAATGTGGCAAATAGAGTATAATGTGAGGAACTATGGGGTCATTCACTTTGATTGTCAGATCTTTTCTGCATCTAGTAACACAGTAGGTAGGCAAAACCCAATCTTATGTTGGTTTCCATGGCTGATATTTAGAGGTCTTTAACCTATAACCAAAAACTCTAGCTTGAGGGGCATCATTGGCATCATGCATGACTGACCAGGAATCTTTCCCACTCTTACCACCTGTCATAGGCACATTGGAAGGATTTACAAGTTGACAGCCAGCTTATTTCACAATGATATAAATTGTGGCCATGAAATCCTAGAATGGGATTGGAATTAGAAGATTCTAGCTCAGAGTCTAGGACACTGCCCACTGTGTCACAGGACTACCTCATAAGAATCAAGAATCAGAACAATTTTTTAAAGTGAAGTTTGTAAATGTTAATGTTCAAAGATACTTGAGTGTGCAACACAAAAAGGTTGGCATGCAAGTACAGCAAGTAATTAGTAAGTCAAATGGCATGTTGGCTTTTGTCGTAAGAAGACTAGAGTATAGGAATAAAGAAGTCTGACTTCAATTTTATGGAACTTCAGTGAGACCACACCTGGAAGACCCTGCAACTTTTGTTTCCACACTTAAGGAAGGATATACTTTCGTCAGGGATAGTATAGTGGATATTCACTAGGTTAGTCCCTGGGTTGAGGAGATTGTCCTCTGATGGGAGGCTGAATAAATTGGGCCTATATTCTCTGGAGTTTAGAAGAATGAGAAGTGATATTGTTGAATCATTCGAGAGTCTGAAGGGGCTTGACAGGGTAAATACTAAGAAGCTGTTTCCCCTGGCTGGGGAATCTAAAACACACTGCCAGAGTCTCAAGATATAGGGCCTATGTTATAGGATTGTGATGTGGAGAAATTACTTCATCAAAGACTTGTGAATCTTTGTAAATCTCTACCCCAGAGGATAGTGGATGTTCTATGATTTAGAATATTTAAGGCATTGATAGTCAGATTTTTGATCTCTCAGGGAAACTCATAAAATCTCCTCAATGGTTTAGTGCCAAATTTTGTCTGTTAACGATAAAGTAAAGGATATTTTACAATGTTAAAGGTGCTTTAGGTATTGCTTAGCTGCAGAGTGCACAGAATCTCAGATTTAACCCCACAATACATTGGAGGAAAAGAGATGAAGTGAGTGACTTGCAGAAGATCCTGAAGCATACAGTTAGGAGTGATTTTAGTAATTTCTGTATTTATTGCACGCACATCATAATATTTGGATAAGCAGTTGGAGAGACAGTAAGAAAGGTTCATAAAATTCGATCTTTTAAACCTAGGCATGAAAATTGTAGAACATTAATAATAAGCTCTGCAAAACTGGCTCTACATCATTATAGCTAATTAGGTTCTTTTTTTGTACTCACTGTGGATGGGAAAACAACTGCAGATGCAACTGCTTTTTAAAGAAAAACAAAATTGGAAGTGAAATTTCTCTAGACGGGGAGGGGAGGATAGCAAGTTCTATCTTATAAGTTGCTGAAGACTTTGCATGTTCCTTGTGATAAAACCCTTTGTATTACGTTGTTTCTGTAGACAGAATGACACAATTAGATAAAGCACTCACTGCCAGTGATGTATGAGACTTTTATCAGGCATTTTTGGCAAGAAGTGTTGGCAAACTTCTATCCTTGCTCCAAGATAACCCTCATCTGGAAAATTAACATACTTGACAACTTCACAATGGTTACAAGTGCTGTGTGAAGGTCAAAGGGGAGTTGGCGTAATGTCACTTCCTTGCTGAGTAGAATTCACATCTTGCATTACATCTTCAACCATCCTGATATCTACAGGAAATGCATAAGAAGATTTACATCATGCGTCTCATTTTTCTGCTAACATCTAGCAACAATAGTTATGTTTATACAGACTCATAGAATAATACAACAAAGAAGAAGGCCATTTAGCCCATCATGCATATTCTGGCTAGCCAGTTAATCATATAGTTAAACTATTTCAGGGTACTTCACAGAAGTGTATAGATAAAAGAACACAACATTTAAGGAAATATTAAGACAAAAGTTTGGCCAAGGAAGTTGATTTTAAAGGAGAGAGAGGCAGAGGAGTTTAGGAGGGAATTCCAGAGCTTGGGGCTCAAATGGATGAAGCCATGGTTGACAACTATAAAGAGATAGTTGCAGATAGTGGTGTAGTGGTATTGTCACTAGACTAGTTTGAATCCAAATTTGAGTCCAATAAAAGATGACCATGAAACCATTGTTGATTGTCGTAAAAACCCATCTGGTTTGCTGATGTCAATCTGCGAAGGAATTTTGCCATCCTTATCTGGTCTGGCCTACATATGACTCCAGATCCACAAAAATGTGGTTAACTCTTAAATACCTACACAGCAGCAATTAGGGATGGGCAATAAATACTGGCCCAGCCAGCAATACTCACATCCCAAGAAATATTTTTTTAAATGAAAATTGGGATGCTGATGGGACTGTAACACTTAAAAACAATTTGCTTAATGTAATTCCTATCTGAAACACTTTTTGGTCAGTCTGCCAGGCAGCTAAAAGATTGTCCTTGAGCAGGAGCTGAAACAAAGTTGATGGGAAATTGCACAATTTGCTTTTCCGTTAGAGTCGTTATCATCCATTGTGAAATAATGTCTCAGACCAATTTTCATCCATTGAGCAGGCAGGTTTGAAATGCTGTTCTGCCTACCTGAGGGGGAAGAAAGATTTAACATCTCACTAGAAACATGGCATCTCCACTGTGCACTAGTGCCCCCCACTCTGCACTGGGATATCAGCCAACATTTTATGCTCAGATCTCTGGAGTGGAGCATTTATTAACTTAGGTAGAATCAATGCAGTTCCTAAGGGTCATGACCTTTTTCCTTGCCAATAAACTGGAAAGGGACTGAATGGATTTCCTCAACACTCTTTATAACAGCTCCATTCCTGTGTGTTCAACTTTGATAAAGTTGTTAACCTGTTTATTTTCAGTGACCTTACTGACTGTTAGAATTTGACATAAGATACTAAGCAGTAACTAAAAACAGCGCACATGGGATTGGCTGGTTGAAAAGTAAAAAATAAATCAATGGGAGTTCTTCTGTATTTGTTACATTGATGGGGGCAACACAAGGAGTGTTATTATACATCTAACCCTGTGGTGTACCTGTCCTGGGAATGTTTGATGGGGGGATAGTGTAGAGGGAACTTCACTCTGTATTTAATCTGTTGCTATATTTGTCCTGGGAGTGTTTGATGGGGATAACGTACAGCAAACTTTATTCTGCATCTAACCTCGTGCTATATCTGTCCTGGGAGTGTTTGACGGAGACAGTGTAAAGGGAGCTTTACTCTGTACCAGATGCCAAGCTGAACCTGCCCTGCGCGTGTCAGCCTAGATTTTATGCTCAAATCTCTGGACTGGGGTTTGAAACGATGACCTAATGACTCAGAGCCAGTGCTGACATATTGTCGGTCCGCTGCTATCTGAAAAGCCAGGTTCTATTTTCAGGCATGTAACCCATCAGCAAAGCTGAAGATGAAAAGATTCATTAACCTCCTCCTCCAAAACACTGACAGATTTCTCACGTGTTTCCAGCTATTTTCGTTTTAATTTGATTTTTTTTACCTTTTTCTTCATTCCTTCAGTTTTGTATTTTACCAGCAAGTGGTATAATTGCTTATTCCGTGATATCCTCTGTGGTCAGTAACAGGAAGGATATGTGTGAAGAGCAGTGTTTGTCCATAGCACCCAGTTGCATGCAGTGCTGGGCAGGGTTCGATAGATTGATGATAGCAGATCTTTACTTGATGGGCAGGTATCTGGTCTAACCCCAGTGAGTGACTTTTGAATCTATTGCAGAAATAGCCGTGTTGGCTTGTTGCCTTGGAAACCAGCATCTGCTCAATGCACCACAGTGATTCTTCATTGCTGAAATTTATTCCAGCAAAAATGATTTCTAATCTGGCAATGTGCCAAGTCCTGCCATCAGTAAGAATTATTACTTAACAGAAAAAGATGTACATCCAAATCTCATATCCTAACTCATAGTAAAGCATCCCAAGGCACTTCACTGAAGTGTCGTCAACTGAGTTGCATAAGGAGATATTAGGGCAGGGAAAGAGATAGGAAGAAGAGAAAGAGGCAGATAGATTTTGTGCATGTAATTTCAGAGTTTAGCTGAAGGTTGCCAATGTTGGAGCAATTTAAAATCAAGACTGCAGAATAGATCAGAACTGGAAAAGTGCAATGATCTCAGTGCATGGTCAGGATGGTTGTAGAGATTAGTAAAGTGAGGAGCCCATGGCGGGATTTGAAAACAAGGATGAGAATTTTAAACGTTAGATATTGCCATGCCAAGCCCGAACATGTACAAGCTTATATGGAGGTTATTGTTGACTAAATACTAAGGTGCTACTCATTGATGCATTTATTTTTTGGGTGACTTTTTGTTCTTTAGAAGGAAATTGTCAACATGCTGTAATTTGGAGCCAGCATCTACTTCAACAAATTTCCTCAGTCTCAGCTTTCTACTGTACCAGTATGATATTTACATTCCTTGAGAGGCATATGATAGGTCGAAGCAGCTGGGAACGGAGACAGCATTGGAGGAATACAGAGAGAGTAGGAGGGAGCTCAAAGGGGGAATTAGAAGAGCAAAAAGGGGGCATGAAATGGTTTTGGCGGATAGGATTAAGGAAAATCCAAAGGCTTTTTACTCCTATGTTAGGAATAAAAGGGTGGTTAGAGGAAAAATCGGACCTCTTAGGGACAGTGAAGGGGAACTGTGCTTAGAGCCCAGGGGAATGGCGGAGATCCTGAATGAATACTTTGCGTCGGTATTCACGAAGGAGAGGGGCTTGTTGACACCTCCTGTCTCTGAGGGAGCTGTGGACCAGTTGGGGGAAATGTGGACCATACTGAGGGAGGAAGTGTTAGAGCTTCTAGGTAGCATTAAAACTGATAAATCTCTGGGGCCTGATGGCATTTATCCCAGGCTGGTTAGGGAGGTGCGAGGTGAAATTGCTGGGCCTCTGACACAAATCTTTGTCTCTTCTTTGGACACAGGTGAAGTCCCAGAGGACTGGAGAATAGCTAATGTTGTACCGTTGTTTAAAAAGGGTAGTAGGGATAACCCTGGAAATTATAGGCCGGTGAGTTTGACGTCAGTGGTAGGGAAGCTGTTGGAGGGGATTCTTAGAGATAGGATGTATAGGCACATAGAGCCTATACGTAGGGATACGCAGCATGACTTTGTTAAGAGGAGGTCATGCCTTATGAATCTGGTAGAATTTTTTGAGGAGGTGACGAAAACGGTCAGTGAAGGGCAAGCTGTTGATGTCGTCTATATGGATTTCAGTAAGGCGTTTGACAAAGTCCCTCATGGGAGGTTAGTTAAAAAGGTCAAGGCTCATGGGATACAAGTACAGGTAGCTAGATGGATAAGTAACTGGCTTGGTAATAGGAGACAGAGAGTAATAGTGGAAGGGTGTTTTTTTAGCTGGAGGTTGGTCACTAGTGGTGTGCCGCAGGGCTCAATACTGGGACCTCTTCTATTTGTAATATATATAAATGACTTGGAAGAGGGAGTAAGTGGAATGATCAGCAAGTTTGCAGATGATACAAAGATGGCTGGACTTGCGGATAGTGAGGAGCATTGTCAGGCGATGCAGCAGGACATAGGCTGGTAGCTTGGGCAGATAGATGGCAGATAGAATTCAATCCTGATAAATGCGAAGTGATGCATTTCGCGAGAAAGGGGGGGAGGTATATTATAAAGGGTAGACCTATTAAGAGTATAGAAACGCAGAGGGACCTGGGGGTGCAGGTGCACAAGTCTCTGAAGGTGGCCAAGCAGGTGGAGAAGGTTGTGAAGAAAGCATATGGTATGCTAGCTTTTATAGGAAGGGGTAAAGAGTACAAGAGCTGGCCTTTAATGTTGCAGTTGTATAAAACGTTGGTTAGACTTCATTTGGAATACTGTGTCCAGTTCTGGTCGCCTTACTACCGGAAGGACGTGGAGACTTTGGAGAGAGTGCAGAGGAGGTTTACCAGGATGCTGCCTGGTATGGAAGGTCTGAGTTGCGAGGAGAGATGAGGCAAATTGGGACTGTTTTCTTTCGAAAGACGTAGACTTAGAGAAGATCTAGTAGAGGTGTACAACATTATGAGGGGTATAGATAGAGTAAACAGGATTAAGCTTTTTCCTAGGATGGACTCAAATAGCACGAGGGGTCACGGGCTTAGGGTGAGGGGGGTAAGGTATAATTTGGATGCTAGAGGGAGTTTTTTCACACAGAGGGTGGTGGGGGTATGGAATGCGCTGCCAGTGATGGAGGCAGGCACTCTGAAGTTATTGAAGAAATACTTAGATGGACACATGAACAGAATGGGAATGGAGGGGTATAGAAAACTGATTCAAAATAGGGATCATGAGCCTTGGGAATCCCTGGAAAGTGTGTAAATAGATGATGATATTGATGTACTTGTTTTTATCCTACAGGTGCTTTGGTCCACCTTGTTGTCTAACAAGGGGCATACATGCGATGGGTCGTGAGAGGGCTGCTCTTGGATTTTTTCGAGAGTATTCTAGTGCTTCACGTCGTTAGTGTACGCTTGACTTGGACCATTTGATGGGCAACATGACAGCTCAGTGACTATCGCTGTGCTGTGCAGATACGTGGATTTGGGCCTGTGTTTGTGGAGTTTGCGCATTCTCCCTGTATTTGCGTGGGTTTTCTCCGGGCACTCTGGTTTCCTCCCACATCCCAGAGATGTGCTCTTAGGCTAATTGGTAAAACAAATTCTCCCTAAATTGTCTCAAATTTGGTTTTTAATCTATAGATCTATAAACGTGGACAGGGATTGCGGATAGAGGTGGGAACACGGGGGTGGCGGCGCGGGCTCTTGGGCCGAAGGGCCTGTTTCCCGTGCTGTTTTGTTCTTTGTTCGTTCTTTGTTCCTATACCAAACTGGTCCAGATTCCTTCTGTTCTGATTTTTTTACCTGATGACTTTAAAACTTTTCTGAGTTGCAGGATGGAATCCAGCCAATACTGACATGCTGCTGGTGTTCCATGACAAACCTTCAGGGAGCTGCTTATCTTAAGCCTCAAAAAGCAGTATTAGCTTCACAAAGTTGGTTAATAAATATAGAAATGCCTTCAGCACTGCACATTTTGAGAAGCTGCCCTCCCAAGTGGTCTGTTTTCAGGAAATTAGACACAAATCTGATGATGTCAGAGACACAAGGCTCTCTGTATCTAGACTGGTTTCAACTGAATAATCTGGAAAAGCATGTGGCTCTTGCCCAGAGTCATGCAAATTTTCCTGCTTCCAGTGTTGATCCATTTCCCTTTTGAAAGTTCCAGTTGAACCTGGTTTGTTCAGCTAATGGATACTTTTTATACTATTTGTAAAGGAATGGACATCCAGTGTGATCCTAGCTAAATTATACTCTGAACCAGGTAGATGATGGAGGAGTGTCTCTGAAGGAGTCAGAGTGGTTCAATCTGAAGGGCAGTCTGTGGCAATGTTACAGTGCCATACTAGATTTGTACCCTGCAAGTTATTGCTCCCACCCCCCACATGCACAGCACACAGAGTTAGTCACCTTGATGTTTGGGTTAATGGTGAGTACACAGTTGAGTGCTGGCACTCTCTGCCCCTGTGTGTTGCTATGCCAAAGACCATTACATTCAACCACCTTTTTCTGCTACATTTAATAAGAGTTGGCACGTGGTTGGCAATCTGCTATCAAGCTGCAGCAGATGGCTTCTTGTTTCTGGCCTGTGTTTTATATTCAGTGTTTTATCGTTGAGCACTTTGCTGCCAATTTAAGCGTATTTTCTTTTAATGATAAAATAATGTTACATATTAGAAAAAGTGAAAACTTTGTTTTGGTGAGTGTCAGTGGGTTAACACTTACACAGCCAAATCAAACAGCAAAGGGACTGTTCCATTACACTCTACCAACGGCAGCTTCCAAATACCCTGTCCCAAATTGTGGGATAAGGTCATTAGCAGTGCCAGGGTGCATCACTTGTGTTCACACTTGTAGATGACGCTCCAAGTAGCTGAAGTCTCACAGCACCGGAGTCAGTCCAGCACAGCACGGGAGGATCAGAAATGGAACATGTTGAAATAGAGTAGCAGAAGTCCGCAGTTCCTAAAGGAGCTCTCAGAAAATCCTCTGTAATTGGTTCTCACTGAGACTGACAGTCTTTTCTCTTGTTACCCAAACATAGCCCAATGATGTGGGAGTGGGCTATTCGACCTCCTTTTCTCCCGAGTAACAATCTCCCCTCTGATTACTGATGATGGAGTTTGCACTGTTATCAGTAATACCAGAGTTGCACAGACCCTGGGTGGAGCTTTAGATCTATCTCTAGATTTTAGCAGCAAGAAGCGTGCATTGCTGAAAAACTGAAACCGTGCTAAATTACACAGTAAATAATCCTTACCCTGCTGATTAGATAAGAATTGCAAAACGTTATACAGTGAAGAATTCTTACCGAGCTGAAAAGCTAGTTACGTAGTGAACAATCCTTATCCTGCTAAATAAGTAGGAGCTGCACAATGATGTGCCGTAAATAAATCCTTACCCTGCTGAAGAAACATGAACTGGAAAAAGATGTATCATAAAGGATTGTTACCCTGCTCAGTAAATAGAACAAAGAACAAAGAACAAAACAGCACGGGAAACAGGCCCTTCGGCCCAACAAGCCCGCGCTGCTACTCCGATGTTCCCACCTCTATCCACGATCCCTGTCCATGTTGATAGATCTTTGGATTAAAAACCAAATTTGAGACAATTTAGGGAGAATTTGTTTTGCCAATTAGCCTAAGAGCACGTCTCTGGGATGTGGGAGGAAACCAGAGTGCCCAGAGAAAACCCACACAGACACGGGGAGAATGCGCAAACTCCCACAAACACAGGCCCAAATCCATGTAACTGCACAGCACAGGGATAGTCACTGAGCTGTTGTGTTGCTTATCAAATGGTCCAGGTCAAGCATACACTAACGACGTGAAGCACTAGGATACTCTCGAAAAAAATCCAAGAGCAGCCCTCTCACGACCCATTGTGTGTATGCCTCTTGTTAGACAACAAGGTGGACCAAAGCACCTGTAGGATAAAAACAAGTACATCAATATCATCATCTACTTACACACTTCCCAGGGACTCCCAAGGCTCACGATCCCTATTTTGAATCAGTTTTCTATACCCCTCCCTTCCCATTCTGTTCATGTGCCCATCTAAGTATTTCTTAAATAACTCCAGGGTACCTACCTCCACCACTTTACTTGGCAGCGCATTCCATACTCCCACCACCCTCAGTGTGAAAAAACTCCCTCTAGCATCCAAATTATACCTTACCCCCCTCACCCTAAGCCCGTGATCTCTCGTGCTATTTGAGTCCATCCTAGGAAAAAGCTTAACCCTGTTTACTCTATCTATATCCCTCATAATCTCATACACCTCTATTAGATCTCCTCTAAGTCTATGTCTTTCTAAGGAAAATAGTCCCAATTTGCCTAACCTCTCCTCGTAACTCAGACCTTCCATACCAGGCGGCATCCTGGTAAATCTCCTCTGCGCTGTCTCTAGAGTCTCCACGTCCTTCCGGTAGTAGGGTGACCAGAACTGGACGCAGTATTCCAAATGAGGTCTAACCAACGTTTTATACAACTGCAACATTAAAGGCCAGCTCTTGTACTCTATCCCCCTTCCTATAAAGGCTAGCATACCATATGCTTTCTTCACAACCTTCTCCACTTGCTCTGCCACCTTCAGAGCCTTGTGCACCTGCACCCCCAGGTCCCTCTGCATTTCTATACTCTTAATAGGTCTACCCTTTATCGTATACCTCCCCCCCTACATTCTTTCTCCCAAAATGCATCACCTTACATTTATCAGGATTGAATTCCATCTGCCATCTGTCTGCCCAAGCTACCAACCTATCTATGTCCTGCTGCATCGCCTGACAATGCTCCTCACTATCCGCAAGTCCAGCCATCTTTGTATCGTCTGCAAACTTGCTGATCACTTCACTTACTCCCTCTTCCAAGTCATTTATATATATTACAAATAGAAGAGGTCCCAGTACCGAGCCCTGCGGCACACCACTAGTGACCGACCTCCAACTAGAAAAACACCCTTCCACTATTACTCTCTGTCTCCTATTACCAAGCCAGTTACTTAACCATCTAGCTACCTGTACTTGTATCCCATTAGCCTTGACCTTCTCAGCTAACCTTCCATGAGGGACTTTGTCAAACGCAGCTGAATAGTTCTGATAAAAGGTCACAACCCGGAATATTGACTATTTCTGTCTCTGCAGATGCTGCCAGACTGGCTGAATATCTTCAGTATCTTCAGTTTTATTTCAGATTTACAGCATCTGCAATGTTTTGCTTTTGGGTTTAATAGTGTATTGTTACAAGTATATGCAGTATCACAATCGCTGCAGGGGAATTGTAAATCAACAAAATCAAATTTACTAAATATTTTAAGTGAAGGAATTAACAAAATTTCACTTTTTGCAACTATTTTAAACTAAATCAATGCAAATTACAGGTGAAAGAACAGGCAAATGGTACTTTCAATAAAGATAAATTTCACTTTAAATAAATCAATAAAGATACGTCTTATAGCACCACAAGCACTGACATCACTCCTCACAGACAAAGTGCACCATACATTTTTCCAAAGTTCTCTAGGTATATAATTTGAAATTGCAGGAATAGGCCATTCAGCCCTTTGGGCCAATTCTGACTGCCTTATTACTTAAACCTTAAAATAATCTGTACAATTCAGCTTTAAATATATTCAAAGGCTCACTCTCCACTACACTTGGTGGAAGAAAATTTCAAAGACTAACAACCCTCTGAGAAGACATTCCTCCTCACCTCCATCCTAAATGGTAGGTACCTTATTTATTTCATATAGTGCAGGAGGTCATTCAGCCCATCAAGCCTCACCAACAACCATTCCACCCAGGCCCCATCTGTGTAGCCCCACGCATTTACCCCGCTAGCTGCCCCCCCCAAGTGGTAACTTAAACATGTCCAATCAACCTAACCCACACATCCTGAGTGTGAAGGAAACCAGAGCACGCAGGCACGAGGAGAATGTGCAAACTCCAAACAGACATCCAAGATCGGAACTGAACCCAGTTCCCTGACACTGTGAAGTAGCAGTGTTAAAATTTATCTTTCAATGTTTTAATTGAAAATTTTTCATTTACTCACATGACATGCAACCCCTACTCCCAATCCAGTACAATACAGAATAATAATCACAGCACGTATAAATACAGAAAAGACCAGCAAATATCATTACAATTGATTGCAATCAGTGCCTCCCTTCGCATGGGCAATGAAAGGATATTTTGATATCAGGATAAAGCCATAGGACATGGCACAGGCTAGCAAGGACTGAGCTACACAACAAGGAGAACCTTGTCTGGTCAAAAACAATCACAGCCTAGAACAGCATCCCAAGACATCCAAACAAAAATGCTAACCTGGAGAGAGGAGAACATCAGGATATTACCACAAAACCAAGACGTGGTATAACAATGTATGATTTCACGTACTCATCCTCCAGACCCCAAACATAACAGGATATTTTTCCTTGGTCAGTGAAAGCTAAACTTCAGCAAGAGCATCTCTCCTACGTATCCCACAAAGGGGAGCATTTCAGAAGAGGACAGACTACTCCTCTTTCAATATAATCTCCACATTTCAAATGATTTCCAAAACAATTCTACTCTTGCCTACACAAGGAACATCAACACAAATTAATGAATCAATAAGCCAAGAAACCTCACTCTACACTTGGACTCATAGGAAACAAGCCACACTGGACATGGCACTCAAACCTCATCAGCCAGAAAATCCAACACATTTGTCCAGCAAGGAGACCCCACCAACCAAAAGAATCAAGACACCCACAGACATAGTATCTTAGACAAGACACTATCCTCCTCCTCCTGAGGAAATGAGGGAAACATTAAAATTAAATACAACATGAAGCCGATATCAACGCACCATTTACCCAAAAAATGAAAGGAATTTCGGAGAGAGAGAACCCAAGGATAATATCACACCCACAAGGTATGGTTCGACAGTGTACACTCTGCATGCAAGATATCAAGAACAGAGCTGCATAACCTCAGAAGAAACTGAGATAATGCAGAGAATAAGTATCTGGGACCCCACTCTCCCCAACTCAGGAATCTAAACCTCAAGGAGGAGAGTTGTACAGAACAGGAAGTATACAGAGTATGCAGTGAATAATCCTTACCCCGCTGAACAAATAGGAACTGCACAGAGTTACACTGTAAGTAATCCTTATCCTACTTAATAAACATGATCTGGAGAGAGGTGGGCAGTGAATAATCCTTACCCTGCTGAATAAGCAGGATCTTAACCACGTTGTGCAGTAAATAATCATACCCTGCTGAATAAATAGGAACTGCACAGTTATACAGTAAATAATCCTTACCTTGCTAAATAAACATGATCTGGAGAGAGTTACACAGTGAATAATCTTTACCCTGCTGAATAAATAGGATCGGCACGAAATTGGACAATAAATAATCCTTACCCTGCTGAATAAACAGGTGCTGCATAGAATTACACAGTAAACAATACTTATCCTGCTGGGTGAATAAGAACTGCACCAGATTGCACAGTGAATAATCCTTACCCTGCTGAATAAATATGATCTGGCCAGAGTTACACAGTAAATAATCCTTACCCTGCTGAATGAATATGATCTGGGAGAATTGCACAGCAAATAATCCTTTCTCTGCTGAATAAATAAGAACTGCATCAAGTTGCGCAGTAAATAATCATTACACTGCTGAAAAACATGATCTGGAGTTACACAGTAAGCAATCTTACCCTGCTGACTAAATAAAACTGCACAGAGTTACCCTGTAAATAATCCTTACCCCACTGACTAGACAGGCACTATACAGAATTATGCAGTGAGTAATCCTTACTCTGCTGAATAACTGACAGTTGCATCAAGTCACGCTAGTAAATAGTCCTTATCCTGCTGAATAACTAGGAATTGTGTCAAGTTACACAGTAAATAATCCTTACCCTGCTGAACAAACACAAATTGAAGAGAATTGCTCAATAAATAATCCTTAGACTATTGAATCAACAGGAACTGCACAGAATTGGTGATAATCCTTACCATGCTAAATAAATAGGAACTGCAGCAAGTTGCACAGTAAATAATCCTTACCCTGCTGAATAAATAGAAACTGCAGAGCTACGCAGTAAATAATCATTACCTTGCTGAATAAACATGATCCGGAGGGAGTTACACAGTAAATAGTCCTTACCCTGCTGAATAATTAGGAACTGCACAGAGTTTCACAATAAATAATCTTACCTTGCTGAATAAACATGAACTGGACAGAATTACACTGTAAACAATTCTTTCCCTGCTGAATAAACAGGTACTGCACAGTTATACAGTGAATAATGCTTACCCTGTGGAATAAAGAGGAACTGCACAGAGTTACACAGTGGGTATTCCTTTACCTGCTAAATAAACAGGAACTGCACAGAATTACACAAGAAATAATCCTTACCCTATGTACAAGAAGTGTACAAATTACATAGTAAATAATCATTATCCTGCTGAATAAACAGGAAATGCGTAAAATTAGTGAATAATCCTTGGCCTGTTGAATAAAAAGGTGCTATACAAAGTTAGGCAGCAAATAATTCTTACCTATTGAATAACAAAGAGCTCCACAGAGTTACACATTAATAAACCTTATGCTGCTACATAAATAGGTGCTCTAACTGTTTACACGGTGAATAATCCTTATCCTGCTGGATAAGCAGTTATTGCATGCACTTAAATAAAAAAAATCCATAAATATGCCCTGCTGGAAAAGGTAAATCTTGGGGCTGATCTTACCAAAAACATTCTAAATTCAAGATGAGCGTGAAAATGGATGATTTTCTGATCCAATTTTTGGATAGCAGAGTTCAAATCTGCTATCTTTTGCATTTAGAGAAAAAAAAACAAAAACAATTTCTGGCCTGTTGGGGATGGGGCAGGGCTTAAATCACCCAAATGCTGACTGAGAGCAGCAGAGGGTGCAATTGTGCATGTGCAGTCTCTAGCAGCAAAGGCTTGTCACTCAGCCTCTGCTGTTCTCAGCTTGCCTCACTGTGCCCTCCATCTGCCTGGATCACTCTACTCCCATGACTGCCCCCCCCCTGCCCTCCCTCTCCTCTCCTCTCCTCTCCTCCTCTCCTCCTTCCCCTCCTCCTCCTCCTCCTCCTCCTCCCTCCCCCCCCCTCCCCCCCCCCCCCCCCCCCCCCCCCCCCCCCCCCCCCCACACACACACACACACACACACACACACACACACATCCCAGTTGCCAGCCTGACCATCCCTGACTGTTGTGGGGAGCAGCTGTGACTCGTGCTGGAAAAAACTTCTTCCGGCGAGGCCACAGAGGTACGTGACTCTTGACGATAACATCCTAGATTCATTAAATCAATGCAAGATAAGATTTGAATATTATTTAAATAAATAATTTAGCTTTGTGCCACGAATGGGTGCAAAGCTGACTGCACCGGATATCTAGTGCTCGTAGGATTATAAGAAGTGAGAAATTGGATATAAACCTGATTTCCTGGCTCTCGGTGATCTTACTGGCTCACCCTGGTCAGTTGGGCGCGATGTTAAGGTTTCTACTTGTATTCCTACCTGACCACTGATGATATGTTAACAGTTGCATTTTCCACTGGAAAGAATAAGGAAGTAACTTATAGTCTTGTTCTAATCTTTGACTTAACAGATAGGTAGCCTCAACTCATTTCCACTCCTTGCTAATGGAGCAAAGATTACTTCAATATTCTGTCATCTTAATTCTTAAAGAAATGCTATTAAGTGACTCCCTGTGTAAGGATTAACAATCCTTCATCCTTTCATGTATTAATTTTATGAAGAATTTGTAGATTTGATCCAGGCTACTCCATGAATGACATTTATTTATTAACTGGCAAGGTTATTATTGAGAGAGTGCTGCACTGTCATAAGAACATAAATGCTCTGCCATTCAATACAATTATGGCTGATCACACCATGACCTCAACTCCACTTTCCTGTCTGTTCTTCATAACTCTTCAACTTATTTCTAAGTAAAAATCTGTTTCTCTCCTCAAATTTACTGTGTCCCAGCATCCACTGCACTCAAGGTAATGAATTCCACAGATTCGTGACCCTTTGAAAGAAGTGATTTCTCCTCATTTCTGTTTTGAATCTGCCACCTCTTATCCTAAAACTATCACCTCTTGTTCTAGAATGCCCCACAAGAGGAAACATCCTCTCAAAGGCAGAGAGTCGATACTGGCAGTGTTGGATGGTCAGTATTGAGGCAAGTGTTGCACTGTCAGAGGGTCAGTACTGAGGGAGTGCTGCACTGTCAGAGGGTCAGTACTGAGGGAATGCTGCACTGTCAGAGGGTCAGTACTGAGGGAGTGCTGCACTGTCAGAGGGTCAGTACTGAGGGAGTGCTGCACTGTCAGAGGGTCAGTACTGAGGGAGTGCTGCACTGTCAGAGGGTCAGTACTGAGGGAGTGCTGCACTGTCAGAGGGTCAGTACTGAGGGAGTGCTGCACTGTCAGAGGGTCAGTACTGAGGGAGTGCTGCACTGTCAGAGGGTCAGTACTGAGGGAGTGCTGCACTGTCAGAGGGTCAGTACTGAGGGAGTGCTGCACTGTCAGAGGGTCAGTACTGAGGGAGTGCTGCACTGTCAGAGGGTCAGTACTGAGGGAGTGCTGCACTGTCAGAGGGTCAGTACTGAGGGAGTGCTGCACTGTCAGAGGGTCAGTACTGAGAGAGTGCTGCGCTGTCAAAGGGTCAATAATGAGGGAGTGCTACACTGTCAGATTGTCAGTACTGAGAGAATGCTGTACTCTTTTGTGACAGTATTGAGGGAGTGCTGCATAGTTGGAGGGTCAGTACTGAGGGAGAGCTGCACTGCTGGAGGATCAGTATTGAGGAAGAACTGTGAAGCCAGAAGGTCAGTACGGAGGGAAAACTGTACTGTTAAATGGTCAATACTGAGGGAGAGTTGCACTCTTGTGGCAGTACTGAGGGAGTGCTGGACTATCAGAGGGATAGTACTGAGGGAGTGCTGCACTGTTGGAAGGTCAGTACTGAGGGAGAGCTGCACCACCAGAGGGGCAGTATTAAGGGAGAGTGCTGTTCTGCTGGAGGGTCAGTTCTGAGGGAGAGCCTCACTGTTTTCTGGCAGTATTGAAGGAGTGTTGCACTGTCAGAGGGTCAGTACTGAGGAAGTGCTGCACTGTTGGAGGGTCATACTAAAGCAGTGCTGCACTGTCAGAGGGTCAGTACTGAGGGAGTACTGTTGTGGCAATATTGAGGTGGTGCTGCATCGTGAGGGAAGTACTGAAGGAATGCTTCTCTGTCAGTGAGGTGATTCTAAGGAAGGGATGCATGTCAGAGGTGCTGTCTTTGGCTGAAACATCAAATGAGGCCATGTCTACTATCTCTCCTACATGTAAAAAATCAAATTGCACTATTATGAAGAAAAACAGAGGAGTTTTTTGAAGAAAAAAGCTATGACAATGGATGAATGAACACCGCTTGACAATCACCAAGCAAGAGTGTTCTCCTCTTATTGGAACACTTCAGTGGTCGTGGGCATTCAGCCTCTGATCTCCGGGTAAGCATTCTCCAGGACGGCCTTCATGATACATGACAACACAGAGTCACTGAGCAGAAACTGCTCAAGGACAAAGGAGGGAATCTATGCATGTAGCCAGAGGAAATGGGTGAAGTATTAAATGAGCACTTTGCATCCATATTCACCAAAGAGAAGGACTTGGTGGATGATGAATCTGGAAAAGGGTGTGTTGATAGTTTGAGTCATACTGAGATCAAAAAGGAGGAGATATTGGGGTTCTTGAGAAACATTAAGGTAGACAAATCCCCAGGGCCTGATGGGATATACCCAGAATACTGAGAGGTAAGGGAGGAAATTGCTGGGGCCTTGTGAGAAATCTTTGTATCCTCATTGGCTACAGGGGAGGTATGATTTGGAGACGACTGCGTTGGACTGGGATAAACACAGTAAGAAACCTCACAACACCAGGTTAAAGTCCAACAAGCTTACCTGGCAGCACAAGCCACTAGCTTTCAGAGCGCTGCTCCTTCATCAGGTAAGTGGGAGTTCTGTTCACAAACAGCGCACATAAAGACACAAACTCAATTTACAAAATAATGGTTGGAATGAAAGGCTTTACAGATAACCAAGTCTTAAAGGTACAGTCAATGTGAGTGGCTAGAGGGTTAAGCATAAGTTAAAGAGATGTGTATGGTCTCCAGCCAGGACAATTAATGAGACTTTGCAAGTCCAGGCAAGTCGTGGGGGTTACAGATAGTGTGATGTGAACCCAAGATCCAAGCTATGACAATGGATGAATGAACACCACTTGACAATCACCAAGCAAGAGTGTTCTCCTCTTATTGGAACATTTCAGTGGTCGTGGGCATTCAGCCTCTGATCTCCGGGTAAGCATTCTCCAGGACGGCCTTCATGATACATGCCAACACAGAGTCACTGAGCAGAAACTGATAGCCAAGTTCCACACACAAGGGCAGCCTCAACCAGGATCTTGGGTTCATGTTACACTATCAGTAACCACCATGATTTGCCTAGGCTTGCAAAATCTCACTAACTATTCTGGCTGGAGACAATACATATCTCTTTAACCTGTGCTTAACCCTCTGTCCACTCACATTGTTTGTACCTTTAAGACTTGATTACTTGTAAAGACTCGCATTCTAACCATTATTTTGTAAATTCAGTTTGTGTCTTTATATGCCCTGTTCATGAACAGAACTCCTACTTACCTGATGAAGGACCAGCGCTTTGAAAGCTAGTGCTTTTACTACCAAATAAACCTGTTGGACTTTAACCTGGCATTGTGAGACTTGTTATATGGGAGGTCCCAGAGGATTGGAGAATAGCCAAAGTTGTTCCTTTGTTTACGAAATGTAGCAAGAAAATATAGGTAATTATAGGCCGGTGCGCCCTACATCAGTTTTAGGGAAATTATTGGAGAGAATTCTTTGAGATAGGATTTATTCCCACTTGGAAATATGCGATGTATTAGTGATAGGCAACATGATTTTGTGAAGGGGCGGTCATGTTTCATGAACTTGATTGAGCTTTTCGAGGAAGTGACAAAGATTATTGCTTAGGGTAGGGTAGTGGATGTTGTCTACATGCACTTCAATAAAGCCTTTGACAAGTTTGCTCATGGCATCTGGTGCAGAAGGTGAAGTCGCATGGGATTAGAGGTGAGCTGGCAACGTGCATAGAAAACTGGTTTGGAAAAAGAAATTGGGGACTGAATGAGGGGAAAACAGCCTCATCCCAGATGCGAAGACAGAGAGTAGCAATGGAAAGGTTTGTTTCTGAATGGAGGATTGTGACAAGTGGAGTTCCTCAGGGATCTTTGCTGTTTGTATTTTTTATAAATGATTTAGAAGAAAATGTAACTGGTTTGGTTAGTAACTTTGCGGACGAAGCAAAGGTTGGTGGATTTGCGGATAGCGATGAGGACATCAGCGTATACCACAGGATGTAGATCGGTTGGAGACTTAGGCGAAGAGATAGCAGATGGAGTTTAATCCAGACAAGTATGAGGTTATGCATTTTGGAAGGTCTAATGCAGATAGAAATATACAATAAATGGCAGAACCCTTAAGAGTATTGATAGGCAAAGGGATCTAGGTGCACAGGTCACTGAAAGTGGTAATGCTGATGGAGAAGGTAGTCAAGAAGGTATGTGGCACGCTTATCTTCATTGGTTGGAATATTGAGTTTAAAAATTAGCAAGTCATGTTGTAACTTTATAGAACCTTAGTTAGGCCGCACTTGGAATATAGTGTTCAATTTTGGTCACCACATTACCTGAAGGATGTGGAGCTTTGGAGAGGGTACGGAAAAGATTTACCAGGATGTTGCCCTAATATGGAGAGCATTAGCTATAAAGAAGGGTTGGAGAAATTTGGTTTGTTCTCATTGAAACGACAGAGGTTGAGGGTTGAGCTGACAGAAGTCTACAAGATCATGGACAGAGTGGTTAGTTAGAAGCTTTTTCCCAGGGTAGAAGAGTCAATTACAAAAGGGCACAGGTTTAAAAGTGTGAGGGGCAAAGTTTAAAGGAGATGTATAAGGCAGATTTTATACACAAGAGGGTAGTGGGTTCCTGGAACTTGCTGACAGAGGAGTAGTGGAGGCAGATACAATGGTGACTTTTAAGGGGTGTCTTGACAAATAGATGAATAGGATGGGAATAGAGGGATATGGTTCCTGGAAGGGTAGGGGTTTTCGTTGAGTCGGACAGCATGGTCAGTGAGGTTTGGGGAGCTGAAGGGCCTGTTCCTCTGCTGTAATGTTCTTTGTTCTTATGGATGCCCTAGCCTGCATTTATCCTAACTAAAATCATGAAAGACAGATTAGAAAATGCTTGCATTTCCGTAGCACTTTTCCGAACCTAGAATGTACCAAAATGTTTTGCAGCCAATGAAGTACTTTCGGATTACAGTCACTTGTAATGTTGGAATTATTTGATTATTATATATTGCTAATTGTGGGATCTTACTGTGTACAAATTGGCTGCCTCATTTTTCAGATTAAAGTAGCAACTACATTTAAGAAGCACTTTGATGGTTCTGAAAGCATGATTAGATCTCCCCCACCTTTGCAACTAATATTATGGTTAATCTTTTTTCATACATTGAAGTTGTAGTCTTGGAAAAATGTCATTGGATGGAGATTCCATTTTATTTAATGCTTTAATTTCATGATTGCTCTGAACATGTAATGAATTTATGCCCATGGTTTAATGTCAGATGTAGTGAAGAGGTGTTTTCAAAACTGACTTGTGCTGAAGTAGGTGCGTGTGTCAAAGTAATAATTCATAAAGAGGTAGCTTTTAATATTTTTATTTATCTTTGCTGTGAGAATGGCACTTGAGATTATCAGTTTTTTGCATACTAAAGATTACCTTCTCTGCAGAACTGAGTATTTCTGTGCAAATAAAAACAACTAGAATACAGGAAGAGGAAGAGGCCATTTCGCCTCTAATTCACCACTTAATGAGATCATGGCTGATTTGTGATTTAACTCCATATATGTGCCTTTGTATCAAATCTCTAAATAACTTTGACTAAGAAAAATGTATCAACTTCACATTAGAAATTAAGAATTGATCTAAAATCATTTGCAGCAGAGAGACTGTACAAATGAATATTAAGCCAAATGAAAGTAGGAAGTCCAGAATCCATCATTAGTCTCTAAAATTCCCTTCCTTGTATTTAAATTTATCTTTGGTCTTGCACAAACCCATCTCTGTAATCTTCTCCAGGACTACAATTCACTGAGGTCTCTGTGCCTTCTAATTTTGGACCCTTGCACATTGCCGATTTTGATTTCTCCACTAGTGCTGGCTGTGCCTTCAGTAGCCTGGGCCTTAAACTCTGGAATTTCCTCCCATCAGCTCTCCAGCTCTCTTTTTTTTAAGTCTTTCCATAGAAACATTGTTTGGACCAAGCTTTTAGTCACCTTTGGTTTGGTGATAATATGGATCTATCATGCCTTTGCAGCACTTTGGGATCATTTACTATGTTAGAGATGCTATATAAATGCAAGTTGTTTTGTGTATAGGCTTCTGGTGAAAACAAAATAGCAGTTCTTCTGATGCCCTTAGAGATAATTAAATGCTCCCTCTTTTGGTCCCACCTGTAAATCCTGGTTGCTTAAGTGAAGGACAGGAAGACGCCCAGCACCCAGGGAATACTATCAATGCAAATAACATTTGAGAGAAGAGACGTTGGTGAGAAATTTTAAAACTAAAAAACTTGCATGTAAATGCACAATCAATGGGTCAAATAGTTCCTCCTGTGCTGTACTATTCTTTGTTTCTTTACATCACCTGTCAGGACCTCAGAGTGTCTAAAATTGCTTTATAGCCAGTAAAATGCCTTTTGAATATAGTCATTGTTTTAAGAAACATGGGAAATGATTTGTGCATAGCAAAATCCCATAAACAATGACAAGTTACATGAGCAAATTTAGTTGGCTCTTCTGTGTTACAGTTTCCATTTCTATTGTTTTCTTCTCTATAAAAGGGAGTATTCCAGTTAAAAGCGAGGTAGCCAGAACTTGCTTCCTTCTCTAAGGTATGAGCAATCTAATGCATTGAGAGTGCTAACATCAATGTATCTTTCTTTTTATTCATCTCTATGTTGAGCAACATTGAGATGAATGTTTATGTTAAAGTATGGCAATATATAAGACTATATGAGGATACTATTGGTATAATTTTATTGTAAAATATCTTAATTCCTGAATCATATCTTTGATATGAATTATTGGACTATATATCATTGTCAATTTTTAAAATTTATTTAGTTTCGTTTTACATTTAATCACAGTGAGAAGTGACTGTTAATATTGTAGAGTTGAGGTTGCAGCTCCAGGAGTAATGATTGGTCTTCAAGTTCTCAGCCTATTGAGATTGGCCTTCCAGAAGTTTTAAAATACTCTTTGAACCCTCTGCGATTTCTGCACTCCTCCACTCTAATCTCTCGAACATCAGCAATTTTAATCTTTCCACCAATGGTGTCCTTGCCTTCAGTTGTCTGGACCCAAATTCTCTCCCTAAAACTTTCCATCTCTCTGCTTCGCTTCCCTTTTAAACCATGCTTTGTGTCACCTCTCCAACTATATCTTTACATAGTTTGCTGACAAGTTTTGTAATATTCCTGTGAAGCACCTTGGGCCATTTTACTATGTTAAGAAGTGCTAACTAAATGCAAGCTACTGTTAAATTCATAAAACTTGCAACCAAACACTGATTAACCCAAATGCCCTAATTTGGAGAAGGAGTTTTAGGATTATGGAAATGCAGCTAATATTAGCTGGGTCACATTGTATACTTGATGCTGGTGTGTTTCACAAATGGAATATAGGTCAGTGAAGGAATTGGGCTGTATTGGCATTGACTGGATGCTAATTTTCAGAAACCTGCAACCAATCACAAACCTGTTTGTGACATTTAAGCCAAATTTCAAATCCCAAATTAGTTATAGCTGTGAAGCCTTAGATTTTGTGCTCAGGCATCATACGGGTCAGAAATCATTTTGCTTCAATTACTACTCAGCTCTGTGTTATACAGAGATCAGTGACTTCATATTCCTGGGTTGGGAAAGTGATGGAAGTAGAGAAGAGAAATTGGGATCCTATTCTACTTCTACATCAGCTTTCAGTTGCTCGCGCCATTGTCTCTGTGTTGGAAAATCATGGATTCAAGGCCTATTCCAGATACTTGCGCATAAATCTAAGCTGACATGTCAGTGCTGTATTGAAGGAGTGCTGCATCATCAGAGGAGCAGTATGGAGATAGCACTGAAATGTTGGAGGAGCAGTACTGAGGGACTGCTGCAGTCTGTGCTTTCCATCCAACAGTGCAGCACTGACTCAGTAATAACAATGCCACAGCCTCTTAGTAGTGACACTGCGGCACTCCATTAGTAATTGTGTGTTCAAATTGTGAACTTGAATCCATGATCTTCTGACCCAGACGTGAGAGTGCAACTAGCTGAGCCACAGCTGACACTCACATTATTGAGGTTTTTTTAAAATCACCTTTAAAACTCAAACTGCACTTATTATCTAATTTGGACTTCTCAAATCTTTTGTGTTTAATATTCATGAATATGAATAAAGGAGACGTTCTATTCACTAGCACAGATGTTGTTCACCATAAATATTAAAGTTTAATCTCCATCCCTTCTTGTCAAAAAGAAAACATAGAATCTCTTCAATTCAATAAAGATGTTATTGGAGGAAAACATTTGAATTTTCAAGAAAATAAGATCTGGTTCATTTTGTTTACATTTCAAATGCTCCTGTGACAATTGCTTAAGAGAAGGAAAGCAAAAATGAAGCGTCCTGCCCTCAGACTGGAAAACAGAGAAATGAAATTCTTGCCCTTGGTGAATGCACAAACGAAACAAGGATCTGCATCTGCTATGTTCATTTCTTCTGAGATGGAGGCAGAGTATATTACTAACTTTACTGTTCTCTGTCTCCGTGAAGACTGACTCAGTTGGTTAAATGGACCGTGACTTCATATTATTGAGATTTTTTTGTTTCTGTTTGATAGTTTGCAAGTGATTTGAAGAGAAATGAATATATACATTTTTTAAAATGGAGAACGGAAATGAGGAATATAAAATATCTTCAATTCCTCCCCAGGGAGATGCATGGAAGATTTTTCATTGTTTATTTGAAAATACACTGTGCTGTTGTGTAGTTGTGAATCAGGAAGCCCATGTAGACAGTGCAGCCAAACAGGGTGTCTCAGACTGTGGGTATTGAACCATGTCAGGCTCCTGTGACTGGGAAATACTACCGTCAGAGTAATTTCAGGGCAATTTTAGTTGTAATTTTTACTGACTGGCTCATCCTGTTTGTATTCCTAGGCTTGAGTTAGCGACCAACTTGTAGCCACTGTTCTTGTAGCTATGAAGGTGAACCCTCCTGACATACACAGAGTCGCAACCCTTCAGGATTGGTCTAGTCTCTCCAGCAATTTATCTCAGAAACATTTTTAAAAATTTATTTATGGCATGTGGGTGTCACTGGCTAAGCCATCACTTATTGCCCATCCCTAGTTGCTCTTGAGAAGATGGTGGTGAGCTTCCTCCTTGAACTGGCTGCAGTCTCTGTGGTGTTGGTACATTCACAGTGCTATTAAGGAGGGTGTTTCAACATCCTCACCCAGTGACAGCGAATGAATAGAGATGGTAAGCAACTTTGAGGGTACCCTCCAGGTGGTGGTGTTTCAATGTATCTGCTGTTGTTGTCCTTCTAGTTGGTAGCTGGTCATGGTTTTGGAAGATGCTGTCTAAGAAGTCTCTGAATTTGTGCAGTGGATGTAGATGGTACATGTGGCTGCCAGCACGTTGATAATGGAGGGAGTGACTTTTTTGTTCTGGCTGGTGTAAAGCTTCTTGAGTGTTTTTAGAGCTGCACTCATTCAAGCAAGTGCAAGTATCACCAGGACACTACTGTGAAAAACTCTGAGCAGAGATAGGATTCCATTCGATATGCAGCACAGAAACAGGCTATTTGGTGTGACCAGTCCTGCTGTGTTCTTGCTGCACTCAAACTTCATTTCATTTTCTCACCTAAATCTATCATAGTAACCACCCTTCTCTCGTACGCTTGTGTTGCACCCCTCAAATGTATCTAAATATGTACGTCAATTAATCCTGGTGGTAGTGAGTTCCACATTCTCACCAATATCTTGGTAAATTTGTTTCTTCCAAATCTCCTATTGTTAGCTAGCCTATGTTGATGGCTCCTAATGATGCACTTTCTCACAAGAAAAAACATTCTCCCTGAGTCTGTTCTATTAACTTGCATGACTTTAAAAACATATTAAATGACATGAAAAAGAATTGTGTTTTTAAAAATGTGCTTCAAACATATTTTTAAATTTGTTCAAACAATATGGGAAAGACAGGATTAGTTAACCAATCAGGTAATGGAGAGTTTGCTTTATAATTGTCCCAGGGAGGAGGAGCACTGTGGCAATTGATGAGTTAAGTGGCTGATGGCTGGAGGAGAGGAGTGGGAAGGTCAGATAACAATACTCCAGGAACCTGCTCAAGTGGCATTGGCAACGCTCAATGTGATTTGTATTCTTGTGGCAGAAATTGAGCAGCAAAGCATGGCAAGTGATACAGAAGCAGCAAGGAATAGGATCCAAGTGAGAAGCAAGAACAACAATGAATTCCTAGAAAAACTCAACTGCTCAGGCCATATCTGTGAAGAGAAACTGAATTAACTTTTTAGACCATAAGACATAGACCACCAGGCCCATGGAATCTGCTCTGCTATTCAATCATTGCTGATATTTTTCTCATCCCCGTTCTCCTGCCTTTTCCCCATAACCCTGATCCCCTTACTAATCAAGAACCTATCTCTGACTTATAAACACTCAATGACCTGGCCTCCACAGCCTTCTGCGGCAAAGAGTTCTACAGATTCACCATTCTCTGGCTGAAGAAATTCCTCCGCATCTCTGTTTTAAAGGATTTTCCCTTTAGCCTGACAAACTTGGCTATTGACCTTTGATTAGATCTTCTGCTGAAAGATCCTCACCCTGAAATGTTCATTCTATTGTCCTCCAATAATGCTGAGCTTTTTCCAGCATTTTGCCTTGGTTTTATGTCATATTTCCAGCATCCGCAGTATTCTATTTCAATGTCCCTGAGAGATGAAGCTACTAGTAGCTAATGTACTGCAATTTCTCTGACCCAGTCAAAATTGTCTTTAGTCTTTTTGCCCAATAGTTGGGCAACTACTCTTCATCCACCAAGATGTTTCATAATAAAATTCTTATTTTAAACTTTTGCCTTATTTATCAGATTGAAGATCATTGATTATCCTACATTTAGAAATATTCCTCCCAACTCTGAGCTTCTTGTATTTTAGCAATTTTACTTATCGTTTTGTGAATTTTCTAGTAATTTTTGAGCATCAATAACTTAATATTTTGGTGACTTTAAAAAAAAGTTCAAGCTGTTGTCAGATCAGGGCAGATGATTTGAGTTCCAGGATTCTGAGGTTCAGGGAATGAATGTGTAGGCTGGATTTAGTTTAAACCCCAGCGCGGTTATGAAGTTTTTGTTTAGTTCTTGCGGGCTGGACGGGAGGATGCATGTTGTGTTGAAACAATGCATCCTCACTGCAGAGCATTCAGAAGCGGCATAGCGACTACATTGCAAAAAAGGTATTTCATTGACTGTAAATAACAACAATCACACTTTTTTCAGGTAGTAACACATCCCAAGATGCTACTGAGGCTTGTAAATCAGATAACAGTTCAACAGAGCCAAATGAGAAGTTTAGACAGATGATCAAAAGCTTGATCAAAAATAAGCTTGGGATCATCCGAGATTTGAAAAGCGACAAATAAATGCAAATCTTTATTTACAACTTTGCTACAATTAAAAGATGCTCCCTTATCTCGTCCCCAGTGAGAATATCCTGCTGGTTTGACATATTTTCCTGTAATTTATTTTAACGTTTTCAATGTAAATATATTTCTGCATGCTTAACGTTTTTTATCAGTTCAAAACACGAACCTGAACAACATCTTTCAAGTGTAGCCCATCCTGACGGAATGAAAGAGTCCTGTGTGTTGCCGATAAGGATCCCACGTGAAATGAGTTTGACAGATACAATCCAGTTCTTAGAGTGAGTGCCATAGAGATTTAAACTGTCCCTACTCGCGTTCTATTTCGCCATCTCTTCAGACTGTAGACCAGCTGAGCTACAAGTTCCATTGGTGTAGATTGGAGTTCTGGCACGTTTATAGAACAGCATTGATGGAAGCTTTATTCTACAAAAGCCTGGTCTTTACCTCTGAGTGCATGACAATTGTACCAAAATACACTAACATCCTCCGTTTTGATCCCAAGATGTGCCACTGTCCTAGCCAATCTCGCATCTTCACAAACTTAAAAACAAACAAATTATCTGTTCATTCTGTGTGCAAACTGGCTGCCATGTTTGTTAAGACAATGACCACACTTCCAAAAAATGTTACATTGGTTCTAAAATATTTTAGAGCGTTCTGAAAGTGCTAAATACATGCAAGCCTGACTGCACAAAAATCATACTGGACAGAACCTGTCCTGTTCACGGGTGTACTTTTCAGTGTTGCTGTATGGTTGTTTTTTTTTGCCTTTCAGCAATGCCGCGTATGGTGGCAACTCTACAGCCGCCTTGTGAAATCAACTAACCCAGCCGCGGGTCCAATTGATTAAAATCCAGCTAGTATTTGCAATAACTAGAAAACATGGCAAAAGTGTGATTGAATTCTTAGCAAATTATTCCAGTGTCACTCCGTTTCTGTTGTTTGAAGCATATAGCGTAGGTCTATCATACATTCCTGAAATTTCGAAAAGGTCCGTGAGAAAATGAGCAGGAAGATGCCACATTGAATTTGTTTGTGAGGATGCGGGATAGGCCAGGACAGTGGGGAGAACTCCCCGGTATGTAAAATGATATCTTTTACATGCACCAGGAAAGGCAGTTAGGACCTCATTTTGATTGCACCTCCGACAGCGCAGCACTGCCTCAGTACTGCTGTGTGTGTATCGGCTGGAATTGTGTGGTATGGGATTCAAATGCACAACCGTTCGACTCGGGCGAGAGTGCCGCTCCCTGTCCAGAGCCAGCAGTGTAGAATGGCTATACAGGCGTGAGTAAGGGCAGCTGGCACGCAAGGAAATTATACTCTCAGTTCGAGTCAGTCGGCTCCAGAAGACAGCGAAGGAATTAAATAAAATATATTTGGAAACCGGCAAGGAAATTGTTGGTCTGAGTGCAGCTGCCCAGTTTCAATGTTAATCACAGCAACCATGTGTGTGTATTGTGTAAACCTGTGATTGCTGCTGTGTAGCGGCTTATGCTAGTGTGGATTAGATAGTCGGCTGGTTAGTGAGAGAGGAAAGGATTTTAAAACAAAAATAATAATAAAAGGCAGAAATGTTAAAGAAATAACTAACTGGGTGTGCATGTGGGCTTCAGTGCAACGTTTGCTCGCATCATTAACCTGCATATAACAAAGGAGCCAATCAGATAAATTAAATGCGCAGAGAGAGGGAAAATGCTGTTAGTGTCTGCAGGGTTTGCAGGACCTTAATTGATCTTTTAATGGACCAGATGAAGCTTTCAATTCCGTGGCTTATTTCATTGAATTACCAGCCTGCGCTCAATGATTTATGCACTCGATGTTGTATGAGAATCCCGGGGAATCTCAGCCCTGCTTCTGTAACTCAGCGAGTGTGCGCGCAATGAAATTAACTGCTGAAGCAACGCGCGGTGAACAATGCAGCTCCCCGGGTAATTCAATTCTTTTTAAACCATGCATATTGATGTGAGCCACATCAGGAGGGCGAGGGGAATCTTTCCTCCCAGGTTCTGGGCAGGATACTGTGTGTGTTGTACTGAAAGCAAAATTTGAAACAAAATAAATAGATTGCATCTGGAGGGGGTGAGGGATCAGATATTGCTGCTCTGGGTAATTTACGCTCGCCTCTCCCCGGTTAGTTGCTCAGATGTATGAGCGTGCTCAGGAACAACTTTCATCCCAACACGACTTTCTCCGGGTTTTATTATTTAGATTCTGCGCATCGTCTGACGAATAAATAGAAGTTTAATGAGCCTCGCCAAAAAAAACCTGCTCTTGCATAAGAAAGCTGTAGCATAACTCTAATGTGAATTTCAGTATGTTAACCCATGCGAACAAATGTGTGCTCGCTGGCCTGTGACTTTATTTATCTTATTCGCAAACAGTCAATTCCAATACGCGTGGGAGTAGATAAATAAAGCTTAGAGAGAATTGTCTCCTTCAAGCCCCCTTTGTCTTCTCTCTAGAATGCCCCACTCTTCGCTCTAGCACAGTTTCATTCGTGTCTGCACTGCTGTGCTCTGTCCAAACAGGCCATTCATCACAAACCAGCTTTGATAATGAGTGCCAGAGGGGCTATTTGACTGCGGAATGCTTCATAGAAAGCAAAAACAATCTTGACTTCATTCTGCAGATATGTGCATGCTTATTACAGCAAGATAACAATCAGGCTTTTGGTTTTTTTCGTCTGTCAGCAAGGCCAAGAAGACCAGTTTTAGCTACAGCCATCCAAACTGAAATCACTTATAGAAGCATAGAAGATAGGAGCATTGGGGAATCATTTGGCCCTTCTGAGCCTGCCCTGCCATTCATTACAATCATGGCTGATGGTCCAACTGGACTCCCCCATGATTGGGAATATCCTCTCTGCATCTACTCTATCTAGTCCTGTTAGAATTTTATAAGTCTCTATGAGAACCCCCCCCCTCATTCTTCTGAACTCCAGTGAAAACCTAGTCAATCTCTCCTCATACATTAGTCCTGCCATCGCCGGAATCAGCCTGGTTACCCTTCACCGCACTCCCTCGAGAACAAGAGTGTCCTTCCTCAAAAAAGGAGACCAAAACTGCCCAGAGTTCTTGGTGCGGCGTATCAAGGCTTGTATAATTGCAACAATGATGTAAAGATGCCGGCGTTGGATTGGGGTGGTAAAAAATTGGTGTTGCTAAATTCTTACTAATTGCAACAACACATCCCTACTCCTGTACCCAATTTCTCAAATGTCACATGACATTTGCTGCCTTTGCTGCCTGCTCCATCTGTATGTTTACCTTCAGTGATGGTGCACAAGGAGACCCAGATCCCGCTGCACATTCCCGTCTCCCAATTTACAACCATTCAGATAATCTACCTTCTTGTTTTTGCTTCCAAAGTAAATAAACTCACATATATCCAAATTATACTGCATCTGTCCTTGATTTACCCACTCACCCGACCTGTCCAGATCATATTATCTTGCCACGGATCAGGATTTGGACATTTTCTTGATACATTCATAGGATTTGAATATCACTAACAAAACACAATTAATTAAAAATTCTTAATTGCCTTTGAGAAGATGGTGGTATTAGAAACATAGAAAAATACAGCACAATACAGGCCCTTCAGCCCTCAATGTTGTGCTGAGCTATGTCCAAACCCAAGATCAAGCTATCCCACTACCTGTCATTCTGGTGTGCTCCATGTGCTTATCCAGTAACCGCTTGGAAGTTCCTAAACTGTCTGACTCCACTATCACAGCGGGTAGTGCATTTTACATCCCAACCACTCTCCGAGTAAAGAATCTACCTCGGACATCCCTCCTATATCTCCACCATGAACTTTATAGTTAAGCCCCCCTAGTAACAGCTACATCCACCCAAGGAAATATTCTCTGCATGTCCACTCTACTTATCCCCCTCATCATCTTATAAACCTCTACTAAGTCACCTCTCATTCTCCTCTGCTCTAAAGAGAAAAGCTGCAGCTTCCTAAATCTTTCCTTATAAGATCTACCCTCCAAACCATGCAGCATCTTGGTAAATATCCTCTGCACTCTCTCCAATGCTTCCACATCCTTCTTATAGTGAAATGGCCAGAACTGCACACAGTATTCCAAATGTGGTCTCACCAAGGTCCAGTATAGTTGCAGCATAACCCTATGGCTCTTAAACTCAAATCCCCTGTTAATAAACACTAACACACTATAGGCCTTCTTCACATCTCTATCCACTTGAGTGACAATCCTCAGACATCTGTGAATGTGAACCCCATGATCTGTTACTCCACATTTCTCAGAATCCTGTTGTTGACCCTGTAATCCGCATTCAAGTTTGTCCCACCGAAATGAATCACCTTGCACTTATCTTTAAACTCCATCTGCCACTTTTTGGCCCAGCTCTGCATCATATCAATGTCTCTTTGGAGCTTGCAAGAGCTCTCCGCTTCATCCACTACTCCACCAATCTTGGTGTCATCAGCAAATTTACTAACCCACCGTTGAGGCCCCTCTTCCAAGTCATTGATAAAAATCACAAATAGTAGAGGACCCAGCACTGATCCCTGTAGTACACTGCTAGTAACTGCCCTCCAGTCTGAAAATTTTCCTTCCACCACCACCCTCTGTCATCTACAACACAGCCAGTTACTTATCCAGTTGGCCAAATTTCCTTCGAGCCCACACCTCCTTACTTCTTCATGAGCCTACTGTGGGGAACCTTATCAAACACCTTACTAAAATAAGCATGATCCATCTTCTTGAATCACAAGAGTTCATGTAATGTAGGTGCGCTCACAATGTTGTTAGGAATAGAGTTAGTGACAACAAAGAAATGACGATAATGTTCTAAATCAGGACAGTAAGTGACTTGGAAGAGAATATCCAGGTAGTGATGGTCCCATATGTCCCCTGCCCTTGGAGTTCTAAGTAACAGTTTTGGAAGATGCTCCAAAGATCTTGTTAGTTATTACAATGCATCTTATAGATGGTATACACAACCACATTTGTGCAACAATAATGGGAGTGAATGTTTCAGTTGATGGATGGATGTTGATCAAATGGGTTGCTTTGTCTTGGGTGATACTGAGCTTCTTGAATGTTGATGGAACTGCATTCATTCAGGCAAGTGGACTTGTAAGGTAAAAATTAAAGTCTCTATAAACCCCATAGGCTGTTCTCCCCTTTGAGATGGGGATAGCTGAGTGATAGTGATTTAACTTGAGGATCACCACATTTCAGGGGTTAGAGGACAAGGCCTTCATAAATAATCTCAGCTGGTATGGGAATTGAACCCATGCTGTTGGTGCTGCTGTCCATCACTAACTACCTGTCAAGCCAACAGAGCTAAACCCAGTACTTATTTGTGCCTTATAGATGGTGGGCAGGCATTGGGAAGGCAGGATTCCCAGCCACTGATCTGCTTTTGTAACCACAATATTTATATGGCCGGACCAGCTAAGTTCCTGGACAATGGCAATGGCACAACATTGATGGTGGAGAATTCTGTAATGACAGTGCCATTGAGAGTGAAGGGGTGCTGTTTAGTTTCTCTCTCATTGAAAATAACCATTGCCTGGAACTTGCATAATACAAATGCTACTTGCCATTTAACTGCCATAGCCCGAATGTATAGGAACATCACCACTTGTAAGTTCCCCTCCAAGCCACATATATATTCCTTCATCATCATTTCAAAGTCATGGAACTCCTTTAACAGTCCTGTGATTGTACCCACACCACATGGACTGCAGCTGTTCAGGAAGACAACTCACTAACATCATCTTAAGACCAATGGGGATGGGTAATAAATGCTGACCTTGCCAGCGAAGCTCATATCAGGATTAATTTTAAGAATGCACTGTTTACTATAAAATCTTACACTGGGATTTTTACATCATGCAATTTTTGTTGGTTCTTTATTACATTCTCCTGTTGGGAGAGTGAAAGGAATTATTCTGCTTATGGAAAATATCCATGAATTCTGTGGGCACAGCAAGTGAGGTCAATTTTCTATCTGGAATTCCAGTGCTGCTTTGATGAATCTGACTTTCAAGAAAATGATCATTAAAGAAAAGAAGGTATGAGAGAGAACTGAAACCCCTGCCTTTACCCCTTACTTCCTGTAATAAGTGTATTTTTGCCGAGGAGGATGTGGATGTTTTGTAAGCATTGTGCGAGATGAATTTGAACAACCAGCAGCAAGCTTTTTGTGTGTTTAAATGAAACAAATTATTCACCCACATGTTCATCCCAAAAATCTAGTGCTATGTTGCTCAAGCCTCTCCCCGCTCTCTTTCTTACTCTCACACACACACACACTCTGAAGTTAATCAGATTAGTATATTTTCACAAGTTACAAACAAAGGAATTGTTTGTAAAGCACATCATGGGCTTGACTTGGTACTGGCCAGATGAAGAAGGGGACCTTTTCCACTTTTTAAAGAGTAGCTCAGAGAATTCAAAAATCAAGGTCATTCCCTTGAAAAGATTAATGTAACTAAAAGTTAGTTGCTTTTAGTCTTAATCCTGGGAGGTTAGTTTTCTCGGTGACTTGAAAAGGAATAGGCTTGAAGAATATATTATACGATGTTGCAGTCTCCAGTTTTAAAGCATAGATATTTCTGTCTGTTCCTTGCCATGTTGTTTGCAAACTGACTTGTTTCTCCCTAGGATATGGAATGTGTTAAGTTGTTTAAAGTCAGTTTCAATCAGGTGCCCATCTGACCAATGCTTCTGTTCCCCACCCAGAATGATTTGAAGTTCCAAGCCATTGCTCCACAATAGTGAATGAATGGTGGCCATGTTTATTTATAATGAACAAGTTTTGCTGCAGTTCTGCTTGATAAGTTTTGAGGTTGGAGACAGGAAGTCTAAGAATCCATAGATTTTGAGTTTTAGCTGAGGTCACAAACTATAGGAGCTGTAAATTCCACAGAGAGTGTTATCTTGGTATGTCTGTTCAAAGGTGACAACCCATGGGGGTGGGAATCATTTCAACAGGGACTTTCTAGAAACTTGACATTGGCTTGAAGAAATCTTAGCTTTTTAATGTCCATTTTTGAACAAACAAAACAACAGTTCCAGAAAATCCTATACTGAGTAAGTCCATATTTAACTTATGAATTTTACACAGCATGGCATTGGTTCTGAAATATTCAAAATTATTAGAATCTTTTCATTAATTTACATGAGAATCAGGTTGTCTGCCTCTTCCTCTGCATCAAAACCTCTGAAAAGACTTGCATTTTCACATTGCCTTTTGCAACCTCAGGACATCTCAAAGTGCTTTAAAGGTAATGAAGTATTTTTGAATTTAAGTTATTGATGTAATATGGGAAACATGGCAGTCAATTTGTATACAGCAACCTCTCAGAAGCACCAAAGGGTCACCCTGACTCAAAACGTTGCCTCAGGTGTTGTCAGACCTGCTGAGATTTTCCAGCATTTTCTTTGTGTCTCACAAGCGCGAAAACAACTAGATTTTTTTTACTGGTTGTGGGATAAGTATTGATCCCTCACTCTTCTTCAAATTAATAAGTCTAGGGCCTTTACATTCACCTGGGAAAATAGATGAAATTTTAGCTTAACCTCTCCAGTGAAAGATGCCACTTCTGATAGTGTAGCACTCTCTCAGTACTGAACTGGACAGGTCAGCTTAAACATTCATGTTCAAGACTCTGAAGTGGGACTTGAGCTTTCTGAGAGATGAGAGTGTCACTTTATGAGCTAGGTCTGGTGAAGAGAGTCCTGAGCTTGAAGCAAAGACAACAGCAGCTCTAAGCTGGACAATGTTTTACTTTTATCTCTATATATTTATGTGGATACTGGACTGAGTCTTTCCCTCAGCGGGAGCATTCCAGCCTCTAGATTAGAATATGCAGAATTCAAATTCCATTTCAGACAATCCCCAGAGAATGGAATGCAGACATCTGGGTTGAAAATCTGGGATTGATATCCAGTGGAATCCTCGGGTCCAAGCATTATGGATCCACCATTTGTGATACAGATTCTGGAAGCCATAAAACACCTACCCCATAGGGTGAAATAACGATGCCTACGATCAAGTCACAGACTGTTAATGAAATTGCAAATCTTTCAACAACTTTACACCATTCTGTCCAGGAAAGGAACGTGAAGATAATGAAATAGGATAGGATTCTTTCTGATTCTTCAAGGTTGGAAGAACATCCTTATGCAGATGGACCTTTATAAGGAAATAGTGAACAGAATCTCATTATATTTTAGGTCTTGCAGAATGAAAACTAAACAATGAAGGAGGCTGTGCAGATGCCCAGGGAGTCTCTGAACCTATCAGGGATGTTAAAAGATCATTTTTGTCTGCATATGTCAATGTTCAATATCAGATAAAGTTATTAAGTTTTCAGCACTAGCTGTTGTTTTTCTTAATATACATTTATTGTTGTCTTTTTCTGTTTCTCATACTGTACACCAGGAGACTTTCTATCCACTGCCCACAATGGTACCACTCTAAAGCAGCTTGAATGGGGAGATGATTCCTCCTCCCTTCCTGTTTTCCCTTGCTCCTCAATTTTCTCCCCTCCCAAGATTACACTCCTTATTCATTCTCTCTTGAAGACTGACCCTGACATAGGAGCAGTTCTCTGGACACCTGTAAATCTCCATTACATCTCAAAAATGGACATTCGAGTGTTGGCTTAAATAGACTGTCAGTATTTCCCCTTCTCCTACCCCTCTGTTCCTCAGAGTCTCGTTTTTTTTGGACTGGGATTATCCAGTGTCAGTTATCTTTTTATGAAGGATTTCGCTGTATGCTGAGATGCTAGCGAAACATGTTTTCAATAATGGCCAATGAAGAATCACTTCTGCTCTTACTGCTGGCCTGGGCTCATTGGAAAGGATTAGTTAACCTGTTTGGCCGTGTTAGCCATGGAAGGAGCTTTCATGGCAAGTCCTGAAGTGGGACTTGGACTTGAACTTGGCACTTGTGACTCAGAAACAAGGCTTCTACCCACTGTGCCACAAGACCTGCAGAGTCTCATTAAAATATGTGCATGACTGATTGGAGTCTTTGAGCCCACCTACATGTCACTCCACTCTCCCTTCCCCTACCTTCTTTAAAACCTGAGCTGAATCTGAGTTAAAGATTTTTAAAGTTTAACATCCCGTCCAACCCCCAACTCTCAGATTTCTACGGATTAGCAATTCAGTAGTAATTGCTAAAAATGTTAACATTTTCCTTTGCTAAGATTGTGAATCAGATTTTGTTACACTGGAGCAAACTATTGATTATCTTGACTCTGTTTTGTTTTACATTAGGTCAATTTGGAGATATTGCAAACATCGCAGCCCAGGACCTGCCCAGTATTATGAAGCAGGGTTATTTGGAGAAAAAACGCAGAGGTACAGAATAAAAAGATTTCTCTGTCTTTTAATCTTTTTGCCTTGTGACCGTTCTTGAAATTTAAAAAATGCATCAGCTTTTTTTCCTTCTGGTGAATGTAACCAGATGAAGGAGTTGTTTTTCACTGCTTTACTTCCAGTACCAGTTTATATACAGCTGAGAGAGATGGGATGAAAGTTTTCATTCTCAGGATGACTGTGAAATGTCTGAAGAGCAATGAACATAGACAGTCTGAGCTTAGTTCAGCATCTAACAAACTGCTGTTCTCTGTAGTGTATAAATACAATAGACAATGAGAAAATGTAACTCAATCTGTTGCATAAGTGGTTCAGAGAGGATCTGAGGAAAAAAAATTCACCCAAGGGGAATGGAAAAATGAAATGCGCAGCCTAAGAGAGTGGTGGAAGCAGATATTCTTGCAGCATTTAAGAAGCATCTGGACAAGCACTTAAATTGCCAAAGCATAGTAGACTAAGGTCTAATTAAGTGCTGGTAAATGGGATTAGTATAGATTGATATTTGATGGTCGGTATAGACATAGTGGGCAGAAAGGCCTATTTCTATGCTTTATGACTTTCTCAATGACTCACCACTTGCCAAATCAGAATATTACTAAAAATAAAGTTCAGGAGATGCTATTCATCCAAATTAGAATCCAGCCATCCACTTCTTAAATTCCACTAACTTACCAGTGAGTATTACTCATGTTACCATTACCTACCACAACTTGTCCCTTTGAACGAAATAATTTTTCCTGAAAATATGTGTGACAAGTAGCATTTGTATAGAACCTGGAACAAGATAGTCATCTCCTAGCACTTCATTGAAGTTTAATGAAGCAAAGATGAATGTCAGGCCATTGACAATATTCAAAAAGGCTGAAATCTTAGTCAGAGTTGGTGGTTTTTTAAGATAGATTTTAAACAAAGTGAGAGAGTTGGAGAAATTTAAAGACTGAATTCCACAGCTTGAGAGCTAAATGGTTAATGGCACAGCCAACAATAGTGGAACTAAGAAAATCAAAAAAGTGAAAGTTGGAGGAACATCAGGATTTGGACGGTTTTAGGGCTGAAGGAGGAAATAGAGAATGGGATGGGACAAGTCATGAAACAGAAGATGAGAATTTTAAATTTAAAGTATTGAGAAGTGGAACCAGTATTGGTCAATGAGCAATGAGGTGTTGGGTAAGCTAGATTTAAATTAATGTTTCACTAATTTAAATTTATATTGTCTTGTCCTTCTGACCTGACTTGTGCGGAAATAATATTCCAGATTCATCTTATCTGTACACCATTTATTCTTTTATATATCTTGGTAAGATTCTCTTTAACTTCCTTTTCTCTCAGCCACACAGTTTAATCTTCTCTAATCTCTCCTCATAACTCATCTTCTGTACACGTGCAATCATTCTTGTTCCTTTCTTGTTGATTATCATCAGTGTATAAGTGTTCTATTTAGAAGCATTGTGCATAGAATACTGCACATAAGTCTGGTTACAATCCATTCTGTGATTGACTTTTCCTAATAAATAAAGTTACAGCTTTATTTACTTATTACAGGGGAAGGAATTTGAACACATTCTACCAAAATGCAATTAAACATCCATGCCATACTGGAGCACAGTGCATAGTTCTTGTCTCCATATTATAAAAAGGATATTGAGGTGCTGGAGAAGTTCCAAAAAATGCTTAAAAGTCTTATTACAGAGGTTATAACTATCAGGAGGGACAGAACTGTTGGGTAGAAAATAGAAAACTGAGAGGTGACCTGAAAGGAGCAGTTTGATACAGAGAGAATGTTTCCACTTATGGTTGAAATAAAAACTAAGGACCATATTTATATATACGATGGTTGGTAATAAATCCAATGCAGAGGTAGCAAGGGAGGTCGACGAAAATAGTATATTCCATTTAGTCTACATGGATTTTAGCAAGATTTTTGATTTGGTCTTACATGGCAGATTGGTCACAAAAATAAAAGTCTGTGAGACTCAAGGCAAAGTGGTAATTTGGATTCACTATTGGCCCAAAATCAAGAGACAAAGGAGAATTATTGGTGTGTGTTTTTGAGACTGAAAGGCTGTTTCTAGTGAGGTTCTATAGGGCATCCTTTGCTTTCTATGGTATAAATCAATGATTTAGACTTGAAAATTGGGGGGGAATAATGAAAAAGCTTGTAAGTAATACAAAAATTGCTTGTGTGGTTGACAATGAAGAAAGGTGTAGAGAGTAGGAAGAAAGCAAAGGACTAGTCAAATTGGTAAAACAGTGGGAAATTACATTCAATCCAGAGAAATGTGAGATCGTACATTTGGGAAGCCTCAAAAAAAAGGGAATGCAAGAAATGGTGGGATACTAAGAGAGAATAGAGGAATCTTTCATGTATGTCCACAAATCTTTGAAAGTACCTGAACAGACAATTAAGGTGGTTAAGAAGCATTTGAGATACCAACAAAAGGCTGAGGCATAGTGGAGCATTGTTGTATGTTATTGTTATGATTGCCCAGATACTTGGAAGCAAACATCCAGGGGAAAAAATAATTGAGAGGGCAATGAAGTTGTTTGTTTTTGTAATTTTCTGTCAACTATTATTGCTTCCAACTTTAAAAAAAATACTGGACATAGAGAAGTAAAGGCTGCTTGACCAAAATCAAATACCATCCAATTAGATAAAAAAGACACTTGCTTACCAATTGAGCTTGGGAAGGTGAGACGCCACAAGATGGACATGTTGGGCGACGTATATTGGGAGTGTGGGGGCAGGGCTTTTGAGGTCATTCAAAAACAGCTCCTGGGTAACATCTAAACAAGTAACCAGTGAGATAGGCAAAACTGCAACCACTTCACCCAGTAAATCCAAATCTCCTGAAAGATATCTTTGTAGGCACACTGCACATGTCTTGGATTTGAAATGTATGATTTAACAAGCAACATTAATAGTTTTTTGTTATTTTACTAGTTGATTTCTGAGATAATAGAGATCAGTAATGTAAAATGCCTACAGTATTAGGCTGAGAACAGCATTTTTAGTTAATTAGTGTAATCTGCCATTTTCTACAAGATTTTATCTCTTGCAATCAAGTAGCTAAGATCTCGCAAAATTTCCCTGTCAGTTTGAAAGACACTCTCATCTGCCAGTATTTCCACAGAGACCTCTTTTTTTCCTAAGTGTCTTATATTGTTTCTTTGTGATCTGCACAGTCCATTACACAGGAAGACATTGCTGATTGAATGTTGTGTTCATTACACAGGGGAGCACTGCCAGTCTCTGCCTTGTAGAGGAGGGCGCCAACCTTTCTTAAAGTTAATTAAGATCAAACATTTCAGGAACAGGAAAAGACCAGTAAGACTCAGCCAACCTGTTTTGTTTTCAGAACACAACTCCAGCCTTCAATTCCCTGTATCTGACTAAGCACATAGGAAAAAGCCATTCAGCCCTTTGAGACTGTTCCACCATTCAATTAAATCATGGTTGATTTGTATCTTCACTTTTTCTGTCCTTCTGGGTTCAATAACCTTTTGTAGCCCTATCTAGTGAATCTGAATTTCAAATGTCACCCTAGCCTCAATAGTTTTTTGATGGAGGACGTTTCTCCTCCTCTTTGTGTGAGGAAGTGCTTCCAGACACCACCCTTGAATGGCCTGGCTTGAATTTTAAGGTTATGCTCCCTTGTTCTGGACTTAGTCTCTTGAACAGGTTTATACTGATTCAACGTCCAACCCCAGTCACCTGTTTCACATTTTAAGTGTCCCTTCGTTGAAAAGTTACATTTGGTTCTCTCCTCTAATTTCAACTTTATCTCCCTAGCGGTTTCAATCATTGCCCATTGTGGACAGTTTGTTTTTGCTTGGGAAGGAAAAATCCTTCAGATTGATATCACCTGAAACATCTAGTAGTAGGAAACTGATCATGTTATGAGCAGACTGTGATGAAAGTTGTAGGAATGTGTGAATTACTGGATAAAAGAAAGACCAAGGCCCACCCAGTTCTCCTTCTGCCATCTTGACAGTCACGTAATGCAATGATAATCACAGCAGTCAGTCTCTCTCTAGGTAGGACCCAGTTATTGCTGGCATGCTATATCTTTTTTGTCCCCCGAACAGAGAGTCCAAACATGGTGAGGGTAGGCACATTATCAGCCAACCTGCAAAGAAGTAGGTAAACTGTGATGTCATGCAAACATGTAATAAAGAAAACCTGAATTGATATAGTGCTTTTCGTGACCTCAATATCCCAAAGCTCATGGCTAACGAAATGTTTTTTTACAGTCATCTGAAGAAACATGTCAGAAAGTCTGAGATATGAACTAGGAGTGGGAGTCAGTCAGCCTTTCATGACTGCTCCAATATTCAATAATCGGTATTCTGCATTCACTCCATTTCCTTGCACTATCCCCATCATATCCTTTTGATTTCCTTAGCGCTCAAAAATGTTTGATTTCAAGCTTGAATTTACTAACTAACTGAATATCCATAGCCTTTTGAGGGAAAGGATTCTGGAGATTCCCCGTCTGTAACCGGAATTTTACTGGCATACCCACCCAAGATTGCGTCCGAGGCCAATGGAAAATGCCGTTCTGTAAGCCTAAATCAGGGTGGGCATGTCAGTAAAATCAGGGCTTCTGAGTTAAGGAACTTCTCCTCATTTCTGACCCAAATGATCATCCCTTTGTTTTGAGACTGTGACATGTATATCTAAATTCCCTAGCTGGGGGGAAATATTTTTCCCATATTTCTGTGTGCGGTAACCTCCCACAATAGAAATATAATAATGAGCAGAAAATAGGTTTCTTTTCATGTCAGTTGAAGAATAAAAATGAGCCAGGACACTACAAAGAACTCTCTGCCTCTGCTTTGAAATAGTGCCATGGGATCTTTTACATTTGCCTTAAAGAGCAAATGTTCCATACCCCATAAAATCTCTTTAATGACTCCTTTTAATTCCTAATCACAAGTTTTTTGTCTGGAAGCGATCAATTCCCGATTGCCAAGAAACATCTAATTCCTCATTCAAGCCCATATTCTTTATGTCTGATTTGACTGCATGTAAGAAGTCTCACAAGACCAAGTTAAAGTCCAACAGGTTTACTTGGTAGCAAACGCCACTGGCTTTCGGAGCACTGCTCCTTCATCAGCTGAGTGGGGAGTTCCTGACAAACTGACGAAGGAGCAGCATTCCAAAAGCTAGTGGCATTTGCTACCAAATCAACCTGTTGAACTTTAACCTGGTGTTGTGAGACTTCTTATTATGTTTACCCTAGTCCAACGCTGGCATCTCCCCATTTTGACCACTTGTGTTAGCAGACTGTTCACCTGCTGAACCCCTCGGAGATGGATTGTTACCTCCAGCCAATTCAAGCACTATCCTGGATGACCTCCCATCATCTACCCTCTGTAAACTTGATTTCATTCAAAACTGCTTCCCTCATATCCTAACTTGTACAAAGTCCCATTCAGTCATCAGCTCCCTGTGAAGGTGCCCAGTCTAGTAACACATCCCATTTAAAAAAAAACTCAACCTCATGTTCATGCCTCACACCTCCCTGTCTTTGCGAACTCCACAGCCCCTACAACCTGCCAAAATCTACACACAATTCCATTTCTGGCCTCATGCACCTTCCCCATTTAAATCATTCCACTATTGAAGATTGTCCCTTCAACTGCCCAGGTCCCATACTCTGTAATTTCCTCCCTAAACCAGTTGTTTATTGTTTGATAATGCTCCTGTTAGTACCTTGATTTGTTTTACACATTAAAGATGCTATATAAATGCAAGTTGTTGTTATGGGAGGATATAAAAATCCATTCTCATTCTGTACCCAAATAATATTTGTGCACTGTCAGCAGGCTTGTTGTGCTAGGATTGGTGGGGGAATGGGGAATGGGGTTGGGAGTTGGGGAGTGGTGAGGCAGAATGTGCCAGTTCATTTTTTCCATTTCTAAATTAAATCTCCTGAAAATTAAATTTTGACTGTTCTTTTTTTCTTTAGATCACAGTTTCTTTGGTTCCGAGTGGCAGAGGCGTTTTTGTGTGTTGAACACAAATATGTTCTATTACTATGGCAGTGAGAAAGGTACCAGCACTATCTTTGCAAAGTTAATATGGTCTTCTACATGGGACCCTTGCTGAAATGTAGATCTCTAAACTCCTTTTATACTAATAAGATATGTGCATCTTAATATTCACAAGATGTACTAGTCTCTGGCCAGGCTGGCATTCATTGCCTATTCCTTAATCATCCTGAGGTTTTGTGCAGCTGAATGGCTTGTTCGGCCATTTCAGAGGGCAAGAAAGAGTGAACCACGTGAAGCAGAAATAAACCATAGATCATAGAACCCTACAGTGCAGAAATAGGCCCTTCGGCCCATCGAGTCTGCATCAAACACTATCCTACCCATGCCCTATCCCCATATCATTACACATTATACCCACTAATCCTGCTAACCTACACATCCCTGGACACTAAGAGGCAATTTCTTAGCATGGCCAATCAACGTAACCCGCGCATCTTTGGACTGTGAGAGGAAACCAGAGTACCTGGGGGAAACCCACGCAGACAAGAGGAGAATGTGCAAACTCCACACAGAAAGTGATCCAAACCGAGAATCAAACACAGCACCCTGGAGCTGTGAAGCAGTAGTGCTAACCAATGTTATTGTCCATTCCAATTTGTAGACCTCTTGAGTTTTCACCATGGAACTCTGAATGTGCATGGTGGTGGGAATATCACTGGACTAATAAGTTAGAGGCCCAGGTCAATGGTGGGCATCTAGTGGGATTTAAATAAGTTAATAACTAGAATATAAAGCTGGTCTCAATAATGGTGACCATGATAGCTATTCTTGAGTGTAAAAATTCACCTAATATCTTTTAGTGAAATAAATCTGCCATCCTTACCTGGTCTGGCCTATGTGTGACTCCAGACCCACAGCAATGTGCTTGAATCTTAACTGCCTTTTGAAATGGTCTAGCAAACTACTCAGTTGTCAAGGATAACTAGGAATGGGTAACAAATGCTGACCTTGCCTCAACACCCGAAAGAAAAAGAAATATAGTTTGAGTTCTACTTTGTTGGTTGCAGTGTTCCATTCTTTGATCAATTTATTTCTCCTGTTTCTTGCAGATAAACAGCAAAGAGGCGCTTTTTACCTCAGTGATGCTTACTTGGTTCCAAACCTCCGAAAAGATTCCAAAAAGAATGCCTGCTTTGAGGTCATCAGTTCAGACAAGAAGGTGTATCAGGTATGAACTCCCTGTTTTATAGAATGTCTTCATAATGGATCTGGAGGTGAAAGTGTTCAATTTAGCATCTTTAAAATATTTGGATAAAAGAAGTCCTGCATTTATATAGCTGTCATCACAATCTCCAGCTGAGCTGAACAAGTATTTATTAAAAATGAAGAACAGTACAGCACAGAAATACCCCTTCAGCCCTCCAAGCCTGCGCCAATCATGTTGCCCCATCTAAACCAACTGCTTATATCCCTCTATTTCCCTTTTATTCTTATGCCTATCACGATAAGTTTTAAATGTCTAAAGTTTTAAGAACAGTTTCTGTTGCAGGGAACACAATGGCCAATTTCTATACAGGCAGACTCTCACAAATAGCAATTAGATAATGATCAGATCAACTGGGAAATCTCCCATCTTTGTACTTGAAGTTGTTCTGGGGATTGTTTACCTCCATCCAAGAGGGCTGACAGGGCCTCAGTTTAAAAGCTCATCTGAAAGATGGAACTCTGACAATGCAGTACTCTCTCAGTACTGCAGTAGGAGTATCGGCTTGGAATATGTGATCATGTCTTGGGGAAATGTTTGAATATGTGACCTGTCTTTATGGTGAGTGATTTGCACTGAGTCATGACAAGTAATAGGTGAAAAATAAAAGTGTGGAAAATTGCATGGAGGGTGTGGAAAGCCTGTAGAGGGATCTGGATGGGTTGAGTGAGTGGGCGAGGACCTGGCAAATGGAGTATAATGTTAGCAAGTGTGAGGTTATCCACTTTGGTAGGAATAATGGTAGGAAGGATTCATATTTAGAACATAGAACATTACAGCGCAGAACAGGCCCTTCGGCCTTCGATGTTGCGCTGACCAATTAAGAAAAAGCAATGACCCTCTAACCTAAACCATTCCCTTTTCATCCATAAACTTATCTACTAACCTCTTAAACGCCACCAAACTTGGCGCATCTACAACTGCAGCAGGCAGGGCATTCCATACCCTTACCAACTTCTGGGTAAAGAACCTACCTCTGACATCAGTCCTATAACTACCACCTCTTAATTTAAAGCTATGTCCCCTCGTGCTAGCTTTCCCCATCCTACGAAAAAGGCTATCACTGTTCACCCTATCTAAACCTCTAATCATCTTATATGTTTCAATAAGGTCTCCTCTTAGCCGCCTTCTTTCTAACGAAAACAACCTCAAATCCCTCAGCCTCTCTTCATAAGACCTGCCCTCCATACCAGGCAACATCCTGGTAAACCTCCTCTGTACCCTCTCCAATGCCTCCACATCTTTCTTATAATGTGGGGACCAGAACTGCACACAATACTCCAAGTGCGGCCGCACTAGAGTTTTGTACAGTTGCAACATGACGTTGCGGCTCCGAAATTCAATCCCCCTACCAATAAAAGCTAAGACTCCGTATGCCTTCTTATCAACCTTATCGACTTGATTGCCAATTTTCAGGGATCTATGCACATATACACCAAGATCCCTCTGTTCATCAACACTATTAAGAGTTCTACCATTAGCCCTACACTCTACACATTTGTTGTTCCTGCCAAATTGAATTACCTCACACTTTTCCACATTAAACTCCATTTGCCACCTCTCGGCAATTTAAATGGCGAAAAGATGCAGCATGTGACAGTGCAGAGGGACCTGGGGGTCCTTGTGCACGAATCGTAAAAACACAGTATGCAGGTGCAGCAGGTGATTAAGAAGGCGAATGCAATGTTGGCCTTTATAGCTAGGGGGATAGAATATAAAAATAGGGAGGTTCTGTTGCAGCTGTATAGGGTGCTGGTGAGGCCACAGCTGGAGTACTGTGTGCAGTTTGGTCGCCGCATTTGAGGAAGGACATATTGGTCTTGGAGGGGGTGCAGAGAAGGTTTACTACGCTGATACTGGAGATGAGGGCGTTGGATTATGAGGAGAGACTGAATAGGCTAGGTTTGTACTCTTTGGAGTTTAGAAGGCTGAAAGGGGATCTTATAGAGACGTATAAGATAATGAAGGGGATGGATAGGAAAGAGGTTGAGAGACTCTTCCCGCTTAGCAAAGATAGCAGGACAAGAGGGCACAGCCTCAAGATTGGGGGAGGGAGTGATTCAGATCAGAGTTGTGGAGGAGTTTCTTCATGCAAAGGGTGGTGAATCTTTGGAATTCTCTGCCTGATAAGGTGGTGGAGGCTTCCTCGCTGAATATGTTCAAGTCAAGTGTGGATAGGTTTTTAATTGACAAGGGAATTAAGGGTTATGGGGTGAAAGCAGGAAAGTGCTCCTGAACCACTACAGATCAGCCATGATCTTACTGAATGGCAGGGCAGGCTCGAGGGGCTGGATGGCCTACTCCTGCTCCTATTTCTTATGTTTCTTATGTGTGCAACAGCCACTTAATAGGTGATTGTTGCACACTGCTAGCTTTCAATGCAGTTAAAGTCTTCGGATAATCACCAAAATGCTCATCAACCCTATAACCTTTTAAGCATGGAAGTACATAATGTTGTACTGGTGTAAGATTAAGTAATAGTGAAATATTTGTCCCATTGTATCAAAATAAATTTGACTCGCACCCATTCTTCATGTCACCCCTCTGACTCCCTTAAGATGCTCCTTAAAACTTACTTCTTTGATAAAGTTTCTAGTTACCTGTTCTAATAGTTCCACATTTGGTAATCTTAGATCAATGTCAAATTTTATCTGATATTGCTTCTATGAATCACATTGTCATGTATTAATTGTATTAAATGTGCTATGTAAATGCAAGTTGTTGTTTGGTCTGTATGAAACAATTAACAGAGTGAATCATGTAAAGGATCCTTTCTTCTTTTCCAGGGTTTGTAATATCATGGTGGTGACTGACATCTGTGCTTTCCTCTCTTAAGCAGGGAAACACTCGATGCCATCACCATCTTCCCCCTGTTTTACTTCCTCCTTATGTCCCTGCTATATGCATATTCATGAGAATCTCTCTCCATTGCATTTTTCACTGCAGTTTTGTGCTCCTCTGGGACTTCCTCCCTGTTAAAAGCCAAATCGATTTTAAATAAACAAGTTGAACTTTGTGTCCGCTAAGCTGTCTTTGTGGCTGATGTGTACACATGCACCGGGGTGATCCTTGGTGCACTGAATTAGATTCTCAGTGCATTCCCTACCACAATATCAGATTCCTCTGGCGCCACCTCAAGCATCTATAAATTGTGTATAATTAGGTTTATAGTGACTGTGATTATTAGCTAGAATGAAGGAGAGACACCGATGATAGATTGCTGCTAAAGATGTATAATATTTCAGAAGGTGGGCTAACTTCCTAATTGAAATGTTTAATTTTTTTAAAAATGGGGCTATTTGCAATGCAGCATTTCTGCACTATGCTAAGTATTTAACATCATTGCGAATGTCACTACAACAATAAGATGAAAGTTGAAGATCTAATTATCATACAACTAAATGTATCATCCATCTATCTCTCCCCTTCCCAAGATTTTGCCCTCATAAAGAAACCACAAAATAGAGGGTCAAATATGAGGCCAGACTGCACAAATTTCAGTTCTATTCCCTTGAGTTTAGAAAGTTGACAGGTTATCTAATCAAAGTTTTTAAAGGGATACAAGGAATTGTTGAGGAGATAAGAAAGTATTTTGGTGAATAAATCAACCCAATTGGGGCATAATTACTGTTCCTTGACTGTTGCACTTTCTCCATAAAGCATTGTGGGTGCACCTGAAGTACATGCACTGCAGCAGTTCAAGAAAGTAGCTCACCACCACCTTCTGAAGGTGAAGCAGTAAATGCTGGCCTATTCACTGATGCCTTCATCCCATGAATAAATTAAAAAGCCTTAAAAGTAGAACCAAGTCTTTAAAAGGTCAGATCAGGAAACATTTCTTTTTCACCCACAGTGTTAATGGGATCATGGGGTGGGTTTTCATACTAGAAGAACAATCTCCTTAACCTCAAGGGATTCCTGGAGTGAGAGGGTACTCCCAAGAGGAAAGATTGAGTAAATAGGTTTTTGAAGTTTCATTCTTTAGAGTTTAGAACTCTTATTGAAATATCTAACGTTATGAAAGAATTTGACTGGTAGCTGTGAAGAGGCTGCTTCTGCTGGCTGGAAAGTCTAGAAGTAGGGGTAAAAGTTCAAGATAAAGGGGTTGGTCATTTAAACTTGAAATTAGGAGTAAAATCTTCACTTAGAGATTTGTGAATCTTTGGAATTCTTGATCCCAGAGACCTATGGATGCTCATTGATGAATTTTTATAAGTCTGAATCAATAGATTTTGGAAACTGAGAGAATCATGGGATAGGACAGGAAAATGGAGCTGATGCGAAAGCTCAGCCTTGATCTTACTGGAGCAGTATCGACAGGCTGAATGGACTTTTCCTGCTCCCAGTTCTTGTTATTTTCTTTGCACAAAAGGGAGTGAAAATCTAGAACTGACTTCTTACAAAAGACTATTCAGCTGAGGTTCAGATGGAATGTGTAAGATTTAGATTGATGTTAGGTGAGAACATTAAGGGTTACAGGCTAAGATGGATCGGTGACATTACAAATTATCCATGATCTAATTGAATGATAAAGTAGATGAGATGGTTAGGTGGTCAAAATGTGGGTGGGGGACATGGGAAGATGGCAAGGTGATATGCTTGCTGTCTGCAAAATACTTAAAAGATCCCATGGAACAACTTTGAAGAAGACTATGGCAATTCTCCCTAGTATCCTGCCTAATGCTATAGCCTCAACAGACTTTAAAAAGAGACAGGGTTATTTGGCCATTATCTCATTACATTTGTGGGCTCTTGCTGTGTAGCAGTTGGCTGTTATGTTTCCCATTTTACAATCGTGGCCATACTTCAAAAGCACTTCATTGGCTCTAAAGTGCTTTGGGTCATCCTGAAGTTGTGAAATGTGCTATAAAAATGCGACCTTTTTTTTAAGTTCTTTCCTTTGCATTGTGGCATAGTGTCATAAAGGTTTATAGCATGAAAACCGGCCCTTCGACCTAACTTGTCCATGCCACTCTTTTTTTAAACCCTTAACTTAATCCTAATTGCTTGCATTTGGCCCATATTCCTCTATACCCATCATACCCATGTAACTATTTAAATGCTTTCTAAAAGACAAAATTGTACCCACCTCTACTACTCTGGCAGCTTGTTCCGGACACTCACCACTCTCTGTGTGAAAAAAATTGCCCCTTTGGACACTTTTGTATCTCTCCCTTCTCACCATAAACCTATGTCCTCTAGTTTTTGACTTCCCTACCTTTGGGAAAAGATATTGACTGTCTAGTTGATCCATGCCCCTCATTATGTTATAGACCTCAATCAGATCACCCTTCAGCCTTCTGCACTTCGGGGGAAAACGTCCCAGCCTATCTAGCCTCTCCTTATAACTCAATCCATCAAGTCCGAGTAGCATCCGAGTAAATCTTTTCTGCACTCTTTCTAGTTTAATAATATCCTTTCTATAATAGGATAACCAGAGTTGCATACAATATTCCAAGTGTGTCTTTACCAAGGTCTTGTACAATTTCAACAAGACATTCCAACTCCTGTATTCAGTGTTCTGACTGATGAAACTAAGCATGCCAAATACCTTCTTCACCTCTCTGTCCACCTGTGACTCTATTTCAAGGAGCTATGACCATATACCTCTAGATCTCTTTGTTCTGTAACTCTTCCCAATGCCCAACCATTAACTGAGTAAGTCTTGCCTTGGTTCAGTCTACCAAAATGCATCATCTCGCATTTGTCTAAATTAAATTCCGTCTGCCATTCGTCAGCCCACTGGCTCAGTAGATCAAGATCCTGTTGCATTGGAGGTAACTTTCTTCACTGTCCACTATGCCACCAATCTTAGCATCATCTGCAAACTTACTAAGCATGCCTGCTATATTCTCATCCAAATCATTAATGTAAATGACAAATAAAAGTGGATCCAGCACTGATTCCTGAGGCACACCACTTTTCACAGGCCTCCAGTTTGAAAAACAACTCTCTAAACTACCCTCTGGCTTCTGTGACGAAGCCAATTTTGTATCCATGTAGATACCTCATCCTGGATTCCGTGAGATTTGACTTTATGCAACAACCTAAATGCAGCAGCTTGTCAAAGGCATGAAGTATACTCATTGATATAGCTGCCCATATTTCAGTTTCTTGCAATTTCAGTTGTGGAATTTTATTTAGTAAAATTGTGGGAAAACACAGGAGAGGGGATGCAGATTGTTCCCAGCTGATAAATTATTCTTTTTTCAGTTTACTGCATCGAACCATCGGGAAGCCAAAGAGTGGGTGGATCACATCTCCTTTGTGCTCAAAGGTAAATATGCACTTATCTGCTGTGGAATTCTGTAGGGAGGCCGAAACTGTCAGCTCCAAACCATACTCCCCAAGGTAAATAGAAAGTGTGCACTCTCATATCCTGTCTCCATGCCAACAACACCTACGTTGATTGCTTGCGTGTGTGTCTTAGTACAGTAGACAAGCTGATGCAACAGAATTCTGCTTTTAGCAAATCTAGTTGCGTAGACATTTTGGAGTAACCAGGTTTCACCTGTGGAACATTTGCCTGTCGTTATCACTGCTCTCAGCTCATCTGTTGTGGAAACCCTCACTCGCACCCTTGCTATGCCAAAACACAACTATTCCAATACTCTGTTTTCCCATCTCTGACCTTCAGTAAACTTCAGCTCTGCTGCGTATCCCAACTCAATTATTATTCCCTGTGCTGATGACCTAATTGGCACCAACCTGCCAATGCCTCCATTTTAAAATCCTATCTTTGTTTTTAAAACTTTCTGTGGCCCCACCCCTCTGCCAGCTTCTCAAATCTCTCCAATTCTGGCCTCTTGGGCATTCACCATTTTGATCACTCTATCATTTGTTACTGTGGCATCAGCTATTTGGTGTTCCTCCCCTAAACCCCTTTATCTATCTATCTCTTCTCATTAAGGATGCTTCTTAAAACCTGTCACTTTTGTCAAGCTTCTCTTTCTGTGGCTTGGTATCAAATTTCATTCGATAACATAGAATTGCACAGAAACGAACCATTCAGCCAACTCCTCTTTTCTGGTGTTTATAGTCCACATGACACCTCTCCTATTCCATTTATCTCATCTTCTTCTTTCAGCAAATGTATTTATTCTCTTTTCTGTCTCAATTGTGTGGTTTTGTTTTCCAAGCCTTTAACCTTTAAGCAACACTTCTTGTTGTAACAAGTCCAATGTCCCAACTGTCCTATTTTCTTCTCATTTCTGTATTGGATAACTATCTTATATTCTTGGCTCTTGTTTTGGATTCTCTCTCAAGCAGAAATATTGGGCAGAATTTAATGGAATGCACTGCAATGGTTACCAAAAGAGAAAATGCTGGAAAATCTCAGGAGGTTTGGCAACATCTGTAAAAAGAGAAAAGAGCTGACATTTGGAGTCCTTTGACACAATGTCAATTAGGCTTATCAATGAATCACTTAAAGTCAATTATGCCAGACTCCACTCTGATTTAATGCTTCAGTTTCTTATTTTGTAAGGATTAGATGATGATTCTATATTTTCTATCAATGTGCATCATTTCTCATTTATTTGAAGCTTCATCCTCAATGTTATCTGCATCTCTCTCACCCAAGTTTGGTACCATCTGCTTCATTCATTTGATATTGAGTTACAATAGTACAAATAGCACATTAGTACTCGGACTGATCCTTGTGAAACACCACTTCCTACATTCCACCAATCTGAATATCTATCTTTTCATCTTACCTTTCTTTGCCAGTTTGCTATCCACTTGATTTCCATGTTTGTCCTGTAACTCCCATGCACCAACCTTTGCCCTGAGTTTACATATGCTCAGTTACTAAAGGAGCTTGTTTGCACTTCATCAGTCTATGAACACTAGTTAGAACAACAGCTTGTGTTTGCTTAATTCTTTCAAGTGGAGGAACATCCTACAGCACCTCATGATGTTGGGAGACAAGCAGAGGAACTCTGGGCAATATTTAACTCTCAATGAAAATCATTTTAATACCAACTATCTGGTTATTAGCACGTTGCTGTTTGCGAGAGCTTGGTGTGTGCAAATTGGCTGCCATTTTTCCATTCATAATTTTGTCTTTGTATGCCAATTAAAGAAGGAAAGATTAACTGATTGGTCAGAATTGACTGCTGAGGAGAGTCTTACAGATGAGAGGGATGTAGAGCTGCAGAGAGATTTAGGGAGGAAGTTCTAGAGTTTGGCAGCTTATAGCATGCCCACTAATGGTGGGGCAAGATGTAGAGAGATTGTTGGTGATGGTGTCATGTGGCCACACTAGGTCAGAGAAAAGCACCAGAGTGACATTCATACAAACATGTCCAACCTGACACAAACTTTCCCACTCATTAAGTGGCTGCTGTGGCTGAGTAGGTAGCACTATTGCCTCTGAGTTAGAAGATTGTGGGTTCAAGTCTCATTTGAAGACTTGAACACAAGAAACTAGGCTGATATTCCCCATGCCAATATTGAGGAAATATTAACTTGTTGGAGGTGCCATCTTTCAAGTGAGATATTAAACTGAGGCCTTATCTGTCCTCTAGTGGACAGAATCTAAAGACAAGCAGAGGAACTCTGGGCAATATTTAACCCTCAATCAAAATCATTTTAATACCAACTATCTGGTTATTAGCATGTTGCTGTTTGTGGGAGCTTGCTGTATGCAAATTGGCTGCCATTTTTCCATTCATAACGTTGTCTTTGTTGGCAGTAAAGCACCTTATGATATTTCAAGATCATGAAAGGTGCTTCAAAAATGCAAATCTTTGTTTATTGCTGGGAATGTTGTCCCAGGCATAGAGTAGGTCTGGTTGGTTTCCTTTGCCAGTGTAGGGATGTGCCTGGGAATCTGTCACAGAGTCATAGAGGTTTATAGCATGGAAACAGGTCTTTCAGCCTAACTTGTCCATGCCACCCCTTTTTTTAATCCCTGAACTAATCCTAATTGCTCACATTTGGCCCATATCCCGCTCTAGCCATCTTACCCATGTAACTGTCCAAATGCTTTTTAAAAGACAGAATTGTACTTGCCTCTACTACTACCTTTGGCAGCTTGTTACCACTCTCTGTGTGGAAAAAATTGCCCCATTGGACCCTTTTATATCTCTCCCCTCTTAACTTAAACCTATGTCCTGCAATTTTTGACTCCCCTACCTTTAGGAAAAGATATTGACTATCTAGCTGATCTATGTAGTGTTCTATGTTCTATGCTTCTCATTATTTTATAAGATCAACTCTAAGTGTCCTGCATTCCAGAGAAAAAAGTCCCAGTCTATCCAGCCTCTCCTAACTCAAATCATCAAACCATCAAATAGTACTTCAGTGCTATAGTTTTCTCCTAAAATGTCTGAAATGTGAACAAATCACAACTAAACATTTTAACAAAGCAAATCATAATCAATCCCATTGTGCACAGTACATGGGAGTTGATACCAAATCATTTATATCAAGTAATAAGTCAAGGGCTTGGTGGCATAGTGGTTAGCACTCGGATTCAACTCTGGCCCAGGTGACTGTCTGTGTGGAGTTTGCATGTTTTCCATGTATCTGTGTGGGATTTCTCTGGGTGCTCCGGTTTTCTCCCGCACTCCAAAGATGTGCATGTTAGATTGAATGTCCATGCTAAATTGCCCCTTAGTGTTAGGGGGATTAGCAGAGTAAATACATGGGGTTAAGGGGAAAGGGGCTGCGTTGGATTGTTGTTGGGAGTGCAGGCTCACTGGGCCAAATGGCCTCCTTGTGCACTGTAGGGATTCTATGGATTAATAGATCGAGGTAGGATAGAACTGAATCAGAGTATAGATCTCTCTTTAAATTCATACATTACATAGAAATGTGCCATTCGGCCCAACTTGTCCATGCTGTGTTTATACTCACACGAGCCTCCTTCATCTCATTGTATCAGCATGCCTTGCTATTCCCTTTTACCTCATGTGCCTATTTCTCTGCTCCTTAACTGCATCTATACTATTCACTTCAGCACTCCACGTTGTAGTGAATTTCATATTTTAACTACTGTCTTCATAATTTTTTTGTTTTTTTTTATATTTGAATTCCGCCATCTACATCTAAAATGAAAATTTTCTGTGTAAACTAGTCACACCGTGATTTCACAATCCTGCCTCGAGTGGTGCTTCAAAACCTGTACTGGTGCAAAGGCGAAATTACAACACGATAGCTGGGATTCTCCAAAAGAAATTCTAAGTCTCCAATTCACGTGAAAACGGGAGTAACTCCCACTGATTATTTTTGCGGGATTTTCAAATTGAATCTTCTACACTCTGAGCACTGCAAAGTGCCCTAGTAGGATTCCCTGTGAAAATTAAGGGGTGAAGCCTATTCCTGCCTAAGAGGCTGGCAGCGTTGCGTTGAGCAGCACTGAACGTCAGCGCAAAGATCAGTGCAAGTGGCCCTGCACCGCCAATTTGCAGATCATTGGCCAGCCCAACAATCCGCAATTGCCATCTCTCCGATTACCACCACCAACACCACGCCCCCCCACCCCCAATCCCCCCTGAACTTCCTGAGGAAGCCCCGATTCACCTGACATCATTCCAATCACCTGACCCTCTACACAGCCGGCCCTAACCTTTGTCCCAACAGAACCCCTCCCCGGCCCTGCCCAGGATCAGACTTGCACTGCCCAGGAGGCACCTCCTTTATGCCTGGCGGCCATTTAGTGGGGAGCAGTTGCAAACTCTGCTGGAGTGAACCCCTCCTGTCAGGGGTATAAGGTGGGCGGGATGATGGCGGGCTCAGAGGCTTCAGTCCCGGGCCTGCTAAAGACATTCAAATTGTGATTATAACATAAAAATCAGCTCCTCACCAATTTCCAGTGCAGAAGAAATCTTAGGCTGGGGGATGCATGGAGGTCAAGATGCCTAGCGGGAAACCCACTGATATATCATGGCTCGTTGTGCTGTTAGAGCAGCACAGCAGCCTGAGAGAATCGTGTCCCACCCACCCACAATGTTCACTCAGGTAGTCTTTTCTATAAATGGATAGATGAACTTCGAACGAGAAAAAACTGCTGTGAACGACCTTAGTTATCAGACCTCTTGCACTGAAGGAGGAGATATTTAGGTGCCAAGCAACCGCCTATTGTCTCTGAACCTCAGAATGTGTCTATCTGATCCCACAACAAACTGAATCAGCCTCAGAGTAGCACCATAGAGAATCAGCTTGTTTTTATAAACAGCAATACTTCCATCTGTCTACTGAACTTAAATCTGTTCTAAATCACTCATACTTGCATTCTCTGGTTGTTTCAAAAATTCTAATTTGACTTTTATTTTAAATCACATTTACTTTTCAATTAAATTTTAAATGAGTACAGTCCATCTTTGCTTCAAAACCCCAGTGAGCTGAATATTAGTCAGTGCTGAAAAAATCACTTTCTAATTAAACATCTCGTTCAACTGATTAAAGTAATAAAAGTTTGAAGTTTGTTGCTAATTAAAAACAATTTCTAGTGGAAATACCTTGCCCTATCATGCCTGTAGTTCATTTTCTTTCCCCAGTGTTTTCTTTTGAAGACACTTAATCTTGAAGATGATCATTCTCCAGCCATTAGGCCCCATCCAGTAAAGTGTACAGAATCCTTGGCTTTATAAATAGAGATAGAGTACAAAAGCAAGGAAGTAACAGTAAACAATCATAAATCACTGCTTAGGCCTCAGCTGGAGTATTGTGCCCAGTTCAGGGCAGCACACATTGGGAAGGATGTCAAGGCCTTGGAGAAGGTGCAGAAGAGATTTACTAGAATGATACCAGAGCTGAGGAATTCAAGTCGTCAGGAGAGGCTAGAGAAGCTGCAATTGTTCTTCTTAATGCAGAGATGTTAAGGGAAAATTTAATAGAACTGTTCAAAATTATGAATCGCTTTCATAGAATAAATAAGGAGAAACTGTTTCCACTTATATGAAGGTCAAGTAACCAGAAGGCATATATTTGAGATAGTTGCATAAAAAAGGGGAGGAATTAGAATTTCTTTCATGTTGTGCGTTATTGTGATCTGTAATGTGCTGCTTGAAAGAGTGGTGGAGGCAAATTTAGTGTTAACTTTGAAAAGAGAATTCAAAAAATGTTTGAGGTGAAAAGTTTGCAGGAAGGACCAATGGACAAATTGAACTAATTGGATAACCAGCAGAGATGGGCTAAGTGGTCTCCTTCCATGCTGTAAGATTGTGATTCTTGATAGAACTGGATACATGCTGTCAGTAGATTTCTGTACAAGCTGGGACAAGGAATTGTAGTTGGTTTAGAATGTTTATTCTCCCGTGTCAGAGTAACCTCTTCCTCTTTTTTAAAATATTCTGTGAAATAATAGAAACAACAGTTTGTATTTATGTAGCACTCTTAACGTTGCAAAACATCACACAGTGGTTCAGAGAAGCATTACAAAACAGTTTATTGCAGAATTGCATTGGGAGATACAGTATGAGGGCAGCTAATTAAAAACTTGGTCAAATAGGTAGGTTTTAAAATGCATGTTAAAGTAGGAAAGTGAGTTAGAAAAGTGAAGAGCTTCAGAGAGTGAATTCTAAAAGTTGGGCTCCAGGCAGCTGAAGGCAAGGCCACCAGTGGTAAAGTGCTTTAAATCATGGATGTGCAAGAGGCCAGAATTGGAAATGGCAGGTTGCCTTGGAGGATTGTAGAACTGGAGGACAGTAATGTGCATAATAATATTGGTAGATCTTACAGCAGTGAATCAGGAACCAAACACAGTCTTTAATTAAAATGATTCCAGCCTAGAATTACTCCCAGCTCCTGACCCATCCTCACTGACATGTGTCTTAGAAACAGTCTGGATCTTGTTTCCCTAATCTGATCAAGACCTCAGCTGATTATTGACATTTTAGATTTAAGACCAATGCGATTATTATTGCTGTGATTTAAAGCTAAACTCCAACATGAACCTGTCTTTGTGATAATTATCAGGTATAATAACTACCTGTGAAAGAAAGGTGAATGAATTGGAAAACTGCAAACACTTACTCACTTTGTCGAGAAATATTTTGATTAGGCAGCAGTTTCTGATATTGATTTTGTCGAATTAAATAAAACAGAATCCATGTAAAGTCAAGGAAATAAACCCACAGCTGATTCAAAAGTAGCAAGCGCAGGTTGATACAAATTAAATTTATGGGATGTTTCGTGTCAATGTTGTTGAGAAACATTGATTTTTTTGCTTCTGTTTTATTGCTGTAAAATCATTTGAAGTGTTATTAGCCTGAGCTTGACTGTAAATATTTTTCAGATTTACCACAGGCACTGCTCACTGCTTTTTATATTGGAAATTGGAAGTATGACTGAACAAAGATCCAATCTGTAGGCTTGTGACATGCTGTTTGGGAAATCTTTCTGTTCAGACAGCAACAAGATGCAGAAAACAAATGCTGTGCTCCTCCTGTTTTTCTGCTTATTGGGGGCATCCCACTGTATCCCTGACAGGAAGGATTTGGGCACATGAAAACTCATCCATGCTTTTATTACTTCATTTCTCACCTTCCAACTTCCATAAAGTTGTGCCCATCCAAAAGCAAGCTAACTTTTACCAAGTCCATTTTCAGTCCTGTACTCACTGACCTACATTACAACAGAACATAAGAACATAAGAAATAGGAGCAGGAGTAGACCATCCAGCCCCTTGAGCCTGCCCTGCCATTCAATAAGATCATGGCTGATCTGTAGTGAGTACCACTTTCCCGCTTTCTCCCCGAAACCCTTAATTCCCTTGTCAATCAAAAACCTATCCACTCATGACTTGAACATATTCAGCGAGGAAGCCTCCACCACCTCATCAGGCAGAGAATTCCAAAGATTCATCACCCTTTGTGTGAAGAAAGTCCTCCTCAACTCTGATCTGAACTGCCCCCCCAATCTTGAGCTGTGCCCCATTAATTCCCCATCTGGCAACATCTCAATTTTAAACCTCTAATTCTAGTTTTCAAATCCCTCTCTATCTCCTTCAGGCTTCTAAATCTCCATGATTTCTTTGCTGCTCCAGTTTTGGCCTTTTATACATTCCTGATTTTTATCATATCATTGTTGGTGCCTATGTTTTCAACTGCATGGGCTTCTTTTGTCTGAAATTCTTTCCTTAAACCTCTTTACTATTCTATCTCACCATTCTTTTAAGATACTTCTTAAATTTAGAGAAAATTCTATATTTCTGAAACCTTTGTGTGGGAAAGTGCTTCCTGATTTGCTCTTGAATGACCTAACTCAAATTTTAAGGTTATGTCCCTTCATTCTTGGCTCCCCATATTATCCAGGAATGGTTTCAGGGATAAATACTTCAATTATGTAAATATATTTGAAAAGTAGGGACTGTATCCCTCAGAAGAGAAGATTATATGTGCCACATGCTAGCCAAAGTAGGAATGTCAGGATAGCTAAGGTGAATACGTGGCTTGAAGGATGGTGCACGAGGAAGGGGTTCACATTTCTGGGAGTTGGAACCAGTTCTGGGGGAAGTGGGATCAGTACAAATCAGACAGGCTGCATATCAACAGGACTGGACCAATATCTTAGCATCTGTGTTTGCTAGTGCTGTCAGGGAGGATTTAAACTGATGTGGCAGGGGACTGGGAACTGATGCAGAAAGTCAGAGGGAATTAAAGTGGGGACAGAAATAAAAAGCACTAAGGGGAAAAGTGGAAGGCAGAGAAACCAAAGACAAAAATCATAAAGAGTCACAGTACAGAGTACAGAGACTGGAGAACTCAATGAATAGGTGGTCCAGTAAGGCTAAGAGAAATGAAAGCATGCAAAACATGTTGGACAGATGATCTGAGATGTGTTTGCTTTAAAGCAAGGTATATGATAGGTAAAGTGGATGAATTTAAAACTTGGATACCACATGCAACTATGATAATGTGGTAATTATGGAGACTTGGATGAAAGATGGGCAGGACTAGCAGCTTAGCATCCCAGGATTTAGATGCTTCAGTTGAATTAGAGAGGGTGACAGAAGAGGTGAGGTGTTGCTCTCCTGATTAGGGAGAATTTCACAGCTGCACAGAGAGAGGACACCTTGGTGGGATCATGCAGTGAAGCTAAATGGGTAGAACTCAGGAACAGGAATGAAGCAGTCACTCTGCTGGGGTTGTACTGCAGACCTCCCTAGAGCCAGCATGAAGTGGACATACCGATACGTCAGCAGATTATGGGAAGATGTAAAAACAGCAGGGTTGTTGTGATGGATTATTTTAACTTGATCAATAAGACTGGGATTCCTTTGGTGCCAGGGACTTGGACGTTTAGAGTTTGTTCAGTGTGTTCAAGAAAGTTTCTTGAGGTGATATGTAGATAGTCCAACTTGGGAAGGGACTATCTTAGACCTGGTTCTGGGAAATGGGCCCAGAAAAGTGATTGATGTCTCAATGGGGATCAATTTTGGGAATAGTGATCACAATTCTACAAGTTTCAAGACATTTGTAGAAAAGGATAGATGTAGTCCCACAGTGAAAGTACTAAACTGGGGGAAGGCAAACTATAATTGTATTAGGCGGGAGCTCAGGAATGTAGACTGAGGGTGACTGTTTGAGGGTAAATTCACATCCAATATGTGGGAGCCTTTTAAATATCAGTTGTTAACAATTCAAGATATGTATGAGCCTGTAAAAATAAAGGATGCTGATGGCAAGATTTGGGAACCTTGAATGATAAGAGAGGTTGTGAGCTTAGTGAAAAAGAAGGTAGAGGCATATGTAAATTTCAGGAATTGAAAATGGATAAGGCTCTTGAGTAATACAAAGATAGCAGGAAAGAGATTAAACAGAGACTTAGGAGGGCAAAAAGGGACCATGAAATGTCCTTACCAGGCAAGATTAAAGAGAATCCCAGAATTTTTTATGCACATGTGAGGAGGAAGAGAGGAGCTAAGGAAAAGGTAAGTCCATTCAATGACAGTGGAGGGACTTTGTGTATGGAGCCAGATGAGGTGGGTAAGGTCCTTAATGAGTACTTTTGCATCAGTATTCACAAAGAAGAAACAGATGGTGACAGTGAGTGTAGAAAGGGGAAACTAACATTCTAGGACATGTTAAGATAAAAAGAGAAGCGGTATTGGAGGTTTTGAAAAACATTAAAGTGGATAACTCCCCAGGGCCAGATAGGGTCTATCGCAGAATACCGAGAGAGGTGATGGATGAAATTGCTGAATTTTTGGCCAAAATGTTTGTATCCACTTTAGTCACAGGCAAGGTACCAGAGGATTGGAGAGCAGCTAACATTATCCTTCTGTGTGAGAAGGACTGAAGAGCCAATCCGGGAAATTACAGGCCTGTGAGCCTTACATCAGTGGTGGGAAATTATTGGAGAAGATCCTTAGGGACAGGAGTGTACTCACATCTGGAAGAGAATAGGCTTATTAGCAATAGGCAGCATGGTTTTGCAAAGATAAGTCATAGTGTGTCTCTCAAACTTGATTGAGTTCTTTGAGGAAGTGACAAAGAAAAATTGACCGGGGCAGGGCAGCAGATGTTGTATCCATGGAAAGCCTTCAATAAGGTTCCTCGTGGCAGCTGAAGGTAAAGTCATATGAGATCCAAGGTGAGGTGGTGAGATGGATACAAAACTGGCTTAAGTATAGAAAGCAGAGAGTAGCATTGGAAGGAGGTCTGTGACAAGTGGTGTTTCACAAGGATCCGATAGTAAGTTTGCCAACGATACAAAGGTCGGTGGTGTTGTGGATGGTCTGGAGGGATGTCAAAAGTTGCAGCGGGACATAGACAGGATGCAAGACTGGGCGGAGAAGTGGCAGATGGACTTCAACGCGGATAAATGTGTAGTGGTCCATTTTGGCAAGAATAATGGGATGAAGGAGTACAATATAAGGGGTAGGAGTCTTAGCTGTGTTGTAGAGCAGAAGGATCTCGAGGTCCGGGTCCATAGGACTCTTAAATCGGCCTCGCAGGTGGAGGAAGTGGTCAAGAAGGCGTATGGTGTACTGGCCTTCATTAATCGAGGAATTGAGTTTAGGAGTCAGGAGGTAATGATGCAGCTTTATAAGACCCTTGTCAGACCCCACTTGGAGTACTGTGCGCAGTTCTGGTCGCCTCACTATAGGAAGGATGTAGAAGCTATTGAAAGAGTGCAGAGGAGATTTACAAGGATGCTGCCTGGATTGGGAGGCATGCCTTATGAAGATAGGTTGAGGGAGCTGGGACTCTTCTCACTGGAGAGACGTAGGTTGAGAGGCGACCTGATAGAGGTTTATAAAATGTTGAGAGGAATAGATAGGGTGGATTCTCAGAGGCTATTTCCCCGAGCTGAAATGGTCACTACAAGAGGACACAGATTTAAGGTGCAGGGAAGCAAATACAGAGGGGATGTTAGGGGTAATTTTTCACTCAGAGGGTGGTGAGTGAATGGAATCAGCTGCCGTCAGAGGTTGTTGAGGCAAACTCACTGGGGTCTTTTAAAAGACTTCTGGATGAGTATATGGGAATGAATGGGATAGGGGGTTATAGATAGGTCTGTGGATTGGTAGGTATAGATGTGATCGGCACAACTCATGGGCCGAAGGGTCTGTTTGTGCTGTAGTGTTCTATGTTCTATGATCTATGCTGGAGCCTTTGTTGTTTGTAATATAGATAAATGATTTGGAGGAAAATATAAGTAGTCTGATTAGTAAATTAGCAGATGATACAAAAATTGGGAGAGTAGCTGACAGTGAGGAAGACTGTCAGAGGATAAAGCAGGATATAAATCAGCTGGAATTCTAGGCCAAAAAATGGCAGATGAATTTAACCCAAACAACTGTGAGGTGATGAAATTTCAAAGATCCACTGCAGAAGAAAAACAATATGCAGTAAATGGTAGAGCTCTTAAAAATATCGGCATATAGAGGGATCTAGGTATGCAGATCCACAGTTCCCTGAAGGTGGCAATGAAGGTGGACAAGGTGGTCAAGAAGGCATATGGCATGTTGGCCTGCATCAGTTGGGGCATTTAGTATAGGAATTGGAAAATCATGTGGCAGTTGTATAAGACTTGTTTAGATCGCATTTGGACTATTGTATATAATTCTGATCACTGCACTACTGCAAGGATGTTGCTGCGTTGGAAAAAAGAAGAGATTTACCAGGAGAAAAGTTATCTCGGGTAAAGGTTCTCAACAAGGTGAAACTGGCAGTGGTGAAGGAGTAGCTGGCAATATTCTTATATCAGATGGCACTTTTACTCACATGCCTGAGGCCATTCCACCCCTCCCACCTCCATAGCAGCAAATCGCTGAAGATGAGAATGAGTGGGATGCATAAGATTTGCTACCTGATTTGGCGATAAGCGTCTGTCTCCTCTGAAACTTTGAACTTTTTACTCAGTTTGGAGGATGTGGGTTATGAAGAAAGGTTGAACAACTTGGACCTTTCATTGGAGCATCAAAGGATAAGGGGGACCTGATAGGGGTTTACAAGACTATGACAGGCTTGGATAGAGTGGACAATCAGAGTCTTTTTTCCAGGGTTGAAAGTGAGAGGGGGGGAGTTTAAAAGAGACATAAGGGGCAAGTTTTTCAGAGAGGGTGGTGAATGCTTGGAATGTGCTGCTAGAGGATGTGATGGAAGCAGATTCTATAACATTGTTCTAGAGGCATCTGGATAGATACATGAATAGGCAGGGAATAGAGGAATATGAACCATGTAGAGACAAGAAAATATTAAATTAGAAAAGTGTTCCTTTGCTGTACTGTTCTTTGTTCTTTGCTCTTTGTTAATAGGAGAATTGAGAGAAGTATTCAAAATCACGAGGGGTCTGGACATAGTGGCTAGGGAGAAACTGTTCCTATTGGTGGATCAAGAACCAGGGATCACAGTTGGCAAAAGAAGCAATGGAGACACGGGGGAAAACCTTTTCACCCAGCGAGTGCTTAGGATCTGGAATACGCTGCCTGAGACTCTGGTTGAGGGCATCGAAGAGAGAATTGGATTATTATCTAAAAAGGAGGGATATGCAGGATAATGAGAAAAGGTGGGAAATGGCACTGGGTGGATTGCTCATTTTAGAGCCAATACAGACACAATGGGTCAAATGGCCACCTCCTCCTATGCTGTAACCATTCTGAGATTTTGCATGAAATCTCTGAACACTTTACATAACTATGCAGTGTAGAAATGTACTGCTCTCTTTAATTTGCAATATGATTGTTTCTCTTCACAGACATGAATTCCAACTTCATACCAGTGGAGGAAGAAGAGGAGGAGGAAGAAGAGATGAGGAATGTGGGAGTGCTGCAGGAGGAGACATACGATGATGTAGACGCAGGACTGATAGATCCAAGAATATCTCTGAGTCATCCGACAACCAATATTGGACAGGAGCCAGATGATGAGATTTATGAAGAGCTACCAGGTATGTTATGTTTTTCAACTGGCATACACAAGCCTTCAGATATCTGAAATCTTCCCTTGCTGTTTTTCCAGAAGAGGGAGGTCACAGCTGGAGAATGGAAAATATTTTGCATCTATTGCTACATCAAAGGCTCTTGCACCCAAATGGAACTAGACTGATACTGACCCATTTCATATGAGACTCTTACAGTCAGTAGAGAGCTGACACTTTCATCTCATCAATCCAGATTCAGTTTGAAAGGAAATGCCAAAAAATGGATGATGTCTAGTCCAATCAACTTACTGGTGCTTGTAGTGACTCAGGCATCTTCAACACAATGCCACATAAATATTTCAGGTTATATAGATAGATTTTTGATCCCCAGTTTTACTAGGTCAATGTCTGGCTTAAGGAAGGCTGGTAGTAACTTTGTGTGAATGTATTAAACATTTATTAATTAGAAATAAAAGTAGAAATTGCTGGACATATTCAGGTCAGGCAGCATCTGTGAAGTGAGAAATAGCATGAGTGTTTCAGCTCAATGACCTTTCCTCATGAGCTAATTAAAAAAATGTGTCAAAGAATGCAACTCAATTGTCTCCCATTTACTAATTTTGGCATGAAATTAAATATACAAAATAACACAGAAGGCTGGTTTACATTCTTTAACACATTTTCTTTACAACAACTTTGTATTTCTTGACCTATGTTAGAATTAAATGAGATAATGGTGTCAATTCAAGAGCAACACCAAAATGGCTGAACTAATCAATTTTTCTTTGAGTATCACACACCCACTCTATCCCTGCAAAATGTTCTATTTGAAATGCGACAGATCTGATTTTCAAGTTCCATTGATTTCTGTTAAAAGAGAATATTCCTGTTAAATGTGAATATGTTGGCATGAAACTGGTCTCTGCCAAGAGCACAAATCGTGGTCACAACAAATCAACTGCTCTCCCATCGATTTCTCACTCCTCTCCAACCTCTGATCTAACCATCCCTTTATCTCTTCTCCACCCGCCCCACTCCAGTTTTCTTTTTTATTGACTGGTAACGATCAGCATTATGGAATGCTACAACACAGAATTAGACTATTCAGCCCATCAAATCTGTGCCAGCTTTTTGAAAGATCTAATTAATTCCACTCTGCTGCTCTTTCCCTATCGCCCCACAAACGGTCCCCTTAAAGGAATTTTTAGATTTCATTTGGAAAGTTATTATTGAATCTGCTTCCATTGTCCTTTTAGGCAGTGCATTCCAGATAATAACCACTCAAAGTAAAAGAATTGTTTCCTTATGTTGTCCCTGGTTCTTTTCCCAATCATCTTGAATCCATATCCCTCTGATTACTGACCTTCCAGCCACTGGAAACGGTTTTTACTCCCTTCCTGCCCTCACTGCCTGCTCCCAATCCTCCAGTTCTTAATTTTGAAGTTGGAAGCTCCCTGCAGCAATTCTTCAGGTTTAGTGCTATGCCTTGTGCAGATCTTACTGTGGTTTCAAAGTTTTTTGAAAAATTTTCAACAACTAGAAAAGCAAGCCTTTGGAATTCAAACACCAATTCCATTCACAACCAGAAACTGTCTCTGTTTTTAATCAACACCGAACAGCAAATCAACAGTGAACAGCCAACACAAAAAATCCAATCTGGCAAAGTTAACTGAGTTCCAAATAGAAACCTGAATTCCACTATTCTGACATATTGCAAACAGGGGGAATGTTCTTAATTCATCTCTGTTCTAATCCAAACTGTTTTAAGAAATCCAGCAGAATTTTTCAACATTAACAACTTGCATTCATATAGCACCTTTAATATAGTAACATGTCTATGGATGCTTCGCAGTGGAACCGTCAATCAGAATTTGATATTGACGTACAGGAGGACATATAAGACTGAAACAAAATCCCAATTAATAGGTGGGTTTTGAGAAGCACCTTAAAGGAAGTGAGAGAGATGGATATAAATGTAAGTGTCATCCCAAAAAGCCATCACCTTGATCAAAAGTTTGACCTGAGAAAAATGGGGCATGTCTACTCTAAACTGTCAGTGATTGCAGGATGATCTAATTGAGGTGTGTAAAATGGTTAAAGAAATTGACAGAATAGATAGAGATAAATTATTTTCTCTGCTGGGGGTTCTCCAAGCAAGAGCAGAACCTTAATATTAGAGTTGGACACAAGGGAGTGCACTGAGAGGAAGAAAGCAGGAGATTCAGATGAAAATAAAAGATGGAGAGCTGACACTGAAACATTTCCATTCCATGGGATGAAATTTCTCCAACCTCTGCCAGTGAAAGAGTTAATGAATTAAAAAAGATAGTTATTCATTTTGTGAAGAACATTGCTGGGAATGTATTAGGGATATTTGCATATGCAGATGAGCTTCAGTTCTCACTTGAGTTGTGCGTCGCTTTTATTTTATGGACTCCCACTTTGATCATTTTAAACTTATCTAATTTTTTTGTTATGTTTGTTATGATTAATATTTTATGGAGTTCTCTGCTTTATTACAACATCCCAGCAGTATAATAATAACAGGACAGGTTTGATGTAGGGACTGTATATTGGGGAAATGCACACCACAGACAAGACACCACAACACTCAATGCAATATCTATTGCTCAAGTTTTTCCAAAATTTCATAAGTAATGTTTAATTGCAGATATTTTTCGACTAGAACTTGCAGTACCACACTCAAATGCTGTAAAGTTACAAGTCAGCATTTTCTCTTAGAAATTGATGCTGTCTTTCCAAAACTTGGCATGTCTGTATCCTAACTTGGCACTGATCTCTGTTAGTGCTTGTTCTGCTGGCTAGTCTACATTGGTTCAGCATTGACTTGATTTTAAAAACTCTTGTTCTTGTGCTTAATTCCCTCCATGATCTCATCCGTGACCTCATCTCCTGCCTATCTTTGTAACCTCTTCCAGCCCCACAACCTGCTGAGATTCCTGAACTCCTCTAATTTTGGCCTCTTGTGCATCCTTACCATTGCATCTTTCTATCATTGGTGACCATGCTGACACCTATTTGCTTCCAAAGCTCTGGAAGTCTCTCTCTCCCATCACATTCTTTCTTAAGATAGTCCATAAATCCAACTTCTTTCATTAAACTTCTGGTTCCCAGTCCTGATCTTCCTACATGTGACTCAGCATAGACATTAATGTTTTTTTGATGTGGATCACATATCAGGTGACGTGTGAACAGGGAACCATTTGCGTTTTGCTTTCTAATTGTAAGCTACAAGGTAATGTTGAACACTCCTTTGACTGGGCGATGGAAAGAAGATGGAAGTGTGGATATATTCTAAATTGAGACAGGGGAGTCAAGTTTTGTTGCTGCTCACACTGGGCATTAGCACATTTAATCCATATTCCTTCAATGTATATTGGAAATCAGTTTATGTTTTTAAACATTTTCTCCACCCAGCTGCATGATATCAGCTATTATAAAGCTTTAATTAGTCTGTCATTAGACTACAACTTTCAGGTCTGGGCTCTGCATCCCAGCAACAATATATTGGCTTTGCAGAAAAAAAATCATCAGAACTGTACCAGGGCAAAGTTGGTTAAATCCTGAAGATAATTTTCAGAGACCAGGGGGGCTTGTATTTCCTTGATTACAGAAATTAAATAGGTTGTTTCATCAAGGTTTTTAAGCTGATTAGAGGATTTGATAGGGTAAATAGAGATAAATCGTTGCCCCTGGTGATGGGAAAGTCCAGAATTAAGATTATGGAGAATTAGAAAATCAAAGTTAAAGGATAAAGTAGAAGTGCAGGTTAATGGAGCTGAGGGCTTAGGAGAGGTTAGTGAAGTTTCCAGACCACGTAATAGAACAGAGAGTATAGAAGATGGCAGGAATCTAACCTCAGGCAGAGCAAAAAAAGGTGAAAAGTATGAGTAGGGAGATAGTCAAATGCAGGACTGAGGGTGCTGTACCTAAATGTGCGCAGTATACAGAACAAGATAAATGAGCTTGTTGTGCACATTGAAATTGGCCAGTACGATGTTGTGGGCTTTACAAAGATGTGGCTGCAAGGGGATCGGGGCTGGAATCTAAATATTCAAAGAAATGTGTCCTGTTGGAAGGACAGACAGATGGGTAAAGGGGGCGGGTTGCATTGTTTTTTAGGAATGAAGTTAAATCAATAGCAAGAAGTGATATAGGGTCAGAAGGCATAGAACCTCTGTGGGTAGAGTTGAGGAATCGTAAAGATAAAAAGACCCTGATGGGAGTTATATACAGGCCCCCTAGCAGTAATCAGGATGTGGAGCAGAAAATAAATCAGGAGATAGAAAAGACATATAAAAAAGGCAATATTACAATAATCATGGGAGATTTCAACATGCAGATCGACTGGAAAAATCAGGTAGGTAGTGGATCCCAAGAAATATAATTTGTTGAATGTCTAAGAAATGGTTTCTTTGGAATAGCTTGTGACAGAGCCTACTTGGGAACAGGCAGTTCTGGATTTGGTGGTGTAATGAGACAGACTTGATTCGGGAACTTAAGGTGACCATAGTACAATAGAATTTACCCAACAGTTTGAGAGGGAGAAGCTAGAATAGGATATAACAGTATTATAATTAAACAAAGGTAACAACAAAGACATGAGGAAGGAGCTGGCCAGAGTCGATTGGAAAGAGAGCCTGGTAGGGAAGACATTGGAATAGCAATGGCAAGAGTTTTTGGGAGTTATTTGGGAGGCACAACAGAAAACACCCCAAGGAGGAGGAAACGTGCTTAAGGGGAGGATGAGGCATCTATGACAGATGAAGGAAGTCAAGGACAGCATAAACACAAAAGAAAAAGCATACAAAGTGGCAAGGATTAGTAGGAAGCCAGAGGATTAGGAAGCCTTCAAAAGTGAGCAGAAGACAACTAAAAAAACAATAAGAGGGGAGAAGATGAAATATGAGTGTTAGTGAGCTAATAATAGAAAAGAAGATAGGAAGAGTTTTTTCAATATATAAAAGGGAAGAGAGAAGCAAAATAGCCATTGGACCACTGGAAAATAAGGCTGGAGAAGTAATAATAAGAAACAAAGCAATGGCAGAGGAAATGAATTGTTACTTTGCATTAATCTTCATGGTGGAAGACATTAGTGGGATATCCGAGCTCCAGTAGAGTCGGGGGCACAGGTGAGTGTAGTGGCCATCACTAAAGAGAAGATTCTGGAAAAACTGAATATCTGAAAGTGGATTAATCACCTGAACTGGATGGACTACACGCCAGGATTCAAAAAGACATAGCTAATGGTGATCTACTAGGAATCACTGGAGGCAGGGAAGGTCCCAGAGGACTGGAAAATAGTGAATGTAACACCACTGTTTAAAAAGGGAGGGAGGCGGCAGGAGGGAAATTATAGGTCGGTTAGCCTAACTTCAGTCATTGGCAAGATTTTAGAGTCCATTATTAAAGATGAGATCGCAGAGTACTTGGAAGTGCACGGTAAGGTTAGGACTGAGTCAGCGTAGCTTTGTCAAGGGGAGACCATGTCTGACAAATCTGTTAGAATGCTTTGAGGAGGTAACAAGGAAATTAGATAAAGGAGAACCAGTAGACTTGATTTATTTAGATCTCTAAAAGGCCTTTGACAAGGTGTTATTGCATGGGTACTTATCTTATTTAACAATATTTAAATAAAATAAGTGCCCATGGTGTTAAGGGTAAGATCCTTGCATGGATAGAGGACTGGCTGACTGGCAGAAGGCAGAGAGTGGAGATAAAGGAGTCTTTTTCAAGATGGCATTCGATGACTAGTGATGTGCCTCAGGGGCCACTGCTGGGTTGACAACTTTTCATAATATATATTAACGATTTGGAGAAAGGAACTGAAAGCACTGTTGCTAAGTTTGCAGATGACACAAAGATATGTAGAAGGACATTTAGTATTTAGGAAGCAGGGGGGTTGAAGAAGGACTTGCACAGATTAGGAGATTGGGCAAAGAAGTGGCAGATAGAATACAATGTGGAAAAGTGAGGTTACACACTTTGGAAGGAGGAATGGAGGCATAGACTATTTTCTAAATGTGAAAATACTTAGGAAATCAGAAACACGAAGGGACTTGGGAGTCCTTGTTGAAGATTCTCTTAAGGTTGATGTGCAGGTTTAGTCAGCAGTTAGGAAGGTAAATGCAATGTTAGCATTCGTGTTGAGCGGGTGAGAATACAAAAGCAGGGATGTACTTCTGAGGCTGTAAAAAGCTCTGGTCAGACCCCATTTGGCATATTATGGGCAGTTTTGGACCCCATATCTAAGGAAGGATGAGCTGGTCTCGGAAAGGGTCCAAAGTAGTTTCACACGAATGATCCCTGGAATGAAGAGCTTGTCATGAGGAACTCTTGGTCTGTATCTTTGGAGTTTGGAAGGATGAAGGGGAATCTTACTGAAACTTACATGATACTGCGAGTCCTGGATAGAGTGGACGTGGAGAGGATATTTACCCTAAAAGGAAAAACTAGAACCAGAGGGCACAACCTCAGACTAAAGGGACGATGCTTTAAAACAGAGATGAGGAGGCATTTCTTCAGCCATAGAGTGGTGAATCTGTGGAACTCTGTGCCACAGAAGGCTGCAAAGGCCAGGTAATTGAGTATCTTAAATCAGAGATAGATAGCTTCTTGATTAATAAGACTTGTGGGGATGAGAAAAATAGCATCCATGATTGAATCTGCTCTGCCATTCAATGGGTTGAATGGCCTAATTCTGCTGTTTATGTCTAATGGCCTTCTTAGAACCAGACTATTCAAGAATGATGCCAAGAAGCACTTTTTCACACTGAAAACTTGGAATTGCCTCCCCCAGATAACTGTTACGGCTGTGATAGGATAAGAACAGAAGAACTAGGAGTAGGAGTAGGCCATTTGGCCTCTCAAGCTTGCTCTACCATTCAATAAGATCATAGTCGATCTTTTCATGGACTCAGCTCCACTTACTACCTGCTCACCATAATATTTAATTCTTTTACTGATCAAAAATCTATCTATGTTTGCCTGGAAAACATTCAGAAGTAGCGACTTCACTGAACAGAGAATTCCACAGATTCACAACTCAGTCCTAAATCTCCCCTTTATTTTTGAGCCTTTTGGATGAATAAGTTCTTCTTCAAGTCAGTCCTAAATCTGCTCTCCTTTATTTTGCTATGCTCTGAGTTCTAGTTTCACCTGTCAGTGGAAATAACTTCCCTGCTTCTATCTTATCAATTCCCTTTATAAGCCCCCTTATTCTTCTAAATTCCAATGATAATAGCCCCAGTCTACTCAGTCTGTCCTCATAAGCCAGCTTTCTCAACTCTGGAATCAACATAGTGAATCTCTGCACCCCCTCTAGTGCCAGTATATCCTTTCTCCAGTAAGAAGACCAAAACTGTATGCAGTACTCCAGGTGTCGCACTTTATACAGCTGCAACATAACCTCCCTGCTTTTAAACTCCATTCCTCTAGCAACAAAATTCCATTTATCATCTTCATTACCTGCAGCACCTGCAAACCCACTTTTTGCGATTCATTCACAATTTCTTCTACGTAGCAGCATGCTGCAATTTTTTAACCATTTAAATAAAAGTCCATTTTGTTGTTATTTCTATCAAAATGGGTGACCTCTCTTTTACCAACATTGCAGCCCAGTTACCTGATCCTTGCCCATTCACTAAACAATTTATATTCTTTTACCGACATTCAGTGTCCTATGCACGCTTCGCTCTACCACTCATTTTAGTGTCATCTGCAAACTTTGACACACTACACTTGGTCCTCAATTCCAAATCATCTATATAATTGTATACAATTGCGGTTCCAACATTGATCCCTAAGGCACACAACTTGTCACAGAGTGCCAACAGAAAAACACCCATTTACCCCCACTCTTTGCTTTCTGTTAGTTAATCAATCTTCTATCCATGCGAACACATTACCCATAACACTATGACCTTTCTCTTATGCAGCAGTCTTTTGTGCAGCACCTTGTTGGATGCCTTCTGGAAATCCAGATACACCCAACTCCACCAGTTCCCCATTGCCTACTGCACTCATAATGTCCTCAAAGAATTCCACTATATCAGTTAAAAATCATCTGTCTTTCATGACCCATGCTGCATTTTCCCAATAGGACAATTTCTAACCAGCTGTCTCGCTATTTCTTCCTTGATGATAGATTCAAACATTTTCCCCATGACAGAAATTAAGCCATATTAACCAGCTTATAAGTTACCTACCTTTGTCTAGCTCCTTTTTTAAACAGTGGCATCACATTTGTTATTTTCCGATCTGCCGGAACTGCCCAAGAGGCCAGCAAATTTTGGTAAATGACCACAAATGCATTTGCTATTTCCCCCAATACCCAGGGCTGCATTCCATCAGGGCCAGGAGACTTGTTTAACTTTAGCCCCATTAGCTTGTCTAACACTGCTTCTTTAGTGATAATGATCACTTCTAGGTCCTCACCTGCCATAGTCTTCTTGCAATCAATTTTTGGCATGTTATTTGTGTCTTCCACTGTGAAGACCAACACAAAATACAAAAATGAATCAAACATTTCAAAAGTGAGATGCATGAATTTTTGCTGGGCGAAGAGTGGTTCCAGACCAAGGCAGGTAGGTGAAGTTAGGGTAGAAATCAGCCATGATCATAATGAATGGTGGAAAACAAGATTGAAGGGCTGAATGGCCTCCTGTTTCCACATTCCTGAGGTGAAATTTCATCCAGTAATGTTGTTTCTCCACTAAAGAAGCAACAAGCAAGTGTGGTTTCCATTATCCTGTGTGAACGGTATGGGTCCTTGTTCTCTGGCCTAAACCACTTTCTCTTTTTAATCCCATCACTAAATCCTGATCATTGACACTTTGCCATTTGGAGGGGCTGTGTGTTTTCTTTCTTGCTTTGAATAATTTTGCTAAAAATGTCTAATTGAATTGGCCTGGGGTTTGCTAGCTTTTTGCTTTATTAGTTACTGAAGAGTGAGTACACAGCATTGGAGACTGACACAGGGTTTTGTTTTAATACAATCCAAGAGGCATTTTGTTGAAAAATAAATATAGATTTATGCGACAAAAGAATTAAAATAAAGGTTTTAAGCCTTTGCTCAGGTCCCTATGCATGGTGTTCAGCATTATTAAGCCCTCTGGCTAAATCCTCAAATATGGTATGACAGGCTGGATGCAGTCAGCTGGTAAATCAGATTTTGCTATAGCTTGCTAATTCAGTTCCATCAAGAACTGGATTTGAAGATTTTTTATTTTTGCAAATAGCACAGTCTTCAGATAGAAGGTTGCCAATGAAGAGTACATTTTTTAAACTGTTCAGACATTGGTTGAAAGTAACAAGGAAATGCATTTATTTAGCAACTTGCCTTGACTCTCGAATACCTCAAACTGTTTTATTTGCCATGACTTTGAAATGTCCTGATTGTTGTTATGTACCATTTTGCATATGGTGAGACCCCACGAATAGGTGAATTACCAGTTTTCTTGTTTTAAATCATACAGGTTGAGATTTAAAAAAAACACTGGGAAATGTCCTGCCATCACACCATTTTAGTATCTTCAAAATTGCCCTCTTTATCTGAGCAAGGAGTTCATCCTGGGGTGAGAAGGCTTCCATATGAACAGAGATTAAATACAATGGGCCTGAGTTTAGAAAAATGAGAGATCATTGAAATCTCTCAAAATCCTTGACACAATGGATGCTGGGAGGAAGTTTCCCTTGCTGAGAAATCTAAAAAGCACTCTTTGGCCCACATTTTCACCACCTTTGAGAGCCTTCCCATCATGATCAGAATAGAAGAACTGAAAATGGCAAATCTAACCTTTTAAATGCAGCGTTGCCAATATTGCAGGGCAAGGATGGGACTGGAGCATGTTTCACACATGGCGTTTTATGGAGGTAGGTGTTCACTTAAATCATCTGTAGCCTCCACTGAAGTAGGATTTTTGTTGTTGTGCAGTCTGAAACCGAAGTGTGCTGAGAATTCTCTTACTTCTGCATATCCGATCCAGAAGTGAAATCTGGGCCATGTTCTCAGAATAAACAGTCGACCATGTGGCCCTGTGATTAGGAGTAATTTCTTCGCTCAAGGTGTGTAAATCTTTGGATTTTTCTATGCCAGAGGGCTGTGGATTCTCAGTTGATGATTACATTCCAGACTGAGATTCATAGGTTTTTGAATGGTAAAGGAATCAAGGGATGGGAATGAGCAGACAGTGGAATTGGTGCAGACAGTGAGCCAGGATCTGAATGAATGGTGGAACATGATCGAAAGGCTAAAGGGCCTACTTCTTCTGGCTTGAGGAGTGGTATGGAATCGCTTGCTGAGTTACATACTCACCATCAAATCTGAGATGAACCAAATCAGCTCATGAAACCTCAGTTTCCCAGAGGACACTGAACAGCTGCTTTTATTTATATAGTAGCTTTAAAGTAGTAAAAGATCCCAAGGTGCTTCATAGGACTGTTATTAGACAGAGGTCAAAACAAAAACAGTGGGAATTGTCCTGGCATCATACCATTAAGTATCTTGAAAATTGCCTTCTTTACCTGAGCGGAGAGGTTCTCTTTCGATACAAGAAGATATAACAGCAGGTAACCACAAGTTTGGCCAAAGGGGTTAAATTTAAAGGACTGTAGAGATAACAGACTAGCTCATTTGAGTTCAAAACCTTCAGATAACCTTAGAAAATCAGAAGTTTACTTCACTGTCTCAACCACTGGAGGAGAGAGGAGAGTTTTACAGAAGTAATTCTAGAACTCAGGACCTTAGCAGCTGAGAGTGAGGCCATCAGTGGTGAAATGAAAAAAATGATGGATGCTGGAGTGGACAGAGGTGGGATTGTGTTTGTGTAGTGTGTGTGTTGCGGGGGGAGGAGGGGTAGTGCATCTTGTGAGGCTGCAGAAAGCTCCAGAGACAGGGAATGGGCGACACCTTGAATTTGAGGATTAAAATTTTCAGATAGACATTAAACCATTTACTATGATACACAAGGGGTCTTGAGCTTGTTTTGGCTACCCTGGATGCCTCAAAAATAGGCTCAGCCAATATTGCATCTAATTGAGTTCTAATTGGGCCATAACTTAGTGGTCTCTGACATTGACCATTAACCAGTAACCTTGTGCCTGAGCTACATCCAGGAAACAAGTGCAGTAAGGTCCACCAGATACTTCGCCGCATTTCTACAAAGCTTACATGACAAATCAGAGAAGAAAATAAAGCCATCTTTATTTGCATTCCATACATCTAGCTGTCTGGGGCATGCTCACTCCCTATGCAAACATGTAATCAAATTTGAAGCAATTTTATTTTCCTCTCTTAAATTTTTTTATTTTTTTTAACGCACAAGTCTTTTTATTAATGACTTTCGGTGGAGAGTATTTCGCGCTATTCCATGGTGGAACAATAAAATGTCACAGGTAATAAAGTTTCCAATTTTCCCATCAGAAGTACATAAAATCTTAAAATTAAAAAAGTGAATACAAATTGACATTTATGCCTCAATGCGCAAAGCAACATCAGGTGTCTTTATAGAGTGGAAAACTTAATGGATTGCTAAATCAGAAATGTTTGTTGTAATTTGCATTCCTTTGGGTACTATAACAACATTGAAAGTAGTATATTTGCATATTCAGTCCTTTTTAGCTGTGGCTCTTCATTGTCAGTAATTAGTTGGCATTCGTTGACAATTTTTTTCTGATCTGACTGCTAATAAATTTTTACGCACAGCCAGTCAGCCGATACAAATTTGGAAAAACGCCTTTTAGCAAGGGATGCACTGCTGTTAAGATGCCCCAGGTTCTGAATCTGGATCAATTTAAATTCATCCTCAGGGGTTTATTTCAGACCAATTTCCAAGCTTGCCCAATATGAACTGGGCTACATTCATATTTATTAATATGAGGTCAAGTTTCTATTTTTGTTGCATTTGACAATCCAGATGTGAATTATGTTAGCTTTCCCAAAGTAGAATTATTGTTCAGGTTTTGCACACACTTGCTCACAAATGTAAAATTGTCTGTGACCCAGTGCAATCAGCCAACATTTTGGAATGTAATTGTCTTTTTCCCCTTTCAATAAAACATTGTTTTTATGTATTTAAGAGTGATAACTTAGCATAGTTTTATTAATACATCTGAAAATTAGTTTATTACAAGTAAAATAAACAGTTTAAATCAGTGTCCAGTCCATCTCTTGCAAATAACACGATTGTAAATCATTGAAATTGATTTTAAAAACTATGCAGAATCATTGATAGTTCCATTGGTGTACATTAATTGCTTTCTTAGTAATTTTCTTTTAATATTTAAAAGTTTCTAAGACACCTTTGCATTTAAAACCCAGTTTAACTCAAAGAACATCCTTGAAGACTTGCAAATGAGTGCACTAAACAGAAACTCATCAGTTGATTAAACTAGTTTGGAGATGTTTCCAATGCAATTTATTTTTAAAGGAGCACAAGAGATAACAGAATCTCAATTTTCACATGACTGACAATTCTGTAATAAAAACAAAATACTGCAGATGCTTAAATCTGAAACAAATGCAGAAAATGTTGCAAAAACTCAGCAGGTCCAGCAGCACCTGTGGAGAGAGGAAATAGAGTTAATGTTTCAAGTTCATATGACTTGGAATTCTGATATTTTAACTAGGTTTCTCTGACGTTAACAGCACAACTAAGCAGAAACTCTATCCTAATGTGATAATTCCACAGGTGTATAGTGGTCGCAGTGTTGAAGAAATATCTGTTTGAAATCTAGCCATTGATTATCATAACAAATGGTGAAATCAAAGTGGCATGCAGAAACAGCGCATGTGCACTTTCCTCCATCTCCACTCCATCTCCATTTGGTTTGTTTCATTTCTTATTTGAGTTGATTTATTATTGTCACATGTATTGGGATACAGTGAAAAACATTGTTTCTCATCCACTATACAGACAAAACATGCCATTCATAGAGTACATAGAGGAGAAGGAAAGAAGAGAGTACAGAATAGAGTGTTGCAGTTACAGATAAGTTGTAGAAAAAAGATCAGCTTAATATAAGGTAGGTCCATTCAAAAGTCTGATGGCAACAGCAAAGAAGCTGTTCTTGAGTCAGTTGGTATGCGTTCTCAGACTTTTGTATCTTTTTCCCAAAAGGTGGAAGAGAGTATACCTGGAGTGCTTGAGGTCCCCGATTATGCCAGCTGCTTTTCCGAGACAGTGGGAAATATAGACAGAGTTAATGGGTGGGAGGCTGGTTTGCTCAATGGATTGGGCTACGTTCAAAACCCTTTGTATTTTCTTGCAATCTTGATCAGAACAGGAGTCATACCAAGCCGTGATATATCCAAAAAGGATTCATTCATTTTTATTACTTTATATTCTTATTTTTAATTTTCCACTTATAACATCTCACTTTCCATCTTGTCTCTCCCCACTTTATCCACAAGTGCCATCTGTCATTCCTATGTTCTGCACCTTTGTTCTGCCATTTACACATTCCAATAGACACTCTTAGCACCATGCATTCCTTTATCATCACAATTTACATTCCCTTTGTTGTTTTATCTATGCTACCATAATCAATTACAGTCCCCGTCACCCTCACAGCATGAATAATGTCTGATTTCCCTCGTCTTCAGTTCTGATGAAGGGTCATTCTGACTCAAAACGTTGGCTGTATTCTCTCTCCACAGATGCTGTTCGACTTGCTGAGATTTTCCACAATTCTCTGTTTTTGTATCAAAAACAGTGTTATGTTAAACCTTTACAAAATACTGGTTAGGCCTTAGCTGTATTATTGTGTCTAATTGTACCTGTTATAGCAAGGATGTCAAAGCCTTGGTGAAGTTTAGAGGAGAATTTCTTGAGTGATAGCAGGATAAGAGGCATCAGTTGTGTAGAGAGACTAGACAATCTGAGATTGTTCTCCATAAAGAAGATGGAGAGGAGATTTAAGATAGGTATTCAACAATAATGAGGATTTTTGACAGAAGGTATTGAGAGAAGGTGAGTCAGTAAGCAGAGGACACAGATATAACGTGACTGAGAAAAAATATTGAGGGAGTACGAAGATAAAAATGTATTCAGCGCTCTAAAATGCGCTGCCTGAAAAGGTGATAGAAGCAGATTCAACAGTAACTTTATGAAGGGAATTGGGTAAATACTTGAAAGGGAAAAATACAGGGGTATTAGGAAAGAACAAGGGAATGGGAATAATTCTGTAAAAGAGCCAACACAGTATGTTGGGCTGAATGACCTCATTCTGTGATTTACCTGACTTCACTTTATGGAATAGTGTCTAGAATCTAGATCATCAGTTACCCTTTAAATGTTTCAGATTGTGTTTCAGATATGATGCAAAGATGGAATGGAAAGCCTCTTCCCTGACTTTGTCTCTTGTATCTCCTCCCTGCCATGAATATAATAAAAGGAAAGATGTTATATGAAATGCACATTTTTTCTTCACCATGATCCCTTTTCTTTCAGCCACTACACCCTTCCCAACATTTGGCTTGCTGCTTAACTTTAAAAATCTCTTTCAACAAAAGCTCCATGCATTTAGTTGCAAAGTCAACCATGTATATCTCATGCAAGGCTCTGAAGTTAGGTCTGTTGGACAGAATAATGACTTTGGTTTTATTGTACATGAATATCTAAAAGTTCACTACTAGTGCTGTGAGCACATAACAAAAGCAAATAGAGTATTAATATTTATTACGAAAATCATGAATTATAAAACAAAAAATCTATATTGTCATTTATTAGGTCTCATTTAGAATATTTTAGTTTTAGTCACCTCGTATAGAGATTTTGAAAAAGGTTCAAAGGAGACCCAATAGATGCCTTTGGTAAGAACTATAATATGGTATTTAGGTTAGCGAAGTCAAGTTACATAAGTTTAATTCAGTCAGCCAAGGTTGATGGTATAGTGAGCATGAATTTGCTGCAAAAGGAAAAGGTATATATTCCTGTTTGTACTGCTAATTTTGCCATCGCTGCTGCCCAAGGTTGTCGTCTTTGTTGTGGAGAACACTGGAATACAGGGTTGCAAACTGGAAAGTATTGAAGTAGATAAGGAGGATGTGCTAGATATTCTTGAGGGTTTGAAGTTAGATAAGTCCCCTGGGCCGGACGGGATTTACCCTAGGATTCTCTGGGAGGCAAGAGAGGCGATTGCAGAGTCTCTGGCTCTGATCTTCAGGTCGTCGTTGGTTACGGGTATAGTTCCGGAAGAATGGAGGATAGCGAATGTGGTCCCATTGTTCAAGAAGGGGAAGAGAGACTTTCCAGGGAATTATAGGCCAGTGAGTCTTACTTCTGTTGTGGCAAAGTATTGGAGAGAATTATTAGGGATAGGATTTATAGTTATTTAGAGAGAAATGAATTGATTGGGGATAGTCCGCATGGTTTTGTGAAGGGTAGGTCGTGCCTTACTAACCTTATTGAGTTTTTTGAAAAAGTGACCAAAGAGGTGGATGGGGATAAGGCAGTTGATGTGGTATATATGGACTTTAGTAAGGCGTTCGATAAGGTGCCCCATGGAAGGTTTCTGCAGAAAATGCAGATGTATGGGATCAAGAGTGATTTAGCTAATTGGATTAGAAATTGGCTAGCTGATAGAAGACAGAGGGTGGTGGTTGATGGAAATTATTCATCATGGAGTTCGGTTACAAGTGGTGTACCTCAGGGATCTGTTTTGGGGCCCCTGCTGTTTTGTAATTTTTATAAATGATCTGGATGAGGGTATTGAAGGATGGATTAGTAAATTTGCAGATGACACTAAAGTCGGTGGAGTGGTAGATAGTGAAGAGGGGTGTTATAGTTTGCAGAGAGACTTGGACAAGTTGCAGAGCTGGCCGAGAGGTGGCAAATGGAGTTTAATGTGGAAAAGTGTGAGGTAATTCACTTTGGCAGGAATAACAAATGTGTAGAGTATAGGGCTAATGGTAGTACTCTTAATAGTGTTGAAGAACAGAGGGATCTTGGTGTATATGTGCATAGATCCCTAAAAGTTGGCAATCAAGTCGATAAGGTTGTTAAGAAGGCATATGGAGTCTTAGCTTTTATTGGTAGGGGGATTGAATTTCGGAGCCGCAACGTCATGTTGCAACTGTACAAAACTCTAGTGCGGCCGCACTTGGAGTATTGTGTGCAGTTCTGGTCCCCACCTTATAAGAAAGATGTGGAGGCATTGGAGAGGGTACAGAGGAGGTTTACCAGGATGTTGCCTGGTATGGAGGGCAGGTCTTATGAAGAGAGGCTGAGGGATTTGAGGTTGTTTTCGTTAGAACGAAGGCGGCTAAGAGGAGACCTTATTGAAACATATAAGATGATTAGAGTTTAGATAGGGTGGACAGTGATAGCCTTTTTCCTAGGATGGAGAAAGCTAGCACGAGGGGACATAGCTTTAAATTAAGGGGTGATAGTTATAGGATGGATGTCAGAGGTAGGTTCTTTACCAGAGGGTGGTAAGGGTATGGAATGCCCTGCCTGCTGCAGTTGTAGATGCGCCAAGTTTGGTGGCGTTTAAGAGGTTAGTAGATAAGTTTATGAATGAAAAGGGAATGGTTTAGGTTAGAGGGTCATTGCTTTTTCCTAATTGGTCGGCGCAACATCGAAGGCCGAAGGGCCTGTTTTGCGCTGTAATGTTCTATGTTCTTCCTCACCATGTTGTAGCTCTCTGCAACCTTTACCAAATATGATATGCTTTCCATCTGACCATGGTGTGTCTGAGTGCCAGTAAAGAACTGGAGTCCATTTGTATTTGGTCCAGCATTGGCCATAGACAAAGTACCAGGTCCTTTGTGTGCTAGCTGAAATTCTCATCTTTAAACTTTTTACCATAGATATACTTCCCATCAATGCCATTATGCTTTGTGAACTTATCACTCTGGCACGTGAATTTAGAAATTATTCTGTAGAATATTGAGCCCTTATAATTTAATCCCTTCTCATCAATGCACAATGCATGGAAATTTTCTGCAGTTTTTGGAACTATGTCAATCTTGAGCCCCATCACAATCCAGCCCAGGGATTTGCTTAGGGTTTTACATTTGACAAATGTTGATGATGAGACTTAATTGACAAAAATAGTGCAAATAAATTTTACCAATAAGTTCCAAGACTGCCAGTTTTATCAACATATTTGTAAATGTTCAAATTAAAGGGGCATTAAGGGCAACATGGTTCATCGAATGTGATTTTATATTACTATGATTCAAAACACTGGTATCTAGTTATACAATGTATTATAAGAAACATTCCATGGCATTTCACAAGAGTGTTATGAAAGGAAATATGATACTGAGAAGTGTGGGGAGATGTTAGCTCAGATGTTGGTCAAAGAGATACTTTTTAAAAGGATCACCTTGAAAGTGTTCCATAGAAGGGAGGAACTGAGCTGGAAAGGGAATTTCAGAAGTTGGGCCAAATCAATTAAAAACATGGCTACCTATGATAGAAAATTAAAATTGCGGATGCATAAGCTAAAATTAGAGTACTGTACACAACTCTAAGGAGGATATTTAAGTGATGAGGAGGGGCAAAACCACTGAGGGATTTGAAACCATGGATAAGAATTTTAAAGTCATGACTTTGCTTGATCAGGAGCAAGTGTAGGTTAACAAACATGGGTGAAGGGGGAATGGGGGTTGCTGTTAATTAAAACATGAATAACAGAGTTTGTGGCGGGTAGAATGTGGAAAACTAGGAAGGAAAGCATTGGAATAGTCAGGTCAGGAGGTAGCAAAGTCATGCAGGTGAACTTGGACAGCGAAGTTGGGCAATATTGCCAAGATGGAAATAAATGGTCTTAGTGATGGTATGAAGGTGAAGCTCGAAGCTCGCCTTGGGATCAAATGCAACACTAGGTTTGTGAAAAGACTGCCTTAATCTCAGATGTTGTCCTGAAAGGGATGCAGTTGGTAGCTGGGGAAATATTGTGAGGGCTTCATTCAAATAACACGAGGGGTCACGGGCTTAGGGTGAGGGGGGGTAAGGTATAATTTAGATGCTAGAGGGAGTTTTTTCACACAGAGGGTGGTGGGGGTATGGAATGCGCTGCCAAGTAAAGTGGTGGAGGCAGGCACTCTGGAGTTATTTAAGAGATACTTAGATGGGCACATGAACAGTATGGGAATGGAAGGATATAGAAAACTGATTTAAAATAGGGATCATGAGCCTTGGGAGTTCCCTGGGAAGTTTGTAAATTGTCGATGATATTGATGTATTTGTTTTATCCTACAGGTACTTAGGTCCACCTTGTTGTCTAACAAAGAGCATACATGCGATGGGTCGTGAGAGGGCTGCTCTTGGATTTTTCGAGAGTATCCTAGTGCTTCACATCGTTAGTGTACGCTTGACCTGGACCATTTGATGGGCAACACGACAGCTCAGTGACTATTGCTGTGCTGCGCAGATACATGGACTTGGGCCTGTGTCTGCGGGAGTTTGCACATTCTCCCTGTGCTTGTGTCGGTTTTCTCCGGGTGCTCAGGTTTCCTCCCACATCCCAAAGATGTGCTCTTAGACTGATTGGCAAAACAAATTCTCCCTAAATTGTCTCAAATTTGGTTTCAGTGCATAGATCTATAAACATAGACGGGGATCACGGGTAGAAGTGGGAACATCGAGGTGGCGGCGCAGGCTCGTTGGGCCAAAGAGCCTGTTTCCTGTGCTGTTTTGTTCTTTGTTCTTTGTTCTTTGTAAGCCTCTTGTGAAACCATCCTTTGGCCTCCCTCCCTAAAAATCTGTATTTCCTCCTTTCCCTCTATATCTCTCTCTCTCTCCTTTTGTCCACCAAGTACGTGCCAATTCAAATTACATGCCTGTTTCTCAGAGTCATGCATGTTCCTTTTTGAAAACTATTATGTACCTGTCATTTAAAACCTTTAAAATTGGAAATACCACTTTCTCATCACCTTCTATCAAGTTTTTTTTTATTAATCTGTTCATTCTTGAGTTCTCTCACCTATCCTTTGCACTGTACTTATACACATGCTTGTTGTAAATCGGAATATTAGTTGTGGTAAATTACTGATGGATTGTGTGGAAAGGAATCAGGGGCAACACAGATGGGGGTGGGGGACAAGGTAGTGGTAGTCTATCACTCTTTGAAAGTGTAACACTTCAATTCGCAGTGCAAAGTCTTCAAGGAGGGAGACGAAAACTGGGGTGCCTGTAAACTTTTTGCAGGTACAATAAGATTTAGCTGGCAGTCTGAAGATTATTTGGTTCATGAGTGCAATTCCACTCCTGGGAGACATAAAAACTGCACAATTTGTTTTTATTTTCAAATGCAATCACTTTCCTGATTTGCTCCACTAGCCTTTAGCACTGGCACATTATTCCAAACTATATTAAAATGGAACTGTTCTTCTTGAAAATTTCTTTTCCCTGACTGTCCCCATACTTTGAAGGGTAATCCTGCCCATTAGCAACCCATCTGTAGCTATAAAAGTTAGAGTGGAATACACCATCTGCAGAGTATCCTGCCTCTCATTCATGTTTGATATTCTCAGAAAACTGGAAATTTGATTGGTTGCTCAGTGTGGCCTTCCATCTTTAGGATTGTGATTTATATCCAGCACAGACCTGTCAGGTGAAAAATTTTCATTTTCCTTTGATTATGTTTGGCACAGTCTTCATTCAGTTGCTGTGTAAGATGTGTTCCAAGCTTATCATTTAGGATAAGTTGCAAGTCTCGCTCGGAGAGGCCAGAAGGATGTTGAGCATAATTAATGCAAATGTCACATTGAGTAATGTCATGAGTCCATTCCTGAAGCTGCAGCCATTCCATGCATTACCTGACTTGGAAGAATGAATGTTAGTTTTAAAAAAGAAAAAAACTTGCAATCTATTGAATCTTTTAGGACTTGAGATCATTCCAAACTGGTTACATCCAACGAAGTAGTTTTGAATTGGAATCACTGTTGCAAATGAAGAAATGTGACAGAAAATTTGCACTCCTCAAGCTGCCACAAACAGCAATGTGATGCAGACCAGATCATCTCTTTTATGATGATGATTGAGGAATAACTAAGGAAATATCCTCCAGAATGCTGTGATGGAATTGCAAGGGCAAACATATCTCAGTTTAACATCTCATTCAAAGGACAGCATCTCCAATAGTGCAACAGTCCTTCATTATTGACCCTCCAACAGTACAGAGTTGTCTCGATATTCATCCTCTGACAGTGCAGTACTCCTTCAGCATTGACTCTCTGTCACTCCAGTGCTCCCTCAACACTGACCTTCTGACAGTGCAGTGCTCCCTCAGCACAGCACTGCAGTAATGTTGCACTGGGGTGTCAGCTTAGATTTTGTGGTTAAACTGAGGAACTGAAAATCATGAATCTATTTGTGATTGCTTGGTGTACACACCCAGAGATGAAGCTTTATAATCACTACCTGATTCTTAAGTAATATCAGCACTGTCTAAAGTTTGGGTTTTATGATGTGGTGAAAGCCCTGAGGTCACAAAGAAGAGCAAAGAGTCCAGGGGAAGGGGAGCAGTGGAAAGAAAAGGGAATGGATAGCAAGGGGAGGAGAAAACAATAAGAAATGAAGTCTGGTTAAAAAAAAACTAGTTAATTAATTAGTCAGTAGCAATATTATGCAGTGAATATATATCTTTCAACCTCTGTCATCCTGTTTTAATAAGGTGTTTTATTCATGTATTTGAAAGAGATAAAACTTCTACTGAAACATCAGGAAGATGAGAGCACATTTAACTTATAAGAACATAAGAATATAAGAAATAGGAGCAAGAGTAGGCCGTCTAGCCCTTTGAGCCTGCTCCGGCGTTCAATAAAATCATAGCTGATCTGAAGTGGATCAGTTCCACTTTCCTGCCTGCTCTCCATAATCCTTAATTCCATTGTCTGTCAGAAATCTATCTACCTGTGACTTAAACATATTTAACGAGGTAGCCTCCACTACTTCAATGGGCAGAGAGTTCCAGAGATTCACTACCCTTTGAGTGAAGAAGTTCCTCCTCAACTCTGTTCTAAACTGCCCCCACCCCCTTATTTTGAGCCTGTGCCCTCTAGTTCTGGTTTAACCTGATACCTTCCACAGAGCTGTTTTTAATCTAAGATCCCAATATAATTTTGCAAAAAGGTTCCAAATAATATTGAAGCCAACAGGAGCAATGACATGTTTTGCCTTTTTGGGCACATTACATTTGTGGCGAGGGGGGTCACTCAAAATGGCACTGGAATGTGGTGGCTTTTGGAGAGCTGTCTCCCAGCATCCCTTCTGATTCAATTTTTTACCTTTGTTCTATGCTTTTAAAACTGTATCTAATTCTTTTAAACTATGTTCTGCACCCTCTCCTTTCCTTCTCCCATATGTACTCAAATGAATATGTTTCAATTTGATATGTTTTATTATTGTCACCGTATACAGTGAAAAGTATTGTTTCTAGTACACAATGCACACAAAACATACTGTACATAGGGAAAGAATGGAGAGAGTATTACAGTCATAGCTGGGGTACAGAGAAAGATCAACTTAATGCAAGTTGGGTAGATTCAAAAATATAATGGTAGCAGGGAAGAAGCTATTTTGAGTCAATTGGTTTGTGATGTCAGATTTCTGTATCTTTTTCCAATGGAAGAAGGTGGAAGAGATATGTTCGGGGTGTGTGGGGTCCTTAATAATGCTGGCTGCTTTTCTGAACAGCAGGAAGTGTAGACAATCTTAATGGATGGGAGGCTGATTTGAGTGATGGACTGGGCTTCATTCACAACCCTTTGTAGTTCTTTGTAACTTGGACAGAGCAGGAGCCGTACCCAGCTGTGATACAACCAGAAAAAATGCTTCCTATGGTGCATCTTTATAAGTTGGTGAGAGTCGTACCTGACATGTCAAATTTCCTTAGCCTCCTGAGAAAATAAGGCGTTGATGAAGTTTCTTATCTATAGCGTGGAAGGGCCAGCTCAGGTTTTTGGTGATTGGATACTGAACAACTTGAAGCTCTTGACCATTTCTATTTCGCCCCCATTAATTTAAACAGGGGCATGCCCTCCTCTGTGCTTCCTGAAGTCGATCACTATCTCCTTTGTTTTGTTGAGATTGAGGGAGAGATTATTGTTGTCGCACCAGTTCACCAGATTCTTTATCTCTTTCCTCTGCTGTGTTTCGTCATTGTTTGAGATCTCACCCATAACGATGGTGTCATCGGCAAACTTGAAAATCGAGTTGGAGGGGAATTTGGCCACACAGTGGACGGCATGCTAGTACAGTGGTTAGCACTGCTGCTTCACAGCTCCAGGGTCCTGGGTTTGATTCCTGGCTTGGGTCACTGTCTGTGTGGAGTTTGCACATTCTCCTCATGTCTGCATGGGTTTCCTCCGGGTACTCTGGTTTCCTCCCATAGTCCAAAGATGTGAGGGTTATGTTGATTGGCTATGCTAAGAAATTGCCCCTTGTATCTAGGAATGCATAGGTTAGAGGGATTAATGGGTGTAATATGTAGGGATAAGGGGGTAGGCCTGGATGGAATTGTGTTTGATGCAGACTCGATGGGCTGAAGGGTCTCTTTCTGCACTATAGGGTTCTATGATTCTATGATTCAGGCATAGGTGTATAAGGAATTTGGTAAGGGGCTGAGGACACAGCCTTGTGAAGCACTGATGTTGAGGATGATCATGGAGGTGTTGTTACCTATCCTTATTGACTGCAGTCTGTCTGTTAAGAAGTCTACTGGGTTAGGAAGCCCAGCTCTAATGGAGAGCTGTCTAGACTTGAAATGTTAGCTCTATTCTTTCCCCCAGATGCTGTCAAACCTGCTGAGATTTTGCAGCATTTTCTGTTTTTGTTTCAGATTCCAGTATCCACAGTATTTTGCCTTTAGTCAAGAACCAGTCTTTCACTGCATTATTCACCTTTGAAAAGAGATTGGAATATGGAATAATTGTAAAGTGCATCACTGGACTTCCAGGTGGCATTCCTTTGGTACTTATTTCCTAGTTCAATGAGAATGATGAGGAGATACAGGCTTTACTTGTTGAAAAGCACTGTCTTCGTCAGGCCTGTCAAAACGACCCATCATCAACTGCCAAGAAAAATGCTTTTACCAGTGCTCACAGGACAATCCAGAATAAAATGCGTAAAATGCAGGGTGCTTGGCTGAGCGTCAAGGCAGATGGAATACAGAGATACGCTGACAGAAACGACTTGATATGGTTCTATAAAGCCCTCAACACTCTCTATGGACCTCAATCTCTCGCATGTTTCCCTCTCCTGAGTACAGATGGTACAATCCTCATCACAGAGAGGGCTCAGATCCTGCAGACATAGCTGAATACTTTAAAGCCATCCTCAACTGACTGTCATCTGTTAGTGATGAGGCAATAAATAGGATTCTCCCGCTCTCTATCAACAGCACCACGGATGACCCACTGGTAGTAGCCAAAATCACGAAAGCTGTCAGCCAGCTTTTCAGTGGCAAAGCCCCGGGGCAGATGCTATATCTGCGGAGATCTGAAAAGCTGCTGGTCCTGTAATTATCAAGAAACTCACTGAGTTGTTCCAGTTCTTTTGGAAGCAAGGGTCCATTCCTCAGGAACTTAAAGATGCTTTCATCGTACACCCCTACAAGAGGAAGGGCAATCGGCAAGTATGCAACAACCACCGAAGAATCTCGCTGCCATCCATCACAGGAAAAGCCCTCGCAAGAGTCCTGCTGAATCATCTGCTCACCCACATGGAGCGGGACTTGCTTCTAGAGTCACAGTGTGGCTTCCGCATAGATCGCAGGACTATTTACATGATTTTTGCTGCACGCCAACTTCAGGAGAATTGCCAGGACAGAATCACTCTACACAATCTTTGTTGATCTTGCAAATGCCTTCGACACTGTCAGCTGAGAAGACCTGGGGAGGATCATGTCAAAGTTTGGCTGCCTCCCCCAAATTCATTCAGTTGGTATGCCATTTCCATAATGGCATGTTGGCCAGTGTACTGGATACCCAGTCTGCATTTCCAGTCACCAATGGCGTCAAACAGAGTTGTGTGCTCACACCCACACTGTTCAGCATGATGTTTACTGCCATGCTGAATGATGCCTTCCAGGACAGAGTTGCTGGAATCAGCCTCAAGTACAGAGTGAATGGGAAGCTCTTCAACCTCGGGAGACTTCAAGCTGTTACCAAAGTGAAGGAGACTGTTTTGAGAGAATTCCTGTTTGCTGATGACTGTGCCCTGTATAGTGGCTCAGAGTCAGAGATGCAAGTCAGTATGGACAAATTTTCCATGGCTTGTGACAACTTTGGACTCAACATCAACATTAAAAAAATCGAAGTCATGCACCAGCCTGCTCCTCTTGCACTGTGCACAGAACCAATAATCACAATCAAAGGGCAGAAACTACAGGCAGTGAATCAGTTCACTTACCTTCGCAGCATCCTCTCCCAAGCAGTAACTATTGATACAGAAGTTAACTGCAGAATATCAAAGGCAAGTTCTGCTTTCAGTAGATTGCGCTCCACTGTATAGGAATGTTGAGGAATCAGCCCAACAACAAAACTGAAGGTCTACAGCACCATGGTACTCATGATCCTTCTGTATGGCTATGAAATGTGGACTGTGTATCAAAGGCATGCAAGACAGTTTAATCATTTCCACATGACTTGTCTTCGCAGAATATTATGCGTCAGATGGCAAAACAAAATACCAGACAATAAAGTTCTCTCTAGAGCAAGTCTACCATCAGTCCACATGCTGCTAATGAGAACGCAGACCCGGTGAGCAGGCCATATCATCTCTATGCCACAGGAGCGCATACTGAAGCAGCTTCTGTTGGTGAACTCTCTGCTGGAAGACGTTCCATGGAGAGCAGAAAAAATGTTACAAAGACACACTCAAGGCCTCCCTGAAGTTGCCTGACATAGACACGAGCACCTGGGAAATGCTGGCACAAAACCACCCTACCTGGCACTGCCTCATTCACAATGGCTGTCAAGCTCATGAAGCAAAGTGCAGAGCTGAAGTACAATTTACGCACAAGCTGCGCAAGTCCAGAGCCACCAGTGCAATAACTACGATGTTTTCACAAGTCTGTTCAATAAGTGCCAGGACATTCCATGTCCGAATCAGTCATCTTTGGACATGTTGTATCCAGCCTCAAAATGACTAATGGTATTGTGATCCTCATCGACAATAATGGATGAATAACAACATTTCCTCCCAACTGCAAACATAACTCTCCTCTATAATGATTGTTCTGTCTCTACCTGGAGGCATTTACGTGTTTTCTAGTTTAGCTTACACAAAATAAGTGACAAGAGGAGCAGGTCAGTTGGCTCCTTAAATCAGCTTGATTGAACCATTCCATAAAATGGCGAATCTTTTTCCTGAACTTCAGTTTCTTGTTTGTCCCCATATCCCTTGATTCTCTTATTGTCAAAAATTCTATGAATCACCAGTTGGAGTATACTCAATAATGGAGAATCTGAAACCAAGTATCCCTGTGTCAATTCAACATATCTCACCTGAGCATCAGGAATTTTGTTTTGTTCATTTGTAAAGCCTTGGTGTCACTGGCTGGCCAGCATTTATTGCCCATCCCTCATTGCCTAGGGGCAGTTGAGAGTCAACCACATAGCTGTGGCTCTGGAGTTGCATATAGGCCAGACCAGGTAAGGACAGCAGATTTCCAACAAGGTGCATGCATTCGGCAGGTCGTGCGAGGGCTGCTCCTGGATGTTACTTCAGGAGTGGCCTAGTGCTTCATGTCGTTAGTGTATGCTTAAACTGGACCATCAGATGGGCAACATGACATCTCAGAGACTATCGCTGTTGCTGTGCAGACACATGGATTTGGGCCTGTGTCTGCGGGAGTTTGCGCGTTCTCCCCGTGGTTGCGTGGGTTTTTCTCCGGGTGCTCCGGTTTCCTCCCACATCCCAAAAATGTGCTCTTAGGCTGATTGGGTAACAAATTGTCCCTATATTGGTCTCTATATGTCATTAAGACGTTAGGATGGCGGCGCGGACTCGTTGGGCCGAAGGGCCTGTTTCCCGTGCTGTGTTGTTCTTTGTTCTTTGTATTTCCTTCCCTAAAGGCATTAGTGAACCAGATGGGTTTTTCTGATAGTTGGCAATGGTTTCATGGTCATCAGTAGATTCTTAATTCCAATTTTTTTTATTGAATTCAAATTCCACCCTCTGCCGTGCTGGGATTTGAACCTGGGTGTCTGGAACATTAGCTAATACCGCTAGGCCATTACCTCTCCTGGATGAATACTGAGCCGTGATTCAACAAATTTCTCCCAAAGAGAGAATGTAGAAGTAGCTTAAACCAATTGCCCTTGAAGTCTGAATGCAGAATTACATGGATTATTTAGAATGAATCTTCTCTTGAATCAGTCAGCAGGCGGTTTCTTAAGCAATTCATTTTAATACAATCTAATCTGTGTCACACTGATTGATGATCCGCTGATGTGTTTGTCCTGAAATAATAGCATTAGCAAAAGTCTCCTTCCACTCTCTCAGATTTGTATTGAGTTTTGGAATGTGGTTACCCACAAATGTGGGTGATATTAAAATTCTCATCCTTGTTTTCAAATCTTTCCATGGTCTTGTTTCTCCCTATCTCTGTAAATTTCTCCAGCTATATAATTCTTTCAGATCTCTGATTTCCTCCAATTTTGCCATCTTGCTCATGCCTGATTTCCAACGCTCCACAATTGACACTGTGCCTTCAGCTACCAAGACCCTAAGCTCTGGAATTGCCTTCCAAAACCTCTCCGCATTCCTCTACCCTTCTGTGAGGCACTCCCTAAAACCCACATCTTTGATCCAGCTTTTTGGTCAATTATTATATCCTAATGTGGCTGATTCAATGTCAGAATTGGTTTTATAATGCTTCTGTGAAGTACTTTTCAATATTTTATGATACTAAAAAGGCTGTTTCGATATAAGTTGTTGTTGTGTAAATCAAAAAGATCTTGGATCTGTTTTACATTAGCCAGTCACAACCAGGAAGCTTTGGGTGGTAGGGGAGGTGCTAAGGAGATTGGTTATCAAGACAATTGGTATTTATTCCTTTGTATCAGTGGTTAGGCCAGCATTTATTGCCCTTGAGAAGGTGATGGTGATCTGCATTCTGAATCACTGCGACCCATATGGTGCATATACAATCACAGTTCTATTAAGGAGGAAGTTCCAGTATTTTGTTCCAGTGACAGTAAAGGAATGATGATATAGTTCCAGGTTACAGTGGTGTATAGCTTGGAGAGGAACTTACAGGCGTTCTGCTGCCTCTACTCTAGGTGATCAAGGCTTGTGTTTAAAAGGTGCTGTTGATGGAACCTTGGCAAATTACTGCATTGTCACCTGAGGATAGAACGCAGTGCAGAATCAGGCCCAGCAATGATACTTTTTGCGTCAAATAATCCAGGAACATTTGTCATCTGGGCTCAATCTGAAGAATATTCTGACTTCACAGCCCCTTGGTGAAGGATGGGGGGGGGTGTGGCGGCGTGGCATGGCGTGGCGGGGCGGTGGTTGTAGGATTGTCCTTCAGCAAGAGTTAGCGGCATCCAGAGAGAACAGGACAACATGATTGACAAGAAACAGAACAGAAAAAGATGGGGAACAAGAATGGAGAAACTGCCCCCTATGGATGTGGATATCTGAGGACAGAGTAATATGGAATAGAGGAAAGGAAGTGGATTTTTGTAGTACCTTTCATCATCTTGTCCCAAAGAAATATTTTTTCAATTGTAGTCATTGTTGTAAAGTAAAAAGCCAATTTGTGTACAGTAAGCTTCCACAATGATATGCTTTACTTATTTTGGATGCAAAATGTAATTATAATGCCTGTTCCTGTGTTATTCATTCTGTCAGAATTTTATACTCCATTTGAGCATCTTCCCATCTTTCATGATCTAACACTATTAGTATAATCTTCTACTTCCTTTTACCTCATGGGTTTATCCAGCTTCACTTGAAATGCATCCATGCTATTTGCCTCAACTATTCCCCGTGGTAGCAAATCCTACATTCTAAGGGCTCATTGTTCCCTTGGAGCAGCACGGAGAGGCAGCGATTTGGGAAAGCGTGAAGTTCGAGTGTTAAGTACTTTTTTAACTTTTCTCTTTGTTTAAAATAGTGAGCGGGGATAGTTTTTGTCGTTTTTATTTAAACTAACAAGAAACCGGAAGTCGTCATTAGGAGGCTGCAGGTAGTTGTAGTTTTCTCTGTCTCTATAAATTGGTCCAGAGAGGAAACCCGATACTCTACACAGGTAGAGTATCCCACCCTCCCCCCTCCTCTAACCTAATAATAAAAGTGTGTGGGAAGTCTTTTTTCTCTCTCCTTAAAGTAAATTAAAGTATCAGGGATGGCAGTGCAGGCAGTCCGTTGCAACTCCTGTAGTATGTACGAGGTGAGGGACACCAGTAGTGTTCCTGCTGATTATACCTGCAGGAAGTATGCCCATTTGCAGCTCCTTGAGGATCGTGTTAAGGAGCTGGAGCTGGAATTAGAGGAACTCAGGATAATTCGAGAGGTTGAGGAGGATATTGGCAGGAGTGACAAACAGATAGTCACTCCTAAAAGTGATTCTTGGGTAACTATTCGGAGGAGGGTAAGAAGCAATCGGGTAGACAATCCCCTGGGGCTGTTCCCCTCCAAAACAAATTTTCTGTCTTGGAAGCTACAGTTGAGGAAGAATCAACTGGAGATGACCAAAGGGAGCAGGTCTCTGGGGGTGAGCCTGCTGAGAATGCTCAGGTGGGTAAGGGAATAAGAGATTGGGCCTAGTAATTGGAGACTCCATAGTTAGAGGGACAGATAGGAGAGTAAATAGTAATAAAAGTGACTCAGGGCTGGTGTGTTGCCTCCCAGGGGCTGGGGTCCAGGATGTCGCAGATCGGGTTTTTAAGATTCTTAAGGGAGAGGGGAGTCAACCCCAATCATAGTTCATGTAGGGACACATGATATAGGAAGGACGAGGGAAGGGGATATTAAACAGAAATTTATGGAGTTGGGGGAAGCTTAGGGCCAAAACTGGCAGAGTGGTTATCTCTGGACTCTTGCCTGTGCCAAGGGATAGTTTAGAGAAGAATAGAGAGAGGGAATGTTTGAACTCGTGGCTGCGGGGATGGTGCAGGAGGGAGGGGTTCAGGTTCCTGAACAATTGGGACTCATTCTGGGATAGGTGGGACCTCTACAAGAGAGATGGTCTACACCTGAACCAGAGGGGAACTAATATCTTGGGGGGAAAATTTGCTAAGGCTATGCAGGGGGCTTTAAACTGATTCGGGGGGGAGGGGTGGGATCCTAAGTAGTTGGGGTGCTAGAGGGATGAGAGTAAGGGGGTCATAGAGGAAAGCTGTAAAACACAGCAGCGTACGGGTGGGGTAGGGCATGGTTTGAAATGTGTATACTTTAATGCAAGGAGTATTCGCAATAAGGGGGAGGAACTTGCAGCTTGGACCAGTACCTGGAACTTCGATGTTGTGGCCATTTCAGAGACTTGGGTAGAGCAGGGACAAGAATGGATGTTGCAGGTTCCGGGGTTCAAATGCTTTAGTCGGAGTAGAGAAGGAGGTAGAAGGGGGGGAGGAGTGGCATTATTAGTCAAAGACTGTATCACAGTGACAGAAAAGAAGTTTGAGGAGGACTTGTCTGTTGAGGTAGTATGGGCTGAGATTAGAAACAGGAGAGGAGAGGTCACCCTGTTGGGAGTCTTTTATAGACCTCCTAAAAGTTCTAGAGAGGTTGAGGAAAGGATTGCCAAGTCAATTCTGGTCAGGAGTGAAAGTAATAGGGTAATTGTTATGGGGGACTTTAACTTTACTAATATTGATTGGAATAGCTATAGCTCTAGCTCGTTAGAGGGGTCAGTTTTCGTACAAAGTGTGCAGGAAGGTTTTTTGACTCAGTATGTAGATAGGCCAACTAGAGGTGAGGCTACATTGGATTTGGTGCTGGGCAATGAGCCAGACCAGGTGTTAGGCTTGGAAGTTGGTGAACATTTTGGTGATAGTGACCACAATTCGGTTACGTTCACCTTAGTGATGGATAGGGATAGGCATGAAGCTGGGGGCAGTAGTTATAGCTGGGGGAAGGGTAATTATGAGGCCATCAGGAGAGAATTAGGGTGCATAGATTGGACTAGGAAACTACAGGGACTGGGAACATCTGGAATGTGGAGCTTATTCAAGGAGCAGCTGCTGCGAGTCCTTGATAAGTATGTCCCTGTCAGGCAAGGAGGAAATGGTCGAGTAAGAGAACCTTGGTGTACGAAAAAAGTTGATTTGCTGGTTAAAAGGAAAAAGGAGGCTTATGTCAGGATGAGGCTTGAAGGCTCAGTTAGTGCAATAGATAGCTATAGATTAGCCAGGAGGGAGCTAAAGAGTGAATTGAGGAGAGCTAAGAGAGGACACGAGAAGACTTTGGCTGATAGGATTAAGGAGAATCCTAAAGCTTTCTTTAGATATGTTAAGAATAGAAGATTGGTTAGGACAAGATTAGGGCCAGTCATAGACAGCAGTGGGAAGTTGTGCGTGGAGCGTGAAGAGATTGGAGAGGCACTGAATAAATATTTCTCTTCGGTATTCACGCAGGGTGATGTAAATGTAGTTATGGAGAACACTGAGGTACAGGGTAGCAAACTGGAAAGTATCGAAGTAGATAGGGAGGATGTGCTAGATATTCTCGAGGGTTTGAAGTTGGATAAGTCCCCTGGGCCGGACGGGATTTACCCTAGGATTCTCTGGGAGGCAAGAGAGGCGATTGCAGAGCCTCTGGCTCTGATCTTCAGGTCGTCGTTGGTTACGGGTGTGGTTCCGGAGGACTGGAGGATAGCGAATGTGGTCCCATTGTTCAAGAAGGGGAAGAGAGACCTTCCAGGGAATTATAGGCCAGTGAGTCTTACTTCTGTTGTGGGCAAAGTATTGGAGAGAATTATTAGGGATAGGATTTATAGTTATTTAGAGAGAAATGAATTGATTGGGGATAGTCAGCATGGTTTTGTGAAGGGTAGGTCGTGCCTTACTAACCTCATTGAGTTTTTTGAAAAAGTGACTAAAGAGGTGGATGGGGGTAAGGCGGTTGATGTGGTATATATGGACTTTAGTAAGGCGTTTGATAAGGTGGCCCATGGAAGACTTCTGCAGAAAATGCAGATGTATGGGATAGAGGGTGATTTAGCTAATTGGGTTAGGAATTGGCTGGCAGATAGAAGACAGAGGGTGGTGGTTGATGGGAGATATTCATCGTGGAGTTCGGTGACAAGTGGTGTACCTCAGGGGTCTGTTTTGGGGCCCCTGCTGTTTGTAATTTTTATAAATGATCTGGATGAGGGTATTGAAGGATGGATTAGTAAATTTGCAGATGACACTAAAGTCGGTGGAGTGGTAGATAGTGAAGAGGGGTGTTATAGTTTGCAGAGGGACTTGGACAAGTTGCAGAGCTGGGCCGAGAGGTGGCAAATGGAGTTTAATGTGGAAAAGTGTGAGGTAATGCACTATGGCAGAAATAATAAATGTGTAGAGTATAGGGCTAATGGTAGGATTCTTAGTAGTCTTGATGAACAGAGGGATCTTGGTGTGTATGTGCATAGATCCCTGAAAGTAGGCAGTCAAGTCGAGAAGGTTGTTAAGAAGGCATATGGAGTCTTAGCTTTTATTGGTAGGGGGATTGAATTTCGGAGCCGCAACGTCATGTTGCAACTGTACAAAACTCTAGTGCGGCCGCACTTGGAGTATTGTGTGCAGTTCTGGTCCCCGCATTATAAGAAAGATGTGGAGGCATTGGAGAGGGTACAGAGGAGGTTTACCAGGATGTTGCCTGGTATGGAGGGCAGGTCTTATGAAGAGAGGCTGAGGGATTTGAGGTTGTTTTCGTTAGAAAGGAGGCGGCTAAGAGGGGACCTAATCGAAACATATAAGATGATTAGAGGTTTAGATAGGGTGGACAGTGATAGCCTTTTTCCTAGGATGGAGAAAGCTAGCACGAGGGGACACAGCTTTAAATTAAGGGGTGATAGTTATAGGACGGATATCAGAGGTAGGTTCTTTACCCAAAGGGTGGTTCGGGAGTGGAATGCCCTGCCTGCAGCAGTTGTAGATGCGCCAAGTTTGGTGGCGTTTAAGAGGTTAGTTGATAAGTATATGGAAGAGAAGGGAATGGTTTAGTTTGGAGGGGATTGCTTTTTATATTGGTCGGCGCAACATTGAAGGCCGAAGGGCCTGTTCTGTGCTGTAATGTTCTATGTTCTATGTTCTAACACCGCTGTAGGTATAGAGTATTCTTCTGAATTCCTCATTGATACCATACCAGATTGATGGCGTTTAGTTTTATTTCTCTTCTTAAAGGGATAATTATCATCCAGGGCATTAGGGAGTGCCTTGATCCCCTATTCTTCCACTATTCTTCTGTGAGACCTTTTACATCCACCTATGAGGGTAGCTGAGGTCTTGGTTTAACATCTCATCCAAATGACATAATCCCTTGCATTGCAGCACTCCCTCAGTATTGACCAAGATAATCTGCTCAAAACCTTTTGTCTCTGAGGTATGAGTGCTACTCACCAATCATATTTGACACCTATTCGGTCCCCTCAATAGGGAGTTATTTTAAACAGAATCAGTAAAGCACAGCTTTCACTGCATGCAGTGGCTCTGCATTTAAGCAGAATATTTTAGTGTCTGCATCTGCACTGGAGACTGTGTACCTCTTCAAAAGTTGTCACCAAATCACTCCCTCCCACCACACTCCAAACAATCATCAAATTCTTGTCACTATCTGAAACCAAGCTCTCATCACATCAGATCACTAATTGGTCTGAGACTTGCTTCCATTTCTTCGTGTGGAAATTATTAGATGGGTTCCCCTGATTGAGCATTTTTGAAAGAAGTAAAATCGATCCTTTGTGCAAAGGAAAATTTAAACCAAGTTATGTCTGAGGTGGGGCAGAGTTCAACTTTACAATATATATACAATTTGAATTATTTTTGACTCCTATAAACTGCTTTAACTTTACAGTGATATTCCTTTTGTAAGTATTTGTATTTCTGCATGATGCAATCATCAATCTGAAGAGCTCCCTTGTGAAGTTCATGGCTATCAAACTACGCTGTATGATGAAATCTGCACTCTGAGATAATTAACTTACAGGCTCAGCTGGATTTATACAAATATCATAAGCAGGGTTGGGCTTCCCTCTCAATTTATTCTTCATGTTAGAGTTAAGACTTATTGTACTATCTTGGCCAAGACGCTAAACCACTGCCTGCTTTTTTACGTTGCATCTGTAAAATCCCATGATTTGAAGATTATCTACGCTTCTCCCACAACTAACACCAGCAAAAAAATTAAATCGTCTGGTCATCAGACACCCAAACTGCACTTAGAAATGATGAGTAGTTCTTTTGTTCTTCAAACTGTGCAATTCCTCAGCTCCCTGGCAACAACAGCTTGTGCTTTTAAAAATGTATAACATTCCAAGCCAGGAGCATAATTGGCAATAAATTAATACCAATACTACAAGTTAGTTATTAATAAATCCAATGGAGAACGCAAAGTTTCTTTACCAAAGGGTAGTGAAAATGTAGAACTTTCTACCATAGTGGGTGGGTTGACATAAATAGTATTAAGGATATTTTATAAATGATCTGGATGAGGATATTGAGGGATGGATCAGTAAATTTGCAGATGACACTAAAGTCGGTGGAGTGGTAGATAGTGAAGAGGGGTGTTATAGTTTACAGAGTGACTTGGACAAGTTGCAGAGCTGGGCCGAGAGGTGGCAAATGGAGTTTAATGTGGAAAAGTGTGAGGTAATGCACTTTGGCAGGAACAATAAATGTGTAGAGTATAGGGCTAATGGTAGGGCTCTTAATAGTGTTGAGGAACAGAAGGATCTTGGTGTATGTGTCAATAGATCCCTGAAAGTAGGCAGTCAAGTGGATAAAGTTGTTAAGAAGGCATATGGAGTCTTAGCTTTTATTGGTAGGGGGATTGAATTTAGGAGCCGCAGCATCATGTTGCAACTGTACAAAACTCTAGTGCGGCCGCACTTGGAGTATTGTGTGCAGTTCTGGTCCCCACATTATAAGAAAGATGTGGAGGCATTGGAGAGGGTACAGAGGAGGTTTACCAGGATGTTGCCTGGTATGGAGGGCAGGTCCTATGAAGAGAGGTTGAAGGATTTGAGGTTGTTTTCGTTAGAAAGGAGGCGGCTAAGAGGGGATCTTATTGAAGCATATAAGATGATTAGAGGTTTAGATAGGGTGGACAGTGATAGCCTTTTTCCTAGGATGGAGAAAGCTAGCACGAGGGGACACAGCTTTAAATTAAGGGGTATGAGTTATAGGACGGATATCAGAGGTAGGTTCTTTACTCAAAGAGTGATTAGGGAGTGGAATGCCCTGCCTGCAGCTGTTGTAGATGCGCCAAGTTTGGTGGCGTTTAAGAGGTTAATTGATAAGTATATGGAAGAGAAGGGAATGGTTTAGTTTGGAGGGGCATTGCTTTTTATTTTGGTCGGCACAACATCGAAGGCCGAAGGGCCTGTTCTGTGCTGTAATGTTCTATGTTCTATGTTCTATGATACTGGATAAATGGATGACGGAAGGAAATTGAAGAATATGTTGAGATTGTGGTGAAGTGTAGTGGCATAAACACTGACATGGGCAGATTGGCCTTAATGTGTGCTGTATCTACTATTATTGGTCAGACCATACCTTGAGTATTGTATCCAGCTCAGTTACTGTCACATAAGGATAAAATTCACTGCTGGAGGCAGAGCAGAGGCTGGCCAAAAGGCCGTTTTCTAGTGTTAAAATTGTGAATGCAAATTGAAGAAATTTGGACTTTTCTGCCTAGAAAAGAGGGGCCAGATTTCCATGCACTTGGACCAACTTCAGAGGCTGTTAAAAATGGCAACTGGGACCCATTTGCGGTTTTCTTTCCCCCATTTCTGGCAGATTCAATTTTTTGCTGGCAGGCAAAAGAGGTGTGAATTACTAAGGCGGGAAACCTGAACTCATCATAGCCATCTAAAATTAGTGCTAAGTTTAAATAGACACCATTTTTACTGTTCCCAAGGCTTTAACCCACATTGTGACAATCATGATTTGAAGGAGGAGAAGCAAATGCTCTTAAGTACGAAGTCTGCTAAGTGTCATTAACTGAAGCTACTTTAGTCCCCATGTATTAGCAGTATTAGTTGGTGCTCTCCCTCAATTCCACAATTGGCCATTAACATCCCCTCCTCCCATTCCCTCATTAACTCAGTTATCAATTACAAGAAGATATCGATGGAATGGTCAAATGGTCAGACAAGTGGCAAATGGAATTTAACCCTGAAAAGTGGTACACTTCAGAAAGAGTAATTTGACAAGAAAATGTTCAGTGAATAGCAAGACACTGGGAAGTTCTGAGGAATAAAGGAACCTCGGTGTGTTTGTCTACAGATCTCCAAAAGCAGAAGAACATGTTAGTAGGGTGGTGAAAAAGTCATATGGAACACTTGCCTTTATCAATCGAGACATAGATTACAAAAGCAGGGAAGTCACGTTGAAGTTATATAGAACTTGCTTGAGGCCACAGCTGGAGTATTGTGACTGTCTGGTCACCACATTATAGGAAGGATGTGATTGTACCGGAGGGGGTGCAGAGGACATTCATCAGGATGCTGCCTGGGATGGAACATTTAATTTGTGAAGAGAGGTTGAGTGGGTTTGGATTGTTTTCGGTGGAGCAGAGTAGACTGAGGGACGACCTGATCAAGGTCTACAAACTCAAGAATTTGGGAACAGGTATTGGCTCACGTGAATATCTGCCCAGTGAAAAAAATTTGTGGGGCCAAACACTTTCTCCCATGGCTGTGTTCTGAACATCCAAGAGCTCCTATTGCGCCCCTTAGACTTGAATTAGCAGGTTAGGTGTAAGGATTCGCATTCTAATCAGCAATCTGTAAACTGTCTGTGCTGATATGTGTGCTTTTGGAGACCAGAACACCTCATTCACCTGACGAAGGCACAAACGCCAAAACCTAGCAGATTTACTATCAAATAAATCAGTTGGATTTAAAATTGGTGTTGCCAGACTCTTACTGAGTTTTCCTCTTACTTCCCACGGGGCACATTTCCTCAAGCGGTAGCGTTGCCACACTTACTGGTGCCGTTCCACAATTTCCCCATTGGTTGGTACCTTTCTCTTTGTCTGTCTGTCAGTCTTTCTCTTTCTCTCTCTGTCTCTCTCTCTTCCCAACCCCTGCCAATTTCTCATTGACTCATATCTTCAGACTCCTTCATTGGCAGATGTCCTCCCCTAGTTCATACATTGGCTGATGTCTTTCCTTTCTCCCCCTCCCCAATTTTGAATTGGCTAGTAAACCCTCCCTGCACCTCCTGCCCCCAAAATTTCCTTTTTGGCTGGTGCCCCTCAATTGCGCTATTAGCTGGTACTCTCTCTCAATTCCACGATTGGCTATTAACAACCCGAATCCCCCATTTCCCCATTGGCTGGTACATTCTTTAAATTGAAAGTTAGTGTATTTTTTATATAATAAAATCTTTTATGGAAATTTTGAACTTCATTTTATTTCATTTGCTTATGGTTCATGAGGTCTGCCTATATGCTTGTGGATCCAGAACTGGCTTGCCTGCAGAAGAACAGAGAGTGGCTGTAGATGGATCTTTTTCTACATGAAGGTCAGTCATCAGTGGAGTGTCCCAGGGATCTGTTCTGAGATCCTCGCTATTTGTAATTTTCATAAATGACCTGGATGAAGATGTGGAGGGATGGGTTAGTAAAGTTGCTGATGACACGAAGGTTGGTGGTGTTGTGGATAGCTTAGAGGGATGTCAAGAGATTGCAGCATAACATAGATAGGATGCAAAGCAGGGTGGAGAAGTGGCAGATGGACTTCAACCCAGATAAATGTGTAGTGGTCCATTTTGGCAGGTCAAATGGGATGAAGGAGTATAATATCAAGGGTAAGACTCTTTGCAGTGTAAGGATAAGAAGAACCTTGGGGTCCGGGTCCATAGGACTTTTAAATTGGCCTCGCAGGTAGAGGATGTGGTTAAGAAGGCGAATGGTGTATTGGTCTTCATCAATTGAAGGATTGAGTTTAGGAGTCGGGAGATAATGTTGCAGCTTTATAAGACCCTAGTCAGACCTCTCTTAGAATACTGTGCTGAGTTCTGGTTGCCTCATTCAGGAAGGATATGGAATCTATTGAAAGGGTGCAGAGGAGATTTACAAGGATGTTCGCTGGATTGGGTGGTATGCCTTATGAGGATAGGTTGAGGAAACTCAGTCTTTTCTCCTTAGAGAGACAAAGAATGAGAAGTGACTTGATAGAAGTGTATAAGATGTTGAGAGGTATAGATTGGGTGGATTCTCAGAGGCTCTTTCCAAGGGCTGGAATGGTTGCTATGAGAGGACACAAGTTTAAGGTGCTGGGGAGTAGGCACAGAGGATATATCAGGGGTAAGCTTTTCACTGAGAGGCTGGTGGGTGAGTGGAATCGGCTGCCGTTGGTGATGGTGGAGGCAAATTCGATAGGGTCTTTCAAGAGACTTCTGGATGAGTACATGGAACTTCGTAGAATTGAGGATTATAGGTAAGCCTAGTAGATATGGATATCATTGGCGCCAAAGGGCCTGTGTGTGCTGTAGTTTTTCTATGTTCTCTTCTATAGGTGATACTGGGTAAATTGGCATGGAAAGGATTGTGGATGGGGTGTCATGAGTTGGTACGTGAGCTTTAACAGGCATGGAGATATCATGGGCTGTAAAGGAGGTTATGAGGGGCCATGCAGATGGCCAGAGGAGTATAGATTGGAATGAGTTATGAGAGTAGGTGAGAACATGACTTGGCTTGGACTGGGTAGGGAAACTCGGTGAAAGGGTGTAGGGCTAGAAACCATTTTTGCTTTTACTACGACTGATGTAAAGACCTAGCAGCCCCTGTAGCTGCCTCCAAAATGTTTCTGGAGGCAATGGACCCGACTCCAACCCACCCCAATCTTCTCCCAGCCAACTGGTGCAGAGATCCCATGATTTCTCCTGAGACAGATATACTAAGCTGGGAAATTTCCCAAATCTGCACACCTACCTGCCTTGGGAGCAGAAATTCAGTGATTCTGTACAATTATATAGTGAGTGATTCTTAACCTTGAATATTCACAAACATATGCACAAAAGTGAACAGATTTACGCTTAGATTTCCATGCACACTCATACTTGCGGACATGCCGTACATGTCTCAAGAATCAAAGAGGTGAGTTGGAATTTTGTTGTCTAATTGCTCATCTCATTCAGAAAGAGGAAAGGGAAAAAACTGATGAAGCTTTAAGTGCTGTAACAGTATGAGGTTTCTGTATTGTCCCAGGAGAGCTGGACATTTGGGAAACATGCTTCCTCACCAGCACAGTAGGACCAAGCATGTTGATCCTGACAGGTCACATTTATCATCAGAAGAAGGTAGTTATGTTCTGCTGGTGAAATATATTCACTTAATTAAGATATTATTGTTCTGGATGAAGTGCTGAATTTTTGAGTGGCAGAGGTTGGCGTGACTCTGCTGTAAAACACTGTCTGCGAAAGGCTAGCCCTACTAGGTAACCCAAGACAGCATGAAGTGGATGCAAAAATAAGCTTGCAGCCTAGTTGTCTTAATGTCTATAAATCTAGGTCAGTATTATAGACTATTATTGCCCTCTCCAGAGAGATTTCCAGTAAAAGAGAAAATGAAGCTCCTTTGGGATCTGTGATATATACAGCTGATGAGAAACTGCTGAACAGAGATGGGATAGAGACATCCTGGATTATATCCTTTTGTGACAATACTGTGTCTAATATTGTGACCTGTTTCCTTTCAGAGCGACATTCAATTAAAGCACAAAGGGTTTCACAGAATATCTGCCCTTAAATTTATTGATTAGTAGTCCTGAATTTAGAAAACACTTTATAAAGGAAATTGCTGATTTTAAAATTTCACTGAACAAGCTTTGCAAATTTCTAACACACATTCATGTGAAATTCTTTTTGTCTACAACTTTGATAGAGATATTGATTCTGTAAAATGGCAGGTGAGAGAATTCAATGGAAACACAATCATTACAGCAATGTGCAATTATATAGAACCTTTAACATAACAAAACGTCCCAAGAGGCGTAACAGTGTGATTATCAAAAAAACATTTGGCAGCAGGCTGCATAAGGGGATGTTAGGACAAATGAGCCAAGATTTGGTCAAAGAGTTAGGTTGTAAAGCGTGTTTTACAGGAGGGGAGAAAGGGAGACAGACGGGTTTAGATAGGAAATTCCAGAGCTCAGGGTCTAGATTGGCAATCATGCGATGGACTATGGTGGAATGAGGAATCTGCTAAATATTGACTGAGAAATGAGTACTACTGGAAAAATCAACTGACAACTCATAAAATACTGATAATGCTCATGCTTATTGTCCTAATCTGAGTAGAAGAGTGATAGCAATTCTTTATCTTTTGAATGCTTTGGAAGTGAAGAATGTGTTGAGTGAGACCCTGTATAAGTTCTGCCTGAGTAGTCCATTTAGGTGAGCCACGTTAGTTCCACTGTTTTTCCTTTATTCAAATTGTGTGTTGGATGAAAAAAAGAAATATCTTTTACAGGTTTATGAATTGTACCGTGTGATCTTTAGCAATGTTTAACTCAAGTCCAAATGAAATTCTTATTTTAATTGTATAGGCTGGAATTTTACTGCCTCACCCGCCAAGGGAATTGGAGCAGATGAGGGGCGGAACATGGAAAGGTCCGTTGACCTTGCACTGTTTCGAGATGAGTGAGGCCATAAAGTCTTGCCCATAAAATTAGAGAGTGGTTCCAGCACACAAGGATGCCATTTGGTCCATTATGTCTGCGCTGGCTCTTTGCAACAGCAATTCACCTAGTCCCTTTTCCCCCATCTTTTCCCTGTAGCCCTGCAAATATTTTCTCCTCAATTATTCAATTCTCTTTTGAAAACCTGAATCGATTGTGCCTCACCACATTCTCAGATATTTTAGATCCTGACCACTCTCTGTGTAAAAATATTTGTTGTCATGTTGCCATTCTTTCTTTCGTCAATCGTCTTAAATTAGTGTTCTCAATCATTCCACCAACAAAATCCCTGTCTGCTCTGTCCAGATTTCTTATGATTATGAATAAATACCTCTCTCAAGTCACCTTTTAATCTTTTCTTCTCTAAGGATAGTTCCTGTGATGACAGCAGAGTACGGGATATAAATGAAAAGCAGAAATTTGTAGGAATATGGAAAAAAGCAACAGCATGGAACTAACTGGATGATACATTCAAAATGCCAGCACAGACACCATCAGCCTAATGGCCTCCTTCTGTGTTGTAAGAAAGTTGAACATTCTTCTGTGAGATTCATTGAGAGTAGGAGTTGAATGAACCTGAGACCATCCAAAACTCCTATGCCTGCATCTTAACCTGCACCAAGCCTTTTTCAACTATCCATTGCTTGATAACAGTGCTCAATTTGACAGGCCGCAAATTTAAAATTCTCCCCCTCCTTTTCAAATCACTCCCCCTCCTACCAATCTTTGTTATCTTTTCAAGTTCTACAACTGATTGATATCTCTCCACGCCTCCAATTCTGCTCTGCCATGCATCCTTAATTTCCATTGCTCCATCAGTAAGCTTCAGTTGTATATGCCTAAACTTCTTTCCTTAATCATCTGGCCCCTCTCCTTTAAAGTATCAATTTGTACACATCAAACTCCTACAAATATTAATGTGATAATTGACCAAATGATCTGTTTTCTTTGTGATATTTGTTGAGAGATAAATATTGACCAGGTTACGGGTGAAAACCTGCTGCTGTTGTAAGTAGTGTCATGAGATTTTTTTCATCCATCTGAGAGAGAAGCCATGTTCTCGATTTAATGTCCCATCTGAAAGGTTAGGCCTCCTGGAACTCTCCCTCAGTATTACCCCTCTATCAGTACAGTGCAAGCAAGCATTGACCTTCTTATAGTGCAGTCCTCCTTAGTACTGACCCTTTGACAGCGCAGCAGTCCCTCAACACTGACCCTCTGACAATGCAGTGCTCTCAATATTGACCGTCTAACAGTGCAGCACTCACTCAGAATTGACTCTCTGACAGTGCAGCATTCCCTTAGTAGTGACTCTCTTGACAGTGCAACTCTCCCTCAGTACTGACCCTCTTGACAGTGCAGCACTCCCTCAGTACTGATCATCTGACAGTGCTTTGAAAGGCCCAATATAGAGACAGGTCTTTTTTACTTCATTAATTTTCACTTTAGGAGATAATGGGGAATTAGAAGAGGTTTGATTTTTGTTCAGAGCTCTAAGGGTCTATGTTTAATGCTGATCTGAGGATCCTGCCCATCCAAAAATTGATTAATCAACAATGATGAGAAGCCACCCTGCACTTTTGCTTCTTAACATCATAATGATAATATTGTGCAGCGAACTGGAACTGCAGTCAAATCAAAAAATGATTATTTAGTGAAATGGAAGGTTTGGAATTATTATCACAATATTGACCTTTGTGGCTCATACAGATGAGGTTTCCTGGCCTGAATTTGGCTGCACTGATTATTGGTGAACAGACCAGGAGTGCAGAGGAGATAACCACAGCTAGTTGGGTAGTAACCCAGAGGAGATGGGTACATGCATCACAACTGACTGCCTGAGAGGCTGGAGCCTTGAGGCATTTGTTGACCATGCATGTCACCTGCTTCACAATGATTGGCTGTCAGCTTGCTGATAGCAAGGTTGTACAAACATCAAGTGAATGGAATGGGCAATTGGAATTAATAAAGGAATTAATATTAGCCAGAACTCTGTGAGACAGACCTTCCTTGTCTTCTTTGGATCATGAATGGTTAATGTACAGAAAGGAGGAGGCTATTTGGCCTATCATGTCTTTGCCATCTCCCTATAAGACTAACTCACCTGGTCCATTACCCTGTCCTTCCCCTGAGACTTACAATTTCTTTCCCTTCAGGTCCTAATCCAATTTCCTTTGAACGCCATGATTGAATATTCCTCCATCACACTCGGGCAGTGAATTCCAGATCCTAACCATTCACTGCATTAAAATGTTTTTCCATATGTCTTCTTTGGTTCTTTTGCCAATCACTTTAAGCCTGTATCCTCTGGTTTTTCATCTTTCCATTAGTGGAGCATTTTCTCCCTATTACTTGTGACCAGATGTGATTATGAATACCCATCAAATCTCCTCTCAACAGTCCCTTTAAGGAAAACCGCCCCAGCTTCTTCAATCTATCCACAAAACTGAAGTCTCTTTTTTACTAAAGAAAAGTGTTATGAACATTCAATGTTGGCCTCGCATGCAATTCTGAACCAGAAAACAGCATCCCTCAGCTTGCAACTCAGGTTGTTTGTTGATTGACATTTTCTAGGATAAGAGGGAGCCCCTGTTCTTCTTTGGAATAGTGCCATGGAGTATTTTATATCCAGTGGAGAGGACAAACTGGGCCTTAGTTTAACATCATATCTGAAAGATAACACCTCTGACATTGCAGCTGCTATTCAGTCCAACAGCTGCACTCCCAGTGCCACTTACTGCCCAAGTGTCAAATCCAACCATGATTACATCCAAGTAATGCCATCAAAATGTTGGTAAATGTCTAAAACAAGGAGCCAAAGCACATGTTAGTAACCAAAATCTGAAATAAAAAATGATAATCCCATCCTTCCAGGATCAGTTCGTGTTAAGATACAAGGAACGTTAAACTTCCAACTCCTAGGAGAATAGGAAATGAGTTTATTTGAATATAAATAAAGGGCCCAAACTATGTTTGATCATAACAAAAAGAGAAAATGCTGGAAAAACCCAGCAGGCCTGGCAGCATCTTTGAAGAGAGAAAATAGAGAAAATGCACATATGAACACAAAACTTTACCTCTATTTTCTCTCTCCGCAGATGTTGTCAGACCTGCTGAGATTTTACAGCATTTTCTCTGTTTGGTTCAGAGTCCAGCATCTAGAGTATTTTGATTTTATGTTTAGCCTGTGTCCTGTTTCATCCACATCCTTTGATCATTTGAGATGCAAATTCTAATCTAAACAACAAAAATGATTGTATGCAAGCTGGCACCTCCTGTGGAAGATGCATCATGAGATTTCTGGTTGACACTGAACTATTTAAAAGTACTCATTGCACAAAGGAAGCAGTGTTTTGAAAATCTATCAACACTGCTGAAAAAATTCACCTAGGGGGAAAAGATTCTTGAGCGCTTCAGGACAGGTGAAAATTCACAGCAAGTGACAATCTGGGAGTGTTATTTTCTTTGAAGATTGGATATCTGATTATGAAAAAACCTACTTACAAACAGAAGCTATAAGAATAATCAATTTAAATAGTGAGACTTGGGGCACCAGCGACCTGGTCCCAATGTCTTGATCCCAGCATTGTGAGTCCTATGATCGCATTTTGGATCCAATTATTAAGCTAATTCAATATGGCACAGATCAGTATGAAACTGGGTAATCTGGATTTCACTATGATGATTCGTAGGATGTATAGCTTGGGTTACAATCTGCGGTCTTAGATCAGATGTCAGTCACCTTTGATGACCTGAGGAAAGTCCTGTGTGGTGTGTGATTGTTTCCTTTTCCACTGCCTTTGACTCTACAAAAGCCACAATTGGACTGGACGCAAAGTGCTTCACTAATTCTCTAGCCTCTTTTGCATCGCAATTTCCACAGCAACACGTCTTCTGGACCCTAAGATCTCAAATTCCCCCTCTAAACCTCTGCCTCTGTCTCTCTCCTTTAAAATATTCCTTAAAACTAACCTTTTTGACCAAGCATTTGATCACCTGTCCTAATATTCTTTAATGAGACTTGATGTTAGTTTGTGACTGATGGCACACATTTGAAGCCATTTGAATTCTGTGCTATTGATGACTATTTTTTAAATTCATTTGTGTGACGTGGCATCAGTGGCTGGGCCAGCATTTATTCCTATTCCTAGTTGCCAAGGGCAGTTGAGAGTCAATCACATTGCTGTGGCTCTGGAGTCACGTGTAGACCAAACCTGGTACGGATGGCAAATTTCCTTTCCTAAAGGACATTAGTGAACTAGGTGGGTTTTCCCGACAATTGACAATAGTCATGGTCATCAGTAGATTCTGAAATTCCAGACATCAAATTCCACCATTTGCTGTGGTGGGATTCAAACCCGTGTCCCCAGAACACGGTTTCTGGATTAATAGTCTAACGATAATACCATTAGGCTATTGCCTCTCCTCTCCCCCTTACATGGACTTGACCATTCGGGGGAGCTGGGGTGGAACTGCTGTTCCATTACCCTATTCCCAAATGTTTGAATTTATGTTGTGTTCTTCTGTGCAACCTACCCCCAATTCACCCTTCCAACCTCTTTAATCATAATTATGCCTTACGTTCAACCTCTCCATAATATTAATAATATGGAGGGTCACCTAATGGAAATATAAAATGCAATGCAAAATATTTACCTTCCAAAGAACTCAATGTTTCTCACTTAACTTTTACCAAAAGAAGATACTTTGCCTTGTTGGCAAATGTAAGGAACTCAAGGACAACTTGGAATATCACTTACAAAGAAAATGAGAATGTTTTGCTGAATCATCATTGGCAGGCACGTGGATTGCTGGAAAACCAGCACTTAGCGAGGGCTATGTGGTGAGATTAATTTTCACTTATTGAGAGGCAGACCCAAGAGAATGCATGAGTTATAGGAGAGGTAATACAATGGAAGTTTCTTTTATTCCCGACACGAGACGAGCAGGTGCCTTTGTTGAAACCAGTGTCTTTCTTTTCATATTTATCTTTGTTGATCTGACCTGTAAAAGTCACTGCCCTGTCTGTTGCCTGCTGAGCTGGCCAGTTATGTGTTTTTTTTTCCCTAGTGATATATATAGAGGTTACTCACTGGCCTTAGTTCAATGATTAGAAATGTCACTACTGTGTCCTGATGACCTGATGCTGCAATTTGTCAGAAAGTAAAAGTTCTTAGTAACAGAAAAAGATTATTAGATCCAACAGCCTGTCTCTTCTTGATAAATCTCAACTCCACCTTCTCACCAAAGCCTATTATGTGATGCAATTTTGGCATGTTATTGTTTAATACATTTGTATAAAGTTGCTGCATTTTCTTTTGTGAAGATATTAACAATTATTTTTAATACTGCAATTAAAATACTGCACACAGGAATTTTGCTCAAATGTATTATATGTTTGTGCACTCATAATTCCCTTTTGTCCATAAATATAACTTTCCTCAAGGCAATTATATTGAATCATTTAATGTCTGTCTTGATTCACTGTCAGCTTGACTTAATTAGTGGCAACCTGGCCTCTGACTTCAAGGGTCATGGGTTCAAGCTTAATGACATCCAGCAGTGCGTGATCTTTTAAGCCAACTTCAGTGTGACGTAGTGGAGGTGCTGCATTTTTGGATGCCCCATCTGTGCAATGGTACAATCCTCTCAAGTACCTGCCACAAGACTCAGGTCAAGAATATGATGGAATACTTACCCTCAAGTTTACAACTGCAGCAGCACACAAAAAGCTTAACCATCCAGAAACTCAGGAAAAATGTCAGTGTTAAAATTCTCTTTGTGGTTTGCAAATTCCTTCAGAGCCTCACCCCTTTCCTGTCTCTGTAACCTCCTTTATCCTTACAGTCCACTGAAATCTCTGCACTCCTGCAATTCTGGCCTCTTGTGTACCCCAAGTTTTAATCACTCCTTTATTCGCTGCCTAGAAGAACATTCCACAATCCCTCTCTTCATTTAAGACGTTTCTTGAAACTTAGCTTTTTAACCAAGTCTTTGGTCACTTGCCCTTCTATCTCTTCACATGGTTCAGTGTTGAATTTTGATTGGTATTTCATGTGAAACACCTTGGAGTCCTTTATTATATATAAATGAATTTGTCTTTGTTGTTGTTGAACAGGTTTATAAAAAGCGAGCAGGTATGGAATTCTAGGCTGATTCCTGTTCAACGGTCAAGAAATTTATATTGATAAACTATTGAGGACAAATTGTTGCACAGTCAGAAGTAGGTAGGCAGATAGACAAAACTGTTGACAAATTGAACACAGTTTTTTCCCAAGTTCTGAAGGAGGTTTGCAGACCAATGCGACTCTTCCTGTCCTGTTGATGCAAACAAATGACAGCTCACCAATCATTGACCAAACTTCAATCCTACAAAGATGACATGAGCATTTTGACAATTTGCTAGATGATCCTTCCAACATCAGTGTTGAAGCTGTGGCTAAGTTGATAAATCAACCTATCCATCCAATTATGGATGGTAGAGAAAGCTATCAAGACTGTTAGGATGAAGGAGAATGGAAGGCTCCTTGTCCTGATGGAATGCCAATAAGAGGATTATAGGTATTGTTACCATATGCTAACTAGATTGCTTAACCACCTATCAGTAAATGTGAAAAGTTTAGATCCTTTGGTATCCTTTAGTGTTTTAGTGTTTAGTGTTGTTATCCTACACAATGGAAATTGAAGCCAAATGACTTGAGAAAATACTTTGAGATCCTCTGATCCATTGCCCTGAAAACTCAGTGAATGTTAGATAGTCTACATCCAGAAACTCAGAGCTATCATCGAAATGGTTTTTGTCACCTGCAAGGAAAAATGTAACCAACAGATGTTATTGGCATGACCAAGCTACTTGAGAGGAGCAAAAGCCCTGGATTGTGGAAATTACTTTTCAACTTTTGGTATACAGTAAAGTTCATTCATGTGGGTTCAAGTAGCTGCCTGTTTGAATGCTTGGGTGCAGGACCATTGTTGATATCATAGAATCTACAGTGCAGAAAGAGATCAATTGGCCCATCAAGCCTGCATAATTATTCTAGCTAGGCTCTATCCCCATAACACCACGCATTTATCCTGTTAATCCCCCTGATACTAAGAAGCAGTCTAGCATGGCCAATCAACTTAACCTGCATATCTTTTGGAGAAGAACTCCAGAGTTTTTCAAAAGGAAGATGTGATGAATGAGTCTAGGTTTCTAGCAAAGGAATTATATGTTGTAACAATGTCATTGATAGTGATCAGAAACTGGAACCTTGGCCTATTTTACTCTTCTTAGCTCAGGGCACTCAACTCAATTATAGGGTGTTGGAAACAAAATGAAAAATAACTTTCCGAAACCAGATTGGATAAATATTCAAAAACTTGCAATTGAAGGGCAATGGGGACAGAGCAGAGGGAATAGAAATTGGATAGCTCTTTCGAAGAGCTGGCATGACTATAAAAGGCTGAATGGCCTCCTTCTGTACTGCATGATTCTATGAAAAGTGATAGCTTACACTGAAGTGATAAAATGTGCCATGATAATATATCACTGTGCCTAACAGTGTGAACAACTTTAGGATACCAACATATCTCAGCGAGTTGATTACTGTATCAAAATGTTTAAATCTGTCCCCCACTCGATGTATGCGTCCTTGAACTGTGCAATATGGGGGAGTATCATGTGAAATGTAGCAGATCAAGTTTGAGTAATGTCAAGAGTGATATCCTGTGGTTCTTATGCTCAGTTAGTTATCTTGCACCTGTTGAGGCATTTAAGGGTTCTTGGATGTTTTATCTCCCATTATCTTGCGATCGATGATACTTTTCTACAGCGCTCTTGCCCTTTCAGAGTGTCACAAGACACTCCATTCGCTAGTGACTTGCAACAGCTGGTTTATCTATCTGTATGTTTTTATGGTATTGATAGAAGGAGGAATCTTGGACAGGAAATCTGGAACCTCCCTGCTCTTCTTCCAGCAGCACATGTGGTGATAAATATGAGCCAGAATGGGCAGTTTGTTTCATCTACGGGATAATCGAGCAGTGCTATTCTTCCTCAGTCATGCCCTATGGTTGTACCCTCAACCAAATGCTTAACTTCTGATATCGCGGCTGTTTCTCCAGCTGCTTGGGCCATAAGCCCTGGAATTTCCTCTCTAAACTATTCCATCTCTTATCCTCTTCTCAAGACGGTCCTTAAATCTGATCTCTTTGGCCAACTTTTTGGTGCCCTGGTCTCATACCTACTTTTGTGACTTTGTGTTGAATTTTGCTGGATATCACTGTAAGCACCTGAGAACATATTACAATAGGGATCTCAAGGACAAGGCAGCTGAAGGCATGGCTACCAAATGGAGGAGTGATGAAGGAATGCACAAAAGGCAGGAATATGGTGAAAGATATTTCAGGAGGGTTGTATGGCTGACAAAATTTACAGAGATAGGGAAGAAGCATGATCATAGAGGGATTTGCAAACAAGAATGAGAATCTTAAATGATCTGACTCAGAGGTTTGCAAGATATGAGGGTAATTTTCATGTTGGGTGAAGACAGTCAATTGACTTTCAGGAATTAAACTCACAGCCCAACTTTCCCTTTTCAGGGGCCTCAGTGTAACTGGGCAGCATATTTACTGGAAGATTGTGATATCAAGTGCTCTCTGCCCAACAATATGGAAACTAGCCCTGCTATACAGCAAAGCTGCCTGTCAATATAAATGACAACGGCTGTGCAGGGTTGGGTACATTATAGGATCAGGATCAGAAAGCACACAGGAGCATTGTAATCAGTATTTTATGACCTGCCACTTACTATAGTATTGGACTTGGTCATGGGTTTGGAACTAAATCTAAAAGCATTCGAATTGAAAAGCAGAGAAGCTATGTTAACCTTGTGCAGAATCTTGGTTAGACTACACTTAAAATGTTTTGCCTCTATATTTCAAAAGGAGACTGGAAAATATGCAAAATATATTTACAAGGATGCTGCCAGAATTGAGACGTTATAAACTGCCAGGAAAAATTGAACAAGCTGATGCTCTTTTTCATATAAAGAGAAAGCTGAGAGATGACGTAATAAGATCTTCTGCGAAGGGGTTGAAAAGGATGGCTTCAAAGAAGGTGTTTCCATTTGAGGGGCAGACCAGAATTATGGTCATAATTAATAAGGTAGTCACCAATAAATCCACTTGGAAATTCAGGAGAAACCTCTTTATCTAGTGTGGTTAGATTGTGGATTTTCCTACTACATGGGGTGTTTGAGGGAATTTAAGGGGAAACTAAATAAGCATGTGAGGAAGAGGAGAAAGGAATAGAAGGATATAGTGCTAAGGTTCGTTAAAATGTGTGGGAGGTGCTCAAGTGGAGCATAAACACTGGCACAGGCCATTAAGATTGCATGGCTTGTTTCTGTGTGGCAAATGCTATGTAACTTTATGTAATTGATGCATCTTCCTCCTAATGAAGGATATGAGGACTGATTTCACAGTGAGTATCCATAACTTTCAGATAGGGAATTCCAAAGATTCACAACTCTGAATGAAGACATTTTCTTAAACTCATTGATAAATGGCTAATTGCTGATCCTCTGATTAGGAGAAACATCTGAAGTCCTACTCAGGCAGAAAGAAACATGGAAACAAAAGGAGGCCATTCTGCGCCTTTTGCCTGTTCCACCATTTGTTAGATCATGGCTGATCTCTATCTGAACTCCATCTGTCCGCTTTGGTTCTGTTATCCTTCATACCCATACCTAACATCAATCTACCCATCTCATCAGTTTTGAAATCTTACTAGGTCCTCAATCTCAACGATGTTTTGGAAGAATTCCAGGTTTCTCTTCCCTCTTGAGTGGAGAAGTGCTTCCTGACATCACTCCTGGACGGCCTGGTTCTAACTTCATTTCATATCTCCTTGCTCTGAACTCCAGAAGTTTATCTCTATTCACCTTATCAAGTATTTTAATTATCTTAAAGGCCTTGTTTAATTTCTTTTGCCTAAGTGTGAATCCATGTTTGATCTGAGGCATCGTTGAAATAATTGTCAAGAGTGGAAAAGCTGTGTCAGTGTAACCTCAAAGTTGTGGGGCAAACTGAATGACTGTGGATCACGTGGACAATCACAGCCCGAGCAGAACAAGCATTCATTTGCCCAAATTTATTCAAAGTCAATTCTAATCGGGTTATATACGTTCACAAGCAGCTCGAGTCCAAAATCTGATTCGTTTTAAAGAGATCTGCTTTACAGCCTTGCACTCCCTTGGGTCTGCCCTCAGACTGACTCAACTGAGTTTAGATCAAATTTATAAATAAGCACAGAACCTTGAGCTGATTTGAATTGATTTCCATTTGAAAGAAATGCAGGGTGTAGAAGACTGGAGCTATATGAAGTAATAAAAAACTTGCTTGAAGGTAAAAAAAAAAGATTTAGTTTTGAGATTTTAAGACTTCATTAATGAGTTTCCTTCTGGATAAAGTGCTCATGTAATAAAACCACAATTCTCCTGGATTTTCCGTTTTTAAAGATGGAGTTATTGGAAATTCTACTTCAAAAATAGTTCCCTGAATAGCCTTTCAATTTGCATCTTATGTAAACTTCAGCTCCCAAAACTCTGCTGCCTGTAACTTAACACATATCAAGTCCCTCTAACCTATCACCTCTGTGTTTTCTGACCTGCACCGGCATCTAGTCCAGCAATGTCTCAATTGTAACTTTCTCATCGTTGGTAGTTTTCACTTTCTGCCACATACTCACTGTTTACTGTAAGTTCATCCAGCCCTCAGATCTCTGCACTCCTCCAATTGTGTAGCCCAATTTTAAACACTCCACAATTGGTGGCCCAACCTTCAGCAGCTTGGACTTTAAGTTCTGCAATCCCTATACTTCTCCGCCCCTCTCTGGCCTCTTACAAGATGCTCCTCAAAATCTATCTCTTTTGACCAAATCATTAGTCTCCTAATGTATCTTGGTTTTAATTGGATAACTGCTGTGTCAAGTCATGCAATATGTAAGGTGGGCAAGTTGTCTACTTCTCAGTAGATTAGGGTTAAAACATATGTTACAGATTGGTTGTCTTATAAAACAAAACCTCCAATTTTTATTCCTGCTGAAAGTCTGTAGAGATTAGACTCAGTAGCAGTGTGGAAATCATCAGTGTCTACATCAGTCAATAATCTGAAAAGTCACCGAGTCTGTTTTACCAACAAGTGCTGTTCCTATGCAGAAAAAATAGTGAGCTCACGGCAAACCTGATGGGCTGAATGGTCTCTTCCTGCATTGGGATTCTATGAAACTCCTCTTGTCCATGGGAATGAGCAAACTAGAGGCACTACTGAGAAAGTACCCCAAAGGATTTAATACAAGTGAATTACTGGGGCAGTCCCACATTCGTGCTTCAGAAATGCAAGATAGTCATTAAGAATTACGGTCGGGAGTTTAGAGTAAACTTATTTACCCACTGAGTGTTGAGAATATGCAATTCACTACCACAAGGGGCAATTGAGACAAATATCATGGATGCATTTAAGAAGAGGATGTATAAATGTCTGAGAAAAAAACATGTTGATGGGGTGAGATGAATTAGAGTGGTCAGAGACTTGTGCAGAGCATAAACACTAACATAGAGCAGAAAGGCCAGATAGAACATAGAACATAGAACATTACAGCGCAGAACAGGCCCTTCGGCCTTCGATGTTGTGCCGACCAATTATGAAAAAAAAGCAATGACCCTCCAAACTAAACCATTCCCTTCTCTTCCATAAACTTATCAACTAACCTCTTAAACGCCACCAAACTTGGCGCATCTACAACTGCCGCAGGCAGGGCATTCCACTCCTACCAACCCTCTGGGTAAAGAACCTACCTCTGACATCCGTCCTATAACTACCACCCCTTAATTTAAAGCTATGTCCCCTCGTGCTAGCTTTCTCCATCCTAGGAAAAAGGCTATCACTATCCATCCTATCTAAACCTCTAATCATCTTATATGTTTCAATAAGGTCTCCTCTTAGCCGCCTTCTTTCTAACGAAAACAACCTCAAATCCCTCAGCCTCTCTTCATAAGACCTGCCCTCCATACCAGGCAACATCCTGGTAAACCTCCTCTGTACCCTCTCCAATGCCTCCACATCTTTCTTATAATTGCGGGACCAGAACTGCACACAATACTCCAAGTGCGGCCACACTAGAGTTTTGTACAGTTGCAACATGACGTTGCGGCTCTGAAATTCAATCCCCCTACCAATAAAAGCTAAGACTCCATATGCCTTCTTGACAACCTTATCAACTTGATTGCCTACTTTCAGGGATCTATGCACATATACACCAAGATCCCTCTGTTCATCAACACTATTAAGAATCCTACCATTAGCCGTATACTCTACACATTTATTATTCCTGCCAAAGTGCATTACCTCACACTTTTCCACATTAAACTCCATTTGCCACCTCTCGGCCCAGCTCTGCAACTTGTCCAAGTCTCTCTGCAAACTATAACACCCCTCTTCACTATCTACCACTCCACCGACTTTGGTGTCATCTGCAAATTTACTAATCCATCCTTCAATACCCTCATCCAGATGTTATAAAAATTACAAACAGCAGGGGCCCCAAAACAGACCCTGAGGTACACCACTTGTAACCGAACTCCACGATGAATATCTCCCATCAACCACCACCCTCTGTCTTCTATCTGCTAGCCAATTCCTAATCCAATTAGCTAAATCACCCTCAATCCCATACATCTGCATTTTCTGCAGAAGCCTTGTTTCTCTACTGTAGATGGCTTGTTTCTCTACTGTATTCCTAAGCAATTCTAGTTAATGATGTGTTCATACATATAGGAAATAGAGATTTCTGTATCTACATTATTGAATGCATCATCCCAGGTCAGGATTCACTCAAACTGCGAGGCCTCTTGCGGTTGACACTACAATGGAAAGCAGCTGCAACGTTATGGAAGTTAGATTATTTATGTTGCTGACTCTTCCAACGCACTTCAGCTGCTACTGCTACTGAAATTTCAGTAGCAAGAGGAGCATATTCAGCAGCTGATGGCATTGTCCCTTCAGCTGGTTTTGGTGTTGGGCTAGTAGCAACATAATTGCCCATTACAGTTGGCTCATTTTGTGAAGAAGTTTGATCAATACCTCTGACAACACAGTAAACATTCACTCCCTCCACCACCAATGCACAATGGCAGCAGTGTGTGCTTCTCCAATGTGGACTGCTGGAACTCTTCAACAACCTTCCAAGCTTATGATTTATACCGTTCAGAAGAACAAGGGCAGCAGATACCTGGGAACATCCCACCTGCAAGTTCCCCTCCAAATTACGCATCATCCTGCCTTGGAACTATATTGGTGTTCCTTCATTGTCACTGGATCAAATTCCCAGACCTTCTCCCTGCTGTAGCTATTACCACATGGACTACAGTGATCCAAGAAAGTAACTTACCACAACCTTCTAAAGGGCCATCAGTAATGGGCAATATGCTAGCCTTGTCAGTGAGTCCAACCCTATAAACAATGAAATCATTTTCGATTTTATAAGCTCTGAGGATACTAGAGATAGAAACAGTCAGAGGAATCTATACCAAGAAGTACATTGTGAGTAAATAAATAATTTTGTGTTCTTTCTTTCAGAGGATGACTTCCCTCCACCCATACCACCTGATGAAGAGAATGATGGTAGCCAGCACCCAGGTAATTTTGTCTAGAAGTGTGGAGAATCCAGGTTCTGCACCTGAATTCTGCTTTCTAAAATATGCAAGTGTAAAGTTTAGTTTCTGGCTTATTTACAAGTTATGCAACATCAGTAACACCTCCCCCCCACCACATTTTAAACTTGATCTTCCATGTCTCCATTAGGCCAAAGTCACCCAGTGCATTGGGTGTTAACCAGTGGATGTAGATTCAAGATAAATAGCAGAAGGTGTAGAGGGGACATGACGAAGAGGGTTGTGGGTGTCTGAATTTCACTGTCCCAGTTGATAGTGGATGCAGAGACCCTAAACACTTTTAAAAGTATTTGCACTTAAGGGTCATAAGCTACAGAGCTATGGGCTAGGTGCAGAGAGGTGGGATTAGAAAGGGCACCTGGGTGTCCTCAGGCTGACATGGACAAGATGGGCAAATGGCCTCTTTCTGTACAGTAACTTTTCTATGGTTCATGTGATAGCTCAGTTGTCAGGTACACAGCCTGGAATGGAACTAGGCCACATAATACTGTATAGAACATAGAACATTACAGCACAGAACAGGCCCTTCGGCCTTCGATGTTGCGCCGACCAATATAAAAAGCAATGCCCCTCCAAACTAAACCATTCCCTTCTCTTCCATATACTTATCAACTAACCTCTTAAACGCCACCAAACTTGGCGCATCTACAACTGCTGCAGGCAGGGCATTCCACTCCCGAACCACCCTTTGGGTAAAGAACCTACCTCTGATATCCGTCCTATAACTATCACCCCTTAATTTAAAGCTGTGTCCCCTCGTGCTAGCTTTCTCCATCCTAGGAAAAAGGCTATCACTGTCCACCCTATCTAAACCTCTAATCATCTTATATGTTTCGATAAGGTCCCCTCTTAGCCGCCTCCTTTCTAACGAAAACAACCTCAAATCCCTCAGCCTCTCTTCATAAGACCTGCCCTCCATACCAGGCAACATCCTGGTAAACCTCCTCTGTACCCTCTCCAATGCCTCCACATCTTTCTTATAATGTGGGGACCAGAACTGCACACAATACTCCAAGTGCGGCCGCACTAGAGTTTTGTACAGTTGCAACATGACGTTGCGGCTCCGAAATTCAATCCCTCTACCAATAAAAGCCAAGACTCCATATGCCTTCCTAACAACCTTCTCGACCTGACTGCCTACTTTCAGGGATCTATGCACATACACACCAAGATCCCTCTGTTCATCTAGACTACTAAGAATCCTACCATTTGCCCTATACTCTACACATTTATTATTTCTGCCATAGTGCATTACCTCACACTTTTCCACATTAAACTCCATTTGCCACCTCTCGGCCCAGCTCTGCAACTTGTCCAAGTCCCTCTGCAAACTATAACACCCCTCTTCACTATCTACCACTCCACCGACTTTAGTGTCATCTGCAAAATTACTAATCCATCCTTCAATACCCTCATCCAGATCATTTATAAAAATTACAAACAGCAGGGGCCCCAAAACAGACCCCTGAGGTACACCACTTGTCACCGAACTTCAAGATGAATATCTCCCATCAACCACCACCCTCTGTCTTCTATCTGCTAGCCAATTCCTAACCCAATTAGCTAAATCACCCTCTATCCCATACATCTGCATTTTCTGCAGAAGTCTTCCATGGGCCACCTTATCAAACGCCTTACTAAAGTCCATATATACCACATCAACCGCCTTACCCCCATCCACCTCCTTAGTCACTTTTTCAAAAAACTCAATGAGGTTAGTAAGAACAGCCATTCCTGTATCTCCATATACAACTGGAATATTTATCCATACACTCAGACCTTTTCACTGAAGAATAAATTAAAATTACTTTAGGTATTTTCAGTGTGCTAATATGTACAAACCAAAAATGGAGGCACCAAAGTAACTGACCATTAGAGATCAGGACAAAGTCATGAGGCCTAATGCAGCAAATCTGTGGAATCTGAAAAGCTTACTGAAGCTGAGAGAGAGAGATCTTCTTTCAGGCCAATTGGCAACCAATCCATGGGTGGATTGGGACACACCGTGATCTCCAACTTGCTGACTGTTAATGGAGTCTGAGCAGATCAGATAGCTGCAAGCCGACCAAGCTTACATTCCAATGGATCTGAAACTCAAATATATCAAAGACTCAGGAATGAATGACTAATGGTCCAGTAATCATCAGGAAGGACTGAAGTGCTGGGCTCTTTTTGTTAAAAAAGGGGTGACCTAATGCTGTCATTTATATTGTAAAAAGGTTTTTGATAAACATAAAGAATTATAGAATCATAGAAAACCCTACAGTGCAGAAGGAGGCCATTTGGCCCATTGAGTCTGCACTAACAACAATCCCGAAGCCCTATCCCTGCTTAGTTACTCTGCTAATTCCTCTAACCTGTCATATCCCGGGACACTAAGAGTTAATTGAGCATGTCCAATCAACCTAACTGCACATCTGTGGACGGCGGGAGGAAACAGGAGCACCCGGGGCAAACCCACACAAAAATGGGGAGAAATGCAAGCCCTACATAGGCAGTGACCCAAGCTGGAAATTGAACCCAGGTTCCTGGTGCTGTGAGGCAGCAGTGCTAACTACCATGCCATCGTGTTGCCCTGAAGAATGTTTTCATTTGTGGGGGAGACCAAAACCTGAGGCAAGATTGTTGCTGAGAAATCAATAGGGAATTGAAGAGAAACTGTTTACTGAGAAAGTGGTTTGAATATGGAAATGGCTATTATGAGCAGTTGAGGCGGCCGACTAGATGTATTTAAGAGGACTGGATAAGTATATGAACTGTGATGGTCTCCTGTAATGAACACAAGAATTAGGAATAGGCCATTCAGACCCTTACCTTTACTCTGCCATTCTATACTGTCTCCGGGACCAGGTGGGATGTACCCCAGGTTATTGTGGGAGGTGAGGGATGTCATTGCAGAGCCCCTGGCGATGATCTTTGCGTCGTCGAGGGAGACGGGAGAGGTTCCGGAGGATTGGAGGATTGCGGATGTGGTTCCTATTTTCAAGAAAGGGAACAGGGATAGTCCTGGAAATTACCGACCGGTGAGTCTGACCTCAGTGGTTGGTAAGCTGATGGAGAGGCTTCTGAGGAACAAGATTTACGAGCATTTGGAGAAGTTTAGGTTGATTAGAAATAGTCAGCATGGTTTTGTAAAAGGCAGGTCGTGCCTTACAAGCTTAATTGAGTTCTTCGAAAATGTGACTGAACACATTGACGAAGGAAAAGCAGTGGACGTGGTGTACATGGACTTCAGCAAGGCATTTGACAAGGTCCCACATGCAAGACTTCTTGAGAAGGTGAGAGGCCCTGGGATCCAAGGGGCTTTGGCCTTGTGGATCCAGAACTGGCTTGCCTGCAGAAGGCAGAGGGTGGTTGTGGATGGCTCTTTTTCTGCATGGAGGTCGGTCAACAGTGGAGTGCCCCAGGGATCTGTTCTAGGACCCTTGCTGTTTGTCATTTTCATAAATGACCTGGATGAGGAAGTGGAGGGATGGGTGAGTAAGTTCGCCGATGACACGAAGGTCGGTGGTGTTGTGGATGGTCTGGAGGGATGTCAGAAGTTGCAGCATGACATCGACAGGAGGCAAGACTGGGCGGAGAAGTGGCAGATGGACTTCAACGCGGATAAATGTGTTGTGGTCCATTTTGGCAGATCCAACGGGATGAATGAGTACACTATCAAAGGTAGGAGTCTTAGCTGTGTGGAAGAGCAGAGGGATCTTGGGGTCCGGTCCATAAGACTCTCAAATCGGCCTCCCAGGTGGAGGATGTGGTTAAGAAAGCTTACGGTGTACTGGCCTTCATTTATCGAGGGATTGAGTTCAGGAGTCAGGAGGTAATGCTGCAGCTTTATAGGACCCTTGTCAGACCACACTGGGAGTACTGTGCGCAGTTCTGGTTGCCTCACTATAGGAAGGACGTGGAAGCTATTGAAAGGGTGCAGAGGAGATTTACAAGGATGTCGCCTGGATTGGGAGGCATGCCTTATGAAGACAGGTTGAGGGAGCTGGGACTGTTCTCCCTGGAGAGACGAAGGTTGAGAGGCGACCTGATAGAAGTTTACAAGATGTTGAGAGGAATAGATAGGGTGGACTCTCAGAGACTATTTCCCAGGGCTGAAATGGTCGAGACGAGAGGGCACAGATTTAAGGTGCAGGGAAGCAAGTACAGAGGGGATGCTAGGGGAAAGTTTTTCACTCAGAGGGTGGTGAGTGAATGGAATCGGCTGCCGTCAGTGGTGGTCGAGGCGAACTCGCTGGGGTCTTTTAAAAGACTTCTGATGAGTATATGGGATCCAATGGGATTGGGGGTTATAGATAGGTCTATGGCTGGGTAGGTTTTGATGTGTTCGGCACAACTTGTGGGCCGAAGGGCCTGTTTGTGCTGTAGTGTTCTATGTTCTATGTTCTATATGATTGTGGCTAATCTGATTGTGGCCTTAACTCCACTTTCTTGCCTGCTGCCATAATTCCCTACTCCCTCATTGATCAAAAATTTATGCAACCCAGCACTGAATATATTTTATGAACCAGGCTCCACTATTCTCAGAGGAAGAAAATTCCCCAGACTCATAACCATCTAAGAGAAGAAAAATTCTTCTCATCTAATTCTTAAATGGGCGAGCCCTAAATTTTAAATCAAGTTCCAGATTCTAGACTTCCCTAAAGGGGAAACATCCTCTCATCTTCCACCCAATCAAGTCTCCACTGGATCTTGTACATTTCAGTAAGATCACCTCGAGTTCTTCTAAGTTCTCATGGGTACATGGCAAACCTACTCAGCCTTTTTTCATAAGATAATCCCTTGATCCCAGAAATTAGTTGAGTGAATCCTCTCTGAACTGTTTCTAATGTCTCTTAGATAAGAAAACCAAAACTGTACAAATACTCCAGATGTGGTCACCCTAGATAACTAGAGCATATCTTTACTACTAGTATACTCAATTCTCCTTGCAATAAACATCAGCTTTTTATTGATTTACTGTTCACTTGTTGTATTTGTATACTAACCTTTTGCGATTCTGTTACCATGAAACCCATCTCTCTATGCTGTAAAGTTCTACGATCTCTCTGCCTTTGCTTTTCTATTCATCCTCTAAAAGTGGACATTTTCCCACATCTCCATCTGCCAATTTTTGTGCACTCACTTAATGTATCTAAAATCTGTAGACACCAATGACAGTTTCACAACTTAATTTCTTAATTGAATGCCTTTTGGAAATCCAAATATGCCACATCTGGGTTTCCTTTCATCAATGTTGTTTCGTATTTCTTGAAGAACTCTAATAAATTAGTCAAACATAATTTTTTACAACACCTGCTTTTACTTTTTCAAAAAAGGATTCTAGTATTTTCTCTATGACAGTTATTAGGCTAACTAGCCTATAATTTCTTGCTTTCTGTCTCCCCCTTTTCTTGATTAGAGCTGTTACATAACGATTTTCTAATCTGCAATGACCTTTCCAGAATCTATATAATTTTGGAAGATCATAACTAATGTGTCTACAATCTATTCAGCCATTGCTTTTAAGATCCTATTATGAAAGCCATCATTTTGAGAAGACTTGTGAACCTTCTGTTCTAATATATTTTCTAGTACCTCTTCCCAAGTGATTGTGATTGTTTTAGGTTTCTCCCTTCCTTGTATCTCTTTATTTTCAAATATTCTTGGGATTTTTTTTGTGAATTCTGCAATGAAGACAGACACAAAATACCCGTTCGACACTTCTGCCATTTCTGTCATTGGAGGTAGAAGCAGAGACAAAGTGATAACGTTAAGTATTCTGATTGGTGTTCCCCAGAGATCTGTTCTGGCACTTCAGCTTTGCATCCTATTTATTAATGACATGGATGAAGGAACAAAAAGTTCTACATCAAAGTTTCAGATTACAGTAAATTAGGAGGCACAATAAGGTGTATAAATATGTGAGAACATACATAAAGTGGGTAAAAGTGTGACAGATAAAGTTCAACATGGGATTATGTTAGGTTATGTTAATCACTTTGATTCCTAGAAAAATTAGACAAATGTTTTCTTATGGATGAAAGGAACATTGAAGGAGCAATGGGACATCGGAATTGAAGTACATAACTTTTTCTTTAATCTTTCAAGGAATGTGGGTGTCACTGGCAAGGCCAACATTTATTGTCGATCTCTAATTGCCCTTGAACTGAATAGCTTACTAGGATATTCATTGGGCTGTTAAGGGTCAGCCACGTTACATGGATCTCGAGTCATATGTTGGCCAGACCAGGTAGAGGTGGCGCTTTTCCTTTCCTAAAGGATTTTTTAATGACAACAGATGATACTTTCATGGTCGTCATTATTGACAACAGCTTTCAATTTCAGATTTTATTAGAGTCATAGAGTCATATATTGAACTTAAATTCCAACTGCCACATGATGGGATTTGGCTTTTTTTCTTATGACGTTGTGTTTCAGCTTCACAGAGCTTTAGTGTCGAATGTCCATCTGAAGTACTGCATTCAGTACTAGACACTGTGTCCAGAAGGATATCATGGCTTTACAGGAGATGCTGAGGCAGTGTGGATTCATGAGAATGAAGTCAGAGCTTGGAGGGTTAAATTATGAGGTTGCAAAAACTCAGCTTTTATTCCCTCAAGCTTAAAACATTAAGAAATCATCTAATTGAAGTATTTAAAATAATGAAGAGATTTGAAGGGGTATTTCCTCAAGTGGGGATCAGAAAACAATGAAGTACAATCCTAAAATTAGAACTAGGCTGTTCAGCAGCAAAATCAGGAAGCATTTTCCACACAAAGGATAGTGAAATCTGGAGCACTCTCTCCCAAAATGACTGTCGATGCTCTCGGACAAGTGGAGCTTTCGATATTGACGTGGACAAATTTGCATTACATGAGAATATGAAGACAAATGGAAAATGGCAGGTCAATGGAGTTGTGGTACAGACCAGCTATGATGAATGGAATCATGGAAAAGGGCTAAATGGCTACCTCCTGTTCCTGTTAAAAAAAAACAGAATGGCTTTTAATGGATTCCTTGTTTAGGTGGGGTTAAGGAAACTAGGTCATAGTTGGGTTTAGATTGTTACCTCCTCTTGAAGGCAAGTTAGATAGGAGTGTGAGACACGCAGACTCCCTACTGGATCATTGAAGTGTTATGTTCGGAAGTGAAGGTCGAGCCACCTTCCTTATCATGAACACCACATGCATCATTCCTAAAAGCTTTTCCAAAGAAAAGCCAGGGAGATGTAGAGGAGTGTTTAGACAGGAAACCTCTGTTCAGCTCTTTTTCCTATTCTACTGTGCTGGGAGGAAACAGGCCCCTGACAGTTTGCAAGTTTAGAAAAAGCCAAGAGGAAATAAATGGCAGGTTACTTCGTGGGACAGGACAAAGAATGTCAGCTTCACAAGGCTGGGCAAGGCTGAAATCATCCACAAGATTAACTCATTCTAATCCCTGAATATCAAAATAATTCCACAGGTGCTTCCTCCTCAGGGCAGGTTAATGCTTATGTTAAGTGGATGTAACAGGGCACCTGGACAAGATGGAGAAAAACAGTGGTGAGGGAAGGCCCCATGCCAAACCCAACCCCACTTTCCTTTCATTGAGCAAATTCAAAGGCAAGGTTTATCATGAGCCTCCAACCTGTTCCCAATTACCTGCTCTGTGTTTTAATGAGGCTACATTAGAATATTTTTAGGAGAGAACCATATAATTTGGCCCAACCGCGCTACCCCAATGTTTATACGCCACAAGACTCTGCTCTCTCTCTATTTGCTAAATATTAATGAGTTAAAGAGAAAAGCTCCCTCTGCACCATCATCGTTAAGCCCCCCCAAAGTCAAGCACATCATGGGTTAAATACAGAGTAAAGCTTCCTCTACACTTTCCCCATCAAATATTCACAGGAGGTACAGCAGAGGGTTAGAATATAGGGTAATGTTCGCTCTACATTGTCCTCCATCAAACACTCCCAGGACAGGTGCAGCAAATTGTTAGAAACAGAGTAAAGCACCTTCTGCACTTTCCCCATCAAAAACTCCTGGGACAGGTACAGCACAGGATACAGAGTAAAGTCCCCTTTACGCTGTCCCCATCAAAGGCTCCCAGGACAGGTACAGCAGAGGGTTAGATACAGAGTGAAGCTTTCTCTATACTGTCCCCATCAACATTCATGCAACTACATCCAGGACAGCTTGGATTAGATATGCTTTTTATTCTGTCCTAAGAACAATTACTTAAACCCAAAGACAAGAATGGAATGGTGCTGGAGAAAATGCCGGAGCAAGCTGGAGAATGCTGCAAAATCTGTTTATATTTCTGGCATTAAAGGGTTAAGGAACTTGCATATTCAGGTTTGATCTGCAGCAACATCTGCAGAACCATTCCCAGTGCTGATTGTACAGAAGGAGAGGGATAGATGCTGACTGGAAGGATTCCTGCTGTTACATGTGTCAGAACAGGTTCTACATGGTGTCAGGAACTGCATGTAGACAGACTCAGTGTCTCACACACACACACACACCCTGCTTCACTGCTTTCCATATCTCAGCTGTTCTGTAGAAATGCAAAGCATTGAGGAGGGAGGGGGGTGAGGAAGAGCTTGCTCAACTGCCTTCGTATTTCCCTTGAGTGGAGCATTACAACGTGGATGTGAGTGTTTGAGGAAAATATTTCTTGTATTAACTGATCTCGAGCAGCTCATCCAGCCAGGCCAGCTTTGGAAGTGTATTTGCTGTTTGGAGAGATTTGAAATGATGAGACAGGGAGTGGAGTGGGGGGAGGTGGGTATTAGAAATGAGTTCTGTTCAAAGATGTAGAAACTGCATTGGATTAACTGCCAATAATTATAATTTTATTTATAATTTTGTTTTAAATCAATCCTACTAGATTATTATCTAAATTAAAAAATATTCTAAATTGAAGAATATGGGATTAATAGGATAGTGGCAAAAATTGATTGAGATAAAAGCAGAGAGTTGTGGTTTCAGATTGGAGGGAATTACACAATGGTGTTCCCTCGGGATTGGCATTGGGATTAGGACCACTGCTCTTTTTGAGATTTGACCTGGACTTGGGTATAAGAGATGTAATTTCAAAGTTTGTGATAACACAAACCTTAGGAATATACTAGATAGTGAAGAGGATAGAAACTGACTTCAGGAGGAAGACAACACAGACAGACTTGTGAAATAGGCTGAGATATGACTGATCAAATGAAATGCAGAAATGTTTAATTTGCTCAGCAGAATCAGGAGAGGCAATTTAAAGTAAATGATACCATTTTCACATGGTTGCAAGAAGAGAGTCCTGGGGATCTATTTGCACAGATCTTTAAAGGAGATGGAACAAGTTGACTCGCTAAATAAAGACATGGCAGAATTCTATCATTTCAGAACTAAGTGTGATGGCAGGAGCTCCATTGGTGCCTTTCCCTTTGGACAGAATGGTGGGATCCCGCATCAGATTCTGTGTTTGGAACCTCATGAATAAGGCACGGGCGAGATCTCTTCCAACCCTCCTCGCGGGCCAGCAGCTGATTCATCCACCCACAGTCAGCTATTGAGTTCAAAGGTTCCAATGCCATATTTAAACACCAGGCCAGAACACTCATATCACTCTCTCTAGCTCTGCTATTTTCACCAGACTGTGCAGGATGTCAGCAACCCAGAGGGAAAAGAATAGTAGACTCGGCTGAAATTTTACCATTCCACCAGCCGTGGAAATCGGAGTGGGCGAGGGGCAGACCACGGAAACATCTGTTGACTTCATGTGGGATTTTATAGTTTTGGGATGAGCAAGACCGCAAAAGACCCACACAAGAAGTCTGGAATCAACCCAATTTCTACCAAGCCTATCAACTGTGTGGCAAAAATGCCCTATGTGGATCTCTACCCATTGTGTCTGGCATCTTCCAGTAAACAATATGATGTCCCTTTGACCCCCTTGCTTGTGAGCTTTTCATGCAGCCTTGTCAGAGTTCAGTTCCCTCTGCCTTCCATTGCACATCTTCATTCACGCTGCTGCTGTCATAAGCCCTCACTCTAACCGTTCCCCCTCCTTGCACAACCCTGCTTCCACTTAGCCTCCATTGTCTTCAGTAGGCTCCCCTGCACTCTTCAGCTCACATTCTACCCCAGATTGAACTTTGGATCTTTGTTGCAGTGGTTGCATGAGTCTCACAATGCAACAAGGTAGGATGTAGAGAGAGTGCGAGAGAACCCCCGGTAATCCCCAAACCCAGGGGCAGTACTGAACCAAAATAGTGACACAGTAGGGTTGATAAGTCCAGCAGCACAGTGCTACCATGATGTCTGATGAGCAGTCTGGCATGGAAATGGAGACTAGAAACCAGTCTGCCCTGGTAAAGCACATCAGAAGCAGCGCAGCATTGTGGCAAAAATACTTCCTTGCACTCACTACAAAGTCTGTAACCAATTGATGACTGTATTATGCATTGTAGCAATCGGATTTAACACTGACCTGATTTCTCACTCGAGTGGCACGTGATTGGAAGACCTGACTGGACACTGGGGGGGCTAGCTGTTTTAACCAGCATTCATGCATGCAAATGAATGTAAATGTCATTCCCTACCACCTTCTAGCAGGAAGACAAACATGCCATTGGGAGAATTGCAATGTAATTTTACACCGGCGGGTTTCCAGCATTTTGCCTCCTGCCAGATTCTCTGCTCCCACCCAGGTTGGGAGAATTCCATCCATTGAGTACAAAAGCAAGGAAGTATGGGGTAACCTATGTACATCACTGATCCTGATATGTATAAACATGTTCACACATTGAACTTTATAAAAGGATATTCAGCTGCAGTATACTCCCAACTGCTTTCTAAAATACTGAGCACATTCCAATCTGTAACATTCCTTACAAAATTAAAGTTCAAATGATATGAAATTTAATGGCTTAAACAATTAGCCTCAAATTGCTTTAGGTCCAGCGTAGTGTAGAACTGAGGGACTGCTATATTGTCAACCTTAACCAGGATTTCATCTGGACTTTCAGACATTATTTCAAAAAGTCAGAATGATTCTCCCTGTGTCTTGTTAAGTATTTATCACTTGGTTAACATTCAGTTGGTGAAATGTTAACCTGGTCATATTTCTCATTGTGTGCACAGCAAGCTCCAGCAATATTGGAGCTTGCTTTGCACATAATGGCTGCTGCCTTCCTACATTGCAACAATGATTGCTATTCACAATAGCATTGGCAAACTAGCTGGCTGTCGGGAGCGGAAAAATCTGGTCGTGAACAAAAACTGAACAGACCGTTCATGAAATGATATAAGTTAACAAACAGGCTTTGGCAGTGGGAATGAAAATTCTAGATCTACTGATCTACATCGATGCATTCTGACAAAATAAAAATTCCTATGGCAGTCTTTCCCAAAATTTCAATGATATTCCTCATTCTATTCATGCAATATTTTTGCACATTGTTAGATCTACGTGACTGTGAACCAGTAAATAATATCAAAGAATGTAATTTAATCTAGCTAACTCTATGGTAAAGGTTATTGATCATGTAAATTGTGCATAAATTCATCTAGCAACTCTTACATCATGAGAGCCATATTATACATTATGAGCAGGATTATCCACATTCTGTGCTGCAAAAGACATTTGCACACACTTCTCGCTTCCCCTCACACACACTCACACTCCTAGCTGCCAGGAAACCATAGCAGGGTCCGCCATCGGTAGGACCGGAGATAAGATTGGTTGAAAAATTCTGGCCTATATTGTTATCACACATCTCATCTAGCACATTTCCTGTGAAATATGGAGAACAATGAGAATGTGCAATCAGTATTATCATATTACTTATTACAAAAAATAAATCTGTGATGATAAATTGCGATTTTTTAAAAATTCATACTAAAGCACGGTATTCATTTTTGAAAGATTAGTCTGGGAGGTGGGGCGGGCAAAAAGCCCGAATGTTCATCTTGGATAGCTAATATTCCAGCATCAGTCTTGTTCATTGATGTAAAGCACTTGGAAACTTCATGAGGTCGTGAAAAATATTATAGGAATGTAAAAACTTCTCGCAAACAATAGAATAATACGTTTAACTTCACTTTGGGAAATACTTCTCACGTTATAAAGCAACGCCATCATATTCTCTTTGATAAATGCCAAAGGAAATCCAGCAGTATTTTAAAATAAATGAATTTATGATGGCTTTGAAATAACACAGAAAGACACCGATATACATCTGTTAATGGATGAGCCAAAAGTACAGCACAAAGGGAGTTGTGCCTGTAGAAATAATATCTAAGCACAAATTTTTGAATTTCCTTTATAGTTAGAAACTTTTCATTTTCCCCAAATAGGATTACATTCTGGAAGATTGAACTCTGTGCTGTGAGGGGTATTGCAATGCAGTATAATAAAGCATTTGTTTATACTATGGTGCCAGATTCCTGAGGAAAGATGCAGAATTATAAGGTGCACCATTATTCTAAATTTCACGTTTTGTTTTTAAGCCTCTTTCACTGAATGACAACCATGTCCAAAGTTATGATTTTTAGAAACTATTTTGTGGGTTGTGAATGTTGCTGCCATCATTAATTGACCTTGAACTGGGTGGTTATAAAACGATTTCAGTGAGTCCACCACATTGCTGATGGTCTGGAGTCATATGTAGACCATTCCAAGTAAGAATAGCAAACTTAAATCAACAGTGGTTTCCAAGTTACTAGTGGTAACTAGCGAGACCGTTTAGTTCCAGATTTTAAATTTAAATTCCACCAGTGGTGTGATTTGAACCCATGTACCCATTAGTCTGGGCTTCTGGACTACTAGTCTAGTGACATTACCACTCAGCTATTGCCTCCCCATATTGAGCTGGAAATCTGATGCTGTATGAGACTTGGTTGCAGGCAGGATGGTGAGTTTTTTATTCATTCATAGGATTTTTCAGTTGTTGGCAAGGCAGCAACTATTGTACATTTGAGAGTGCCCATTTGAGAGGGCAGTTATGAGTCAGCAATATTGCTATGAATCACATATAGGCTAGACGGGATAAGGCAGCAGATTTTCTTCCCTAAAGGACATCAGTGAACCAGATAGGTTTTAATGACAATCTTGTAGTTTCATGGTCATTATTATTGGGACCAGCGTTTTACTCCCAATTTATTTAAATAACTAAATTTAAATTTCCCAACTGCTTTGCTGGGTTTGAGCTCCTGCCTCGAGACTATTAGTCATGATGTGGAGATGCCAGCGTTGGACTATGGTAAACACAGTAAGAAGTCTGACAACACCAGGTTTGTTGGTTGGACTTAAACCTGGTGTTGTCAGACTTATTACTGTCTAGACTATTAGTCTATACCTCGGAATTACAGTCTAAGTTAACAACTAGTAAGCTCCCATTCCCATAAATACAGTGAGATCGCGAGACCTCAGAAAGGCTTTTATTTCCAACTCCTTTCCCTGTCTCAGCTTGGTAATGTTGCATGCAGTTGAAAGTCAGATTGTCAGTATTTTGAATAGAAACATAAAAACAGGGAGAGGCCATTCAGACCATTGAATCTGCTCTGTGTTCAATTAGGTCATGGCTGATCTGTAAACTTAACTCTTTTCACTTGCTTGGCTCAATATTTCTGAATGTTCTTGTTTAGCAAACAGCTGTCAATCTCAGATTTAATATTATTAATTGAGTTTGGATTTGTGAAAGAGAGTCACAAAATGTTACCATTCAATTGTGTGAAAGCCCTGGCTCGCATATTTATCCATTTCTCTTAGAAGCTCAAAATATAATAAAAGTAGGGGCAACAAATGTTTGATACTTGTATTGAAGTAGGGATTTTGTGTCTATATGTTCCAAGGCATGCAGATGTTAGTTCTGATGGACATTTATGAACAACAGACAACACCAGCCTCAATCTCATTTGGTTTTGGGGTCAGTATACACAATTCCATGTAATTAGTGCAAGATACTCATCTGTCTCTGCATTTCTAGAAAAATAAAAAAAATGATTAATGCCATCTGTGAAACCTTTGCTGATTGCTTTATTTTGTAGGATTCTGGGCACCTCAGAGAATATAAAACCAAGGAAGTTATGATAAATCTTTATAAAGCATTGGTTAATCCTCAGCTGGAGTATTGTTTCCAGGTCTAGGCACCAGACTTCAGGAATGATGTCAATTCATTAGAGAGGGCATGATTATAGATTTACTACCAAAACCAAGGTACTAGGGGTGAGTGACCTTGGTTCATGAAGAGACTGGAGAAGGTGGGATTGTTCTCCTTGAAACAAAAAAGGTTAAGGGAGAATGTGCTAAAGGTATTTAAAATTAGGAAGGGTTTTCTAACTAACTAAATGAGGAGAAATTGTTCAGAAGATCCAGTAATTAGAGGCCACATATTTAGGACAATTGACAAAACTAGCAGAAAGGAAATGAGATTTTTTTACACTATGAATGATTATGATCTGGAACACACTGCCATGAATGGGAAGATAGAAAAAGATTCAATACTAACTTTCAGAAGGAAATTGGATTAAATAAAAAAACTCAGGACTATAGCCAAAGTGCAAAGGAGCTAACACTGGCACAATAGGCTGATTGGCCTCTCTGTGTGAAATCATATCTCTTCTGTTCTTCACTCAAAGCGAGTAGGTATCTTCATTAAAGTTATGCAGGAAGGAGTTGCTTATGAAGCATGTAGGTGGCAAAGCGTTGCATGCTCCAGCAATATTCCACATACAGAAATTTCTCCTAATCTCTTTCTTCACTTTCTGTGATAATCTTAAACTGATGATCCTTTCTCAGTGCCTCCCCAACCACAGCAAATAATCTTTCCTTATATACAAATCTTTCACAATTTAAGAACTTTGATTAAATCTCCTTGTCTGCTCCAGTGGAATTCACTGAAGTCTCATAGCTCTTGTCATAACTGTAGTTTAGCTTTCTTGAACTTTGTTCTCTATTAGCTTGTGATTCTCCAGTGCCTCATTGAAAATTATCATCTTCAGGTTTAAATCCCTTCTGTATTCAGTTACTGCTAGATCTGTAACTTCGCTGAGAACCATCCCCTGCATCCTCCTCCTGTGCCCCCATCCAAAACTCTCCATTCCTCATATAGTTGCCTATCATGCAACAATACCTTGTATCTATATATCACCTTTAACATAGTAAAACATCCCAAGGCATTCCATAGGAGTGATATCAGCCAAAATTTGACACTGATCTACATAAAGAGATATAGGACAGGTGACCACCTGCTTAGTCAAAAAGGTAGGTTTTAAAGACTGAAAGGAAGAATGAGAGAGGCAGATGGATTTAGGGAATGAGAGAAGCAGAGAGGTTTAGGGAAAGAGTACCTGTGCTAAGGGCAAGCGGCTGAAGACATGGGCATCAGTTGTGGGGCAAAGTGAATCATCTATTCCCTCCTGCCTTAGGCCTGATATAAGTGGCCTCATTTCCAGTCTCTTAAGCCCCAAACAATGGAATTCCCTCCCTAAATCATGCTGCTTCTCCATCTCCCACTTTAAAAAAAAGCCTGTTAAAATCACATTTTTAATCAAGGGTTTTGAATCTCCCTCCTTTACAACATCGTCTACTTGTTGGATTAGATGTCTGTAAAGCATATTAGGAGAAGTTTGTTGTGAGCAAGTTGTTGCTTTGTAAAAGAACAAAAATAGCCCATAGTTACTTAATAGTTCGAATAGCCATGTAGTATGGAATGACCTCGCATTGACTGCAATTTAGAATCAATATGCCTTTTATTAATGCACAAATCAAGACTGCAAGTTCCAAAGATAGTGATATGCTGAAAGTGTGCCTGAATCGCCATCTTCCTTCTGCAAGCCTAGACTTGACATAAAAGAACGAATAGACACTATTTTGGAGAAGAACAATGATTTCCCTGCAGTGTCCCAGATGAATATTTATCCCTAAACCAATGTCACTAAAAATAGACCACCATTATCACATTGCTACTTGAGGGGTTTTGCTGTGCAGAAATTGCTGTTGCATTTACTACATTACGGTAGTTCAAAAAGTATTTTGTGGAATCCTACAGTGCAAGAGCCTGCACTGACTCTAGATTCTCTCCTCATAATCCCATGCATTTACCATGACCAGTCAACTAACCTTCACAATTTTGAATTGTGGGAGGAAATGTGAGGAAACCCACACAGACACGAGGAGAACATGCAAATTCTACACAGGCACCCAAGGCCAGAATCAAACTTGGCTCCCTGGTATTACAAAGAACAAAGAACAAAACAGCACAGGAAACTGGCCCTTTGGCCCAACGAGCCCGCGCCGCCACCCCGATGTTCCCACTTCTACCTGTGATCCCTGTCAATGTTTATAGATCTATGGATTAAAAACCAAATTTGAGACAATTTAGGGAGAATTTGTTTTGCCAATTAGCCTAAGAGCACATCTTTGGGATGTGGGAGGAAACTGGAGCGCCCGGAAAAAACCCACGCAAGCACGGGGAGAATGCGCAAACTCCCACAGACACAGGCCATGTATCTGCACAGCACAGTGATAGTCACTGAGCTGTCGTGTTGCCCATCAAATGGTCCAGGTCAAGCGTACACTAACGACATGAAGCATTAGGATACTCTCGAAAAAAATCCAAGAGCAGCTGTCTCACGACCCGTCGCGTGTATGCCCCTTGTTAGACAACAAGGTGGACCAAAGCACCTGTAGGATAAAAACAAGTACATCAATATCATCATCTATTTACACACTTCTCAGGGACCCCCAAGGCTCATGATATCTATTTTAAATCAGTTTTCTATACCCCTCCATTCCCATTCTGTTCATGTGCCCATCTAAGTATTTCTTAAATATCTCCAGAGTACCTGCCTCCACCACTTTACTTGGCAGCATATTTCCATACCTCCCCCACCCTCTGTGTGAAAAAACTCCCTCTAGCATCCAAATTATACCTTACCCCCTCACCCTAAGCCCGTGACCCCTTGTGCTATTCGAGTCCATCCTAAGAAAAAGCTTAACCCTGTTTACTCTATCTATACCCCTCATAATCCTGTATACCTCTATCAGATCTCCTCTAGGTCTACGTCTTTCTAAGGAAAACAGTCCCAATTTGCCTAACCTCTCCTCGTAACTCAGACCTTCCATACTAGGCAGCATCCTGGTAAACCTCCTCTGCACTCTCTCCAGAGCCTCCACGTCCTTCCAGTAGTAAGGTGACCAGAACTGGACGCAGTATTCCAAATGAGGTCTAACCAACATTTTATACAACTGCCATTAAAGGCCAGCTCTTGTACTCTATACCCCTTCCTATAAAGGCTAGCATACTATAAGTTTTCTTCACAAGCTTCTCCATCTGCTCTGCCACCTTCAGAGACTTGTGCACCTGCACCCCCAGGTCCCTTTGCATTTCTATACTCTTAATAGGTCTACCCTTTATCATATACCTCCCCCTTAATTCTTTCTCCCAAAATGCATTACCTTGCATTTATCAGGATTGAATTCCATCTGCCATCTATCTGCCCAAGCTACCAGCCTATCTATGTCCTGCTGCATTGCCTGACAATGCTCCTCACTATCCACAAGTCCAGCCATCTTTGTATCGTCTGTATTGTGAGGCAGCAGTGCTAACCACTCTGCCACTGTGCTGCCGTTGGCTGAAAACAACTCTGGGAAGCTTGTGAGGTTTGAAAAGTGTTAAAGAAATTCAAAATCTTTCTTTCCTGTGCAAAAGGATTGAACTCCTCTGCCCACCAGCTAGGACTTGCCAGGAGGTAAGGGAAAGATGCAAACTTGTGCGGAATAGCTGACAGAGCCTTTCTTGATCTCAGAGGCTGATATTTCTTGAGAAGTGGCAGGGTATTTAGGTGATAGCCAGTTTTCTTCTGAACAGAGAGATGTTGTGAAGGGATATATCATGTTTCCTCTGATTCCTTTTCATTTCCTTAAAGCAGAAGAATCAGAATGCTAAGATTGATTATGGAGTTCTGGCTACAAACCCATCCTGTAGCACAGTATCCAGTTTATAATTCTGCTTTAATCAGACTTTGTTTACAGTGACGAAGTTCTAAATTAATGGAATAGGATATATTTCATTCTTCTATATATTTGGCGGACCAGTCTGATTTTGATTATTGTGTCCATTCTTTTTCCTTATGCCAGAGTGGATATATTTCAGCCCTGGAGGGAGTAACATATGTGTGTTTCCGATGGGAGGGATGGTCAGGCTGAACTGATGGTGTTTTTGTATGGACGTGACAGGTCCTGAGATGGAATAACTTTACAGCGGTGACCACCCATTCTGCTTCCTGTGTATAATTTACCAACATTGCTTTTATCTCACTCTACAATTCACATCAGTGAATGTTTCCATCTGTGAACTGTTATGAATCCCAAATTTCTGTCGATTGCCATGATCTCAGCATTTTTTCCTCTTTTCCTGTCTATCTGTTCTACTGTTGATATCTTCCAAGATATATGAGAAAGATTTATAAGAAAGATGTGGAGGCATTGGAGAGGGTACAGAGGAGGTTTACCAGGATGTTGCCTGGTATGGAGGGCAGATCTTATGAGGAGAGGCTGAGGGATTTGAGGTTGTTTTCGTTAGAAAGGAGGCGGCTAAGAGGAGACCTTATCGAAACATATAAGATGATTAGAGGTTTAGATAGGGTGGACAGTGATAGCCTTTTTTCCTAGGATGGAAAAAGCTAGCACGAGGGGACACAGCTTTAAATTAAGGGGTGATAGTTATAGGACGGATATAAGAGGTAGGTTCTTTACCCAAAGGGTGGTTCGGGAGTGGAATGCCCTGCCTGCGGCAGTTGTAGATGCGCCAAGTTTGGTGGCGTTTAAGAGGTTAGTTGCTAAGTTTATGGAAGAGAAGGGAATGGTTTAGTTTGGAGGGTCATTGCTTTTTTCATAATTGGTCGGCACAACATCGAAGGCCGAAGGGCCTGTTCTGCGCTGTAATGTTCTATGTTCTATGTTCCTTCCAGGATCTGTTCATTTATCTTTTACCCCCATTCAATTGCCCCCTTGCTGTTATTCTTTCCTCCCCTCTTAATCTTTCCCTCCTTTTCCCAAACTCACTTTCCCTCTTAATATTTTCCTCCCTCTCAAACTCTCTCTTCCTTCCAATTTTTCCCTCCCTCTTCCAATCTTTTTCTACATCCAAATCTCTCCTTCCTTATCTCTCAATTTTCTGTCTCAGTTTCTACAGATCTTTCTGTGCCTTACTCTCTTCTCGTTCTCTCTGCTGGCTAGAAATTTCTCTTTTTTTGTTCTCACTATCTCTCTCTTTTTACCATCGCATCATTCCCTTTCTTCCTATACTATCTTTCTAGCTCTTATCTTTCTTAATTTTTCTATCATGGAATTCATGTTGGGTGATATTAGTAAGCTAACACTTTACACAGTAAGTCCCTTTGTTTACTGTTTTAAACATTTGTTATCTGAATTTTGTAAAGAAGTAAGAGCTCTTTTAAAACTGCACTTAAGAAATTACTACAAATGCATTATATATACAGTGGAAGGTTTATATCCAAAACCCAAAGATGTGTGGGTTAGGTTGATTGGCCATGCTAAAAATTGCCCTTAGAGTCCTGAGATGCATAGGTGAGAGGGATTATTGGGTAAAAATAAAGGGAAATGGAGGTAGGGACTGGGTGGGATTGTGGTCAGTGTAGATTCGATGGGCCAAATGGCCTCTTCCTGCATTTAGGGCTTCTATGATTCTACAAAGGTATGGAGTATAATAGATACCCAGGAGTCAGTTACTGAATGGAATCTAATCAAGGGATATGGGAATTTTTTTATGAGATAATTAATACCCATGAGTGAGTTATAGACTGAAATCTAATCGAAGAATTCGGGTAGCCTATATTTAGAGTAACAGATACTGGGAGTGAGTTTCAGGCTATAATTGAAACATGTTTGATGATTTATACATAGAATAAAAGGGAGGGAGCAAATTTTAGCCTTGTATTTAATTGTGGGCTGTGGGTGATTTATACACAGAATAAGAGATACTTTAACTTGGAGAGATTACAAGGCAGTGATAAGTCTGCTGGACGTATTGTATGTAACAGATTATGGCATTGTGATCATTGCTAGCAGTAATGCATGCAGTTTGATTTATCTCTCAGTAATCTGCTTCACCTCTCATAAGATATGTTGACCTCTGCCCTTTGCTCTCTTGTCACCGATTCCTCTATTGTCTTTTCACAGTCAGGGTGTGTAGTGATGAAGAAATAATTGAAAGAGAATTTGAACTAGAACCATAGAATCCCTACAATTCAGAAAGAGACCATTTGACCCATCAAGTCTGCACCGACTCTCCGAAAGAGCATCCCATCCAGGCCCTCCCCTCCACCTATCCCCGTAATTCCATGCATTTACTATAGTTGACCCATGTAATCTATACATTGTTGGACACTAAGGGGCAATTTACCAAGGTCAATCCACCTACCCAGCACATCTTTGGACTAGGAGGAAACTGGAGCACCTGGATGAAACCCATATACACATGGGGAGAACGTGCAAACTCCACACAGTCACCCAAGACTGGAATCAAACACATGTTCCTGACGCTGTGAGACAGCAGTGCTAACTGCCGTTTCAGTCTAAATGTAAAATGACCCGACAAGAAGGAGGTCATTCTGTGCCTGTATCATCTCTTTAGAGCTATCCTGCTAACCTGTTTCCCACCCAAAGTCCTAGAAATTAAATTGCTTGCCAACATTCATGATCTGGCAAGTACACAATGCATCACAGAAGATGCCCATGGACATGAGAGTTTTGCAAAGAGGAGGGGATAATTTAGGAAATGCACGTTTAGCCAAAAAGTGATGAGAATATAGAACTCAATACGACATGAAGTAGTAAAAGTTAATAGCATAAATGTGTGAGAGAGAAAAGAATCAGAGGTTATGTGGATAGCGTGAGATGACATGGAGTATAAACACCAGCATGGACTAATTGTTCCTATGCTGTACACTCTGTATGAAATTGATAGTTAAAAAGATTATGTTTTGAAATTCAGTACTTCAGTACAATAATCTGATATTTCTGCGCACTAATTCGGGTGCTCAACATTAAATGTGCCGTAAATTAGAATGAGTAAAAATAGGGTACAGGAATGAAAACAAATCATTTTAGCTTTGTGTTTCAAAGCAATGTTGCAATTAACTGGCATGCCTTACACAAGAATGTAATAGCTGTTTCAAGGTCGATAAAGTTGCATATTAAAAAAATATAAAATTGTATTTCTCATGATGAATTTTTGCCATGTTGATCGTAAAAAAGAAAATTCTGATATTGTGCTCCTGTAGCCTGGGGCACACTCAGTATTTCACAAGGCACTGAAAAACCTGTGGGAGTCAGCAGTCCGACATACTCTCTCACACTTGGAATGATACCCAGGCAGGGACTGGAAAAGGCATTTCTTTTGCCTCAGTATCACTGATTACTTAATAGCTTTCTTGTCAGCTATTTAAGTTAATATAAGACAAACGAGCATTTTATGGTAATGCAATATGCCCCATGTCTCTGGATGATGGCAAATACAGTTCAAACGGCCTAATGACCCCAGACTTGGTTCTCTTATAGCAGAACAAAATGATAAAGAAGCAAAAACACTATGCGAAAATTGATTTTTTTTTCTCTCTACATACTGAGAGAGAATAGAAAATATTTGGCTTTGAAGCTTCCTCCATGCAAGTCTTTGATTCCAAAAGTTTCTGGAATGTGTGAATTCTATCAGAACTAATCAATAAGAAATGGGCAATAAAAGGTTTTCTTTGGCATCATTGTTCACCACTTGCATTTAATTTACATCAGAATTTACAAAATCAGGTCATTCAATCCAACTGATCCATTCTAGTGTTTATGCTTCACACAAGTCTTCCTTTACCTCTCTTCATATCATATTATCAAAATATCTTTCTGTGGCCTTCTCCCTCATATATTCATATTGCTTCCACTGCCCTCCCCATTCTCTGGGTAAAAATGTTTCTCTCCAATTCCCAACTGGATTTTCAAACATTGTTATACCCCACATGTAAAATAGTGTATTACAATGAACGGAATGGGATATATCAGTGTGTTACAGTAAGGGACATGGGGTATATCAGTGTGTTACTGTGAGGGGTGTGGGATATATCACAGTGTTATAGAGAGGAGTGTGTGGTATATCAATGTGTTATGGTGAGGGGCGTGGGGTATATCAGTGTTCTTTAGTGAGGAGTGTGGGTTATATCAAAGTGTGTTACAGTGAGGGGTGTGGGATATATCACAATGTTACAGTGAGGAGTGTGGGGTATATCAGAGTTCCAATGAGGAGTATGGGTACGTCAGTGTGTTACAGTGAGGGGTGTGGTATATCAATATTTTAGTGTGAGCAGTGTGGGGTATCAGAGTCATTCAGTGAAGGATGTAGATTATATCAAAGTATTGTATTGAGGGGTGTGGGATTTATCAGGGTGTTACAGTGAGGGGTGTGGGATTTATCAGGGTCATTTAGTGAGGAGTATGGGTTGCATCAGAGTGTTGCAGTCAGGAGTATGGGATTTATTAGTGTTACAGTGAGTGGTATGGGGTTTATCAGAGTCATTGAGTGAGGGGTGGGTGGCATGTCAGTGTTACAGTGAGGGGTGTGGGGTACATCAGCATGTTACAGTGAGGGGCATATTAAAATTTTACAATGAGGAGTGTGTGGTTTATCGGAGTCATTCAGTGAAGGGTTTGGGTTTATCAGAATGTTACAGTAAGGGCTGTGGGGTATATCAGAGTGTTACAATGAGGGGTGTGGGCTATATAAATGTTACAGTGATGGGTGTGGGGTATATCAGAGGGTTACTGTGACGGGTGTGGGGTATATCAGTGAAGGGTGTAGGGTATATTAGAGTGTTACAGTGAGGGGTTTTATCAGAGTCATTCAGTGAGGGATGTGGGATTTATCAGTTTTTCACAAACATTCTAACTGGAAAAATTCAAACAGTTTGAATGGATTCTGGTTGCTCAGGCTAATGGTAGAACACAGTTGACTTAAGGGACCTTTAAAGTGATTAAATAACAATAATGGATGTGTAGGAGTCCACTTGGTGGTACATGAAGGAAGGGTGGCCTTGATTAAAAAGCTTAGCATGTGCTTCCTGTTTTGTGATCCACTTTCCTGCTTAGTTATAACCTGTCTAACTCCCACTTATGTTGTATTGGTTCATTGATAAAGGGCATTAAATAGCATGAATAAATCCTTGAGTAGTTATAATGTCTCCTCTTTTTACTTTACAAAGGAAATACCAGCATCGATTATGCAAGCTTCTACCTGGGACTCTGGGATTGCATTACTGAGGAACCTGATGAACTGTCATTTAAACGAGGAGATCTGATTCATATCCTGAGCAAAGTAAGGCAATGACCCAGTCATTTACTGTATTTGTCTCATCACTTTCAATGTCCTTGATCATTGTTAATCCCACAATGTGAACATGCTGTCAATGGCCACTCACTTCCCTCTCAATCAGTAGATTATGGTTTTGGGGTTCCTGCTCCAGAGATTTGAGCATATGATCTAAGCTAAGATTCCAGTGCAATACTGAGGAGTGTTGCCCTGTCAGATATGCAATTTTCAGATGAACTGTTAAATTCAGGCCCAGTTTATCCTCTGAGGTGGATATAAAAGATCCTAAGGTACGATTCGAAAAAGAGTAGGGAATTTTTCCCTAGAGTCCTGCCCCAATCTTTATCCATCAACCAATATCACTGAAAACAAATTATTGCGTAATTTTCCTAAATGCTGTTAATTGTAGCTTCCTGTCTACAAGCTGCTGGTCAAATTTCCTACATTATAATAGTGACTGTATTTCACCAAACCACCTTAGGACGTCATGAGATTGTGAAAAGTGCTTTAGAAGTGCAAGCCTCTCTATTATATATAGCAGGGATCACTGGGCAGTGATCAGTAGGACTCTTGTTGATAGCCTTCCACCTGCAGTTCCCCAACCATCACCAAGCTTCACCCAATCTAGAAACCCTGATACTGATCTTAGCACCTCACATCATAATGTAGTTTTGATTTGCAGGGTTAGAATTATCTCTATATATACTTGAGACTATTTGGTCACAGGATCAGGAGACGGCCATTCAGCCTTTCAAGTGGGGAAGTCTTCCTGATTTTTCATCCTAATAAAACCATAAGAAGCAGGTCAACAGCTTTGTTAAACTCCTTCGCTGTGGGTTTTACATCCAACCCCAGCATGACTGGTAGGCTTTCTGCGGTGTTTACAGTTTCCCTGGTGACAGTGTTCTGTGTAGAGTATAACTCAATGTAGTATTCCATCCATCTTTCCAACTGTAAATCAATGGATAGAAAATTGGTGAAAAAAGGTTTGCTGGTGTTGGTGTATCCTTGCCATTTCTATATTGACTTTCCTATACACTCCATATCCAGGGAATCCAGCATCCTCACTTAAAAACAAAGCTATGCATTCCATTTGCTTTGTGTTTAATAGCCATAACATCCCTCCTGGACTTTAGACACTGTCTAAGATTGCAGTACAGCATTACTAGTAATAGTGTCCTTGCAGCAAAATTATTAGAAAATAATTAACAATACAGCACAGTACTGCTCTATAAATACAGGTTTATTAAAGAAATGATGAATAAATGTAAATGTTTGTTAAATTATCTATTTAAACATCAGACAGAGAGAGAAAATCCATTCTCTTTTTCTCTGTCCCTGGTCTGATTCAAACATAATACCAAACCCCTAAAGGCTGTGAATAATCTCTTGATGAGTGCCAGTGATTTTCCTGTCTCGTGCGATTATTCATCAGTTCAACTTCAGGTCACCTGTGCCACACAAAGGCTTGAATTGATTGGTCCATTAGCCCATAACAGAAGACTGGCGCAGGAGATACACCATCGTGATTGGTGAGTTTGAGTAACTACTTGTGTTGCTAATGCATACAAGGAGCCTGACACCAACAATGCATCTCATCGGGGTTGCTGAAACGCAGCGGTTATTTCCCAGTTATTATGCATTAGGAGTGAAAATTGTGTATGTGTCTCTCACCCTTCTGTGTAACCTATTTCCTGGAGTGGTATAGAGATGTTGTAGCAACGAGACTTGTTTGTAGAACCTGCCTATATTTGTGTCTATATGCAGAGATGGAGCCTCATCAGCAACTTGTGTTAATATCAGATGGTATGTTCGATGTATTTATGTGTTAATGTGAGACAGTGGTACATTTGCATTTAAAATTATCTCCTAATTTCCCTAATTAAAAGAATTGGAAAAAATGACTCAAGTCTGAAACATCTCATCAGTCAGATGAGCTTCCCAGAAAATGGAAGACTTGACTTTTAACGTGCTTTAGTAGTTGTATTTGTGCACTTAGATTGGAAGAACTCATGAGTTGTAAAACTGGACAAGAAATTCAGGGGGCAAGAACCCATTGGCAGAATATGCAGTGAAACTCTGACAATGAGAGACAGAGAGAAATCCAGAGCTATGTCATCCAGAAGGAAATAAAAGAGGTTAGAATATGCATTCAGAACGTAGACAGAAATGAGACTGAAGATGGAAAATTCAGACCCACGACACTTGAGAGAGATGATGAAGAGAACAGGGGCCAATAAGTATAAACATTTAAGCAGAGGTTTGCTTATTGATCAAAAGTCATAAATAATTTTATTTTTATTTATTTTGATTAAGACAGCAAATTAAGATCTGGTGAAAGTGTGTTTTTGAACCTTAATCCAATCCAGATTTTGTCCATACCTGAAAAAAGCTCGATCCAGGAGCTATTATTTCTATACAAACAGGAGAAAGCTATTCAGCCCCTCCAGCCTCCTCTGTCATCCGTTAGACCATTCACAGGCCCTGTACCTCAACTACATATATCTTAGCCCCATGTTCCTCAGTCCACTCATTCAACTAAAATCTATCACTCTCATCTTGAAGACACCATCTGACTTCCAGCCTCAAGGGCTTTTCGGGGAAGAGTTTCAGATTTTCTCCAACCTTTAGTAGAAATTGTATTTCCTGATTTTGATCTTGAATGGTCCTGCTCTAACTTATAGATCATGTCCTATTGTTCCTGATGCCTCCACCAGAGGAAAAGTTGCTCCATACCCAACCCTATCAATTTATTTTTAACATTTTTAGATGCCTTGTGGGTGTTATATGTCACATAGCCCTCTCAATCTTCTAACATCAGTGCAAAAGAAGCCTTCTAATGTGATGATGAGGAGCAGGAGCTGGAGGGATTGAGTTGCTTGAAGATTTCTCCACCTGAACCACCACCCAGCCCCTCCCCATTGATTGCCAGATTACTATCTTTGTAGTGCCCTGCCGTATTATGGCCAATAAAAGAAAATCTTGTATGTCTATGGCACCTTTCACACCCTCAGGATATCCCAGAAACACTTCCCTCCCAATAATCCTCTTCTATTTGTGGTCTACATAAACGACTTGGAAGTAGGGGTAGGTGGTGAGATCAGCAAATTTGCTGATGACACCAAGATGCTTGGATTGGCGGGTACAGAAGAGCAGTGTCAGGCAATACAACAGGACATAGACAGGTTGGTAGACTGGGCAGATAGATGGCAAATGGAATTTAATCCAGATAAATGCGAGGTGATGCATTTTGGCCGGAAAAATGTAGAAGAGAGTTATAGGATAAAAGGTAAAACTATACGGAGCATAGAGACGCAGAGAGACTTGGGGGTGCAGGTTCACAAGTCTCTGAAGGTGTCCTCACAGGTGGAGAAGGTGATAAAGAAGGCGTATAGTATGTTAGCTTTCATAGAAAAGGGTATAGAATACAGAGTAGGAGTTTGATGTTGCAGTTGTATAGAACGTTGGTTAGGCCTCACTTGGAATACTGCGCCCAGTTCTGGTCGCCGTACTATCGGAAGGATGTGGAGTCCTTGGAGAGAGTGCAGAGGAGGTTTACCAGGATGCTGCCTGGTATGGAAGGACTGTCTTATGAGGAACGATTAGATAGACTGGGGTTGTTTTCCCTTGAAAGACGTCGGCTTAGAGGGGATCTCATAGAGGTGTATAAGATTATAAGGGGTATAGATAGAGTAAATGGGGGTAAACTTTTTCCACCTTCAGAAATGGATAGGACGAGGGGTCATGGCCTTAGGGTGAGGGGGCTATGTATAAGACGAATATTAGAGGGCAGTTTTTCACACAAAGGGTAGTGGGGGTGTGGAATGCACTGCCGAGTAAGGTGGTGGGAGCAGGCACGCTGGGGCTGTTTAAGGGTCTCTTGGACAGCCACATGAGCGGTATGCAGATAGAGGGATATAGTAGGACTGTTTAACTACGGCTTTTTTTCCACAGGTAATTCGGTCCATACTTGACCAACATTGAGCATGCATTCGGCAGGTGGTGCGGGTACAGCTCTTGGATGTTGATTCATGGGTTGCCTGGTACCTCATGTCGTAAATGAGTGCTTTATGTGGACCATCTGAAGGGCACCATGACAGCTCAGAGACTATCGATGTGGCTGTGCAGACACTTGGAATTGGGCCGGTGTCTGCGGGAGTTTGCGCGTTCTCCCCGTGGTTGCGTGGGTTTTCTCCGGGCACTCCGGTTTCCTCCCACAACCCAAAAATTCGCTCTTAGGCTGATTGGGAAACAAATTGTCCCTATAGTGAGAATTTTCCATATTAGGAATAATATATATATTATTATATAGGAATATTAAAATAGGATAATGTATTTGCTACTATATAGTATGACGGCGGCGCGGGCTCGTTGGGCCGAAGGGCCTGTTTCCCGTGCTGTGTTGCTTAAAAAAAAAATTTTGAAATGTAATTACTGTTGTAATATGGGGAATATGGCTACCAATTTGGCTACAGCAAGCCCACAAACAGGAATCTGATAATGACCCTGATCCTAATGCTTTTGTGATATTGATTCAGGGATAAACATTGACCAGGACACCAGAGAGAACTCTAATTTTTTTTTTCAAAATATTGCCATAGATCTAAATCTTTTACATTTACCCAAGCAGACAGGTGGAGCTCTGGTTTAATATCTCATCTGAAAAGGAGCATCACTGACAATGTAGCACTCTGTCCATACTGCATTGAAAGTGTCAACCTAAATTGTTATGCTCAAACCTCTCCAATAGGACTTGAACTCGCAACTTTCTAACTCCCGGGTTAAGGTGCGACCCCACTGGAATTAATTTTCAATTCAAGAGATTCCAGGACGATCGTTAAGAGTTGGCAGCTCTGACATAAGCAACTGTACTGTCTCAAGTCTATAGTGAGTCTGCAAGAACACAGCACTTTTCTCCTCCTCCTTGCCTTAGAATCGGCCAATACTGAGTTTGACTCTCACACTAAACTCTGGCCACAAACTGGACTCTCAGTGTCGTGCAGAAAAATCGACAGTGTTGCATTGTTCGAGGATGTTCAGATTGGCTTCGAGTCTGACACCCTGCCCGCTTTTCAGATGTTTTCGGGACCATGAGGAAAGACAGGAGCTTCTTCCACTTCCAGCCCATTCATGGCCTCTGTGGGATCTTGCTATGCGCACTGGAAACGAAATTCCGCTTTAGCCGGATTCACAGTCACTGCAGCTCGTTAGGTGACGCCAAGGCTGAGATGTGATAAAGCGGCTTCATCAAAGTCTTTTCTTCACGCAGCTGTTCATTGAATCAGAGTTTAAATGAAGTGCGGGTGCAATTCCTTGACTTAATGAGCCTAACTTTCTGATGTGTTCGCAGTAATGTCCAAGCCCCTGGTTTTCTCACCCCCTCAAATAGTAAGAGGAAGGCTATACCTCACTCAGCTCTGTGGGGTGTGAGCTTTTCCTTTGCATCTTCCTAGAATGATGTACGCATTGCAGCAGTGAGGGCTGGGTGGAGGGATGAGTAGATTGGGAAGACAACTCAGTTTTGTCAGTTGGATCATTGAATGTATAAATGGTTGGTGTGTCCTGTCCGATCGTGTACCTCTTTGAACGGAACAGATTGTACTGTGCTGCGATGTTAATGAGGCAAAACAAAGAGAGAGAGAGACAGACAAACTGGATCCTGTGCCTGACAGTAAGACACGCTGTACTGCGGCTGCTTTGAGGATAATCCGCACTAAAGGTTAATCAATAAACCGAGGAAATTTGGCCTCTGTCGCACAGCCCCCAAAGCATCTTTCAGGATATGTAAACTGTGCCGTTGGGCGGACTCATATTCCGAATTCTTGGAATTGCAAAAAAAAATGTTTCTAAATTGGTCTCCTTTCTAAAACTGCCGATGTGTCTTGTCCAATCAGAGATATTGTAGCACAGATAGCGGCAAGTCGACCCACTGCACCAAGCTCGCTTTTCAATTGGAGATATCTCCTCCAATCCCACTAACCCTGACCTTTCCCCTTATCTTTGCTTTTCAAATATTTTTCCGAATCCCTTTCAAAGCAAACACAGTTAAGCCCCAAATCGCCCCTAAACTCAATGAATAGTACAACAGATTAGAGGAGCTAAAGGGTCTCCTCCTCTTCCAAAATTCTTGAATGCTTAACAATAGCTTGCATTTATATAGCCCGTTATCGTAGCAAAAGAGATATCAGAGCAGGATGAAACTAAGTTTATCACTCAGCCACAAGAGGTGACATTAGTACAGGAAGCAGAAATGAGGTGGATGTTTAAATCCTTTCAGATGCTTTGATTAATTTCCTCTGTTCCTTAAAAGTCCTCTTATGGTAAAGTGTCCAAACCCTCCATAGAGTTCTCCCTCTTGTACAAATGTCTCCCTAGAAATGAATCTGAACCTGCCTTCTGCCCCATTTGTATTGAGTGACACTGGTCAAAGTCCACAGCCTGATGCTGCTTCAGTAACACTGCTTACAATAAATATCCAGCTGACTCCTAACTTTGGATTTTACTCCTATTCAAAATTGGAAACAGTTCCATAATTGGCACCAAGAAGCCCTGGCTACCTGATTTGTCCAGAGTATACTATGAGGTGAAATAGGCAGCACTGGACCCTGAGTGTCACCAATCAGACTTGACATCTCATTCTGCATGTTGACCTGTGTCAGTCTGGGTCATGCAGATGGTCAGAGAGCTTGGGAATTGGCTAGAATCCAATACAAGGTTGTAAATAGCAGCAGTTTCCAGCAGCCTCCTTCTCCTCCTTAGGACAGCTTCTGCTCTGGTAGCAACTCATTGTGATTCATATGGATCTGAGACAACCCTATAAACATAAAAGGGATGTCCAACCTTGAGCAAGAAAATATCTGCACACTGACAGAAGTCTCCCAGTCCTCCTCCTCCTCAGTGAGATATCTAACAACTATCAGCTGAGTCAGTTCGGCATACAGACTCTAATGCAGTCCTACCTGATCAAATATGGAACACACACATTTAAACATGCGCAGACAAATTCTGTAACTTCAGACCATGAGCTCACTCCTCCATTTCAATCGCTTTTATTTTTCCCCAACATGGCCATCTGTAATTTGTTCTTATCTTTTGCTTTCACAGAGCACTGATCCTTCTTCTATTGTTAGCACAGCTGACTCAAAACCTTACTCTTATGCACTATTAGCACCTTTATAGTCTTCAAGAACATTAACACTCCTTTTGTCTTGTGTCCATGACATCTTTGTTAAATCTCTGCTGAGCTTTCACATATCCCTGACATTCTATTTTGCTCCACTTCCTCCTGAACAGTATAAAAACATCACATTTCACCCTCTCTTCAGGTCTGAGTAATATAGACTTGAAACATTAACTTAGTTTCTCACCACAGACCATGCCAGAGCTGCTGAGCTTTTCTCAATATTTTCTGTTTTTATTTCAGCTTTCCAGCATCCACGTTATTTTGCTTTTATTACACACAAATACTATATGTTCACATATCCTTTAACCAAACAACTTGCATTTATATAGTGCCCATCGTGAAATAAAATATCTCAAGGTGCTTCACTGGAGAATTATAAAACAAAATTAGACACTGAGCCCAGAAGGAAATATTAGGGCAGGTGACCAATAACTAAATGAAAGAATAGGTTTTAAGGGCCATCATGGAGGAGGTGTGGAGAGGTTGGGGAAAGGAGTTGCGGAACTGAGAGCATTGGCATCTGAAGGCATGGCTGCTAATAGTGAAACAACTTGACGCACAACATTAGCGCTGCTGCATCAATGCAGGGTCCTGGGTTCAATTCCAGCCTTAGGTGATTGTGCGGAGTTTGCACATTCTCCTTGTGTATGCATTGGTTTCCTCTGGTGCTGCAGTTTCATAAGAACATAAGAAATAGGAGCGGGAACAGGCCATCTAGCCCTTCAAGCCTGCCCCACCATTCAGTAAGATCATGACTGATCTGAAGTGGATCAGTTCCACTTTCCCGCCTTCTCCCCATAACCCTTAATTCCCTTGTCTATCAGAAATTTATCTACCCCTGACTTAAATATATTCAGCGAGGTAGCCGCCACCACTTCAATGGGCAGAGAATTCCAGACATTCCCCACTCTTTGAGTGAAGAAGTTTCTCCTCAACTGTGATCTAAACTGCCCCCCCCACCCTTGTTTTAAGGCTGTGCCCTCTGGTTCTGCTATCGTTTCTAAGTGGGAAGAATCTCTCTTCCTCTACCCTATCTAGCCCCTTCATTATCTTGTAAGTCTCTATAAGATCCCCCCTCAGCTTTGTAAACTCTAATAAGTACAGACCCAGTCTATTCAATCTCTCTTCATAGGCTAACCCCCTCAACCTGGTGAACCTTCTCTGTACTCCCTCCAAGGCCAATATATCCTTTTGCAAATGTGGTGACCAAAACTGCACACAGTACTCCAGTTGCAGCTTCACCAGTGCCCTGTACAATTGCAGCAAGACCTCCCTGCTTTTATATTCTGTTCCCCACGCGATAAAGGCCAACATTCCATTCGCTTTCTTGATCACCTGCTGCATCTGCAGATTACGTTTTTGCGATTCATGCACAAGAACCCCAAGGTCCCTTTGCACTGTAGCATGCTGCAGCTTTTCGCCCTTTAAATAATAATCCCTCCTACTATTATTTCTACCGAAGTGGATAACCTCATATTTGCTAATGTTATACTCCATCTGCCAGGTCTTCACCCACTCACTCAACCTATCCAGATCTCTCTGCAGACTTTCCGCACCTTCCACTCAACTTGCTTTTCCATTCAACTTCATGTCATCAGCAAATTTTATTACCTCCCTCAGTCCAAAGATGTGCAGGTTAGGTTAACTGGCCATGCTAAATTGTCCAGGGGAATTAACAGGGTAAATACACGGGGTTACGAGGATAAGGTCTGGGGGGATTCTTGTTGGTGTAGGTCAATGGTCTGAAGGACCTCTGGAAGGATTCTATGATTTTATTAATTAAAATTGAGGGTGTTCAGGAGACCAGAATTTGAAGAACACAGAGATCTCAAAAGTTGTAGGAATGTAAGAGATTAGAAGCTGGGAAAGGGTAAGGCTATGAAGGGATTTGAATATGAGGATGAGGATCATAAAACAGAGATGTTGTCAGACAAGGAATCAATGTAGGTCAGAGAATATAAGACTAATAGATGAATGGGACTTCGTGCAATTTAAGTTACAAGCAGCTGAGATTTGGAAGAGACCAGGTCTATAAAGGGTTAAAGGGATCTTGTGCTCGCTTTCTCTGTCTCTGTCTCATTTTCTGTCTCTCACTTTCGCTCTCTGTCTCTTGCTCTCAGCTCTTTTTGAACTCTATCTTTGTGTCCCTCTTTCTTTCATGCTCTCCAAAAGTCTTTATTTGAGTCTGACTCATGTTCATTCTTACTCATGTTTTCCTCTCCCCTGTGCTCTTGCTATCTCTATCTATACGTTCTCTCTCTCTCTCTCACACACACACACACACACACACACACACACAAACACACACACACACACACACACACACACACACAATTGAGGAATGCATTAGAGCCTTGTTCATCCAACTGGATCATAATTTCATTTTGGAAAGAAAGTTTCAATCTGATCTCGATTAATTGGCGAATGAATCTTTCACTGTCAGAAGACATAACCCACAGGCAAGGACTCTGTTCTGTGTTACCCTGTGCAACTGAACAGACAATAGAACCTAATAAAAACACACCCATCTGGCATTTATGTCCACAAGTGCATGGAGAAGTGATGAGATCTGACAGCTTGCACTGAAAATTCAAATAACTGCACTCAGAATGGGTCAACTGGAAAAATGAACAGTGCCTGTTAGATTACCAGGGACACTGATGCCTAAATGAGGGAATAGAATGAAATATAACACATTTAGATCTGACCTTTCTCTGCACATATTATTTGTAAAGGCTAATTAAGCAAACAGTTCTCTCTACTTAGATCGGGTATATTCCAGACTTTGACGTTTATACAACAAGTGCAGTTAAATACTCCAAATTACCAATCCAAGATCTGAGTTCACTGTAGAATGGTCTGGTTCATTAACTCTTCCCTCTTCTTATTGCATTCACACTCGTACTGCATTGTTATCCTTTTAGGATTTCTCACTTGTTGATATGCTTTGTTTAAATTGCCCATGTTTATGTAGTGCCTGCCAGCACCTCAGGCTCTTCCAAAACACTTCACAGCTAGCAAAGTACTTTTGTAATGTAGGAAACACAGTAGCCAATTTCTGCACAGCAAGCTCTCACAAATTGTGATAATGACTGGAGAATTCCCCTTTTCAGCGATGTTAGTTGAGGTATAAATATTGACCAGGACAATACGGAGAACTCCCCTCCCCTTCTTCGCAATTGTGCCATGTGATTTTTTGCTTGCACCTGAAGGAGCAGATAGGAGCTGAATGTAAAGTTTCTGCCAGTGCACCCGAGTATCAGTCAGGGTGACATGCTTGAATCTCTGGAGCAGTACTGAACACATGAACATCTAGCTTAAGAGGCAAAAGAGAGAAGAGTGATATCCATTGAGTCACAACAGCCACTTACCCTAAGATATTGTTCATTAATGTTGAAGCCTATATTCAATGGAGTGAGAGCTGAAACAGATCATCCCAACATTTATCTCATTGCTTGTGAGATCTTGCTATGTGCAAATTATCTGCTAGGTTTCCTACATTTCAACAGGGACTATACTTCAAATATAGCTGATGGCTGTAAAATTTCTTGGGAGGTCCTGATGTAGTGGTAAGCAACATAGAAATATAAGTCTTTCTTCCTTATATTGCCAGAGCTTGTCAATCAGACCAAGCACTATACATCCCTACCATTAACTCCATTCCATAGCCATCAAAACCATCCCTCTCACTGGCCTGATGCTGAACCAGACTGTCACCCTTGCCTTTTTAGTTGACCTGAGCAAACTTTCTGGGCCCCATATCGACACCATCACCCATCCTGTATACTTATACCTCATATTGTCCATCTATCTGTTGCCATGTCTCTCATCATACCTTGATCATCTTCAGACTTGACTATTCCAATTCTCTCAAAGCCCCGCCCCATTTTCCATCACCTATAAATTTCACCTCATCCAAAACTCTGCCACCTACGTCTTAATTCTCACCAAGATCCATTCACTCATCCCACAACCACTCAATACTCACTGACCTACACTGGCTCGCAGCACTGCAACATCAAAATGTCAAAATTCTTAATCTTGTATTTCAATCCATTCAATATGACTTCCACCCTCCTGATTTCTCTAACCTCCTCCAGCTCTACAAACCTCAAAAAACTCTGCACTCTTCTAGGTAACATTCCCATATACCCACAATCCTTACTGTGCACTCCTCCAATTCAAAAATCCTGTACATTCCCAGTTCTGTCACTCATCCATTGGTGGTCATCTCCTCAGTTGCCTAGGCCCTAAAATCTGGAATTCCCTTTGCTGCTCTTCCCTTCAAACATTTTATAATTTATATTTTTAAGTTTATTTATTAGTGTCACAAGTAGATTTATATTAACATGGCAATGAAGTTACAGTGAAAATACCCTAGTTATCACACTCCAGCACCTGTTCAGGTACACCAAGAGAGATTTTAGCATGGCCAGTGCACCTAACTAGCACGTCTTTCAGACAGTAGGAGGAAATCAGAGCATCTGGAGCAAACCCATACAGACACAGGAAGAATGTGCAGGCACCACACAGACAGTGACCCAAACCAGGAATTGAACACAGGTCCCTGGCACTGTGAGGCAGTAGTGTTAAGCACTGTGTCACTGTGCTTCCTGATAGTTCACATAACCTCCATTGTCCTATTGTCTTCACCTTTCACTTGTTGCCAAATTTTATTTGCTGACACTCTCATGAAGCATCTTAGGATATTTTAACTCTACAGATGTTGTATAAATGCAAGTTGTTGCACTGTGTGTCACATAGAGGGATATGGAGTTTATCAGAGCATTACAGTGAGAGGTGTGTATACCAGAGGGGGTGTGGGGTATATCAGAGTGTTACACTGAGGGGTGTGGGGTATATCAGAGCATTACAGTGAGGGATGTGGGGTATATCAGAGCATTACACTGAGGGGGCATGGGATGTATCAGAATGTTACAGTGAGGGGCATGAGGTATATCAGAGTGTTACAATGAGGGCTGTGGGGTATATCAGAGTGTTACAATGGGGATGTGATATATCAGAGTGTTACGCTGAAGGTGTGTCAATATGCAATGTATGTTCATCATGTTCTTATACGTGTTGTGTTTTTGCCGGTGCCTGGATTTGATGGCAGTCATCTGCTGAATATTTTGCTGCTAAGTAAGATGAGCCCCTTTGGCCTGGGATAACATATTTTAAATATCTTGTTCCATATTAAAGTGAACCAAGGAAAGCATTAATAACTGCTGCTAGTTTCTGATCAAATCTTTATCCAGACTTGGGGGTTTTGATCACAGTGCTTCCTGCCTCATTCATCAATTATCACACTTCCCTTCTCCATATCGCTTTTAATAGTTCCTGACTTTTAGACAGATGGATATGGCATTTACCCCAGAGACCAGAACTGTATATGATTCCTCCTCCTCTTAGGATATCTCACTCTTGGCCTCCCGCCCTCCTCCATACTTTCCCATTCACACAATGCCTTACACGCTTGTGCATAACGTACACACTCATATACGCTGTCTTACAGACACACAATAGCAAATACATAGCAACACACACACACATTCACATGCACTCACTCTCTCATGCCAAGTATCGTTGCGAGGACAGGTTACTACTAGCAAAAAAACTTTCAGAGACCAATCTCAATTTACTGCTGGAATCAGTATTGAATCCCAGAATTTTCAACCTAGTCACCAACCACAAACCCTTGTCGTTTTGAAATTAAAGATTTGGATATTGAATAGAAAACAGACCAGACTCAGTTATGACTTCTAACATGGTTAAATAGCCCAGCAACAATCAAGCCTGAGCTTATGCACGATGAGCAAGAGGTCTCAGTATCACTTAGGATTAGGTCTCTTCCTGATTCACCCTGTGCTTATTGATTTACACTTGCTCCCAGTCCAGCAACACCATACTTTCAAATTCTCACCCTTGTTTTTAAACCCTCTCATAGCCCCTCATCTATGTAACTTCCTCCAACACTGGAATTTTCTGAGGTTCTTTCTAACTGCACACTCAACAACACAGCAATACAAAGAGTATTGTGAAGGACAGATTATCCTATTTAAGAAATTGCACATTTACAGTTGCATAAAAAAATGTTAAGATACGATGTATTCAAATAAATAGGCTATGCACAACCAAAGATAGTTGGTGGTATATTGTCTGCACTGTTCTATTTCTAGCCTTCTGGGCATCCCCGATTTATGTCATTTCACCATTGATGGTCATATCTTCTGTTGTCTTGGCCCTTAATTTTTGAATTCACTCCCTAAATGTCTCCACCTCCCTCTATCCTTTTAAGACACTTCTTAAAGTCAAACTCAATGACCAAGCTTTTTGATCATTAGTTTTGATATCCGATATGTGATTGTATGGATAACTCTCCTGTGAAGCGTCTCAGGATGTATATTAAAGGTGCTATCTAAATGCATATTGTTGTTGTAAATGGAAGAGGTGAGAATGAGAAATGAGTGAAAACTGATCAATTTGCATAGCAGAGCACAGTTCAATGACCTCTATGTTGGCAAGGAGGAGAATATTCTTGTGCTACAGGAGATCTGAAGGCCTTGAGGAGAAAATCACTTCTAATGGAGGAAATGAGACCTCTGATGGTCTATGCCTTGAGCTAGCTAACTATGTTTGGAGAGCCTGGGAGAGAAACAGAGGCCATTGTCAGTTCTCATTGCTTAAGCCTCTTGTAATCTGACCGCAGGGCTCTTGTAAATTGAGTGTGAGAAATAAACTGTGAACTTGAACCTTGCTATTTGGAGCCATGCAGTTTCCCTCTGCCACTTGACTATGACCTTACTGCCACTTGGTAACACTGCGTGACCTTATAACAGATGTCAGGGCCTGCAGGGAAGTTTGGCAAACACAGTGTTCTTTGTACGGAGTATTTATTCAGTCTTGTTGCTACCAAATGTGCAATATTATTATTCATTAGATCCAGGTAATGCAATGAAACACTGCACCAAACACTGGAGATATCTATAATTAATCTGACCCCATCAATTCACCTACTATAATATTTCTTTCAAAAAAAAGCTTCTCCACCCCAAATAAAGGCAGAAAATTAATTATCTGTTTTCCTCACAAGTTATTTAGTGCTTTTAAAAACAAATATCGAGGTTTTAAATCAGCTTTGTGGCAATTCCAAAACTTTCCCCAAAAGGAAAATGAACACATACAACAAATTCCCAAAGCTGATCACTGCCCAGTTCCCACTGGGGTAAAGTGCAGGATCAACAAATAATCACAAAATCCCAAAACTTTTTCATGTAAAAAGTAGAGTAAATCACACTGCTTTTATCAGCAGGAGTTTCAAAATGAATACCCCATTTTCAGTGGATTGCAGAGTGCACTGGTCTAAATCGCACTGCAAATCAGCAGGTGGGGCTTGTTCCCACTGGAGAGGCAAGCAGCATAGTGCTGAGTGGACGACTGCACATGCACTGATTCCCCAACAGACTGATCCCATCTTCCATTGCTGGCCTGCCTTCATGCCTCTGTCACTCTGCTCGAATGCAGAGCGGCAGTGGGACCCCCCAGAGACCCTGACCAACATTAGGCCCTGCCTCATTAGGCCCCATCCGCTTGATGATGCCCAGTGGGCAGCACCAAGGTGCCCCCTTGGTATTGATACTTTGCCCATTGGACAGTGTCATGGGCAAAGGTGGCAATGTCCAAGACTCCCCCACCCGATCACCTGACCCCATTAAATGCTGCTGGAGTGAACAACTCCTGGCGGGGGCAGGGGTTAGTGGGGGGATGGATCTAGCAGGCTCAGAGATTTCAATCCCAGGCCCGCTAATGAGACTGAAATTGAATGCAAATAAATATTTGCATAAATCATGCAGTTCTGCACTGATTTCTGCTGCGGAGCTGATAGCACCGGAAATCCAGCTACCGGAAACGCTCAGAGCTTGTGGCATCCCGCAGATTGGCCTTTGCCAGAGTCTCCCAGCCTAATGTGCTACCAAAGCATCACAGTGGGCTAGAAGAATTGGCTCCTGATATTCAGTTCCACCTACTTCACTTGAAGGAAGTATCAAGGGCACAGGTCATGGGTGACCCATGTGATTCTTGCTTCACTTTGAGTTATCACCCTCATGGGATTTTAACCCTCAGATATCTAGACTTAGATGAGAGGAGAATCAGCCTTCCTGCGAGGTACTCCACAGTCAGACATCTGTTGATATTCACAGTCAAGATTTCCACATATAGATTGTGATAATGGAGGATAGATGTCATTTTAGAATCCATGTACCAAGAGTCATTAGTACTCGTTTTGTATTTGTCAGTGTGTGCGTGTGTGTGTGCTATCACCCAGTCACTCATATCAATTAAAAAACACATAAAACCTGTATCAGTCTCAAATGTGAGTGAAATCCTGTGGCTTGGTTGGTAGCACTCTCATCTCTGATTCACAAGGTCTTGGATTCACATTATGCTTCAGGATTTGTGTGTGGAAATCAAGGATTGACACTCCAGTGCCATACGAAGGGAATGCTGCTGGATGAGAGGTTAAACCATGGCCCCATGTGCCTGTTCAGGTAGATGTAAAAGATCCCATGGCACTAATTTGAAGAAGAGCAGGTCAGTATCCTTGTCCATTATCAAATCAAATTACCTGGGTCATTGCTGTTCCATTTATCAATGTTAGTGGAATAGGGATGTTTGTCAGTGATGGCAACACAACAAACAGAAGCAGAAATATTTAAAGTATTTGTTTCAATAAGTGGTGTTTAAGGAGTACAGGTCTGTTCAAAACAGGAAAGACCTGTACCTGACCAGACACTCTGACTCCACTCTTCCCATATTAAGTTGTGCTGTGTTAGTGTTCAACTGTTCCTCACACATTCATCTTATTCAAATCTCTATGAGAATGGATAGGTGCACGCAGCAAGACTTCAGAACTCAGTAAGAATTATCAACTGTCAATGCTATTAGTTAGATCAGATTGATAGCAAAAGTTCCTTTTGCAAAGCAAATTCGTCTTGATTTGATTCACAGAAACATACATAGAAAATAGAAGCTGGAATAGGCCATTTGGCCCCTTAAAGCTGCTCCACTATTTATTATGATCATGGCTGATCATCAAATTCAATACCCTAATCCTGCCTTCTTCCCATATCCCTTGATTCTTAGATATACTCTTAATGTTAAAAGAAATAGCTAATTTTTTATTGAAATCACACAATGTTTTGGCCTCAGCTACTTTCTGTGATAGTGAATTCTACAGATTCACCATTCTCTGGGTGAAGAAATTTCTCCTCATCTCAGACCTCTTAACCTCAAACTATGACCCTTAGTTCTGGATTCCCTCATCATCAGGAACATTATTTCTGAATCTATCCTGTCTAATCCTGTTAGAATTTTATAAGTTTCTAAGAGATCGCATCTCACTCTTCTAACCTCTAATGAATAGAACCCTAACCGACTTAGTCCCTCCTCATCTGACCAACCTGTTCTCCCAGAAGTCAGCCTGATAAACCTTTGCTGCATTCCCTCTATAGCAAGGACATCCTTCGTCAGATAAGGACACCAAAACTGCACACAGTACTCCAGGTATGGCCTTACCAGTACTCTGTGCACTTGCAGTAAAACACCCCCATTCCTATACTCAGATTCTCTTAGAGTCGTAGAGGTTTACAGCATGGAAACAGGCTCTTCGGCTCAACTTCTCCACGCTGCCCTTTTTTTAAAAACCCCTAATCTAATCTCAATTGCCCACATTTGGCCCATATCACTCTATACCCATCATACCAACGTAACTATCTAAATGCTTTTTAAAAGACAAAATTGTACCCGTCTTTACTACTACCTCTGGCAGTTTGTTTCAGATATTCACCTCCTTCTGTATGAAAAAATTGTTCTTCTGGACCTTTTTGTATCTCTCCCCTTTCACCTTAAACCTAGTTTTAGATTCCCATACATTTGGGAAAAGATATTGAATATCCAGCTGATCTGTGCCCCTCATTATTTTATAGACCTCTGTAAGATCATCCTTTAGCTTTCTGCACTTCAGAGAAAAAAGTTCCAGTCTATTCAGCCTCTCATAACTCAAACCATCTAGTCCTGGTTGCATCCTAGTAAATCTTTTCTGCACTGTTTTTAGTTTAATAATATTTTTTCTATTATAGGGTGACCAGAGCTGTATTCCAAGTGTAGCCTTACCAATATCTTGTATAACTTCAACAAGACGTCCTATTCCTGTATTCAATGTTTTGACCAATGAAACCAAGCATGCTGAAAGCCTTCTTCACCACTGTGACCACCTGTGACTCCACTTTCAAGGGGCTATGAACCGGTACCCCTAGATATCTTTATTCTGTAACTCTCCCCAGTGCCCTACCATTAACCAAGTAAATCCTGCCCTGGTTCAATCTACCAAAGTGCGTCACCTCGCATTTATCTAAATTAAACTCCATCTGCCATTCATCAGCACATTAGCCCAATTGGTCAAGAACACTTTGCAATCCAAGATAAGCTTCTTCACTGTCCACTATGTCACCAATCTTGGTGTCATCTGCAAACTTACTAATCATGCCTCTTATATTCCCATCATTAATCATTAATATGAATGACAAATAACAGTGGGCCCAGCACTGATCCCTAAGGCACATCACTGGTCACAGGTCTCCAATTTAAAAAACAACTCTCTGTAACCACCCTCTCTTCTGTCATCAAGGCAATAATATATCCATTTAGCTATCTCACCCTGGATCCTGTGAGATTTAACTTTATGCAACAACCCACCATATGGTAGCTTGTCAAAGGCCTTGCTAAAGTCTATGTAGATGGCATCAGCAGCACTGCCCTCGTGTACCTTTTTGGTTACCCCTTCAGAAAACTCAATCAATTTTGTGAGACATGATTTTCCATTTTCGAAGCCATGTGGACTTTCCCTAATCAATCCTTGTGTCTCTAATTGCCTATGTTCCTTTCATAAATCCAGACTGACTTTGTCTGATAGTAGCACTGCTTTCCAAATGCTGAGCTATGAAATCCTTGCTGATAGACTCTAGCAACTTCCCCAGTACCGACATTAGGCTCACTAGTCTATAGTTTCTTGTTTTCTCCCTACCTCCCATATATAACGGCTTACATTAACTACCCTCCAATCTGTAGGAAGCATTCCATAGTCCAGTGAATTTTGGAAAATGACCACCAATGCATCTACTATTTCCAGGGCCCTTCCTTAAGAGCAGTGGGATGAAGGTTATTTTAATATATGTGACAATAATTGAATTGATTTATTATTGTCACATGTATTAGTATACAGTGGAAAGTATAGTTTCTTGTATATTATACAGACAAAGCATACTGATCATAGAAAAGGAAACGAGAGAGTGCAGTCATTACAGTCATAACAAGGATGTAGAGAAAGATCAACTTAATGCAAAGTAAGTACATCCAGAAGTCTGACAACAGCAGGAAAGAAGTTGTTCTTGAGTTGGCAGATACGTGACTTCAAACATTTGTATCTTTTTCCCAACAAAAGAAGTTGGAAGAGAATATATATGGGGCATGTGGGGTCCTTAAATAATAAATCAATTCAATTCAATTTCCAACATTACCAGTATAGTTTGGTGGTCTGAATACCATCTCTACAAATGTCTTTTGCCCCTTGGTGTTTCCTAACTCAACCCAAACAGGTTCCCTATCATCTCTGCTAATATCTTTGATCAATATTGTATCAATATCTTCTTTAATCAATAACGCAACTTCACCATCTTTTCCTTTATGTCTGTCCATCCTAAACATTGAATAGCTCTGAATGTTTATTCCCCATCCTTAATCACCTTGGAGCCACATCTCCATAAACCCAACTATATCATAACTCTTTACATCTAATTACATGCCTAATTCATCCAGTATAATTCAAATGCTCTGAGTATTCAGGTACAATAAGGTTTTTTTTTCCCAATGCACCTTGTCCCTTTCTACTATTTTTTACCTTAGCTGACCTGGCCCTTGAGTGCTCTGACTATCATTTTTCTTATTCTCCTCGCTGTTTTTTCCTCTTGTTCTTAATTTCCCCTGCTCAAAATCCTTACATTGTTCCCATCCTCTGCCGTATCGTTTAAAGCCCCCCTCCCACTCCATAAAAGAACTGGTTACGATGCCCGAGGAATCTGAAACCCTTCCCTCACACCATCTTTTCAGCCATGTATTCATCCTGACTAGCACAGGGCACTGGTAGTAATCCTAAAGTTTGAGGTCCTACTTTTCAACTTGCTTCCTCAGTTCCTAGCTCCTTATATTCTGCTTTTAGGACCTCATTCCTTTTTTTTAACCTATGTTGTTCATACCAATGTGTACCCACGATCACTGGCTGTTCATCCTCTCCCTTCAGTATGTGCTGCAACTGCTCTGAGACATCCTTGACCCTATTACCAAGGAGGCCACGTACCATCCTGGAGTCTCTTTTGTAGCCAGAGAATTATTTATCTGTTCTTCTCACAATTAATTTCTCTGTGACTACTGCATTTCTGTGCCTTTTGTTCCTCTTCTGTGCAGCAGAGTCAACCTCGTGCAATGAATTTGGTTGTTGCTGTTATTCTGAGAGACCATTCCCTGCAACAGTATCCAAAACAATATATCTATTTTGCAGGAAAACGGCCACAAGATCCGGCACTGCCTGCCTAGTCCTCTGCCTAGAGGTCACCCATTCACTTCCTGTCTGTGACAGGGAAAGAATGACACATGCGATTAGATTTGTTATGTTGGTCAGGCCCACATGCATGACCAATATGGCTTGGAGCTGAAGACAACAGCCCATATGCCCATACAAAAAGCAAAAATCCAAAAAGGATGCGAAAACCATGAAAGAAGTGCGAGACACGGAGAGATAAAAAAATGACATCTGCTGTTCTGAAAATCACATCATTAAAACTTAATGCCTAGATGTAAGATTAGAGTCTGTCCTTTTTCTTTTTTCCAGCTTTCTCTTTTTTTTAATTATGTTACCATTTTCTCTCGTACTTCATTTTTCTACCTGTGGTAATAGGATCCAAAATATTAATTCCAAAGCCAAGTATTGCATGTGCTAGAAATTTGTTACAAGAGGAAAACATGCTGGAAAAACATAGATAATCAGCCAGCATCCATGGAAAACAACAGCCAACATTCATGTTCCAAAATATTAAACCTAGTATGGACTATGTAAATTATTTGCAAACTGTGTTTATAAGGAAATCAGTTTCCCATTAAACAGTTTATATTGTTTACATTTTTCCACATCAATAGCCCAGATTTTGTGATAGCTGGAAATTATGGTGGAAATCAGACATTCAGCATTCACACATGCACAGTAAAACATAGAAACCTGCATTTCTCAATTTGCTCCAGACTTTCTACCCACATTGTTGTTCTCTCTGATGACAAACATTGGCTGAAAATCATTCTAAAAAAGTATATTGCTGAAGAGCAGTTCAGAAAAAATGAGATCTGCCTCAAAAATCTTTTTATAGTATGGAGGTGTGTTCTAACGGTTAAAGGTTGGGAACCAACCTTTGCTCCAAATTACCCTTAATCCCAAAACAGCACCCTCCACCCCCGCCATTCTGCACTCCTCAAGGTAGAGACTCTGCAATGCTGACCTACAATACAAAGTAACTTTAATAGATCCCTGCCTTCATCTGAAAGTTGCCAGCCCTTTGGGATTGACCTGGAATTTTCAGAAATTGAATGTCATTTCCAGGATGTTGCCAGGAGCTGAAATAAACATGGGAGAAAAAGGCATTAGCAACATGGTCTTAAATGTTTTGCAAACTTTTGTTTTAATTATTAACATACCAGAAACAAGGAAATAAATTTAGTTGATTGCCAGTACAGAATCATCCTGTAGGGTAACAGTTTGCTTTCTGACTGGTATTGGGAAAATGGATTGAGAGGTTTGGCAACCTCATCTGAGCCCAGAGAGATTGAAACCAATAGTAGCTCCCACCACTGTCCCCACCGAGATCATCAAATTGTAGAACATAGAGGAGGCCACTCAATCCATCATACCAATACCAACCCTTTGAGCTATCCAATTACTCCTATCCCCTGTTCTTATCAGGAATCCAGTAATTTTTTTCCCCCTTTGTAAGAACAGAAGGAATAGGAGCTGGAATTTACCATTCAGCCCTTTGAACCTGCAACACCATTCAACAAAATCATAGCTGATCTTTTACATCAACTCTGCCTCCTCACACTAGCTCTATATTCCTTGCATCTATTAACTCAAAAGTCGATCAAACTCGTGTCTTAAGTACATTCAATGACTGAAAATTCACAGCTCTCTGGGCTGAAGAATTCCAAAAATTCGCAAACTTTTGAATGAAAAAATTTCTCATTTCATTCATAAATGGCTGACCTCTTATTCTGAAAATGTGACCCTGTGTTCCAGATTCTTCATGATGTAGAGATGCCAGTGTTGGACTGGGGTAAATACAGTAAGAAGTCTGACAACACCAGGTTTAAATCCAACCGATTTGTTTGATAGTAAACTCACAAGCTTTTGAGCCTCTGCTCTTCGTCAGGTGAATGAGGTGTTCTGGTCTCAAACAGCATATATAGCAGCACAGACTGCTTACAGATTACTGATTAGAATGCGAATCTTTATACCTAACCTGCTATTCAAGTCTTAAAGTGGCTAACAACGTGAGTGGACGGAGCACTCTTTATCCAGATTCTTCAGCTAGAGGAGAAACATTTTCTCAACAATGATCCTTAAATGTTGTTTCTTTAGTTAGATCAGCATCTTTCATCTAGGGAATATAGGCTTAGTCTATTCAACCTCTTCTCACAGGGTAATCCTCTTATTCCAGGAACCAGTCTAGTGAACCTTTATTGCACTCCCTGAGAGCAAGTATGTCCATCCGTGAGGTCTGGGCTGAAACTGCCCACAGTTCTCTAGTTGTGGCCTCACCAATATCCTGTACAATTATCATAAGATTAGTTTACTCTTTAGCTCCAATTCCTTGGTAGCAAAAGCCAAGGTATGATTTGCTGTCTTAACGTACTCAATTCCTTTTTGAAGATTATTGGATCAGCCCTTCCAGATCACAGGCTGAGTAAAACCATTTTTCTTCATCTCGCTGCATGGTTCTTTTACCAATTATCTTATATCTAGGCTTTAAACGTTTTGTTGAAATTCTACTCATTACTTTAAAAAAGAGATCAATTCAATGTGTCTATCTGAATAACAGGAGTTTCGGTGGGTGAAACTTGTGTTAAGTTTCTAATCTGTCTTCGAAAAGGTGGATGGTAGCGCCCTCTGGTGCTTGGTTCATTTTAGTAATGATCTGGAAAAAAACTTGTACGAGCTTGAGGAAGAACTAAAAGGGTGCATCTGATGCGTTCACACTCCTGAACCTCACCCTCGCAGAAGAACAACTTATATCAGTTATTAAAGTACAGATGGCATCACGCATGGAAATCACTTTGTGGCCACGGAAATCAGTGCACCAATTACATGGAATTTACAGTTCAGAAACAGACCCTGAAACAGAAACAGAAACAGACAGACCCAACCTGTCTATGCCAGTATTTATGCTCAACACCAGTCTCCTTTCTCCTTTCCTTATTGCACACTACCTATTCGTGTCTCCCTTCTATGCTTATCCAGCTGCCCTTAAAATGCATCTATTCCATTCATCTGAATCATTTAATTCTTCACACACCGGGTAAGGAATTCTTTTGCATTCCTGTTGAAATTATTAGTGCCTATCCAATATTTATTATGTTCTTATTGCATTGACCTCTCTGCCAGTGATTAAGTCGGTCAAGTCTGCTCCATAATGTCAGACACATCTAAGATTGAAAACAATTGAGAATTCATAGAATCATAGAGTTTACAGCATGGAAACAGGCTCTTCTTTGGCCCAACTTGTCCATGCCACCCTTTAAGCTAGTCCAAATTGTTCATGTTTGGCCCATATCCTTCTATACCCATCTTACTCATGTAATAAATACTTTTTAAAAGACAATTGTACCTACCTCTACTACTGCTACTGGCAGCTTGTTCCAGAACTCACCACCCTTTGTGTGAAACAATTGCCCCTCTGGACACTTTTGTATCTCTCCCTTCTCATTTAAACCTATGCCCTCTAGTTTTAGATTCCCCAACCTTTGGAAAAAGACTATCTAGCTAATCTATGCCCCCCATTATTTTATAGACCTCTATAAGATCACCCCTTAGCCTTTTACGCTCCAGAGAAAAGAGTCCCAGTCCATCAAAGTCTCTCCTTATAACTCAAATCATCAAGTCCCAGTAGTATCCTAGTAAATCTCCCCTGCAGTCTTTCTAGTTTAATAATATCCTTTCTACAATAGGGTGACCAGAACTGTACACAGTACGTTCTTTCTATGATAGGATGACCAGAACTGTACACAGAGAAGATGAATTACACCAGGGAATTCTGTTTAGGTAATCAAGAAAAAATATAGGTTTGTATTTCCACAGTGCCTTTCACACCTCAGGGTGCCTCCAGGTACTTTACCAGCAATGAGGTGTTTTTAAAATCTAGCCACTGTTGTAATGAAGAAAACATGGAGCCAATTTGCACACAGCAAGATAACTCAAACAAGAACATTATAATGGCCAAACAATCTGTTTTCAGTGATAGGGATTCTGGGGTGAATGTTAATCGGGCTGCTGAAGAATACTGCCTGTAAAAAGTGGCCATTGAGTTATATTTCACCACTAGAAAGGACAGACAAGGGAAACCAGGGAAGGGGGGATTCAGAGGGATTGGAGAAACTTGAATTATTCTCAGAGCAGAGAAGATTAAGAGAAAATTTAGCAAAGGTTTTTAAGTCATGGAATGTTTTGGTAGAATAAAAAATAAGAAAGTGTTTTTACTAGTATAAGGGTTGGTAACCAGAGAAAACCGATTTAAGATAATTAGCAATGAAATCACGGTTGAGAAGAGGAAACTATTTTATCACACATAAAGTCATTGTGATCTGGAATGCACTTCCTGAAAATAGACTCAACGGTAACGTTGAAGATGAACTTGGAATAGGGGAGAACATTGCAGTGCTAAAGAAGACATAATATTGGCACTAATAGGATAACTCCTTAAAAAAGCTGGCATAGGGGGATGGGAGGAAAAACCTTTTTACCCAGAGACTGGTGACGATCTGAAATGTGATGCCTGGGAGGGCGGTAAAGGCAGGTTACCTCACATTCTTTAAAAAGTATCTGGATGAGTACTTGGTACATCATAACATCCAGGGTTATGCGCCAGATGTTGGCAGATGGGATTAGGTGGGAGTTCAGGTGTTTCTAATGTGTCGGTGAGGTTGCAATAGATTGAAGGATTCTTCTGCGCTGTATGGTTCTATGACAGGGATAATGGACTGAATAGCCATCCTTTATGCTGTAAGATGCTATGATTCAAAGCTGAGGACACTGAGGGAGGGAAAGAGTTTCACGCTATGTTGGAGTCTAGGGAAGGAATGAGTTAAGCAACAGAGCAATGGACTTAATTTCAGCACACCAAAGATGCACACAGGAGGAAATGTTCAGAGAAGAAAGATCAAATGAACAGAAAAAAAGAACAAGGGATTGTGATACTCAAACAGAGAGCCATAGCACACAAGTATAGCAAAACGAAGTGATACATCAAATCAGCTGCCTTATCAATGTGCACAGAAGTGTTGAGAAAGCAGAAATAGTCAATAGTGTAATACAGAAAGCTCACTGTAACTCCAGTCGCAAGACCCGAGGAATCTAGAACAACCCACTTTTACAACAACTTGGTTTTTTCCAGTATCCAGCAGGTTGCAATCGTGATTGTATAAAGTGACACTATTATTTTCAGCTGGAATATGAATGATTTGGTAGTTTCTCCTGTCAGTAGCTTCCAAAGATTACACTGCAAGTGGTTAAGATCGTTTCAATATGCTTAATTTATATAATGTAACTATTCTCCACTCGCTGCATTTTGCTGGAGAAATAATCCCGTTTTTATCGACGGAAGTTGCTGTAGTTTCGAACTTTGTTTGATTTGCTGTAAAAACTCATTCCAAACTCATTGGCGTGGTAGTATAAATAGACACTGTATAAGAGCAGAGATATTCTTATGCCTTCCAGTTAAGATTATACCTTTCTCCTGAAGTGTGTCACAGTTTTATATTTATTCGATCTAAAAACTAAAAGAAATCAGTTTGAACAGGGAAGCATTTGCAATGGCTTCCGATGTCCTGACTGTCTCAAGTAGGTTAATTGTCTGTCGTTTCAGGCCGATGATGCTTCAACAGCCCACACTCTCCAAACTCTCTCTTTTTAATTGAATGACCCACTTGATGCAGTATAAACCCTCAGGCTGCAAAAACAACATAGATTTGACATCAAGCATGGAGCAGAACTGTTCCTGACTGTCAGGTGCTTTTATTAAGTCAAGTGTTAGCCTCAGTAAAATATTCACATCACTATGAGAGATACTCTTCGGGCATTTTGACTGTCAGAATTTCTTGGAGGAGCCTCAGAGTTTCACCATATTGGATTGACCTGTGACATAATATTACAGAGAACTGAAGTGGCAGGCTGCAACAACTCCAAATGATTACAATAGTTTACCTTGATGTGATGACCTTCTTATGGAATTGATAGACAAGCAGCAGTAAATGAAATTGGCTAAATCATGGTTAAAGCTTTGGTTCTGTGGGTTTAACAATTTGTTAAATTATCCTTTATATGAAGAAATGTCTGTTCACTTCCATTCCTTCTCAATCTTTCTCTCTTTCTCTTCCCTTCTCTTCCCATTCATTCCCTTTCTCTATCCCAATCTGCCTTATCCCATCCATCATGACATAAGCAATGCGCCTATTCACTGTGCAATACAGTCATGATGATCTTTTGTCTCAATTGCACTTGCCCTTCCGTTCCTGTTCTTATCCATTCCCATTCTTTCATTTTCTCCTTTTTGTCTATTTCCTCCTTTCTCACCTTAGCCTGGATGTATTATTTGTTGGGTGAGATTGATTGGAGTCAGTGAGTGGTTTGGGGTTGGGGCATGTTTTCAGAGAAGCAGCAGTGAGAGGCTGGGGTAGCTAAACGCTGCTGAAAACCAAGGACATCGAAGTGGACAGAAAGAGAAGCAGCCTGGCTACAGGCAAAATAAATAATTTACTGTACATGAACGAGTTCATCATAAATCAGGCAGCTGGGATTCACAAGGTGACATTTACTGTTATCTGTGATTTTAAAAAAGTTACTGTTTTGGTATAATTAATTTTTATTTGGCCTTTTTAAATCTTGTTCTGCTCCAAGTTGCCTGCTCTCTTGTTCTGTGACAACCACTATACTCTGATATCATTGAGGTGGTCATGTGAGATCTTGGGTGGACCTCCTTGAAAAACTGCTTCATGTATTCAGGACTGATTTAAGAGTTAAAAGGAAGTAACTGCAGGCAAATTGGAATGCAGACCAGCTGTGACTTGATAACATGGTAAACCAATCTTGAGGGAATGAATGGCCTCTTCCTGTACTGAGTACAAGGCAAGCAGATGGAGCTGAAATTACCAGGGTCTCATGCTGGCAACATTGTGCATATTTGGGGCATTCACCCCGTCACTGCTCCCTCATTTCCCATCCCCACCACCACCATCACCAATCACCTGTCTCTTTATCTCTGCTCCCTGTAGGTTTATTATTTTACAGAATTACGGGTTTGTTCATGTTGGATGTGCCAATTGTGTGTGTTATTGAACACTCTTGCATCATGTGAGGTTTTCACTGTTTGAAGCAATTTTAACTTAACCTGCCCATGGGTAGAGGGGATGGCTGGGTCCCACACTGATACCTGCCCAATTATACTCTGAGATGTTGGGTAAAACCAGAGTTACACTCTGTTCTATAGGATTGCCACTCAATACATTGAGTTTAAATGAACCCCACAGTCTCTCTCCTGAATCTCCTTCGTTCTGTTTCAATCCCACATTATCTGGACTGGCTCTGAGCTCAGAGAGTCAGAGGTGTTACCCTTAGGTTCAGACCCATTGATAAGCCTAAATCCTCTCATTGCTTAAATGCCAAAGACGCAATGACACTGTTCAGGGAGAAGCAGAGAGCCAACAACTTGAATTTGTATAGTGCCTTAGTGGCCTTGACATGTTTCAGAAAGGAGTGAAAGGGATGGAAAAATGGGCATTGAACAAAAGGAGGAGAAAAGGCCAAGTAATTGGATCCTGAGTCAAAGAGGCATGTTTTGAATAAGCTCCTGGACTCAAGATAGCATCCACAAAAATAGAACATCAACTGGTGTTTCTAATCTTGCTGCTGTTTGTTGGGATCTTGCTGTGCACAGATCAATGCCTCCATTGGAGCAATGACCACACTTCAAAGTAAGTTGCGGACATTGAGGACTGATTTTCTTATTCATTAACTTCAGTTGAGAGAGGGTGTACAATGGGCAACAGATCTGTTAACCCCAGAGAGTTTAAATTACCCCATTTATGTACCTGAAGTTGAGATGAGGAGCGACAATAATGCATTCTTGACATCTCTCTCTTTCTGTTTCTCTCCCTTTCTCCAATGTCAACAGCTTATTCAAAACATGCCTCTTTGACTCAGGCTCCAATTACTTGGCCTGTTTCTCCTTCTGCTGTTCAATGCCCATTTATCCATCCCTTTCACTCCCTTCTGAAACATCTCGAGGCCACTGAGACACTATACAAATGCAAGTTGTTGGCTCTCATTGAGTGAGTATGTTTGCAACTCAACTCTCGGACCTGACCAATCTCAGCCACAAATGATGAGCACCCGAGGGGTTTACAATTCATCTCTCTAGCAAATTGCCAAGCAGTGACTATCACAGATGGGGTCATTCAGAGATGCATGAAAGCAGGCAGCAGAAATATATTGTAAAACAAAGAGTTCAAGTAAAGTTTAATGCCTTATTAGCAGATTAAATAATGTTTCCCCATTACCACTTGTTGTGTAAGCTGCCCCCTTCACCACCCCCTTCCTCAGCGCACCCCAGGGACCCAAAGAAAACATTGCTTCAGTTTGCATTTTACACACTGCTTCTAGTATAGTGAAACAGCCTCAGGCTCTACACAGGGCAGTAGCCAGATGCTGATCAGTAGGCAAGTTAGGAGTAAAGAAAGATAAAAGCATGTTTTCAGGAAGGGAGGATGCTGCTGGGGTTTTGGAAACATGTTTCACAATCATTTTCTTTCCAGTAGTCTGACATACAGGGCTTTGAGATATTGACATTCATCCAATACTGGCCTCTTTCTCCCCCCCTTGATTTTCATCACTCCATTATTGGTGGCTGTGTCTTCTGCAGCCTGGATCCTCAGTTCTCGAATATCCACCTCACACTTCTCTAACTTCACCTCGTCCTTCTTAAAATCTATCTCTGAACTAAGCTTTTGATTACCACATCCTGATATCTCCTTCTGTAGGTTGGTGTAATTTTTTTCCTGATAATGGTCCTATGAAGGACTTGAGATGCTTCACTATGATAAAGGCGCTATATAAATGCAAGTTGTGTTGTTATGGTCTGGAGACCAGGACTGAGCTAACTGACTACAGCAAGGTGAGGAACAACTTGACTGTGGTTTTGAAAGTATTACTGTAGTAAATGTGACACTAATTGGCACACAGCTAGCTCACACAAACAGCACTAAGATAATGACCAAATAATCTGTTTTTATAGCAATATTGACTGAGAAATAAATATTGGACAGGACACCATGGAGTACTCCTGCTCTTCAAATTACATCCTGAGAATCCTTTACATTCTGTCGAGAGGATAGACAGTTTAACATCTTGTCTACAAAGATTGCATTGTTACTGAATCAATGATTAGTTTTAATCATTCAGTTGGCAGATCAGTCTTTGCAAACTATGTGACTACACATGGGCTGAGTGAACTCTTTGTTCTATTGGATGACTTCATGTTAAGTTTTTAATTCTGAATTACGTAGCAGCTTTCTTTTATGTACATATTTTGTGTGTGCAAGGGGAATGGGACAAGGTATAATCTTGAATCCAGATAGAATAGATAGAAAGATTTACTTTCCAAAATGCTTTTCACAACCTCAGGGCACCCCAATACACCTTACAATGCACCTAATGAAGAACTTTTTGAAGCATAGTCTTGATAGTAATGTAGAACACAGTACCCAATTTGCACACTGCAAGCGTCCACAATCAATAATGTGATACCCTGTATGTAATCAGATAATCTGTTTTTTGGGATATTGATTGAGGATAGATGTTGGCCAAGACACAAGAAGATAAATCCCAGCTCTTCTTTATGTTGAGATCTTTATCCACTTAAGAGGGCAGATATCTCTTGTTTCGCGTCTCATGTAAAAACCTGTAACAGTGCAGCACTCATGATATGGAGATGCTGGCATTGGACTGGGGTAAACACAATAAGAAGTCTCGCTACACCAGATTAAAGTCCAACAGGTTTATTTGGTAGCAAACACCATTAGCTCTCTGCTACCAAATAAACTTGTTAGACTTCAACCTGGTGTTGTGAGACTACTTACTGTGCAGCATTGTGAATATTAACTGAAATTCTGGGCTCAAGTCTCTGGAGTAGGACTTGAACTCAATCTTGGAAACAATATTGCCCACTGAGCCTTGAGCAACGGTATGGAGGGTGGGTTGTTTGAAATTGGATGACAGGAGATTTGAAGTATGGTCAGGTTAATGAAGCAAAAAGAGGGTTAACAGTGAGTCCCTTCCATGAGGCTGGATGGAGGGGTTTGTGGTTTAAGTCAGGATCAACAATCAGCTATGCATCTTTACTTGCTATCTTATAGATAAACATAAGAAAAATAGTTGAAGAATAAGATGGAAGCCCCTAGACTGGTGACTTAAAAGAGAAATGCTTTGAGACAAATCTCCACAATCCATACTCATGTCATTCTCCCAAATCCAGCCTCTATGGTGAAGTTCATTTCCTTCCGCATCCGAACTTAGTTTCATGAATTATGAATCACATCTATGCAAAGCTCAGCTCCCTAAAGGCTGTGTTGAATGCCTACAGTAAACAACAGATTAATTCCTGACATGCATCATTTATTTCTCCCCTCCTGCCTCCATGACCTTTGAATGACCTTTCTTTGAGGATAGGTTTGGGAAGAGAAAAGAGAAAAAAAGCAGGTGACTGGGATTGTATGAGGTCTGGGGGTATCCAGGAAATGAACCGCTTATTGGGGCCAGTAACCAAGGAGACCATTAGTTGATCCGCGACATCATCTGTTCACAGATTGAGGCTGTTCTTTCACACTTCAATGGGGGAATCAATCTGCTTTTTACTGTTTGTGGTGTTGGGAAAGTCACATACGCAGAAAAGACATTATCATAACACTTATCCCACTCAACCCCAGAAGCAATGTTTTCCATACAGTATTATTTTGTTTCCCGGAATCGAGCACGAGGAGAACTTTAATCGTTTTTAAAATTCTGATCCTTCTTTTCAAATATCCCACTATAACCTTGTTTAAAACCCCTTCTCTCAAATCGCAGAGCCTCCTCCAGCTCTATAACCCTCCAAGATCTCCACACTTCTCCACAATTCTGGTCTCTTGCACATCCCAACTTTCATTAACTGCACCATTGGCAAACCTACTTTCACCTTCCTGCATCTCCAGCTTCTGGAACTCCCTCCATAAATTCTCAAACTCTTTCATCTCATTTAAGATTCTTAAAATCTATCAGCTGATTGGCTATCAGTTGTAATATCTGTGAGCTCAATATTAAATTTTGTTTGATAATGTTCCTGTAATATTTCACTACATTAAAGCAGTATTCATTGATTTTTTTCAAAATGTAGCAACTGTGCATTTTTTATGATTTTTAAAATTACAGATTGCAATACAGAGTGAGCAATGCAAGCATATACACACATACTATGCAGATGCATTATCACGTGTACACCAGGCAATTGGCACTATGCACTCATATTCCATCATAAGATCTATATAAGCCCATATGCACACAGATGCCATGCACACAAGCTTACACATGTACGCTGCATAAAAACAAACACAGGTATAACTGTATTTTTATGACCATGCACATGACCGATGATATTAAGTACAAACCACTCCCTAATTATATCCTTGGCATAGTTTGGAGACCTGTGAGAAGCAGAATCTGCAGAAAACAGATCAAAACCTCAAGCCTAAAAGCTGCTGTTGATAATATTAACAGTTAGTTGCTTCAAGTATTAGCTGTAGTTTTCTGGTTAACACACTGGGTTAAGTCCCACTTCTAAGTCTTGAGTATAAAATCCAGTTTGACACATCAGTTCAGTACTGAGGGAGCCTGCACTGTTAGAGATGCTGTTTCTTTGAATAAAACTTTAAACCAAAGTTTCATTTGCCCTTACAAGTGGGGATGTAAAAGATCCCATGGTACTATTCGAAGGAGAGCAAGGCAGTTCTTCCTGTGCCATGGCCAAAATTTGTCCCTCGTCCAAAATAAGCAGATTAACTGGTCGTCCATGTCACTTGTCGGTTGTGGGATCTGGCTGTGCACACATTGACAGCCAAATTTGGCTACATAACAACAGTGACTCTATTTTAATAGTAATTGAATGGCTGTGAATTTGGTGACGAGATGCATTGAGAATTCCCACAAGCTCATTTGACTTTGGAGCTTCATGGGGTTAACTAATGAAATGTTTTCATCCATTCAATATCTGAAGCTCTTGAGCATAAACTATCACAAACCACACAGCGCCCCTGCACACCAACTTCAGCCTCTAAAAGCAGTAAACTTGCAAGGAATACTGGTGTGTAGGATTAAATTAAACATTGCTTTCGAAGAGCCAGCACAGCCACAATCAGTTGAAAGGCCTGCTTTTGTGCTGGAAGATTCAGGGAACCAAAGCAAATCCTGTGGCTCAGCTGTCATTCAGTCTGAGGGGGAGGCAAAGGTTAATGAAAGATATGTTGAGTCAACCTTATAGTGTTAAACATAGAACACTACAGCACAAACAGACCCATCGGCCCGCAAGTTGCGCCGATCATATCCATACCTATTAGACCTATCTGTAACTCTCAATCCCATTAAATCCCATGTACTCATCCAGAAGTCTCTTAAAAGACCCCAGTGAGTTCGTCTCTACCACCACCGATGGCAGCCGATTCCACTCACTCACCACCCTCTGAGTGAAAAACTTACTCCTGACATTTCTGTATCTGCTCCCCAGCACCTTAAATGTTTGTCCTCTCATAGTGACAATTTTAGCCCTGGGAAATAGTCTCTGAGAATCCACCCGATCTATACCCCTCAACATCTTATAAACCTCTATCAGGTCATCTCTTATCCTTTGTCTCTCCAGGGAGAGACCTAGCTCCCTTAACCTATCCTCATAAGGCATGCCTCTCAATCCAGGCAACATCCTTGTAAATCTCCTCTGCACCCTCTTAATGTCTTTTGCATCCCTCTTGTAGTGAGGCAACCAGAACTGCGCACGGTACTCTAAATGGGGTCTGACAAGGGTCTTATAAAGTTGCAGCATTATCCCCTGACTCCTAAACTCAATCCCTTGATTAATGAAGGCTAGCACACCATATGCCTTTTTGACTATATCCTCCACCTGCGTGGCTGATTTAAGAGTCCGATGGTCCCGAACCCCAAGGTCCTTCTGCTTCTCAACACTAATAAGAGTCCCATCCTTAATATTGTACTCCTTCATCCCATTGGACCTGCCAAAATGGACCACTCCATATTTATTCACATTGAAGTCCACCTGCCACTTCTCCACCCAGTCTTGCATCCTATCTATGTGTCGCTGCAACTTCTGACATCCGTCCAACTATCCAAACCTTCATGTCGTCAGCAAACTTACAACCCATCCCTCCACTTCCTCATCCAGGTCATTTATGAAAATGACAAACAGCAAGTGTCCTAGAACAGATCCCTGGGGCACTCCACTGGTGACCAATCTCCATGCAGAAAAAGACCCATCCACAACCACTCTCTGTCTTCTGCAGGCAAGCTAGTTCTGGATCCACAAGGCAACAGCCCCTTGGATCCCATTTCCTCTCACCTTTTCACAAAATCTTGCATGGGGGACCTTATCAAACATGTTTTCTTCATTGGCTCATGGGTTAGAACTCATCAGATTATTTTATTCTTCTTGATAGGAAGATGTTGAGCTAGTCAGTGGAGAGAGGGGATGGGATGTAGCTTGGATGATTTGAGGCAATTTCATAGAATCCTACAGTATAGAAGAAGGCCATTCAGTCTATCAAGTCTGCACCTACCACAACCCCACACAGATCCTATCCCCATAACCCTATGCATTTACCCCAGCTAGTCCCCTGACACTAAGGGGCAATTTAGCATGGCCAATGCACCTAATCTGCACATCTTCGGACAGTGGGAGAAAGCCAGAGCACCTGAAGGAAACCGATTAGATGCGGGAAGAATATGCAAACTCCACAATGACAGTGACCCTACCCCATTGCCTCTACCTTGTTCCCTCAACCTCATGTCTCCTTTCACCTCATGTCTCCTTACCCACCATCCTGCTCCCTTCCTCTCCTCTCCCTCCCATCCACTTTTCTCATATAACTTTGTCCCATTTCCATTGACCTCTGTCCTCCTTTTCCCAGCCTTTCCTATCCTCTCTGCCAAGTGCATTGTTCCTTTCCTAGCCACATCCCATATACTTGTCCCTCACTCTATCTGCCTTTTCCTTCCCATTACTTCTCAGCTAAGTTTATGTTTCACAGTGTCAGACTTCATAGGACAGGTGAAGTGATGAAGCAAACTAAATACTGGGCTTGACCATTATCAGTTGGAGGGCATTAGCTATGAGGAAAGGTTGGAGAAACTTGGTTTGTTCTCAGTGGAACGATGGAGGTTGAGGAACAACCTGAAAGAAGGCTACAAGATGATGAGAGGCATGAACAGAGTGGATAGACAGAAACTTTTTCACAGGGTAGAAGAGTCAATTACTAAAGGGCATAGGTTTAAGGTGCAAGAGGCAAGGTTTAAAGGAGATGTACAGGGCATGTTTTTTTACACAGAGCGTGATGGGTGCTGGAACTCACTGCTAGGGGAAGTAGTGGAAGCGGATACAATAGTGACTTTTAAGCCACATCTTGACAAATAAATGAATAGGATGTGAATAGAGGAATATAGTCCCTGGAAGGGTAGGGTGTTTTAGTTTAGATGGACAGCATGGAGGGCTGAAGGGCCTGTTCCTGTGCTGTAATTTTCTTTGTTCAGTTTGAGCTGCTGCTGATGACCCTAATGAGATGGAGGGAGATCAGAGAATCAGGCACAGAAAGTACCCAAATCAGATCCAACCAGCCCCCTTCACACAGAAAACTGTCCTTAAGCCAAGCATTCTGTGTGAGTAGCACTGCCTATGTAAAAAGAAAATCCCACGGCATTTAATCAGAAATTTTCCAATTTTGGAATGCTGTCCTGATGGGTAATCTAACTGGTTTATAAGATTATAAATCAAGCACTGTAAGTGTGATGTACAGTTTCATTATCTTACATTAAGTTAATAAAAACAGAATAGATTTTGTATGTTTGCTAAGCTGTGCAGGGAATAATTGTGAGAGACTTAAAGGAAATTTAGAAGAAGTACAATGTGGAAAGCATACAAGACATGGTTGGGAAAGACATCAGTGAATTGACCAGTGAGCAGAGAACTCTGCAGGTGCAAACCCCTGCTCTGTAAGAGCCCTATCCACAATGAAAACTCAGCCTTGTCCCAGAGGCATTTCCACACAGTTTAGGATTGATGTGGTTGAGATTTTCTTTTCATTTAACAATGCAGGCCATCTGTATCTGCAAGTCTTCCCCTTGTTTCTCTCACACCTTCCCAATTGTTGAAGTTGTCAGTTTTAATGGACATTCTAAATCACAATATGCCAAACAGGAAGCATGAACAACTGCAGCAGCCCCTGCCTCATGTAGCAAATAAGTGAGAAATTATATTACTCGAGCTCAAGCAGGGAAAGGCGATTTCATGCATTATATATAATTGGCAATGAAAATGTTTCATAAAGAAATAACTAAGTAGCCAACGAAATGGGGTATCATGTGTTCAAGATAATCAAATTTATCAAACCTAAAAATCTCTAAATCTGTTTCATTGCAACAACAGTACCTTCCTGTTCTTTTATTAACCTCTGTGGCTTGAATGAAAATTCAGAACACTAGAACAGAAAACAATGGGTAGGTTCGAGCTATATTCATCTATAATCCCTATTTCACTGGCCTTTAAAGAGGAGACCTTATTAGGAGCCGTCATACACAATGTTGGCTATAACTCACAGAATAAACACTGCCCTGTACATGTACTCGGGAATTATTACTTAGCCTACTGAATAAATTGAGATCTGTCCATTTTGTGTGAAGAAGTGTTTCCTGACATCACCCCTGACTGTCCTGGCTCTAATTTGAAGGTTTTACCCCCTTGTTCTGCACTCCTCCCCCTCCCCCTCCATCAGAGGAAATAGTTTCTCTCCATATACCCTATTGAATCCTTTAATCATCTTAAACAGCTCAATTAGATCACCCTTAGTCTTCAGTACTTGAGGGAATATAAACCTAATATATGCAATCTATCTTCATAATTTAACCCTTTTAGCCCTAGTAACATTCTGGTGAATCTACAGTGTTCCACAGTCTAAGACCAATATATTCCTCCCGAAGTGCTGTGCTCTAAATGTAGTTTTTACTTTGCATTGCTTTTAACAACACTACAAAACAAATACTTCTAAAGAATTACAGTTGCTCAATATCAGGATATAGTTAACTTTACACTTCAAAGGCTGTACTTGAAGTGATATCCTGTCCACTGAAAAATGTTCCTTTGCAAACAGCTACAATTCACATCAATCATGCAGGATCCAGGATTGGAGAAAGAAATCAGACAGTGTTTGTGCTCCTGATAATCATCCAGACCCCCTCCCCAATCTGCAGGATTAAGGTGAGGCAAGATGTGACTGGGCTGTGATGGCTTCCACAGTTGGATAGTCCGCCGATACTGTGTGCACGCACAAATCAGCCACATGGCTGAGATACAGGATGGTAGTTGCCATCCTGTGTGTATTAGTCACCGATCACTTCACCTCTAAGTCACCAGGTTGAGAATTCAGGTCCCACTTCAGCGACTTGAGCAAAAATTACTGATTTAACATTTAAATTCAGTACCAAAGGAGCATTGGACTGTCAGCATTGCTATACCTAGGGACTGCTGCACTGTCAGTGGTGCTGACTTTCGGGTGAGATATTAAACTGAGTCCCACTTTCCCTCAATTGAATGTAATTACTATTTCATAGAAGAGTTTTCCCAGTATACTGGCCAATATTTACCCTTCAGTCAGCATTACTAAAAAATGATGGCCTGTACCTTCTGAGGAGCAGCAATGACTTTCGGATTGTCACTCCACTCCTATTTTTCTGCAACACATTTCTGGCCTGGAGTTTCAATCTCATCTTCTTTATTTATCTTTCATGAGATATGGGCAAGGCTAACTTTTGATGGCCATTCATAACTGATGTCTATCCATCACTTGAACTGGGAGGCTTGCTAGGCTATTTCAGAGATTTGATTTGATTTATTATTGTCACATGTATTAGTATACAGTGAAAAGAGTTATTTCTTGCGCGCTATACAGACAAAGCATACCATTCATAGAGAAGGAAAGGAGAGAATGCAAAATGTAGCTTTACAGTCATTCCTAGAGTGCAGCAAAAGATCAGCTTTGTGCATGGTAGATCCATTCAAAAGTCTGAAGTCTTTTTTGAAACTTTTGGAGACTTTTTTGGAGTGTCCTAGGGAGCAGGGAAATTGTCCTCAGAGAATAGTTAAGGGCCAACTACATCGCTGTGGATCTGGAGTCATGTGTAAGCCAGACCAGGTAAGGTTGACAGATTTTCTTCCCTAAAGGACATTAGTGAACCAGATGAGTTTTTTCTGACAATCAATGATAGTTCCATGGTCACCCTTATTGACATTCCTGATTGATTAATATAACTTAAATTCCACCAGCTGCTGTGGTAGGATTTGAAATCAACCCCCGATCATTAGCCTGGACCTCTGGATTATTAGCCCATCTCCCTACTTCAAAAATATGGAATGTACCTTCAATCCAACTGCTTCTTAAAGCACTGGACTGTTGGGGGCAGACATGTCACACCTATCTTATGGAACTAGCTGCAATATTCTGGTAAGTCTTCACTAAAGCAGTGGAGTACTTTGAGACATTCCCACAGCTTTTCGGACTATTAATATATGAGTGAATATGTTGGTAAGTAGGTGGATAGGGTGGGTAAGGTAAGTAGCGAGCAGTTAGCATAGTCTCTAAGTAGAGTGGTGACCTTGGATCACATTATGGGAGATAGTCGGGTGAAGTTGGGGGTAGATGGTCAAGGGAATGGCAGTTGTATAGTAACTCGTGTTAGACTATGATTTTCCTGTCTAACATTTCTTGTAAATTAGAACTATCTGAAGCCTTCAACTCCAGCTCAGAGTTGGAGACTTTTTTTTAGAGTGTCCCAGGGAGCAGGGAAATTGCCCATCAGACTTCCTGGGCATTTTTCATGGAGTCAGTGCATTAAAACTTCAAAGGGGTCCCACAGTGCACCTTGGAGGATATGCCCAGTCTCCAATATTCTGTGCCATCTTCTAGTCATTTCCTTAATTACTATTTGTGGGATCTTGCTGTGCACAAATTGGGATGCTCTGTTCTTTATGTTACAACAGTGTCTACACTTCCAAAATACTTTATTAGTTTGATACCACTTTGGGTTGCTCTGAGGTTGTGCATGGTACCATATAAATGCAAGGATTTTTGTATAGCATTGTACCCTAGCCAGAGTCCACACCTTCAGGAAATATGGGGAAATCATTTTTTTTATTGCTTTCAAAATATATGTTTCATGCCTTCTTCTGAAGGTTAGGATAGTGCCCTGTTTAATAAACCTAGACTGCCCTCTGTTTTGCGCGACTGTTGCTAAAATGTGTCCTAATGACAAGGTACACTTGGTTAGAATGAATAATATTACTCTGTTTTGAGACTCTGTAAGATAGTCGCTTGTAAATTCAATGCACTGAGATCAAATAAATGTACAAGGCAAACAACTTTACACGCCACACAGCACAGATGAAGCTGTCCTCATGTTGTGTCTCTTCTGACTGCATTGAATTATTTCCAAACTATCTGAGCCAAATAAACAATGCAAACCACATGCATTTGTGCCAGTAATTATCCAAACACAATCCACCACCAGCATTAGCCAAAATCATCAGAAACATAAAATTAGAGCCAGGCCATTTAGGGGTGATGTCAGCAAACACTTGTTAACACAAATGATGATGGAAATCTGAAACTCTCTCCCCCAAAAAAGCTGTTGAGCCTGGAAGTTAATTAAATATCTTAAAAGGCAGATAGAATTTTAATAGGCAAGATTATTAAAGGTTATGGAGCCAAGATGAGAAATTGGAATTGAGATGTAGACCAGCCATGACCTTTGCGATAGCAGAACAGGTTCAAGAAGTTGAATAGCCTTCTTCTGTTCATATGCATCTATCTTTCTTAGTTTATGAGTGGTGGATAAAAGAATTCAATTTAGTTATTGCAACAACAATGACTTGTATTACAGTAGCAACTTAAATGTGGCAAAAGTTCACAGGGTGCTATGTTAGCAAACAAGATCTGACCTTGAGTCATGTGACATATTTGGACAGACAATCAAAAGCTTGATCAAAGACACAGGTTTTCATGTATGTCTTAAAGGAAAAAGAGAGATCCAGAAAGGGAATTCCAGAGCTTAGGATCTAGGCTACTGAAAGCACGACTGCCAATGATGGAACAATGAAAAAGACAGAATTGGAAAAGTACGATGAAGATGAATGAGATTTCAGAAATAGGAAAGGGAATTGTGAGGCCAGGGAGGGACCTGACCAAGGAGATGAGAATTCTAAAGTTGATGCATTGCCATTACTTACTGCAGGCAAAATTTGCTTTGATGTTCCTTGGATAATTTTTGGAAAATAAATCAGTGCCTCGGTGCAAAGAGAAACAGTGAACTTACCCGTTGCTGTAGAGAATCAAAAGAGATTGTATTAGTTTGTTCATTGTTCTTTGTTGAACATTCCACAAGTTTGAGCCCTTGAATTTGTTGTTTGCAGGATCATGAGTCTGCACAGTATGCATTCTTGCCTCCAAGTTCAGGAACCTAGCTCTGCATGCAGCCAAGATTAACATTACAAAGTTCTTGTGTCTCTGTGAGCTGTGAGGATTCTGAGAAAACTGAGTGAAATAAATGCACACATGTAGAACTGTGAACTACTGATGTAGGAAATTAAAACTGTTCACATTGAGGCAGCTTTTTTTGTAGATGTAGTTTAACTATATATCTACATGGCACAGTATCACAGTGGTTAGCACTGCTGCTTCACAGCTCCAGAATCTTGGGTTCGATACCTGTGTGGAGTTTGCACATACTCCTTGTGTCTGCGTGAGTTTCCTCTCACAGTCCAAAAATGTTAGGTTGATTGGCTGTGCTAAAAAAATTGCCCCTTAGTGTCCAGGGATGCATGGGTTAGAGGGATTAGTGGATATAATATGTAGGGATATGGGGGTAGGGCCTGGGTGGGATTGTGTTCAGTGCAAACTCGATGAGCCGAAGGGCCTTTTTCTGTACTGTAGGGTTCTATGATCCTATTATCTGGGACAGTGTAAAGGAACACAAAAAAACAAAGATGTTGACGAGGATCCTAAAACATTGATAGTTGGTCTTTGCAAGAGAATTCCAAAATCAGAATATAAGATAGTCACTAATGAATCCAACCAGAAATTTCCTTTACCCAGAGATGATGAGAATGGATACATTTAACTGGATAAAGACATGATGGAGAAAGAATTTGAAGGACATGGATTTGCATGGGATGAAGTGGGGTGGGAGGAGTTATGTATGGGAGCATGGTCGATAGGAACATGAGAGTAAGAGTAGGCCATTCAGCCCTTCAAGCTTGCTCCACCATTCAATACAATCATGATTAATTATCCATTTCGTTGCCTTTTTCCCACACTTTCCCCATTTCACTTTGTCATTGGTGTTTTGAAATCTGTTGATCTCTACTTCAAACATACTTGGGAGCGTTCTTAACATTATACCCTGCCCATTGATGGGTGGGTCAAGCCAGTAAGATCGTGCGAGAGCTGAGAAATCAGGTTCACGCCCAGTTTCTTATCTCTCTCGATCTTACCGGCACCGGATATCTGGCACAATCAGTCTTGTGCCCATTCCCAGCACGAGGCTGAATCATTTATTTAAATAATATTCAAATGTTTTTTACATAGATTTAATGAGCCCAGGATGGAATCACCTGGGTTCACTAACCTGTGTGACGTCAATGGGGAGGTTCTCTCTGACAAGGATAACAGTTGGCCCCCCCAGAAATGGGGACTAATTGTGATAGCCCTGCCGATAGAACTGGGGGCTGTTGAGGTGCCCCCAGAGAGGTCAGCAGCAAGGGGGTTGCCCTTTGGGCAGTGCAAGTCTGGCAATGGCATCCCAGCAGTGCCAGGCTGGTCACTGAGGTAGATGGGGTGGGGTTGGATGGACTGTTAATCATGGGCAGGGCGTGTGTCAATCCTGTCAGGCCACGGTAGGCTGCCTGCCCCCAAAGTAGCTATGGTGGGTTGCTGTGCTTTCGGCTGGGGAGGCTAGCTGAGGGCAGCAGGGGTTGAGTGACAGATCTCTGCTTAAAGACGTGTACACACGCAGTGACCCCTCTGCTGCCTTGAGCCAGCATTCTGGCAACTTAAGCCTCTCCTCTCTCCCTCCTACTGACAAATTATTTTTGCAGTTCTTTCATGCACTGAGTGGATAAGGTAGCAAATTTAAACTCGCCTGTAAAACAGATCTGAAACTCTCTTGTTTCTCTATCCTGGTCTTAGAATTTTTTTGGTAAGATTGCTCTCTGTGTCTGAGCTCCCTCTCCTCTAGAGTAGAGAATTCCAAAGATTCACAACACTCTTGAGTAAAAAAAACATTCTCCTCATCTCAAGTCCTAAGTGGCTTCCCCTTTATTTTGTCCCCTGTTTGGAAATTCCCAACATTTGGGGAAACATTTACGTCTGCTCTATTTATTACTTTAAGAATTTTGTCAGTTTTGATGAGGTCACCTCTCATTCTTCAATACTCTAGAAAATACATGCCCTGTTTCCCAGTCTCCCTTCATAGGAAAACCCTATTATCCCAGGAACAAGTTGGATGAACTTTGCTGCATTCTCTCTATGACAATAATATCCTTCCTAAAATAAGGGGACCAAAGTTACACACTGCACACAGTGTTGCATAACCAAAGTTATATCCAACTGAAGCTTGGCAAGTTGATAAAATGTCTATATCTATGCTGCCTTGGTAACTCTTAGAATCATAGGGTGCAGAAGAGACCCTTCAATTTGTCAAGTCTGTATTGGCACGCAAGAAACACCTGAATTCCCACCTAATCCCATTTATCAACCCTTGGCCCATAGCCTTGAATATTATGATGTGCCAAGTGCTCATGCAGATACTTATTAAAGGAAGTGCAGCAATCTGCTTCTATCACCCTCCTAGGCAGTGATTCCTGATTGTCACCACCCTCTAGATAAAAAATTTTCCCCCACATCCCCCCAAACCTCCTGCCTTCACCTTTACTCTATGACCATTCATGACTGACTCTTCAACAAAGGACAACAGCTGCTCCTTAGCCACTTTGCCCATAACCTCATAATCTTTTACATCTTAATTAGGTTGCCCCTCAGTCTTCTCTTCAACAAAATAACCCAATCTTACGTAACTTCTCTTCATAACTTAAATGTTTCATCCCAGTTAGCATCTTGGTGGATCTCCTCTGCATCCCCTCCAGTGCAATCACATCTTTCCTATAATGTGACAATCAGAATTGCAAACTGTACACAGTACCTTAGCTGTAGCCTCACCAAAGTTCTATATTACTCCAATTTGACTCTCCTGCTTTTGTAATCTCTACCTCAATTGATAAAGACAAGTGTCCCAAATGCCTTTTTCACCACCCTACTAACATGTCTTTCTGCCTTCAGAAATTTGTGGACATACGCACCAAGGTCCTTTTGATCCACAGAACTTCCTAGTATCATGCCATATATTTAATACTTCCTTGTCAAATTATTCCTTCCAAAGTGTATCATCTCACACTTTTCAGGGTTAAATTCCATTTGTCATTATCTGCACATTTGATCATTTTTTTCTGCATCTTCTTGTAGCCCAAGACACCCAACCTCAGTTTTAAGCACCCAGCCAATCTTTGTGTTTTCCGCAAACTTACTAATGCTACCTCCACGGTCATCTATGTTATTTATATAAATGACGAATCCCTATGGTGTCCAATGGACACTGGCTTCCAGCCACTAGTCTTGTTACCAATGTTGAGTTCAAAAATGTTCTGTTTTTCCTACATGTGTACACAGTTTATCAGGAAAAGAAAAGAAATGTCACTTAATCAAAATGGAGAGCAAGCTCCAATATTTACCTAGTCCCTCAGGATTCTGCTGGAAGGTTCAGTTACTGCAACAACAATAATAGTTCACATAATGTCTTTAATGTAGTGAAATACCCCAACATGTTCCTCATGAGAACTTAGACAGAATTTAATACAGAACCATAGAAGTAGATATGAGGGCAGAGAGCTAAATAGCTGGTCAGTGAGGTAGTAAAAAGAAATGTTTCAAAGGCGAGAGAAAGGTTTAGAGAAGGAATTCTAGAGCTTGGAATTCAGACAACTGAAGGCACAGCCACCAATGGTAGAGCAATTAAAATCAGGGATCCCTGATGCCAGAACTTAAGAGATATTGGGATCATTGATCTTACAGACCCCATCCAAATGCTGTGACAGAGAGGAGCATAAGACTATGTTGAACCTGAGGTTGAGAATCTGAAAATCAATGCTTTCCTGGACTGGGAACTCTGGAATTGCATTTCAAAACCTCTCTAAGTCTCTTTACAAAAGGCCAGAATTGGTAGAGTGCAGAGATTATAAAGTGTAGGGAGACAATGGTGTGATCTAAAAACAATGTAAACATTGTTCTTGGATACTAATTCCTCTTTTTTTCTGATTTTTTAAAATGTTTTGATGATGTAATCGAAAATTTTAAGATTCTCTCACATTGACCTAACATGGGGAACACCTGAAGTAGGGTTACATGTCAGAAGCTAAATAGAATGAACCACAGTAGGAATTCAGTCTTTCTTTTAAAATCATTTTTATGTTGGGATTGTGAATTCTGAATTCCCTTTTTATTAAGGAAACAGCATTTCAGAAGCTTGTCAGCTGTGATTAAAACCTCAGCCAGTGCTGGCACTGCAGTATTTCTTCTGGGAGGAAGGTATAATTACACTGTGACAAGTTTACCTTGACAATTTTGACATAGGGCTGTATAGTATAGGGTGGGGAATGTAATGCTCAACCCCTTTCTGTTAGGAATGTTAGTCACAAACTGATCAACTTTAAAAAAAGGCCACCTGATCAACTTTAAAAAAAGGCCACTCCATGTGATATAATGCTCCCAACAGCTTGAACAATAGTGAGTGGGACTTCCTGCCCTCAGCTGGAGGAAGTCCTATCCTTAAGAGCTACCAGTCAGTCTGATTGGCTAGCAATTCCCATCAGTTGCAATAGTGTTAGTACTCAGTAATGGGCACTGCTGGGACTGCAAGAAGGGCAACAATGAAGAGGTCAATAGATTCCAGACTCTGGCAAATTCAGGATTTTGGGATCATAGAGGTTTACAGCATGGAAACAGGCCCTTTGGCCCAACTTGCTCATGCTGCTCCTTTTGTAAACCACTGAGCTAGTCCCAATTCCCTTTGTTTGGCACGTATCCCTTTAGACTCATATTACCTGTGTCACTGTCTAAATGCCTTTTAAAAGACAAAATTGTACTCACCTCTAGAACTACCTCTGGCAGCTTGTTCCAGATACTCACTACCCTGTATGTGAAAACAATTGCCCCTCTGGACCCTTTTGTATCTTTCCCCCCTCATCTTAAACCTATGCTCTCTAGTTTTAGACTCCCCTACCTTTGGGAATAGAGATTGACTATCTAGCTGATTTGTGCCCCTCATTATTTTATAGACCTCCATAAGATCACCCCTAAACCTCCTATGCTCCAAAGAAAAAAGTCCCAATATCACATCAGGCAGTATATACTGAATATGCACAGGTGCCACTTCCCCATGCTGCCTATTTCACAAATTACAAAATCAGAGCTCAGGTGAAACACAATTCCATACCCAGGAAGATGAGTTACAATGAGAAATATTACCATGGGCTGGGGGGGTTAAGGAGAGTTGGGGGAGCGGGGGAGAATTATTCACACATTCAGCTGGTGTAGACCAGAACCTTCCCTGAAACAAGGAAGTAGCCTCTTTTCGTTTCCAAGTGTTGACTAACATGGCAGACTGAGTCATCAGCATTCAACAATCAAAAGGATGGCCGCTCAGAGAGATGCTCACCAAGACAAAGCCCACCAATAATCTTCCTGACCACTCGATGCGAAAGTTGTGATTCCAGAGGCTCAGAGAGCAGGAGTGAGGAGACAAAGGAGGCCAGTTGTCCATACTTAAAATCTTAGCTATGTTTTCTCTCCACGGATGTTGACACATCTGCTGAAATTTTCCAGTTTTTTTTGTTTTTGATTCCCTACTCTCACCTGCCTGCCCATGCCAAACTCAATATTTGGGTCAGTTAGCTTGTTAACAAGCTCAGTTGCACCTGAATTTTTTTACCAGCAGGTAGGATGTTGACACTGGATTTGTAATCTGAAAAAACCCTAGTCATAGAAATAATTAATGGGAAAGGTTAGCAATTAAGAAAGGGAAAAGGAACTTGCATTTATGCAAGTGCCCTTTATGACCTCTGGACAACCCAAAACACTTTACAGTTACCAAAGTATTTTTGAAGTGTAGTTAATGGTATTATTGAGGAAGCAGAGCAGACAATCTATACACAGCAAGATCCCACAAACAATTTTGTGATAATGACCAGACTGAACAGTGCAGAGGAACCTGGTTATGAACCTGAGGCAATTGCCAAAATGATGTAAAATAAGAAGTGATGACCCCACAGTCAAGAAGTCTTTGGAGATGAAGCAGATTTCATTGACTAATGCCAGTGAGAAATGATCAGAGTTCATTGAAAACAAAATATCAGGAATTGTTCCTTTTAAAAAATACACAACCTCACCTTCCCCACTCCTTCAGAAATCGGAAGTGTTCACCTGACTTCTCTCAGCCATTGCTTTTGTAATCTGCCTTTAAGGGATAGCACCATGTCATCACTAGAAGGGAAGTATATCATGTGATCACTTTCAGTTTCACTGGCCTATGAACAGAACATGGCTCACACAGCTCCACTGCTTCTTGATATATTCAAGATTTCTACCTATGTACATATGTTCTTATGTGCTTAGTTTTATTAAATGAACCCACAATATGTTTGCACAATCCTTTGAGTGATTGGTGCTTTTATAGCATGATAAAAACACAGCAACTGCCATCCACATTGACCTTTTCTCATTCACTTACTGCTTTTTCAACTATATTATGTAAGCAAAAAAACATAATCTTCCCCATGATTAAATTCAGATTTAAGCATACAGGTATACACTCACTCATCCATGTTCACACTCAGTCTCATATTCATCTACCTACATACCTGCATACATTCCTACACACAATCCAAACTCTCATTGGCTCACAGATTTTTGAAATTTAACATTCTGGACATTCACACAGTTATCAGTTCACGCAGGTATTGCACAGATATCACAATCAACATCACTAGATTAGATTACCTGGTCATTTATCTTGTTACTGTTTGTGGGATCTTTCTGTGTACAGTGTTTCCTGTATTACAACAGTGTCTACATTTCTAAAGGTGCATAATTGATTGTAAAGCAACTCGGGAGACTGGGAGGTTGTGAATAGAGCTACACAAATGCATGTTCTTTGTTTCTGACCCTGGTAAATCAGCCTCTATGCAGCTGAGGAGAAAAAATCCCAATCTATTATTCAGAGGACGAGTCTAAAAAAAGCACACAAGGTAACAATGTTGCATCTATTAGGGTTTACTATTCCATGATACATGATAAGTTAACTAAGCTTAACAATGAAGGAGGGGTTGGATTTCCAATGCTGCCATCTTGCCTTGGGTCAGTGCTGAGACTTTGTGTGAGCAAGGCTCCCATGAGTGAAAGGAGGAAGGTTTTAATGTGTTGCCCACTCCAGCACCAGAGGATCAATTTATGGAGGGCAGAATTTGTTGAAGACCTGTTCAAGTTTTGCAGCAGGATTGTAGAAAGGATGATGTCAATAATCCAGGTCAACATTCCCAGTATGGCACAGTGGCGCAGCACCAGGGAGCCCGCTCGATTCCAGCCTCGAATGACTGTCTGTGTGGAGTTTCTCTCCATGTCTGCGTAGGTTTCTCTGGATGCTCTGGTTTCCTCCCCCAGTCCAAAGATGTGCAAGTTAAGTGGATTAGCCATGGCAAATAAGTTAAGTTCGTTGGGACAGAGCAGGGGAGTAGGCCTTGGTAAGATGCCCTTTCAGAGAGTCAGTGCAAACTTGGTGGGCCAAATGGCCTTCTCTGCACTGTAAGAATTATATGGTTATGCCAGTACTAAGTGAGTGCCGCTCAGTTTTTTTGGATGAGATGTTAAACTGATGTCCTCTCAACCCTCTCTAAGAAAAGATTCCATATGGAAGAGTAGGGGAGTTCTTCCCCATGTCCCCGCCAATATTTATCCTTCAACCACTGAAAAACAGGCTAGTTATTTCAGTACTAGAGCATAAAAAGGTTTAAGTTATAATTGAGCTGTTTAAAATGACAAAGGAATTCTGTCAGGTAGATAAAGGGGAAGTGTCCTCTGGGTGGCATCCAGAACAAGGGACAAAAATGTAAAATTTGGGTCAAACCATTCAGGGTGAAATCAAAATGAATTTTTACGTAGTGGAATGAAAATCTGGAACTCTCCCACAAATGGCTGTGGATGCTGAGAGTCACTTGAAATTTTCAATTAATTTATTTTTCTTGGGTACAGGTATCAAAAAACATGCAGCAAAGACTGATAAATGGGATTGAAGTGTACATCAGTCATAATTTAATTAAATGGCAGAGCAGGTTGGAGGGGCTGAAGGGCCTCCTCCTACTCCTAATATTCCAGCACACTGGAGATTGTAAGTACCTCACTGTCAGTACTGACGCCCATTATACAACACACAGTAACATAGTGTTATAACAGCATACAGCTTGGGTTCCATCACTAGCACTGTTGTGCTTGATGTAAAATATGGTTATGTTATCAGTAAGTCATAATAACAGCAGTAAGCTTTCATAATCTCCGGTTCTTTTGATTCATAGTGATTCTCCTTTCATACATCAAATGCAGGGTGGTGTGCTGGTTAAAGGTTGATGAATGAGGGGGCCCCACTGTGTTGCCAAGATCTTTCAGCCAGCTTGCAAACAGACAGGATGGCAAAAGGCAACGGATGCAAGCATCAGCAAAAAAAATTATTATATCAGCCACTCGTTCCTGGCAGCTGGTGCTGGAAGTCTGATAACACAGGAGAGTACCTGGGAGCAGTCACTTAGCAACATGCCGCTGGGACGCTGAGACAGTTTGACAGTGTAATTGTCAGACCATCTCCCAGAAGAGGCTGACCTGCAAAGTGGTTGACTCGTAGGTGATACTACCCCTTCCCCCCACCTCCTCTTTCACAACCAGCCCAACAAAACTGAGAAACATGGATATTTGGATATTATGCTGTTAACAAATCAACCAAGAATGTCGCACACTAATACCTCCCTGTAACTAAAGGGGTAAAGGGAGCAACAGACACACAACTGTCCCCTTGAAATTGGCACTGATCACAATTCCCGAGATGAGTTCAGTATATTACAAATTTAGTATCATTAGCCAGCAGCTGCACTGTTTAATGCCAGCACCAATATAAATATTCGAAATGGGAGTGTTAGGGTTTTACAGCTCTTCATTTTGCTGTCAATATGACCTTAGGATCATTGGCACAGTGCACTGATGGAGAGAAGGGAGATGCTGAATAATATGGTTCGCATGTGTTGCAAGCTGTCCATTTTTCTGATACATTCCTAACTCAAAGTCAGACCATCGATAACAAAGGAAGAAATGTCAGTATTTGATGCAAGTCATTTTTCTCGATTTCTTATTCCTCTTGCAACATATCTGTTGAAATATTAATGATCATCCATGTTACAATCTTCCTAGCTTGCAAGTTCAGTTGTGGAGGAGAGATTTGTTTTTAGGTTTTCAAAGTCAAATCACATTAAAAATAAAGATCATTTTGGACAAATGCGCCCTCTTCATATTATCCCTTTGTTAAAAGCTAGAATTTGCATTTATGTAGCATTTTCTGCAGCATCAGGATGTCACAGAGAGCTGACTGTACTTCAATTTGTGCACAGCAAGATTCCAAAAACAGAACTATGACAATGAATAGATCATCTGAAGATGTTGGTTGAGGGATAGATATCCTCCATGATAAAGGAGAAATCTCCCTTACTCAATTAGTGACATTGCACTTTTGCATTGATTTGAGAAGGAACTTGGCGTTTCAGATTACTGTTTAATCTGAAAGACAATGCGTCTGAAATGGGAGCATTCTTTCAGTACGGGCAGCAGGAGAACCAGCTTGGATCATTTGTTCAAGTCTCTGAAGTGGAACTTGATCTCACCAATTCCTGACTCAGTAACAGAAAGTTCTGAAATATAAACAGAAAATATTGGAAAAACTCAGCAGGTCTGGCAGCATGTGTGGATAAATAGAGTTAAGATTTGAGTCTGTATTACTTCTGAAGATTCAAAACATTAACCCTGTTTCTCTCCACAGATGCTGCCAGACCTGCTGAGATTTTCCAGCATTTTCTATTTTTATTTCAGATTTCCAGCATCTGCAATATTTTGCTTTTATAAGAAAAACATTAACCAAAATCTCTATTTTCTTTTTCCCTTTCAGGACTACAATCACTATGGTTGGTGGGTTGGTGAGATGAAAGGTCTAATTGGCATAGTACCAAAGGAATACCTGGTGGAAGCATATGAAATCTGAAGGACGGGTCTGTATTCTTAGCTTAAAAATTCAGTATCATTTTCAATGATTTAAGACATAGATGAGTGTCCAAAGTAATAGTTGATTAAACTTATGGTACTTTCCATTTTAAATTAAAATTGGATTCAAAGAGTATGTTTCCAATGGGGATCCACAGGCTTTGGGGGAAAAGAGAGTAATTTTGCAGAATATTTCACAAACACACCAAAAAAGTAACTGTACCGATTATAGTTCTTTCTAAATGAAAATTCAAGATAAAGAGACCAGTTTAATATGAAAGCAGTTTCTTTCAGTTAATATGATCTCATCAAATGTTAAAAAAAATGCCAAACGTGCTAATGAGTTGATGGGGGGTTAAGAGAGGAGAGAGAGAGATGATGTACCTATCAGGAAAAATTGAACTGGCTGCAACTCCGTTTTCTTAAAAAAAGTGGGGGAATGACCAGACAGACGTATTTAAACAGAATTGTTATGGTGCAGAAGATGGCCATTTGGCCCATTGCATCTGCGGCAACTCTTCAAACAGGACTCATGACTTAGTGCCATTCCTTGCCTTTTCCCCCTACCCCTGCCCAAAACCATAAAATCCTGCCCACGGTCAATGAATTTTTCCATGGTCTATCCCTCACCTGCTCCAATTGCCGTGGCAGATGGGCCTGTAAAATTCTGGCCATTGTTTCTATTCAAATAATCGTCTAATGCCCTCTTGAATGCCTTGATTGAACCTATTTCCACCGCACTTCCAGGCAGTACATTCCAGGCCTGAACCACATTTTAAATCTGTGCTCTCTCATTCGTGATCCTTTTATTAATGGAACAGTTTCTTCCAAACTACTCTATATAACCCTTTCTGATTTTCAGCATCTTTATCAAATCTGCTCTTTGCCACCTTCTCTCCAAGGAGAACAGACCAAACTTCTCCATCTGTTCTCATAATTGAAATTCCTGACCATTCTTGTAAACCTCTTCTGCACTTCCTCCAATACGCCCACATCCTTCCTATTGTGTGTGTCCAAAACTATGCACAATATTCCAGGTAAAATCAAGTTAGTGTCTTGTATAAGTTCAGTTTAACGTCCTTGCTCTTGTATTCTTATGAAAATGTTAGAACTGAGATTGAAAGTTTTGTGAATGACTATGAAACCACAATAAAATTAAGATGATGATCATCCATGACCTAATTGAATGATGAAAATGGCTTTGGGGCTGACTGGCGTCATGTTCTTCTGTAAGGGAGGGCAATCTACTCTTACAACTTTAATGTTGTTTCCACTTCAAGAGTGGCTCACAGTCTGACTCCCTCCCTCAGTCTGATGCTAGTAAAACTATATCCCAACACGGATCAGTGCCTCTAGAAGGTAGGGGGGAGATAGCTGTTGAGCAGTATTCGCATTCATATGAACATTAGCAATATGAAAAAGCATTAATGTGTCAAAGAATTCCTTTATGGTTGCACTGGCAAGTAATGAAGAGAAGAATGCTTCTCACCCTATCTGTTTTGATGAATTTTTCATACCAATATTTCCTTTCTCAATTTCTGTTTCTATGCTGTGTTCTCTGACAGTGGGTCACTCATTACAACAATTGCCTAGACCCTACAACTGACTTGGACAACTGATTGTTGGTTACCAGCATGAAGGAAGCTTCTGTGTGTTCCTGCCTCTCTACAACCAACTGGGCGTCACATCTTCAAGCTAAACATTTTTACTGAAGAAGAGATGAGGCCTCAAGCAGTGTCATCCATCATTCATCCTCCATTGCATAGTAATTAAATAAAGGCATGATTCAGCCATTTTAAGGCAATGCTGCCTCATGGGATTCTCTCGCAGTAGCGGAACTCAATAAGCCTTTCTCTACTATTGGTCTAAGTTATTCTCTTCTCACACCAATTTCTCCCACCCCCTGAAAATTTGAGTTGATTGGATCTGCTGAGGAAAGGACAGTGGAGATGCCAATCCTGAAGGAATATTCAGGAGTGTCCAATAGTTAACAAGCAACGTCTAGATCACTGCTGGAAGACAAATCATTGGTTCGTTAAAAAGTTTATAATATCTTGCAGCACAGAAGGAGGCCATTTGGCCAATTCAGCCTTGTACTGACTCTTTGAAAGAGCTGCCCAATTAGTCCTACTCACCTGCTCCTTCTGCATTACTATGAAAATAATTTTTCAAGTTTTCATTCCATTGTCTCTTGTATCTGTTTCCACTTTCCTTTCAGACCATACTCCATTAACATGCAGGAACGTGTGCTTGTATAATTCAGGACAGCAGATTCCCATCTTTAATGAACCAAATGTTTTTACGACAACTGACAATAGTTTCATGGTCATCATTAGACTTTTAATTCCCGACAATTTTTATCCATCATGTTGGGTTTTAAACTCAAGTTCCCAGATCTTGCTTTGGATCTCTGAATTACTAGACCAGTGACAACGGCCTCTCCAATGGGAGGAATGCCCTCTTTCTGTGCCATATAAGAAATGTATTCCTATGTCATTTTAAAAATGTTGTTGCTGGTGGAGGAGGTAGATTTTCCAACATTTCCAGAATGGTCAGGAATCTCTTGGAATTGGCATCAAAAGCAATCCAGAAGATTTTAAAATATCAAAACAAATGAATTAATGCATACAATATTTTATATACTGAAACTCATTGCTCATTGTAGACCAGTGATCTAGAGGCACATTAGGCAGCATGATGACAAAAAACATAAACTAGCACTGATATGAGTTTGCATATACTATGCTCACATCTTTACCTGTTTTTTTCCACCACATAGCTTAAAGCATGAATATGTGGTTGTAGAGAAGAGTTTGCATTAATTTGCCTTTCAGTCGGAGGGAACCCGCCTTGCTATCTTGCAACCAGTAAATTTTCTAGTACAAAATATGAATTTCCCACCCCTTTCACACTGTTCCAGAATTCCTCGCTGAGCATGGTGAGTGAGCTGCAAGAGGAGTAACTGCAAAAATAACTCCAAGTAATGAAATTGTGACTGTCATGTTTCTGGTTGCTTGTTTCCTCAGTAGGTGCCTCAGAGGGCAGTTCAGCAGCTATCTGTGGAGTGAGTGCAGTGTGAGCAGACATAGGGAGTCGGCATTTCTGTTAAAGTATGGGGCATGAGGTTATGGGCGTGGAGCGCACACAGCCGCTTCACTCCTTGCCTGACACAAGAATGCAGCCACTTGCAGGCAACCAGTAGTGCCTCCACTGTGTCCTGATAGCACCAAGAAAACAGAATCTGTGATACTAAGTGTCAGCTTCACTAGCTCATCCCCTCCAGAGCAGCAACTAGAGTGATTCCCATTCCACATCCGTGGCCAAGGGCCCTGCACTACCTGATGCCCTGCAAGGAGGTCAGCTTCATGTCTGGAATCCTTCAGTTGTAGCTCAAAGATTGGTATTGAATCACCAAACAATTAAACTCAATAAGACAGAAATGCAGGTCTGTGATGGTTTACTAAATTCTTTTCATCTTTTATTCAAATTTCTTATATAAAAATCCAATTTAACTGAAAAAATCTTCATTGAATCTCAAGCAAACTGTGTAAGGCAGTTGAGTTACTCTGTCCAATGTCTCTATTATTTAGGAAAGTGCGTCCCCATCAACTTGCTTAAAGGAGGAATGGGAAAGAGAGCAGCACCTAGAGGAGAGTGTGAGAGGAAGATTTAGCTAATGGTAGAGTAATGTAGTACTGTGATTTAGAGTGAATCCTAGACTGTTGTATACAGAATAGAATATTTGGTATTTTGTAATGAGAATCTAACACTCAGACTCATCTAGTTAGCTGCAAATTAATTTATTAGAAATTTATTTTTAATTAAATATTTGCTAGAGGATAAAAATGGCAGTCAGTGAGGTAGTAGGCTTCTGTGAAATGTGGGAAATCAGACAGTTTGAATGTTCCTGAGACTACATCTACAGGAAATGTGTCCAATTGCATTTCCTGTCAGTCCACATGCTTTGGTTGGAGTGGTGGTTGGAGCATGCAAGAAACAGAAAGCATTGTAGACATGGGTTTTAGAAACGTGGTCATGCCCAAGGTTCAGGCAAATAAATGGGTGAGGGGCAGGCAGACAGTGCAGGAGTTATAGAACCCCTATAGTGCAGAAAACGGCCATTCGGCCCATCACATCTGCACCGACCACGATCCCCAGGCCCTATTCCCATAACCTCACACATTTACTCTGCTAATCCCTCTGTGGATATCCTCCTGTCTAATAAGTCTCTATATTTGGGTACTGTTGGGGGGAATAGATTGTCTCTCATGGAATTGCAACAGCAGTGGCACCACAGGCTCTGTTGTGCAGTAGGGAGGGTCAAAGTGCAGTAAGCAGTAGTGACAGGAAACTTTATAGCCAGGGACACAGATAAACATTTCTGTGGCCACAAAAAGAACTTCAAGATGGGTGCAGGACATCCTGAAAGGGAGAGGGAGCAGCCAGAAGTTGTGGCAGATGATAGTACGAACAACATAGGCAAGAAGTTGTGGAGGTTCCTCAAAAAAAAGTCAGGGAATTAGGTAATAAATTGAAAATCAGCACCTCAGAATTACTGCCTTTGCTAAATGCCAATGAGGCTAGGAATAGGAAGATAGTACAGTTAAAAACGTGGCTAAATAGCTGGTGTTAGAGAGAGGGCTTTAGGTATGTGCATCATTCGGATGTCTTCCAGTCAGGTGGGACCTGTACAAGAAGAATGGATTGCACCTAAACTGGAGGGACATCAATATCCTGGCAGGGAGGTTTGTGAAAGTCACTTGGGAGAGTTTAAACTAGTGTGGTGGGGGCGGAAACCAGAGCAATAGGTCAGCAAGTGAAATAACCAAGAAGTTTAAAGACTAAGACCAATAAGGATAAAAGGATGACCAGAGATTACTGAATATGGCAGAACTAGCGGATGAAGTGTATTTTAATGTAAGGAGTGTAACAGATAAGGCAGATGTACTTAGATTTTGGAATAGTACATATAAATCTGATGTTATAGCTATTACAAAGACTTGGTTGAGAGAGAGAGAGACAAGACTGGCAGCTTAATATTCCAAGATTTAGATGTTTCAGGGTGATAGAGAGGCATGTAAAAGATGTGCAGACATTGTGTTACTGATTAGGGCAAATACCATAGCTGTAATGAAGGAGGACACCTTGGAGGGCTGATGCAGTGAAGCCATAAAGGTCAAGCTCAGGAATAGGAAGAGTGCAATCACTTTGATGGGGTTGTCTACAGACTTTCCAACGGTCAATAGGAGATAGACGAACAGATATGTGGATAATATTATGGAAAAATGTAAAAACAACAGGGTTGTGTGGATGATTTTTGTCCCTATATTGACTAGGACTCACAAGGGTTTGGATCTGTGGGGGTGTGGATTTGTTTGGTCGAGGAGGATTTCTTGAGGCAATATATAAAAATAGTCCAAAGAAGGGAGGGACCATACTAAACATGGTATTGGGGAAGGAGCCCAGCCAGGTGATCGAAGTTTAGTGGGTGAGCACTTTGGGAACAGTGACCATAATCCTGTAAGTGTCAAGTCATAAGTTTAAGGATAAGAGTAGATCTTGGGTGAAAGTACAAAATTGGGGGAAGGCTAAATATTAGACAGAAAACAGGAATGTAGATTGGAGGGGTTGCTGTTTGAGGGTAAATCCACATCTGTCATTTTGTAACCTCTTTAGTCACAGAAGAGGTCCGAGAGGTATGGAAAATAGCCAATGTTGTTTATTTAAGAAGGGCAACAGGGATAATCAGGGAAATTACAGGCCAGTGAACCTCAATGTCGGGGAAATTATTGGAGAAGATTCTCGGACAGGATTTACTTACATCTGGAAAAATATAGACTTATTAGCGATCAGCATCATAGCTTTGTGCAGGGAAGGTCATGTCTCACAAACTTGATTGAGATTTTTGAGGAAGTGACAAAGATAGTTAATGAGGTGAAAGACTGTTTTTCTCACTAGAGATCTGTGACCCTCAGGGATCAATGCTGGGACCTCTGGTGTTTGTAATATATATAAATGATTTAAAAGAGAATGTAGGTGGCGTGATTAGTAAGGTTGTGAACAACATCAAGACTGGGATAGCTGCTGATAGTGAGGAGAATTGAAAGAGGATAAGGCAGCATGTAGATAGGCTAGCAACTTGGGCAGAGAAATGGCAGATGAAATTTAATTTGGAAAAATGTAAGAATATAAGGTGATGCATTTTAGGAGGTCAAATACAGTAGGGAAGTATACAGTAAGTAGCAGAACCCTGAGAACATTAACATAAGTGGAAACTTGATGTACAGGTTCACAGTTCCCTGAAAGTAGCAACAGAAGTAAATAAGATGATCAAGAAGGGATATGGCATGTTTGCCTTCATTAGTTGGGGCATAAAATATAGAAATTTGCAAGTCATGTTGCAGCTGTATGGAAAGTTAGGCCACATTTGGAATATTGTATGCAGTTCTGGTCACCACAATACCAGAAGGATGTGGAGGCTTTGGAGAGGGTACAGAAAAAAGCTTACCAGGACATTGCCTAGTTTGGAGGGTATTAACTATGAGGAGAGATTGGACAAACTTGGCTTGTTTTCACTTGCAAGTTGGTAGCTGAGGGGTGACCTGATAGAAGTTTACAAGATTATGAGAGGCATCGATAGAATGGATAGTCGGCATCTTTATCCCAGATAGAAATGTCAATTACTAAGGGACATGGGTTTAAGGTAAAAGGGGAAAATCTAAGAGAAATATGAAAGACAGGATTTTTACACAGAGGTTCATAAGTGCTTGGAATGTGCTGCCAGAGAAGGTGGTAGAAACAGACACAATAGCAATGTTTAAGAGGAATCTTAGCAGATACATGAATGGGCAGGGAATAGAGGGAAATGGACCGCGTAGAGGCAGAAGCTCTTTAGTTTGGAAAGATGTGTCAGTGCTGGCTTCGTGGGCCAAATGACCTGTTCATGTGCTGTATTGATCTTTGTTCTTTAGCTTCTGAAAGTCAGTCTTTTGGTGACCTCATCTCTGCTGACATCTCCTTAAATTTGACCAACTAGAGATGGCAACCCTGGGGGGGAGGTGTTGGCCCAGGAGGGTGTGAGGTCATGTTTTTTATTTATTCTTTCATGGGATGTGAGCGTTGCTTGCAAGACTAGCATTTGTTGCCTATCCCTAATTGTCACTGACCTGAGTGTCTTGTTTAACCATTTCAGAAGACAGTTAAGAATCAAACACATTGACCTTTCAGTGTTGATGCTTCAACAGTGTGGAGTTCCCTCAGTACTGGCCCTCTGACACTGTAGCGCTCTCTCAGTCCGAATCCTCTGACAGTGCAGCACTCTCTCAGTACTGACCCTCCAACAGTGCAGCACTCCCTCAGTGTTGACCCTCTGACAGTGCAGCACTCTCTCAGTACTGATCCTCTGACAGTGCAGCACTCCCTCAATACTGACCCTCTGACAGTGCAGCACTCCCTCAGTATTGACCCTCTGACAGTGCAGCACTCCCTCAGTACTGATCCTCTGACAGTGCAGCACTCCCTCAGTACTGACCCTCTGACAGTGCAGCACTCCCTCAGTACTGACCCTCTGACAGTGCAGCACTCCCTCAGTACTGATCCTCTGACAGTGCAGCACTCCCTCAGTACTGACCCTCTGACAGTGCAGCACTCCCTCAGTACTGACCCTCTGACAGTGCAGCACTCCCTCAGTACTGATCCTCTGACAGTGCAGCACTCCCTCAGTACTGACCCTCTGACAGTGCAGCACTCCCTCAGTACTGACCCTCTGACAGTGTGGCACTCTCTCAGTACTGATCCTCTGACAGTGCAGCACTCCCTCAGTACTGACCCTCTGACAGTGCAGCACTCCCTCAGTGTTGACCCTCTGACAGTGTGGCACTCCCTCAGTACTGATCCTCTGACAGTGCAGCACTCCCTCAGTACTGACGCTCTGACAGTGCAGCACTCCCTCAGTGTTGCCCTCTGACAGTGTGGCACTCCCTCAGTACTGATCCTCTGACAGTGCAGCACTCTCTCAGTACTGACCCTCTGACAGTGCAGCACTCCCTCAGTGTTGACCCTCTGACAGTGTGGCACTCTCCTCAGTACTGATCCTCTGACAGTGCAGCACTCCCTCAATACTGACCCTCTGACAGTGCAGCACTCCCTCAGTGTTGACCCTCTGACAGTGTGGCACTCCCTCAGTACTGATCCTCTGACAGTGCAGCACTCCCTCAGTACTGACGCTCTGACAGTGCAGCACTCCCTCAGTGTTGACCCTCTGACAGTGTGGCACTCCCTCAGTACTGATCCTCTGACAGTGCAGCACTCTCTCAGTACTGACCCTCTGACAGTGCAGCACTCCCTCAGTGTTGACCCTCTGACAGTGTGGCACTCTCTCAGTACTGATCCTCTGACAGTGCAGCACTCCCTCAATACTGACCCTCTGACAGTGCAGCACTCCCTCAGTGTTGACCCTCTGACAGTGTGGCACTCCCTCAATACTGACCTCCGACAGTGCAGCACTCCCTCAGCACTGACCTCTGACAGTGCAGCAGTCTCACAATATTTCACCGGGAGCATTAGCCTGAGTTATGTGTTTGAGTCTTGCCTGGGATTTGAATACAGCACTTACTGACTCTGAGGGAAGCATGCCATCTACTGAGACCCAATCTCCGTGGATGGATTCTCTTAAGTGTCAGAATAGCAGAGAGAGGGGCAAAACGACTTCTCACTCTTGCTACTCATCATTCTCCTGGTCTGTGGAGGAAACCTCCTCACCCGATTGGACACAGTGCTACAGACAGATGTTGCTGCATTCTCTGAAATCTCAAGTAAGAAGTAAAATGTGTAATGAAACATTAATTTAAACATTACAGCAGGCCGGTAAAGCTGTTCCATCTTCAGTACCTCTGGTGGGCAGATTTTAATCTTCCGCATACAGAAGAGATCCATCACTCTGATATTACACCTCTGCAGCAAATTCCCAGAGTAAGTAGCTGGGAATGAAACCAAACTTAGAAATGAACAGTAATAAGGAAGGAGAGCTCAATACAAGCTTCCAATATTCTTCCCAGTAACACAGTTAAAAAAACAGCATGTGTTTTACTGTCCTTTCGGCAGAGTTGGCAACCCATCCAAAATAAACTGGACAGTTCTGTGATTGAAATAACAAAGAGCATTGCCAATAGTAATAGCTCAATTCCTCTTCCATCGGTATTGCCAACTCTCCAGCACTGACCTGGAGTGTCAATAGTTAATCTCCAGAACATTGAAACCCCAGTTAAAATTCACAGAGGACTGTTGAAAATAGCCAACATTGTCTTTGAATGCTTTCATTTGATAGCGATAAAAAAAAATCAGGAAAGGCTGTATAGACATGTATGAATCATCCAATCAAATGACATAGAATCTACCTGCGTTTTGGTTGGTTATGGAATAGCGAGCATCTTGAGAACGGGTGTGCCAGGTGAGTGATGCTGCGTGTTTGGCGGTGGGACCGTTAAAGCCATGTGATTAAAACCTCCAGGAATACATCCAGAGTCCCAACCATTCATCCCATCCAGTGTTGTCCCTAGTTGGCAATCTAGAATGGATTAAAAGTCTTGTACAAAACCAAACTTGTTGGAGTGTCAGGGGTTTACTTCCTATGAACATTTCCCATTTTCATTGCCAACACCCTTCATTGTGACAAAGCGGCTTTTCCTTTTCAAAACCTACAGAACATATTTCTATTTTAAGAAGCATCTGGCACAATGTCCCACTATGATGCAGATACAAATTATGTGAAGTACTGTCTGTTTTGAACGTCAGTTTTGAAACCGGGTGAGAATTCTAATCTGCAGTGCTCCCTGACTAGAACAGCAACTAAATTCTGACTCAATAAAGCCTTTGTTTGCTTTAGTATCATGGGGCTTCTATAATCCAAATTCCAAATAACACATTGCGAGGAGAAAGTGCTTCAGTAACTCATCTGGACTCTGGGGTCGGAATCATTAATGGTGAGGTTTTAGGTAATCACTGCTACTAAAGAGTAAATTGGACGGCAAATCCAATCCATTTCTGCATTTAACCGCGAATGGTTAAATGCAGAAATCGAGAAGTTTCATTTGAGGTTCCTTCTGCTCCACAGGCCCACAGGCTGAGAGACTTGGCATTGGGCAAGTGCAATTGAGGTGAAGTTGCTGGATTTTCCTTATCGTTCCCCACTCGCCTTCTCGCGAACCCAATGCTTTGTCTCCTTCTCTGCAAATCCGTCTCTATTAAATCCAGTCGAAACTGTTTTCGTGGCTCTTCTGGCATCTTTCACCCCCTGTAAACTTGAACTCGTTGAAAACTCTGCTGCTTGTCTGCTAACTGACACCCATTCACCCATCACCCCTTCTGCTCACTGACCCACATTTGACTCCCATTGCCGCCCATTTAAATTTCCAAACACTTTCAAATCCCTCCGCAGCCTTGCTCCCCGCTATCTCTGTAATCTCACACAGTGCTATAACCCCCGCCGCCCCCCTCCTCCACCCCTCATCCCCCAACCAGAGCATTTCATTCTTTGTAATCGCTGCACCATTACTGGCCAGGCCTTCAGCTGCCTGGGCTCCAAGCTTTGAATTCCTCTCTCTAAACCTCTTCACCTCTTTTGGTTTCTATCCTTCTCTCGCTTTCGGACACCTGGCCACACAATCTCCTAATGTGTCTCGATAACATTCGTGTGAAACACCTTGGGATATTTTACTCTGTTAAAAAAAAATGCTACATAAATGTATGTAGTTGATGGTGGTGCAAACTCTAATCTTCAGAATCCAGTCCCATGATCCTAACAGGATATGGAGTTCCGGGAAGGAATGCATTAGTGATTAATGTAGAACAATGTAAATTCAATCATTTGTTGGACAAGCTTTCATGTTGGACACACCTCACCTTATCTTTGCCAACATTGATGAAATCATTAACAGCCATTCGTTGGTTTTGCCTTAATGAATTGATGGGTATTTTTTGGAACCAATCCCAGCTCTGCTTTTTAACCCTCCAAACGGCACACCTCAACTGTGCAAAATCCAACAAGAAGAATGGAATAGTGCGTATTGGGGAGTGAGCAAGAGCAAAGAGGCTAACACCATGACGGAAGATAACTCTCACAACAGAGTGCGGCTTGCTTATGATGGTCCCATTCACTGCCGTGCAACCCAAGCTTCTCCCCGACCTAAAGTCTTAGATTAGGTTTTTACGGAATAAATCTGAACCTGCACTGTTCCCATCAAACACTCCCTGGACAGGTACAGCACGGGGTTAGATACAGAGTAAAGCTCCCTTCCTATTGTCCCCTATCAAACATTCCCAGAACAAATATAGCAGAGGTTAGATACAGAGTAAAGCTCTCTTTACACTGTCCCCATCAAACACTCCCAGGACAGACACAACACGGAGTTAGATACAGAGTAAAACTCACTCTACACCATCCATATCAAACACTCCCCCAGCAGGTACAGCACGGAGTTGGATACAGAATAAAGTTCCTTCTACAGTGTCCCCATCAAACACTCCCAGGACAGGTACAGCACGGGTTAAATACAGACTAAAACTCCCCCTACTCTGTCCCCATCAAGACTTTATTTGACAAACTAATTTCAAATCTCAGAATTACGATCCATATTTGTATTTGAGAAGGATCCCAATTCAGCTAAGTGGAATTCAGTTACTGATGTACAATGTACATCGGATGTTGCGTTTCCAAACTCTCAGCTGCAGTTACTGCCGGTTTTATTGAAGAAGAAATGATATCAAAACCATTAATACTCCCGCGAGCGCGTAATCACCAGCCAGTTATCCGGAACTCAATGACAGCTGGTACCAGCCCCAAACCCGAATAAAACACCCACAAACGGTATATATTATGAACAATATCACGTAGCAGGGAGTGATTCCAAAGCTGTAATCTAATCCCTAGGTTTGCATAATGGTTACAGCCCACTGGAGCTTTGCTCTCTCACTTACTATCCAGAGCCCTCCATCAGATTGCTGCCTCGTAATCACTCCCAGACAGTCATTCATTATTCTTTATTTCCAGACTCGAGCAGCGATCATAAAAAATAGCAAACAAACAGAAGCTTTTGTTTCTTGCTGTTTGTAGCAGCACTGTAGTGGTATTGAATTATAATACTGGGGGCTGCCTGTCAGGGCAAAGAAAAGCGAGTGTATAGTTTGCTATTTTGTTATAATTTTATACACTGAGGAATGGTGAGGAGTTGTTGCAGATTCTAATAGTCAAGGTGTTTACACAGCATTCCACTGATGACAGCTCCGCCACCTGAAGTATTGAAGCAAAATTAAGTTCGCACACGGGAGGATTGGCATCATGGAAACGAGGGAAGGCCATTCAGCCCCTCGAGCCGGTTCTACAATTTAATAAGATCCTAACTGATCAGTATTTATCCGCGTTAGTTCCTTATTCCTTAATATCTGTAATCCATTTACCCAACAAAAAATATCATTTCAGTTTTGAGATGTTCTTCTAACTTTCAGCGTTAATAGCTTCTCGAGAGAATTCCAAAATTAAAAATAAAAGATTCACTAATAAATCCAACAAGGAATTCAAGAAAAACTTCCTTACCAGGGAGTAGTGAGAATATGGAATTCAATACCACCGGAGTGGATGAGATGAATAGTCTCCATACATTTAAGGGAAAGTTGGATAAACATATGAGGGAGAAAGAAATAGAAGGTTGTGTTGCTGAGGCGATATGAGGAAGGAGAGGAGAAAGCTAAAGTGAGACATAAATATTAGCATGCATTGGTCGGCGTGAGTGGTCCTGTGTGATGTAAATTTAATATTATTTTTGTATAAATGTAATTTTTACTGTCCTTTATATTTTAAAAAATCTTTCTGACATTGCCCCTGATCTGGCTCAAATTTTAAGGTTAAGCCCCCTTGTTCTGGACATTCCCCACCGGAGCAAAATAAATTCTATAGATTCAATCAAATAATGTAATCATTTAAGTACCTCATTTAGATCATCCCTCAATCTCTTATAGTCAAGGGAATTCCAATCCATGTAAAATCAAAATACTGCCGATATAAACAGAAAATGCTGAAAATACTCAGCAGAAGGCAGCATCTGTGAAGCGTATAAAATCTGTCCTAATAATTTTACTCTTCAGTCCTCCAGGTGAATCTGCACTGTACGCACTCCAGGTCGAATACCTACTTCTGAGATGCGGTGAAATGAATGTTTTAAATTGTGTCTAGCCAAAGCTTTATACAAATGAAGTATAACTTCCAGTCCTTTGTCTTACAACTCCCTTGAGATAAGGCTGGCATTCAGTATGCTCATAACCTAATTTGTGAAAATGCTAATTCAACACAAAGAGAGTTGGCAAGAAGAAGTAAGGTTAAAAGTTCATCAAAGTTCTGAAAGCAGCCGTCAAGTTTAACTCTGCCGAAGAACTTCCAAAGCAGTTAGGGCACCACCTGGTGGAGGTTTCTGCTAACTACAACCCGAGGGCTCGATGCAGAAATCTTTAATATTGCTCTGCCTATTTTGTTACTGACTGTTAATGATTCGAACCCTGTGGTACAACACAGTACAAGAATCATAGTCACCTATCACTCTTGTGCTTGCCAACCGACATTGGCACCAGTCTTTCAGACCTCGATTTTGAAATTCTCTTCCTTTTCAAATTTCTCCATTGTCTCACTCGCTGTCCATCTCTGTAACCTCCTCCAGCCCCACAAACTTCCCATTTCTGTAACCTCCTACAGCCTATAACCTTACGAGATCTCTGCATTTCTCCTGTCCGGACTTTGCACACATCCCAGAATTCCATTAAAATATTAGCAAAATATTGTGGATGCTGGAACCTGAAACAAAAAAAGAGAAAATATTGGAAAATCTCAGCAGATCTGACAGCATCTCTGGAGAGAGAACAGAGCTGACGTTTCGAGTCTGAATGACTCTTTGTCAGAGTCATTTCTGCATCTTTGGTCATACCTTGACCAAAACTCTGGAATTCCCTCTCTAAAACTCTCAGTCCCTTTACCGTGCTCCTTTAAGATGCTCCTTAAAACTTACTTTCTTAATTAAGATTTTCCTAACAGCTCCTTATGTAGCTGAGTGTCACTTTTTCAGTGATCACACATTTTGCGAAACTCCTTTGGATGTTTTAGAAACATAGAAACAAGGAGGAGGAGTAGGCCATTTGGCCCTTTGAGCCTGTTCTGCTGATCAATATGAACATAACTGATCCACTAACTCAATGCCCTATCCAGGACCGGACCCTCCCCATATCCCTCAATGTCTTTAGAATCAATCTTTACTGCATTAAATATTGCAATATAAATGCAAGTTGCTGCTATGATGGGTACAATGGTTGTGTTACTGGACAAATTGTCCAGCGTATCTGAGTTAAAATCCCAGCATTGCTGTTCTCAAATCTGAACTCAGTAGAAATTCGGGAATAAACTTTTGGAGAAACTGGCCGATCTCCCCAGTCTGATTCACCGTGCTGGCTGAGCGCGCGGCTAAAGCCAACCAGGACTTTAGGATGGTTGTGCTCATCCCTGAGTGCACCGCGGTCTGGAGGCAGCAGACGGTGCGGTGGGATCCTGTCTGAGCATTCCCCTGTTCGGATGGAATTCCACATTGGCCCAAAGCCTAAACCATCTCCCCGCCGCTCCCAGGTCAGGTGCCGCACTGCATGAGCTGCCTTGCAGAAATATCGTCCAGCCCGCGGAGGCATCTCCTGTTCAGATTGCTGCTGCACACTTTCCACTACCGCGTCCTCGCCTGTCGCTCAGATACATCTTGGCAGGCCTTGTTGGTGCCAGGCAGCGGAGGTCCCCAGTGGAGGTCCCTCTATGGAGGGATCTCCCCCAGTTACCTTGGGGACCTGGGGTGGAGGAAGCTGCATGCAGCCGTGCCGTACAACCGTAGGCTTTTCTGGTACATGGTCTCCTGAGACTGCCCTTTCTGTGGCCTCGTGGAGTCTGGGGACCATGTCTACGTTTTGTGTTATAGATTGCACATCCTTTTTGGTTTTCTCAAACACCTTTTATTGATGTATTGTTTGCACTTCAGTCCCATGCTCCTAATCTATGGGCACCTGGTGTGGAGAGGGGAGGGTCGGGATGCTGACCTCCTCATGAACCTGCTCCTGCGCCGAGCCAGACGTTCCATCAATAGGTCCAGGCAGCGGGCGATTGGCAGATGGGGGCCGTCCATCCCGAGTGCCAGCCCCTTTACCGCAGCTACATTCGGGGCCAGGTGTCCCTGGAGAGGGAGCGTGTGGTGTCCGTGGGCACAGTTGACTCCTTCCGCGCCTGCTGAGCACCATAGCGGCTGCACTGTGTTATAGATCCTTACAATCACATTTCGATTTAATGTTTTAAGTTTCCTTTGGACTTTGGTTTCTGTTTGGGTCGTCCCCCCTTCCTTTTGGGGGGGGGGGGGCTGCCCTTTTTGATTTGTTCCTAAGTTAATTTGAGTTTGTTTACTCGTTGGGTATGTAAAAGAGGTACCCAGTCTGGTTCAGTAAATGATTCCAATCCCGCCCCTGGACTAAACTTCCTCTAAAGCATCCTGCTAATCACTCAGCTGCCCTTGAAGAGGTGAACACCGTCATGTTAAGAATTATTTTAAATGGGGTAAATTAGGTGCAGCTTGTATTTTCTAGAGGAGAAAGGTGAAACTGAGGATGATGAGTTCCATGAGCAGCTGAGAAAGAGTAGTTAGGCCAGAGTGAGGCCAGAATAACTAGGCTAGAGTATAATCTGGTCTATCTGGGCTGGTGTTTAGCATAGGGAGTGTCAGGCTGCATGTATGCATTACACTGTCATAGGCCTTGTGTGTGTCATAGCTACCTTTAAGGGGAAGCCGGATAAATCTAGGAAGTGGAAAAATGGAAGGGTATGATAATAGGGCTTAATGAAGAGGAATGGGAGGGAGCTCAATGGCAGTATTTACCCTGACATAAACTAATTGAACCTTCTCTGTCTTTAAATAGTGACCATGGGATGGATCTTTTACATCTGTCTAAGCAGTGGTACACTCCATCAATACTGCACTTGCACTGTTAGCTTGGATTGGGAGTGAAATCTGGGGCTTGAACTTTCATCTTTCTGAATTAGAGACAATAGTTCAGAGTGCGAATATCAGGCTTGCATGCAATTGGAGAGTTATCATTGGACCTAGGAAAACCATTCATCACCTTTCAGATCAAGGACTTGATTAGTTCATGCACTAGTGTCTGTTACATTGTATAATATTGATGAGGTACTTCACTCATTTTCTCTTAGTATGAAACAGCCACTGTTACTTTTGAGGGGGTGGGGTGGCAGTAGGGGAGCTACAAAGCTGAGGAGGCTGTCACAGGTAAAAAACGGCAGGCATCTGATGTAACAGGTGCAAGGACAGAATGGGTGTCCGTGGCCAAAGGTGTAGACAAATAGCCAACATGTTCTGACATAAGCAAGTGCAAGTTACAAGGGTATTATTTTCACAAGCATACAGGTTACCTAAAGAGGCTGTTATAAATTAGTGTTAAATAAAGGTGAGAGGTTCCCCAGGGAAATGGAGACAGTGGAGGAAGTGAGGCCATAGGCCATAATCTTACTGAGCTCCTTTTGTAACTTCAGTACACTCAAAGCACTCTGCAACTAATAAAGTGATTTAAAAGTTTAGGTATTGTTATCAACTCAGAAAAATGGAAACAAAATTATATTCAGCAAGGTCCCAAACAGAGCAATGTGATAATAACCAGATTTTGTTTCAGTGATCTTGGTTGAGGGGTAAATGTTGGGGAGGGTTCTGGGAATATTTTCCCTGCTGCAGTGGCTTGAGAGAGCATACACAGTCTCAGGTTAATGTTGCAATTGAAAATGGCACTTCTGACTATGCAGCACTCTTTCAGTAGGCAAAAAGCATTAGACCCTCAAGTCTCTGAAATGAGACTTGAACCCACAACTTCCTGTTTCAGAAGTAAAATACTAAACCACAGGCAGCATAGAGATAATTGCAACACCCCATTAATTCAGTGAATATTACACTGTGTAACTGTCAGAATCCAAAAGCTAAGAAGAGGTATTTATAAATGTCTGCAAAATGATTTATTGCTCTTTCAAAGATTGTGGCTTTAAGTTGTACTCTTCCTCTCTCTGGAAGGCATTGATTCATACAGGGGTACAACTGCCATAAACTGCTTATGTGCCACCACAAGTTGTAGAGATACCGGCATCAGACTGGGGTAAACACAGTAAGAAGTCTGACAACACCAGGTTTAAGTCCAACGATTTGTTTGATACTAATTCACAAGCTTTCAAGGCTATCCTCTTTGTCACCTGATGAAGAGGATAGCCCTAAAAGCTTGCGAGTTTACTATCAAGTAAATCAGTTGGACTTAAACCTGGTGTTGTCAGACTTCTTACAGAGTCCACCACAAGTTGCCAGCCCTCTGTGTGTGCCATGTGGTGAGTGTTGCCTCAATATTTGTCCAAAGTTGATAGTGCATCAGGTGTGCAATTAGATGATCAAACAATTCAGATACTTCAAATTTCTGGTACTAAGTGCAGTGACAGCAAACAGAGATAGTGACAGGCAGACAGAGATAGTGACAGGCAGACGGAGACAGTGACAGGCAGATGGAGACAGTGAAAGGCAGATGGAAACAGTGACAGGCAGACAAAGAAAGTGACAAGCAGGCAGAGACAGTGACAGGCAGATGAAGACAGTGACAGGCAGAGGGAGACAGTGACAGGCAGACGGAAGCAGTGACAGGCAGACGGAGGCAGTGACAGGCAGACGGAGACACTGACAGGCAGATGGAGACAGTGACAAGCAGTTGGAGACAGTGACAGGCAGATGGAAGCAGTGACAGGCAGATGGAGACAGTGACAGGCAGACAGAGGCAGCGACAAGCAATGATAGGCAGGCAGAGACAATGACAGGCAGACAGAGACAGCCTGTAAGCAATGCCAAAAGGTTTACTTTTTGGGCATCCCGCATGATATGCCCTCTTCCATGGCATTAGTTACCCACATCAGTGTCTCAATCTACACTGGACAAGGGAGCTGATCTTGCAGGGCGGAGCAGGGGTGTGCAGAGAGTGGGTTATACAGAGGCACCAGGATAGTAGCAGTAATTAGTTACAGAGTTATACTGAGAGGCCTGACATGTCTGGAACAGAGAAGGTTAACAAGAGATTTCAGTACGTTGCTTTTAAATAAGGAGTTTTGACAGTGACAAAGAGTCATCAATTCATGACAATCATTACAAGAGTGAAGAGAGACAGGAGAAGAAACATCTTTACTTTGAGAGGTGTTGAATACAGCATTATTTATTATAGGGAGTGAATCAGAATAGCATTTTTAAGGAATTCCTGAGAGAAACACTGCGGCAACAGGATATGGCAGAGAGCAGGGCAGTGAAAATAGTTTGGACGAGCAGAGAGTTAGAGCAGACATGATGATAGAATAGTCCTGTAGTACTGCATTCTGCAGTCTCTCCTCTCCTCAATAAATGGTATGCTTTGACTGTGTAGTGCGCAAGAAACAATACTCTTCACAGTATGCTAATACATATGACAATAATAAATCAAATGATATCAAAAGGATATATACATTCCATGCGATATCCATGTCTGTGGTTCCAGAATGTCCCCTTTTATTGAGCTTTCTTCACCATTCCATAAAAAAATCAGGATGGTTAGCTCAAGATCACAAGGCCATTCAGTCTGTTGTGTTCAGCTCTCTGCACAAGTGGTCCCACTCCCCTGCACTTTCTCCATAACCCTACAGTTATCTACAGTTGCTGTCCAATTCCCTTTGGAAGTCAGAGTTGAATTTACCTCCACCATCACCACAGCCTCAGGTAGCGCAGTCAGATCCTAACCATTTGCTGCACATTTGGATATTGAGTGAACTGGCCAGTTCCTACCCAGCCAACCTCCTTCCTTCCTACAGCCCCCAAGTTCATTTTCTTCCCTATTCCGCTCACATTTTGGTAGGGACAGCAGGGTGGGAGGAAGCTACTGACCATGTGGTTGACTTTGTACTTCCAGTGGCTCTAAAGAGTCTGGAAAAGACTGCAGGAACCTGAATAATTAAATAGCTGAAAATGGAGTGAAAATGCCAGGGATACATGTTCAGTTGAACCAATGATGTAGGGTCCCATTTTGTTAAGTTTCTTGGTATGTACAATAACTGGTTTTGTTTTTGATATGTAAATAAAACATTTTTCTATCTCACTTCTGGTTCTTTTGCAAATAACCTTAAATCTGTGTTCGCTGGTTTTCAACACCTCCAGCAATTAGAACGTCCTCTCTTATCTATTCCACCAATCAGAAGTGTCTCTCATCTGCACCAATCAAAATAGTGTCTTCCTAATTACTCCACCAATCAGAACAGTTGTTCACTATCCCACCAATCAGAACAGTTTCTATCTACTCTGTTGAGGCTCCTTATGAAAGTGAACGCTTCTATGGAATCTATGCATCCTTTTGACATGATTTGATTTATTATTGTCACATGTATTAGTATACTGTGAAGAGTGTTGTTTCTTGCGCGCTATACAGACAAAGCATATCATTTATCGAGAAGGAAAGAGAGTGTATAGAATGTAGTGTTACAGACATAGTTAGGGTATAGAGAAAGATCAACTTAGTGCGAGATTGATTAGGTCCATTCAAAAGGCTGATGGCAGCAGGGAATAATTAAAGCATTGTTAGAAAGTTTAAAAGAGTTAGAAGTATAGAATGAGAGTAAACAATTGAATTAGAAGTATGCTGGGCACAGCTTGTAAGAAGTTGCCTCGATCTAGCGCCATTTTGGAAATAGTTTTTGTAAGGAGAGCAACCCCAACTTCAACCAATTCATAAAACCAAAGTCCCTTATCAAACTTTGATGGATCTTGCCTGATCTGTGCTTCGACTCAATACCCTGATGTTTAATACCTTTACCCGACAGAAATCAATCATTCTCAGTTAATTTATATTTTGCTGTTGGAATGGGGTGCATTGCTGACAGCTCCAGCACTGTTGCCCATCCCTAATTGTCCATGAGAAAGTAATGGTGAACTTTGTTGAACCCGTGACTTATTGGCTTTCTGAGGAGGAAGTTCCAGATTTCTACTACATTTTTGTACAAAGAAAGAGCTTCCTGATGTTACCTGTCAATGACCTGGCTCTCATTTTAAGCTTAACTCACCTCCACCCCTACTCCCACCCCCTCCCCCACAAGGTGCTCCAAATCTACACTTATTAATTCTTTTAATACCTTACAAAATGTGAATAAGACTCTCCCCTCCCCCACAAAGAAAAATTTCCTATATGCAAAAGAAAGACAGGCTCAGCCTTGACGGTATAGCCTTGGTTTCACTGCGACACATTTTAGCTGTACTCACTCCAGTGTTTGGATTATGTATTTAAATGGGGCTCAGGCCCCCAAATCTCTGGCCCCGAGGTGATGGACTATGCACAAAGCTAATCCGTCCAGAAAGTGTTAAAAGTATCCTGCTGCTTCTTAGCTGCAGATTGCTACGGTTGATAAAGGTTCTTTCATTCAGTAGTGTTCCACTTGAAATAACATTCAATAAATTAACAGTCCGATTTAATTCCATAAATAGTTTCACTGTCTCGTGACAAAGGGAACATTGTGTCTTGTGCTAAAGGAAAGGTGAGGTGGTGGGAAAATCAGGATAACCGGCCTCCAATTCAAACAGGGGCTGGCGACGGAACAGAACAGTTTGTGTGTAACACCCACTGTGCCCCCTCTGACATCACAGCAGGTCGTGACCTCGAGCCATCGAGAAGGGGGTTACAAGCCAGAATTTCCAAACCTGCTTCCAGCTCACTCACAGAGAACATCAACTTATAGGGAGTAGATTTTCACCTTTGTCACGTGCGTGGACATTTTGAAAACCAACTTTCTTTATTTCCTAATTTGTTCATTGGCTGGCACCATCACTGGGACTATTTGTATCTTCATCCCAAAAATCACTCAACTGATCCCTTCCTTCCACTTATCCACTGCTGAAATCCTCATCTATTGTCATGTACTCTTGACTGACTTCCCACATTCCATCTTCCCATAGGGAACTCTCCCAAATTCTGCTGTTTGTCTCCAAACTCCCTCTCACTCATCATACTCTGTGCTTCTGAACCTGGCTCCCTGTCCTTCAGCACCTCAGTTTTAAATTAATCTGTGGCTTCATCCTGCTCTCTCTCTCTCTCTCTCTGTCCATTTCATTACCTTCAGCCCCTGCCTTCCTGGCCTCTTGTACATCCTGATTTTAATCTCTCCACCATTGGCAGTCATACCTTCAGATGCTTGAGACTTAAGGTATGGAATTCCCTCCCTAAAGCTCTTTACCTCTTGCCTCTGCTTTAAGTTATTCCTTCAAACCTCCTATTTGACCAAATCTTTGTGGCGCAGAGACTAATTTTGTCTGAAAACATGCTAGCGGAGTGTTTTAAAGTGCATGTATTATGTTAAATGTTCCATTTTTTTATGGAAAAGCTTTATGCCTTTTTGAATTCAGTGGGAGTTTGGGGAACCCTGATAGTTTTCTAATGACAATATTTTGGTCCATGAAAGCAAACTTGCCACCAAATCAGCACTCTGTTTTCCCACAATTTAACTTGTGATTATTTAAAATTTGGTATTCTTGTGTTTGTCCTGATGAGTGCAAGATATAAAGTTTCATTAACATGTCTCTCTTTTCAGAAATATTCACTTTTGAACTAGCAAGTGATTCTTTACTGGTTTCATTTCTTTTACCAACCTATTTCTCGTAGAAAGATTCTTATTTGGGCATCTCTTTTTCAAGATGTAAATTCCTGGGTCATGTGTATCTTTTTTCATAACTGAGACTCTGACACTGGCTCCAGTTTCTTTTCTGTCTCCTGTTGGCTGTCTAACTGAAACAAGGGTGAAAATCGGATGCAGTTCTGCAGCCGTCTCTATATCTCCCTGAAGCAGCACTGATCACAGATTTCACCAAAGTATCAGCAAAATCCAAGAAAAATATGGAGTGTGTAGAGAGTGGGTTATACTGTGGGCAAACTGATGTTGTAATAGCCTCGTTCTGGCTAATTGTACCGGGTGTAATATAACTCACCTATACGGCACAGTAGCACAGTGGTTAGCACTGCTACTTTACAACTTCGTGGCCTGGGTTTGATTCTCAGCTCAGGTCACTGTCTGTGTGGAGTTTGCACATTCTCCTCATGTCTGTGTGGGTTTTCTCCAGGTGCTTGGTTTCCTCCCATTGTCCAAAGATGTGTGGATTCGGTTGATTGGCTATGCTAAAATTACCCCTTAGTGTCCTGAGATGCATCATTAGAGAGATTAGTGGGTAAAATATGTAGGGATATGGGGGTAGGGATTGTGGTCAGTGCAGACTCAGTAGGCTGAATGGCCTCTTTCTGTACTGTAGAGTTTCTGTGAAACTCGCAGAGTGGTTGCAGCTGCTAACTCACAGCACCAAGGACCAAGTTTGATTTCCAGCTTGGGTCACTGTCAGTGCCTTGTCTGCAATTCCCCTGTGTCTGAGTGGGTTTCCTCTGGGTGTTCCAGTTTTCTCTCATAATCCAGAAGACATGCTGATTAAGTGCATTGGCTGTGCTAAATTCTCTCTCAGTGAACATGAACAGGTGCTGGAGTGTGGCGAATAGAGGATTTTCACAGTAACTTTATTACATGTTAATGTCAGTCTATTTGTGACACTAATAAATAAACTTAAACTTAACTCCAACAATAGACTTCAACAATTCCTTTCTGGAACACTAATGTAACCAAGGGGTTAAATTACCTCTTCCTGTTCCTATGTGCTTCTTCTCACTTGTCCGTAGGTGGCAGCAGTGCTCCATTTATTTCCTGGTTTCATTGAGAACTGCAAAGACATTTGTGACGGAATTGAATTATTTAAAACTATGGATAAAAGAAACTGGGGTTGGTGAGAGGTCGGGAGGGCAACAGTCAAACTTTGTCGCAGCTCCAAATCCTTTTACCTCAGTTTCCCAGGAGGAATAACCAAAGTAGTGTTCCCAAGGCTGTGTGGCCAAGTCCCACTCTGATGGCTTATGCACAGAGATGAGACTGACAGTCGCAGAGCTGTGCTGAGGAGTGCTGCACTGTCAGAGATAGCATCTTTTCAATGAGAAACTAAGGCCCTATCTGTCCTCCTGAATATGTGTAAAATAACCCATAATTTCGAAGATGAGCAGGGTAGTTTGTCGTTGAATCCTGGCTAATATTTATTCTTCAACTAAGATCACCATGGAATAAATAATTCAGTAGTGATTATATTGATGCTGCTGCTTTTCCTGCATTATACCAATTTACCAGTGTCTACAGTGTCTATTTAATGGGCTGTAAGATGATTTGCAATAATCTGATGTCATGAAAGACGCTATAAAAATGCAAGTTTTTTCCCTCCTTGCATACAATTTCCCACATCCTTCTGCTGTCTTTGCCTGGTAGCCTTGCTTCATGTTAGCCACCTATTCATCACAGAGGGCATCACAGTCCTGTGCAGTCTCAGTAATACTTGTTAAGAATGTCAAATCAGCTTTATAAATGCAACTTGTTGTCGGCAGTGGGATTAATTTTAGATTGCTCTAGCAAAGATCTGACACAAATATGATGGGCCAGAATACCTCCTAGAAGGACTCTGTAAAATTGAAAAGCACAAAGCACAAGATGCTGCTGCAGTGAATGAAGCTATTTCACTCTCTGCAGTAAAACAGACAGCACTGAGATATTTCACATTATTCTTAAACTAAAGACCAGAAGAAACAGAATCTATTTTTATTTCTCTAATTAATAATTGTGATTTATTTATTACTCCAGATCAGAGATTTATGAGTTCTTCAGTTATTACTGGAGTCAGAGATCATCAACTACAATGATTTTCTCATTCCATTTATCTCCCAAGATTAACCAGTTATTACAATGGGATCAGTGGGTGGGTGTGTGGGGAGTGAGGGGAGAGGGTGAGGATGGGGATAAGGGTGGGGGTGGAGGGTGTGGGGGTGGGGAGTGAGGGGAGGGGATGAGGATGAAGGTGTGAGAGGATAAAGGTGTTGGGTGGGATTGGTGTGAATGTGAGGACTGGGTGTGTAGGCGTGAGTATGTATGGGTATGTGGGGGGAGGTGAGTGTGTCACTGAGTATGGGTGTTTGAGTTTTAGAGGTGAGAGTGTGGATGTGTAGGTTTGAGGGTGTGGGGGATGTCTATGTGAGTGATCATGTGGATGAATGAGTGTGAGTGATTGGGTGTGGAAATATGAGTGTCTGTGTGTGTGTGTGTGTGTGTTAGGGTTAGCGTGTGTGTGTGTGGTGGGCATATGTGTACATGGATATGGGTATGTGGTTGGATGTGGGTAGATGGTTGTGCGAGTATGTGTGTGTGAGTGGGTGTGTGTGGGTGTGGGTATGAGAGTGAGTGTTGTGTGTGTGTAAGTGAGTGTGAGTGGATGTGTGTATGAATGTGAGTTGGTGTGTGAATGTATGAGAGAGTGTGTATGTGTGTGTGATGGTGAGTGTGAATGTATTGGTGTGTGCATGAATTCATTGTTAGAAGTGTTATCTTTTGCTATTTACTCTCTCTGAACAGATTCTGTTGCATTATATCAGCAAGCTGGTCTGATGCTCTGGCCAATATTTACAAAATGGTTCAAAAATACAGGATTGATCTATTCGCTTGTTGCTGCGTGGGAGATTTTGCTGTACTTCCATTATCTGCTACATTTCCTACACAAAGCCAGTATTCCAAAGGCTCACCCCATTGATTGTGAAATATTTTGGGACATGTAACTAGCACTATAGAAATGCAAGTTCTTCCTGCCAGTGTTTGTGAAGAAGGATTCATGGTGATTGTGAGGAAGAAAGCAGGAATCTGACACAGAGATAGGTTGAGGGAGTTAGGTCTCTTCTCCCTGGAGAGACGAAGGTTGAAAGGCGACCTGATAGAGGTTTATAAAATGTTGAGAGGAATAGATAGGGTGGATTCTCAGAGGCTATTTCCCAGGGCTAAAATGGTCACTACGAGAGGACACAGGTTGAAGGTGCTGGGAAGCAAGTACAGAGGAGATAAGAACGTAAGAACATAAGAAATAGGAGCAGGAGTCGGCCATCCAGCCCCTCGAGCCTGCCCCGCCATTCAGTAAGATCATGGCTGATCTGTAGTGGTTCAGTACCACTTTCCCACTTTCTCCCCGTAACCCTTAATTCCCTTGTCAATTAAAAACCTATCCACTCTTGACTTGAACATATTCAGCGAGGAAGCCTCCACCACCTCATCAGACAGAGAATTCCAAAGATTCACCACCCTCTGCGTGAAGAAACCCCTCCGCAACTCCGAACTGAACCGCTCCCCCTAATCTTGAGGCTGTGCCCTCTAGCCCTGCTATCTTTGTTAAGCGGGAAGAGTCTTTCAACCTCTACCCTATCCATCCTGTTCATTACCTTATATGTTTCTATAAGATCCCCTCTCAGCCTTCTAAACTCCAAAGAGTACAAACCTAGCCCATTCAGTCTCTTCTCATAATCCGACGCCCTTGTCTCCAGTATCAGCCTAGTAAACCTTCTCTGCACCCCCTCCAAGGCCAATATATCTTTCCTCGAATGCAGAGACCAAAACTGCACACAGTACTCCAGCTGCGGCCTCACCAGCACCCTATACAGCTGCAACAGGACCGCCCTACTTCTATATTCTATCCCCCTAGCTATAAAGGCCAACATGTTAGGGGTAAGTTTTTCACTCAGAGGGTGGTGAGTGAATGAAATCAGCTGCTGTCGGTGGTCGTGGAGGCGAACTCGCTGGGGTCTTTTAAAAGACTTCTGGATGAGTACATGGGGATTAAATGGGATTGGGAGTTACAGGTAGTTCTATGGTCTAGTAGGTATGGATATGTTGTGGGCCAAAGGGCCTGTTTGTGCTGTAGTGCTCTATGATCTATGTTCTACATGCAGTCTACACCCATAAATTGTTAGAGAAACAGTTACAGGATTTTGATTCAGTGACAGTGAAGGAACAGCAATATATCTCCATATCAGAGTGACCTGTCCAGAGGGTGGTGTTCCCATACACACGTTGTCCTTGTCCTTCTAGGTGACAGAGATAGATGTTTGAAAGGTGTTGTCAAAGGAGCTCTGATGAGTTGTTGCAATGTATCTTATAGATGGTACACATCTATAAGCTGCCACTGTGCTTTGATGGTCAGGAGAGTGAATATTTAAGATGGCGGATGGGGTGCCAAACAAATGGGCTGCTTTGTCCTGGATGGTTTTGAGCTTCTTGAGTGTTATTGGAGCCGCACTCATCCAGACAAGTGGACAATACTCCTATAATTCGCTCTGAGGTAGCTACTATTCCATATAAAAACCACCCAAACCCCAAAATTTACTAAATCTTATTAGAAAAATCATTTGTTTTGAGTTTGTTTGGAGTAAGTATAAAAAAACAAGTGCACAGATATGATTACAAAACTGGAATCTAATCAATGGGTTCAGGGTGGTTTATATATTGAATAACAGATACCCGAGAGTGAGTTACAGACTAGAATCTAATCGAACGGTTCAGTATTTTGTTTAACATAATAACAGATATCTGGGAGTGAATTGCATAAGAGACTGGAAGATTGCATAATTTAGGCTCAATTTCCATGGAATATAGAAGTTAAGGAGAGATCTAACAGAGGTATTAAGATGATTAAATGATTTAATCGTGTAGTTAATGAGAAACTATTTCCTTGGGGTGGGAGGGGGCGTGTCAAGAAAAAGGGTCATCACCTTAAAATCAAATCTGAGTCAAACCCTTTGGGAGTGGTGCCAGGCAGCATTCCCTTTGCACTATAAGAGAGAAAATGTGGAACTCTCTTCCTCAGAAATCTACAGCTCATTGGTGTTCGGGTAAAGATCAGCCATGATCTATAGAATACGGGACAGGATTGAGGAGCCAAATAGCTTCACCCTATAGTTTGTGCCCTTTGCTCGCTTTTGAAGTGAAGAATTACTTCAATTTTGAAGCCAAATTATGAACATATCAAAAGCAGCATCATCTGAGCTTGAGGCAAAGTGAGGAGGAGGGATGGATGAGGGGCAGAGAGGGGGTGTGGGGGGAGCGGGGAATGTGATGGGAGAGGTGTGTGAGTAGGGAGAGGAGAGTATGAGGGGGCAGAGGGGGCCATGGCGGGGAGAGTGTAATGTGTTGTGGGGGGTGAGGAGGAGGTGGTGGTATGTGGGGAGGAGAAAAGGGTGTGTGGGAGGGGAAGGGGATGTGTGGGGGAGAGAGGGGTGTGGGGGGGAGAGGGGTGAGGTCGAGTGAGGGGGAAGAGGAGTAAAACAGGATGAGGGGTGAAGTAGAGTGAGCGAATGAAACAGAATGTGGGCCCTTCTGGCTAGTCTGTGCAGAAATCTGAAACCTCCAAGGTGAAAGGACAATGCTTCAACCAATTGGCTCTCTCAAAACTACCCACAAGCAGGTTACCATGGAGGAGACTGGTTCTAGCCCTCCTCCAGCAAAAAAATAATTGAGGGGGAAATGTTTCACATATGAAACTGGAAAGCTGCAAAAGAGAACAGTGAATCCAGACCCTCAGCAGTAATTCCCTCTGCCTCCCGAATGGTTTCAAAAGGCTGAGGGAGATCTCTGTTCTATAAATCACACAGATGTTGGAGATGGCAAAACAGCTCCGAAAATAAGAATCCATAAATATGTCAGTTTGAAATACAGTTCCACGAAATTAGTTTTTGATGAGTTTAAATTTCACTGGCTGTTTTTGGAAAGGATGAGATTGTGTATCAAGCACTCTGCACTGCCTCAGCATTTACCTCTCTCCCCCCCACCTCCTCCCCCATACGACATCCCACTCACCCTAAGACCGTAACAACATCTATCTCATTCCCGTTGACCTCCCCCGCACACATTCCCTGTTAACAGGAATGCCAACTGATTCCACACAACATTCCCACTGACAAAGTAAACTGTCCCAACGGGGAAAATTAAACAGTCCTGGGATCTTTTCTCTATAAATTAGTCACTAATTAATCCAATAGGGGAATGCAAAGAAACTCCTTTATCCAGAGAGTGCTGAGAGCTGATTACCACAGGCAGTGGGGTTTGAGATGTTTATAAATAGAAGTTGGATAAACAGGTGATGGAGGAAGGAGTGGAAGGATACACTGATATGGTGAATGGCGAATAAAAACCAGCATAGAGAAAATGGGCCCAATGGCTTGTTTCTGTTATCTACCTTCTCTGTAAATAGTCTTTTTCTTCCTCCAATTTTTCTTATAATTACTAACCAAAAGTTTTTAAAAATTCTATTTCTCCCAATGGTGTTTCTCCCAGCTTTTGTTCATTCACCTTGGAAATGAATCCTTAATTTCTGGAAATTCCAATCCTGGAGAAGTTGGTATCTTTTATGTGACCAAATGCATTCGATTAGCATCGCCGTTTACAGGGAAACTGATTGATAAAAACATAGCGGCCAAGGAAGGAACACAGTCAAAAGTACCTGAGATCAGGACACAAGCCTTGGCCATCAATGTTAATAACAGGCTCTGGTTCCAGCTCTCTCTCACACACAGACAAATCTCATCACACTAACTTGCTGAAACCAGAAGCAGGAATTCTTGGAGATCTGGAGTTGCCTTTAGGAAGTTGCCAGAGTTTTTTGGTTGCTAATGATCCTTTTCACAGATAGTGGAACAAATCTGGAAAAGTTTCAGATCCTTGGGTGTTTTCGTCCATAGATTCAGCTGATCCCAGAAGTTGTTTCCTCTCCACTCTACCCCATTTCACCCACTTAGTATTCCATCCCACCCCCTTCTGCATACCCTCCCATCTCCACTTAAACACTCCCCCACCCACTCCCTCCTCATCCAACCCATCCTCCCTCTTACCTTCCCACCCCTGTTCCCACCTCCCTTTCGACTGTCCTTCTCACCCTCTCTCCAATCCTGCCCATCCTCCAACTCCTCCTTCCCTTCACCTCCTCCCACTTTCCCTCTTAACTCAGTATCCTCTCCAGCTCCTCTCCCTTTCTTCCTCATCTCTTTCAATGGAAGCATTATGGGTCTTAGGTTTTCCAGAAAGGTTGGGATTCAAGCTCAGTGTCCATCATGGAGGAATATTCAAAACAATTCAAATTCAAACATGAGAAATAGCACCATGAATCTGGGTCATGGACAGGGATGTGCCCTGCCAGCAGAGGAGAAGACAGCGAGCAAATAGAAGGAAGGTTATCATACTTGGATAATGCTGGTGCCAATCAGAATATTATGAATACAAAATCCAAACTGAGATTCCCATTTTAACAAAGAGAAAGCTGCATTATTGGGGGTGTCACAATCCATGTTAACTGAGGCACTATTTGGAAGAAGAGGATGGGAGCTCTCTCCAGTGTCCCAGCCAACGTCAGTGCCTCAACTAATATCACTAAATAGATTATCTGGTTGTTATTACGTTGCTGTGTGTGGAATCTCCCTGCTCAAGTCAACACTTCCAGAGCTGTCATCCTAACTACTTGTTGTACCCGCATATTACCTTTAATGTTCTTGTTACCTTTCCGTAATTCCCCCATCCCTCTGAATTTCAATATTTAATCATCTCTCTCCTTTAAAAAATAATCTGCTTTTCTTTCTATCAATGTGATCATTTTAATTTCCCCTGGATTATACTGTATCTACTAACATATTGTTCAATCACCTCTTCATATCACTTGCATATTCTTTCCAGTTTCCAGTGGCACTGAATTTTGTATATCAGTGTTATATTGTACTGGTCCACTTATGTAAATGTATGGGAATAGGGATGTTTTCCTACAATTGTACAGAGCATTCGTGAGGCCATACTTGAAGTATTGTGTGCAATTTTGTGTCCTTATCTGAGGAAGGATATCCTTGCTTTAGAGGGAGCACAGTAAAGGTTGATTCCTGGATTGGCAGGTCTGTCATATGAGGAGAAACTAAGTCACTTAGAGTTTAGAAGAGCGAGAGGGGATCTCATAGAAACTTAAATTCTAACAGGGTTAGACTAGGTAGATATAAAAAGAATGTTCCCAATGGTGGCGGAGTCCAGAACTAGGGGTCATAGTTTGAGAATAAGAACACAAGAACTAGGAGCAGGAGTACAAAGAACAAAGAACAAAACAGCATGGGAAACAGGCCCTTCAGCCCAACGAGCCCGCGCCGCCACCCAATGTTCCCACCTCTACCCGCAATCCCTGTCCATGTTTATAGATCTATGGATTAAAAACCAAATTTGTGACAATTTACGGAGAATTTGTTTTGCCAATTAGCCTAAGAGCACATCTTTGGGATGTGGGAGGAAACCGGAGCACCTGGAAAAAACCCACACAAGCACGGGCCATGTATCTGCACAGCACAGCGATAGTCACTGAGCTGTCGTATTGCCCATCAAATGGTCCAAGTCAAGCGTACACTAACGACGTGAAGCATTAGGATATTCTCGAAAAAAATCCAAGAGCAGCTCTCTCACGACCCGTCGCGTGTATGCCCCTTGTTAGACAACAAGATGGACCAAAGCACCTGTAGGATAAAAACAAGTAAATCAATATCATCATCTGTTTACACACTTTCCAGGGACTCCCAAGGCTCATGATATCTATTTTAAATCAGTTTTCTATATCCCTCCATTCCCATTCTGTTCATGTGTCCATCTAAGTATTTCTTAAATATCTCCAGAGTACCTGCCTCCACCACTTTACTTGGCAGCGCATTCCATACCCTCACCACCTTCTGTGTGAAAAAACTCCCTCTAGCATCCAAATTATACCTTACCCCCCTCACCCTAAGCCCATGATCCCTCGTGCTATTAGAGTCCATCCTAGGAAAAAGCTTAACCCTGTTTACTCTATCTATACCCCTCATAATCTTGTACAGCTCTATTAGATCTTCTCTAAGTCTACATCTTTCTAAGGAAAACAGTCCCAATTTGCCTAACCTCTCCTCGTAACTCAGACCTTCCATACCAGGCAGCATCCTGGTAAACCTCCTCTGCACTCTCTCCAGAGTCTCCACATCCTTCCGGTAGTAGGGCGACCAGAACTGAACGCAGTATTCCAAATGAGGTCTAACCAATGTTTTACACAATTGCAACATTAAAGGCCAGCTCTTGTACTCTATACCCCTTCCTATAAAGACTAACATACTGTATGCTTTCTTCACAACCTTCTCCACTTGCTCTGCTACTTTCAGAGACTTGTTCACCTGCACCCCCAGGTCCCTCTGCGTTTCTATACTCTTAATAGGTCTACCCTTTATCATATACCTCCCCACTGCATTCTTTCTCCCGAAATGCATCACCTCACATTTATCAGGATTGAATTCCATCTGCCATCTGTCTGCCAAAGCTACCAGCCTATCTATATTCTGCTGCATCGCCTGACAATGTTCCTCACTATCCGCAAGTCCAGCCATCTTTGTATCGTCTGCAAACTTGCTGATCACTCCACTTACTCCCTCTTCCAAATCATTTATATATATTACAAATAGAAGAGGTCCCAGTACTGAGTCCTGTGGCACACCACTAGTGACCGACCTCCAGCTAGAAAAACACCCTTCCATTATTGCTCTCTGTCTCCTATTACCAAGCCAGTTACTTATCCATCTCGCTACCTGTCCTTGTATCCCATTAGCCTTGACCTTCTCAACTAACCTCCCATGAGGGACTTTCTGCCCCTTGAGTCTGCTCTGTCATTGAATAAGATCATGGTTAATAAGGGATAAACCTTTTCAAAGTGAGGTGAGGAGAGACAGTGGTGAATGTGTGGAATTCACTACCACCGTATGTAGTTGAGGCCAAAACATTATCTGATTTCAAGAAGAAATTTGATATAGTTCTTGGGGCTAAAGGGATCAAGGGATATGGAGCGGGGTGGGGGGAACAGGATATTGAATTCAATGATCAGCCATAATCAAAATGAATAGTGGAGCAGGCTTGAAGGGCCAAATGGTCTCCTCCTGCTCTAGTTTCTATGTTCCTATGTTAAGTCATTACAAATAGCTGAGGCTCAGGCACTGAACTTCACAATGCTTCATTAGTTCCACAATGCCATCCCCAAAATATCCATTTATTCCTACTCTTTGTTTTCTGTTCCTTAGCCAACCTTCAATCCATGTCAATAGTTATGCCAGTTCTGACCATGTGTAATAACCACGTGTATAGAAGTTTAATGAAAGTTTTTGGAAAATCCAAATATACCACAAAAACTGATTTCTCCTATTGACACTGCTGGTTACACTTTAATCTATGGATTTCACAAGCACTGACTCTTACTTGGATACGGGTTCTGTGAGTTATTTATTCTCAAATTCTTTAATATTAGAACGGATAGCTGGTTCAGGAGCTGTGTCGCATTGCTCATGTAGTTATACTACTTTATACATACCATTTACAGCGCAGTATCAGCCTAGTTGATTCATGTTGGTGCTTATGCTCCGTACAAGCCTCCTCTCATCATCTCACAGCACCAGGACTTTTCCTTTGACTCCTTTCTTCTTCATGGGCTTATCAAGCCTCCCCTTAACTATATTGATACTATTCACCTCAACCACTGCCTGTTACAGAGAGTTCCATATTCTCACCAATCTCTGGATAAAGATGTTTCTCCTGAATTCCTGATTGAATTTACTAGTGACCATCTTACATTTATAATTTCTAGTTCTGAACACCCCCACAGTGGCATCCCAGAAATGTGTCTCAGGCAGGTATCAGATAAACTCTTAAAATTCTCATGGCATCCCTCCCTCAGGCCCCATCATCAGATATACTGGTTAAGCAGTTACATTCTATGGGATCTTGCTCTGTAAACATTGTATTTGTCAGCATAACTCGTGACAAATTCAAACCCTGTGACCTCCATTTCTCCCTCTCCCCCAACACCTTGTTGCCCTCCAGATGCCTTTCCTACTGTTGTTCTCCATCCCCCACCTTGATCCCTGCCACTCCTCTTTCTTTTGGTTCCTGGCACTTAATTCCAGACAGCTACCTGCAATGCCTCTTCTGATCACTGCAGTGCTGCTCCTGGAAAGGCTGGAGACTTGATTGGCCAGTAGTTCTCCAAGGTGGGATTTCCTACTGATGACAAGCTGAAGGCATGCCTTTTACCAATCAATGTTTGTTAGAGTGTGAAATAGCAATGGGCTTGTTGATATTGCCATCCTAAAAAGTGACTAAAGGTTTGTTGTCACACCAACACCCATGCACACATAAACATGTTAAATCCACTGAGCTGTGTCTCTCATCCAATAGTTATCATCTATTGGGCGGAACTTTACTCATACTGTTTATAATCATGGGTAGGACCACTTACAGGTCAGGACATGCCCTTTGAAGAGTAATTTGCTAGCAGCAGTTAAGGATCTGAGAAATAACTGCAAGTTAAGTCTTGAGATGACACCATAACTAACACAACAGTAAACAGCGGGAGACAGCTACACCCAAATTCCTTTTCCACAAATATTCTGCATTATTGAACATTGGGTTCCAATCCTCTAACCCAATTGCACATATTATCCACTTTCCAATAGCCCCGAAACTCCTTAGATACACACTTTAAAACCTTAAAGTATTAACTCTGTTGCCAGACGCTGCCAGACCTGCTGAGTTTTTTCAACACTTTCTGTTTATATCTCCTTAAAACCACCTCTTTATCCAAGATTTTGGACACTTGCACCATATCTCCTTCTATAGCTCAGTATCAAATTTTTTTTGATAGCACGGCTAAGGATGTATTGGGATAATTTACTGCATTAAAGACACTATATAAATGCAAGGTTTTGTTGTTGAACTTTGTCGACACAAAATATGCCAGAAATGCAGTGACTCGGATTTCCCTCCATCCAATTTTGGAACTCTGAGACCAAGTGACACACGATTAGTCCCATTCCTGTTCAGAACAGTTTCTATTACAGTCGAGTTAATTCCATTGCTTGAATATGCCAGCTGCTTTTAAGGGCTCAGCTGTGGAGCGATGTTTACTGAGCCTCACAGAGAGAATGAGATGATTTCGCTGCAAAGACAAGATGGGGAGTTCTAATGAGGCTAAAGTACATAAGCCATCGAACACTCCTTAATTAGCAGGATTCTGTGACACATCCAAAGCTTGTCAGGTTAATTGATGGCATGCCAAGGCCCCTGGCCCCAGAGGTTCCATCCATCAGGAACCCAGCAGCCCTTTCTTCCATCTGCATTGTTAAGTCTGACCTGAATTGGTTCATTAAGATGTGAGCAGCTCTCACTCAAACCTAGATCTGTGTTAATCATTGCTCGGTTTATGAAGCAAGAAGCAAATGTCTGTGTAATATGGCACCTTAGCTGAAACCTAGTCTTTTTGCCTTATGGACCTAGGTTTAGGCAGGCAGACAGAGTCTGTACAGAACAAAGGTTAGGCTAGGACCACTGTACCAGAGCTAACACTGAACAACAACAACAACTTGCATTTATATAGCACAGGTAATGTAGTAAAACACCTCAAAGTGCTTCAGAGGAGCACAAGTCAAACAAAATTTGATGTAAGGAGACATTAGGACAGCTAACCAAAAGCTGGATCATAATGGTAGCATTTAAGGAGGAGAGTGAGGTACAAAGGTTTAAGGTGGGAATTCGAGACTAAGGTCCCAGGCAGCTAAAGGCATGGCCACTAATGATGGACTGAAGAAAATTGGAGATCATAATTAGCTAGATTTAGAGGAGTGCAAAATACTGAAAAGGGTTTTAAGGTTGGAGAAGATTTTAGAGATAGTGAGGTGAGGCCATAGTAGGATTTAAAAATGAAGGTCAGAATTTTATGCTTCCCAACCCCCTCCCAGTGAGTTCTGAAATGGTACAAGAGTATAAAATTACATGGACTGGATTCCTGCCAGGATTTTGGCTGCTCCAACCAGCCTGTAATTTTATGCTGGAGTAGGCAAGATTTCAGTACTGACAAAGAGTAATCCAGACTCGAAACGTTGCATCTATTCTCTCTCCACAAATGCTGTCAGACTTGCTGAGATCTTTACAGCATTTTCTGTTCCTGTTTCAGCTGGGAAGTCTGTTCTTGTTTCAATTAAGGCTCTTAAGTGGCCAATTAAGAGTCTTTTCCTGCCCAACCTCATTTTTAGGCTGACAGGCAGATGATAGATTGGAGTGGCGGGAGGGGAGGAAATTGAAATAATTTCAATCTCAGGCAGAAAAGTCCCTTTCTGATGGAGGGGGACCTCCCCATTGATTTGATTTAATTGATTTGTTATTGTCACGTGTATTAACAAACAGTGGAAAGTATTGTTTCTTGCATGCTATACAGACGGAGCACATCGTACATAGAGAAGGAAATGAGGGAGTGCAGAATGTAGTGTTACAGTCACACTTAGGGTGTAGAGAAAGATCATTGAGTCCAGTGACCTCCATTTCTCCCTCTCCCCCAACACCTTGTTGCCCTCCAGATGCCTTTCCTACTGTTGTTCTCCATCCCCCACCTTGATCCCTGCCACTCCTCTTTCTTTTGGTTCCTGGCACTTAATTCCAGACAGCTACCTGCAATGCCTCTTCTGATCACTGCAGTGCTGCTCCTGGAAAGGCTGGAGACTTGATTGGCCAGTAGTTCTCCAAGGTGGGATTTCCTACTGATGACAAGCTGAAGGCATGCCTTTTACCAATCAATGTTTGTTAGAGTGTGAAATGGCAATGGGCTTGTTGATATTGCCATCCTAAAAAGTGACTAAGGGTTTGTTGTCACACCAACACCCATGCACACATAAACATGTTAAATCCACTGAGCTGTGTCTCTCATCCAATAGTTATCATCTATTGGGCAGAACTTTACTCATACTGTTTATAATCATGGGTAGGACCACTTACAGGTCAGGACATGGTTAGCAGCTGCCCCAATAGGAGGAATCTCACATGACGGCACTCAGGACAGCAGATAGGTTTCCAAGGAAGGAAGCCTAACGGGAGCAGGGCTGCAATGCTGGACAGACGCTAATGTCACTGGGAGAATGGAGTGCTGCTGAATGAGAGTGCCTTAAAATGGAAGGGATGCAGACAACTGCTTAAATATTATGAAACAAGAATATCTGCAGCTCTTACAAAGGGGAGTGGGAGGGGTCAATGTGGGGGATGAGGAATGATGGTAGGGAAGGCCTGTGGGTCATGTGGGAGGGCAATCAGATGGTGGGGGATAGGTTGGGGGAGAAGGAGAAACAGAGGTCACCTTTCTGACTGAGATTGAAATTATTTCAATTCTCTCTCTCCACTCCCCCAAATCTATCATTCTGCCTAAAAATGAGGTTGGGCAGGAAAAAACTCTTAATTGGCCATTTAAGGACTTTTATGGGGACAAGGGCAAACTTCCCAGCTGAAACAGAAACGGAAAATGCTGGAAAATCTCAGCAGGTCTGACAGGGTGATAGGTGTGGAGGGGATAATACTCCACAGGAAGGGCACTGACTGAAGCTGTGGCCTTTAAAGTCCTGTGGTTTGTTCAATGAGCCAGTGAGAGAAGGCACCAGTGTCTGTCTGACCTATCGCCAGGGACCACCTCCTCAAGAGTCAGCTAGAGTGATGGGTGGTGGGTATAGCAGGCACTAGGGAGGGGTGGGGAGGTAGGCTTCTGAAACTATCACCTAAGTAAGTATTTGTTGGCCTAATTGGGTTGCCACTGTGATTAAAAGTTCTCCTGGAGTTTTCACAACATCACTTGCTCCCTGGCTCATTCCTGTGATGTGCAGCCTTCCTCCATCAATTGGAAAGCAAAATGACTCATTATCAAATGGAATGATTCTTTACTGGTGGACTAACATTTTTTAAAAATCCCATTTTTATATCTGAAAGTGGTTTGTTTAAAAAAAGTTATGAAGGAATATATTTTTAAATGTTTTGTCCAGGATCACATACATCCTGCAGGTCAATCTCCATTTTTTTGGAGATTCCTGGCCAATCCTGGAGGGTTGGCAACCCGAACTGCTCACCACTGCTGGGTGGGTCCCATTTCTTCTCATAAGTTTCTCTCTGGAGGCAGGGACATATTGGGAAGTCAACCCAAGCCCCACGTTTTTAAATTTCCCCTGCCACCCCCCCTTTCCCTGCCAACGCCCTGTCAAATGCTATCTCGAATTAGAGATGCCGGCGTTGGATTGGGGTAAACACAGTAAGAAGTCTGACAACACCAGTTTTAAATCCAGCCGATTTATTTGATAGTAAACTCGTAAGCTTTCGGCTCTATGGCCTTTGTGAGGCGAATTAGGTGTTCTTGGAGACCAGAACACTTCATTCGCCTGACGAAGGCCATAGAGCCGAAAGCTTACGAGTTTACTATGAAATAAATTGGTTGGATTTAAAACTGGTGTTGTCAAATGCTATCTCAGCAGGAATAATACAATTCTACCCAATCTCTCCTCTTCTCTCTTCATTCTCTTTTCTTTGCCCCTTTCTTTATTTGTGTCATTTCATTTTTACAGTTTTTCTTATTCCAAGTAGTATATAATATTAATCGAGAACTTATCACTGGAACCTTTTCCCTCCCCCAGTGTTCAGTCATGTGTATGATTACAATCTTGGGATTCAGTACAAAGACTTTCAGAATAAGAAGTTTCTCTTTCAAGACAGAGGTAAGGAGATTTTCTTTCTCTCAGAGGGCTGTTCACCTGTGGAACTTTCTTCCTGAGAAGCAGTGGAGATTGGGTCACTGAATTTATTCAAGGCAGAATAAAACAGATCTGTGATATGTAAGGGAGACAAGGGTTCTGGGGCAGTGGGGGGCAGGCAGAAAAGAGGATTTGAGGCCACAATCAAATCAGCCTTCTTACTGAATGACAGAGCAGGCTCAAAGTGCCACAGGACTTACTCCTGCTCCCATGTCCTATGTTCCTATGAACGCACATTCTAACCTGTAAATTTTACACCAAATGTGGGAGAGCTGGTCAATGGGGAATGTAGCTATTTTTCTGTTTAAGAGTGTTTGGGAGATGTTTGAACTGAATTCTGGATCATATCTGCAACCTGGACAAGGATGTATCAAACACAAAGCTAGAGATCTGTGAAGTAAAAATGGGGAGGCTGTGATGTAGTAGTATTGTCACTGGGCTGAAAATCTAGAGGACCAGAGTAATACTTTGAGAACCTGGGTTCGAATCCCAATGTGACAGATGGTGAAATTTGAACTGAACAAAAATTTGGAATGGAAAATTTAATGCTGACCATGAAATCATTGTCTATTGTTATTAAAACCCACCTGGTTTACTGATGTCTTTTAGGGAAGGAAATCTGCGGTCTTCACCTACTCTTCTACATGTGATGCCAGAACTGCCAATGCTGTTGACTCTTAACTGCTCTTTGAAATGGCGTGGCAAACTACTCAGTTCAGGGGGCAATTAGAAATGGGCACTACATACTGGCCAAGCCAGAAACTCCCACATCCCTGAAAAGAATAAGGGAGGACCTCTTCAAAGTGGACAAATTATAAGTCATATAGATAGGATCAATAGGAAGAAACTTCTCCCCTTATTAGAGAGGTCAATAACTAAGTGGTATAGATTTCAGATCAGGAGCAAGATATTTAGAGAGGATTTGAGGGAAAACCTTTTCACCCACAGGATGATAGAAGTCAGAAACTCACTGCCTGAAAGGGTGGTGAAGGAGGTAACTCTCACAACTTTTAAGAAGCATTTAGATGAGCACTAAGTGCTGGAAAATGGGTTTAGAATAGATAGGTATTTGATGGCTGGCACAAACATGATGGGCCAAAGGGCCTCTTTCTGTGCTGTAAAACTCTATAGGCAGAATTTTTCAATGCCGCCTGCCACGGGAATTGTAGCAGGCAGGACACAGACCATGGAAATGTCTGTTGACCTTGGTGGGATTTTCCAGCTTTGGGGAAAGTGCAGCCAGAGAATCTCATCCAGAGACTCTAAAATGTCTTAATAAATTATAAATAGCACTGTACATCTTCATTTCTATCAAATTTCCCACAAACCAAAATAACAAACTAGCGAAAGCTCAACAACAGTCTCCAAGTACCAAATAGTTTCAAAAAACTGAATGTAATGACATGCAAACAAATAATTACACTGAAAATGCAGACAGACAAATTATTGTAGCTTAAACAGCGGGGAGTGAGAAAAGAGAAAGAATTTGCATTTTTATAGCACCCTTCACAACTTCAGGATGTCTCAAAACACTGTATAGCTAATGAAGTACATCTCAACTGTTGTAATAGAAGAAATGTGACAGCCAGCTTGTGCATGGCAAGATCCCTCAAACAGTAGTTAATAATGACTGGATAATGTGTTTGTAGTGACATTGGTTAAGAAAAATAAATATTGCCCAAGACACCAGAAGTCCCTTGCTCTTTTAGGGGAGAAAATCTGTCGTCTTTACCTGGTCTTCTACATGTGACACTAGAACTGCCACATTGTTGACTCTTAACTGCTCTTTGAAATGGCGTAGCAAACTATTCAGTTTACACTACTTATGTTTTCCATTCAAAGGCAGCTGGTGCAAGAAATACAGAATAGTTACAATGGAAGACTTTAAGTAACCAAATTTCAACTGATATAATAGCAGTGCTAATGGCAGAGAATGGGCAAGAGTTTCTAGAATGTGTTCAAGAAGATTTTCCAGTCCAATAAGAAAAAAGGTAGTACTAGAGCTCGTTCTTGGGAGCATTTAGGGAACAGTGATTTTAATAAGATTCAGGTCAGTGATCGAAAAGGACACTGAACAATCCAAACTAAGACTAATTAATTGAGGGAGAATCCATTTTCATGGGATAAATATGGATCTGACTCAGTTATATTGCAATCAAATGTTAGGAGATAAAACTATAACTGAAGATTGGAGCTGTCTTTAAAGAAAAGAGGATTTGGGTGCTGACAAGTCTATTCCCACAAAGGCAAACAAATCCCAAACTCCCTGAATGACAAAAGATACAGGGTTTAAGATAAATGAGATAAAGTAAACTTATGACAAATGTCAGATGAATAACACAGCCTTGGATATATAGTAGCAGGTTCAAAGGTAAATGAAAAAAGCAAATAAGAGAAGTTAAGAGAGAACATGAAAAGAGATTGGCAGATAAGTTCAATATAGGCATCAAAATAGTAAAATGGGTGTAAAAGGAGGAGTGGGTCCAAATAGGGACAAAGAAGTGGATTTACAGATGGAGGCAAGGAATATAGTTAAGGTATTAAATGAATACTTTGCATCTGTCTTTACCAAAGAAGATGCTGCTACACAGGGTGATGGTGAAAGAGGAGACAATTGGGACACTCGAAGGATTTAAAATTGAAAAGGTATTTGATAGGCTGTTTATTCTTAAAGTTGATAAGATGAGATGTATCCAATGATACATCTAACAGGATTAGACAGGGTAGATTCAGAAAGAATGTTACCTATGTTCAGGGAGTCCAAAACTAGGAGTCTTAATTTGAGGATAAGGGGTAAACATCTTAGGACTGAAATGAGGAGAAATTTTTTCACCCAGAAAGTGGTGAATCTGTGGAATTCATTACCACAGAATGTAATCAAGACCAAAATGTTGAATGATTTCAAGAAGAAATTATATATAGCTCTCAGGTTTAAAGAGATCCCAGGATATGGGGGGAAGGGGGATGGAAAGGAGAGCTCAGGATATTGCATTTGATGGCTAGCAATGATCAAAATGAATGGCAAAGCAGGCTCAAAGGGCTGAAGGACCAACTCCTGATTCTGTTTTCTGTGTTTCTATGTTTCGATAATTCTGAAGGAAGTGAGAATTGGAATTGTGAAAGCACTGGCCATAATTTTCCAATCTTCCTTAGATTCAGGGATTGTGGGAGCAAGTGAAAGAACTTACAATTTTATCCCCTTGTTTAAAAAAGTGTGCAAGCATAAACTCAGCAACTCCAGGCCAATCAGTTTAACCTCAGTGGTGAGAAGCTTCCAGAAATGATCATGTGGGACAAAATTTAAAAAAAATCACATGGGCAAATACAGGTTAATTGAGGAAAACCAGCACTGATTTATTAAAGGAAAATCAAGTTTAATTAACTTGCTGGAGTTTTTTGATGAGGTAATAGAGAGGGTTAATGACGGTTGTATTGTGGTGTGCATGAACTTCCAAAAGGTATTTGATGAAGTGTCGCACAACTTGTGAATGAAGTTATAGCTCATTGAATAAAAGAGAGATTGTGGCGCATTGGTAATGCCTCTGGAATCTAGAAGCCCAGGAAGGGTTCAAATCCATGCCAACTGGAAGCTGGAATTGAAAAGCTAATCTCAGTGATGACCATGAAATGATTGTTGATAGCATTATAAACCCATCTGGTTCATTAATGCCTTTAGGAAAAGAAATCTGTCATCCTCACCTGACCAACACAGCATTGTGTTTTTTTTATTCATTCATGGGATGTGGGAGCCACTGGCCAGCATTTGTTCCTCATCCTAATCCTTTCCTTTCCTAAAAGGGATGAACCAAAAGGATTTTAATGACAATGGCTTCATGGTCATTAGAGTTTTTGTTCCAGATTTTTATTGAATTCAGATTTTACCTTTGTGGGATTTGAACTGTTCCCAGATTATTACCCTGGGTTTTTTGGATTACTATTCCAGTGCCAATACCACTACACCACCATCTCTGCTGAATCTTAACTGCCCTCTGAAATGGACGAGTGAGACACACAATTCAATGCACAATAAATGCTGGCCCAGCCAGTGACACCCACATTCCATAAAAACATTTCCAAAAACCCAGACCCTATCCACCTACCTTACATAGTCTTAACTGCCCTGTCAATGTGGCAAGCCATCTCAGTTTTAGGGCAATGAGGGAGAATAACAAATGCTGGCCATGCCAGTGGTACCCACATCTCATGAAAAAACAAAAGGGAAAATAGCATTGTGGATATGAAATTAGCTAAATAGCAGAAAACAAAGATTAGTGGCAAATGGATGTTTTTGCCCTGAAGGATACACAGAAACATTGAAAATAAGAGCAGAAGGCCGTTCGGCCCTTCATTTATATTACATTGCCAGGGGAGGGGTGTGGATGTGAGGACCCTTGCTTATACTGATTTGTGTCCAGATGAAATGAAACTTGGAAGGATGATTAAATGCGAAGTAGTGTAGAATTTCAAAAAGATGTGATCAGTTTGGAATAATAAAACCATCATACTATCAGACATTTGAGCAGTAGTACAGCATTTGGCCCATCAAATCTGCTCCACTATTCAATGAGATTGGATAAGTGGCAGATTAAATTGAATACAGAGGAATCCTGAAGTGACTCATTTTGTAGGAAATATGCAAACAGACAATATAGAATGAAGAGAATCATAGTAAAAATTTGATTTGATTTATTATTGTCACATGTATTAATATACAGTAAAAAGTATTGTTTCTTGCATGCGATACAGACAAAGCATACCATTCATAGAGAAGGAAATGAGAGAGTACAGAATGTAGTGTTATAGTCTTAGCTAGGGTGTAGAGAAAGATCAACTTAATGCAAGGTAGGTCCATCAAAAGCCTGACAGCAGCAAGGAAGAAGCTGTTCTTTGGTCAGTTGGTATATAACCTCAGAATTTTGTATCTTTTTCCTAACAGAAAAAGATGGAAGATGGAATGTCCAAGGTGTGTAGGTCCTTAATTATGCTGGCTGCTTTGCCAAGGCAGCGAGAAGTGTAGACAGAGTCAATGGATGGGAGGCTGGTTTGCATGGTGGATTAGTCTACATTCACAACCTTTTGTAATTCCTTGCAGGCTTGGCAGGGTAGAAGCTATACCAAGATACAACAGAAGGAATGCTTTCTATGATGCATCTATAAAAGTTGATGGAGTTGTAACTGATATGTCAAATTTCCTTAGTCTTCTGGGAAAGTAAAGGCACTGGTGGGCTTTCTTAACTATATAAAGAAGGTTCAGTAGCAGTGGAGGACTGGTTGAGAGGGAGTTATTAATAAAGCTGTTCCCTCCTTTCTTTTTTCCTTGTCTCTATTGTACAAGGAATACAAAATCCTACTTCACATTTTCAACCCAACTCTCCACTCCAATATGGTGCATTATCAACCCAAGCTGCAACATTTCAGGATCATCCTACCAGCATTGGGAAAACAAATTCTATACTCTTTCATAGAAATCATACACTATAGAAAGAGGCCATTTGGCCCATTGAGTCTGCACCAACCACAATCCCATCCGGGCCCTACCCCCATATCTCAACATATTACACATTAATTCCTCTAACCTACACCTCTCAGCACACTACGGGCAATTTTTTTAGCATGACCAATCAACTTAACCTGCACATCTTTGGACTGTGGGAGGAAACTGGAGCACCCGAAGGAAACCCATGCAGACATGAGGAGAATGTGCAAACTCCAAACAGATAGTGACCCAAACCGGGAATTGAAACCAGGTCCCTGGAGCTGTGAAGCAACAGTGCCACCCATTCTTTCATGGGATGTGGGCATTGCTGGCTGGACCACCATTTGTTGCCCATCGCTAATTGCCCTTGAACAGAGTGGCTTACTGGGACATTTCTTTGAGGGCAGTTAAGAGTCAGTCACATTGTTGTGGGTCTGGAGTCACATGTAAAGCAGACTGGGTAAGGATACTTCCTGAAAGTTTTATTCAATCCTGATAAATGCGAGGTGATGCATTTCGGGAGAAAGAATGTAGGGGGGAGTTATATGATAAAGGGCAAGACCTATTAAGAATATAGAAACGCAGAGGGACCTGGGCTGCGGGTGCACAAGTCACTGAAGGTGGCAGAGCGGGTGGAGAATGTTGTGAAGAAAGGGAAATAGATGGATTTTTCCTGACAATCAGTGGCAGATTCCTGCATGACTACTGAGATTAATTTTAGCTGAATTCAAATTCCGGCAACTGCTGTGGTGGGATTTGAATCTTTGTAACCATAATATTAGTCTGAGTTTCTGGAATACAAATTCAGCAGCATTTCTATTCTGCCACTATCTTGCCATAATTCACAGAAACCTCAGTGGGTCAGCTCATCCCCAGTCACTCAGAGATTGGAGTATAAAAAGGAAATCTTATCAAATTTTTCAGACTTTTTTGGTAATAATAGTTTCTACCTCATAATATAATATGTGGATCAGAACAGGTTACTTTCTAAGGACCCTTCAATGGCATGATTGTCAATGGATTTGGACTTCTTCAACCAACTAGTTCATTGCATTCTTCCCGTAAGTCAATCCGACAGAAATATGAATATGTAGTCTAGATTACAATTCCGAATATACTTCTGTCAGTGAGAGGGTCAGTACTAAGGGAGTGCTGCACTGTCAGTGAGAGGGTCAGTACTGAGGGAGTGCTGCACTGTCAGTGAGAGGGTCAGTACTGAGGGAGCGCTGCACTGTCAGTGAGATGGTCAGTGATGAGGGAGCGCTGCACTGTCAGTGAGATGGTCAGTACTGAGGGAGCGCTGCACTGTCAGTGAGAGGGTCAGTACTGAGGGAGCGCTGCACTGTCAGTGAGAGGGTCAGTACTGAGGGAGCGCTGCACTGCCAGTGAGATGGTCAGTAATGAGGGAGCGCTGCATTGTCAGTGAGATGGTCAGTGATGAGGGAGCGCTGCACTGTCAGTGAGATGGTCAGTACTGAGGGAGCGCTGCACTGTCAGTGAGATGGTCAGTGCTGATGGAGTGCTGCACTGTCAGTGAGACAGTCAGTACTGAGGGAGTGTTGCACTGTCAGTGAAACGCTCAGTACTGAGGGAGTGCTGCACTGTCAGTGAGACGGTCAGTACTGAGGGAGTGCTGCACTGTCAGTGAGACGGTCAGTAATGAGGGAGTGCTGCACTGTCAGTGAGACGGTCAGTACTGAGGGAGCGCTGCACTGTCAGTGAGATGGTCAGTAATGAGGGAGTGCTGCACTGTCAGTGAGAGGGTCAGTACTGAGGGAGTGCTGCACTGTCAGTGAGAGGGTCAGTACTGAGGGAGTGCTGCACTGTCAGTGAGACGGTCAATACTGAGGGAGCGCTGCACTGTCAGTGAGAGGGTCAGTAATGAGGGAGTGCTGCACTGTCAGTGAGAGGGTCAGTACTGAGGGAGTGCTGCACTGTCAGTGAGAGGGTCAGTACTGAGGGAGCGCTGCACTGTCAGTGAGATGGTCAATACTGAGGGAGCGCTGCACTGTCAGTGAGAGGGTCAGTACTGAGGGAGTGCTGCACTGTCAGTGAGAGGTCAGTAATGAGGGAGTGCTGCACTGTCAGTGAGAGGGTCAGTACTGAGGGAGCGTGCACTGTCAGTGAGACGGTCAATACTGAGGGAGCGCTGCACTGTCAGTGAGATGGTCAGTAATGAGGGAGTGCTGCACTGTCAGTGAGATGGTCAGTAATGAGGGAGCGCTGCAGTGTCAGTGAGAGGGTCAGTACTGAGGGAGTGCTGCACTGTCAGTGAGACGGTCAGTAATGAGGGAGCGCTGCAGTGTCAGTGAGACGGTCAGTAATGAGGGAGCGCTGCACTGTCAGTGAGACGGTCAGTAATGAGGGAGTGCCGCATTGTGAGAGGGTCAGTACTGAGGGAGTGCTGCATTGTGAGAGGGTTAGTACTGAGGGAGTGCTGCAGTGTCAGTGAGACGGTCAGTAATGAGGGAGCGCCGCATTGTGAGAGGGTCAGTAATGAGGGAGTGCTGCACTGTCAGTGAGATGGTCAGTACTGAGGGAGTGCTGCACTGTCAGTGAGAGGTCAGTAATGAGGGAGCGCTGCACTGTCAGTGAGAGGGTCAGTACTGAGGGAGTGCTGCACTGTCAGTGAGACGGTCAGTACTGAGGGAGCGCTGCACTGTCAGTGAGAGGGTCAGTAATGAGGGAGTGCTGCACTGTCAGTGAGAGGGTCAGTACTGAGGGAGTGCTGCACTGTCAGTGAGAGGGTCAGTACTGAGGGAGTGCTGCACTGTCAGTGAGAGGGTCAGTACTGAGGGAGTGCTGCAGTGTCAGTGAGACGGTCAGTAATGAGGGAGCGCCGCATTGTGAGAGGGTCAGTAATGAGGGAGTGCTGCACTGTCAGTGAGACGGTCAGTAATGAGGGAGCGCTGCACTGTCAGTGAGACGGTCAGTAATGAGGGAGCGCTGCACTGTCAGTGAGAGGGTCAGTACTGAGGGAGTGCCGCATTGTAGAGGGTCAGTAGAGGACGCACTGTCAGTGAGCGGTCTAATGAGGGAGCGCTGCACTGTCAGTGAGACGGTCAGAATGAGGGAGCGCTGCACTGCAGTGAGAGGGTCAGTACTGAGGAGTGCCGCATTGTGAGAGGGTCAGTACTGAGGGAGTGCCGCATTGTGAGAGGGTCAGTACTGAGGGAGTGCTGCACTGTCAGTGAGAGGGTCAGTACTGAGGGAGCGCTGCACTGTCAGTGAGACGGTCAGTAATGAGGGAGCGCCGCATTGTGAGAGGGTCAGTACTGAGGGAGCGCTGCACTGTCAGTGAGACGGTCAGTACTGAGGGAGTGCTGCACTGTCAGTGAGAGAGTCAGTAATGAGGAGTATCGCGTTGTCAGAGGTTCAGTACTAACGGAGTGCCTCACTGTAAGCAGGAAGTAATGAAACAGCACTGCATTGCTTTACAGATGGGAGATTAAATAAAAGCTACTCCCCCTCCCCTTCCTGCACTATCTAATGTGGATATGAGAGATCATGTAGCACTTTTTGAGAAAGAACAGGGTATCAATTGTCCCCTGGTATCAGTTGTCAGTATTTATTTCTAAATTAATATTACTAAAACAACAATGAATGATGTGACCATTAATAATCACACTGCTCCTTATGGAGAATGGTTGCAGTGTTCCCCCACAATAGTGAATAACCTTTATCATTGGCAGCAAAACACTTTGGGTCTTGAGATTGTTTTAAATACAGATTCTTTTATTTTACTTGAAATCAAACAAAACAGATTTGAATGTTTGAGAATCTTTCAAATACATTTTTCGGTAAAGCTCTGGGCCTGCTTTGTAACACTTTCCATGACCTCTTGCCAGGGTGAACTTGCATTATTAATTCCATACATTGGTGGCCATCCATTTGGGACTCAACAATAGCATTTGTCATTTGAACCTACTGGGAGAGATAAGGTAGTAATACCACTTCAGTGTGATAAATATCTGAGACTAATCATTTGAGAGTGGTGCAAGGGTCTGGATAAGTATCAGAGAGAAATTGCATTAACTATTTGTCCCACGGAGAGTGGGATTGGAATGAGAAACATTCCTTTCATCCTTCAACCTTCAGGCCAGGAACTGGGGGTGCCCTTTAAGTCACTGTGGTAACATAATGTTCCATTGACTAGCAATTGAAGTTATCCTTTCAGAGTTCATTGCTTGAACACTGGAGCAAGCAGAGTCCATTCAGCCCTTCAAACCTGTTCCATCATTCAGTTAGATCAAGGCGGACCTGAATGTTAATTCCACATATCTGCCCCAGCTCTGTAACCCTCAATCCCCATAGTCAATTAAAACACAACAACCTCAGTTTAGAAATCTTTAATGGGTCCCGGGAGGGAGAGGGTTCCAGATCTCTTCTCCCATTTGTGTGAGGAAATGCTCCCTGACATCACATCCCCATTCCGAATTTCGCTCTAATTTTAAGGTTAAGCCTCTTTATTCTGGATTCACCTCACCAGGGAAGATTATTTCTCTGTCTAACAATCAATTCCATTAATCAACTTAAATACCTCACATAAATCACTCTGTGATCTTTTATATTCAAGGGAATACAGATCCTCAGAATTTAACTCCTTCAGTCCATGAATTTCTGCTGAATAAGACATTGGGGGCATGATCTTATCAGCCGTTCACATCACATTCCTGCTGATCTGGGAACTTAGTGATCGCCAAATCTGCATTTACTGCAGCGGGATTAGAAAATCCCACCAATATGAAGGATTCTGGTTTGGATCTAAGAGTTTTAGGTTGAGTGGTTATCCCCATTCCTAATCTTTCTGATCATTAATGAAATAAAGTTGTTGTTCAGATGAAGATAGCTCTAGTTTCCATCCTGGTCTGCTCTGAAACTGGGGAAGGTTGAAATCAGCCCAAGGTAATCCCTTCAATTGGTAATCCCTCGCACCAGGTTTCTTTCACCCAACACCCTCTGTACTCTGAATTACACTGGCTCTCAATCCTACAAAACCTGCACATCTCTCCATAGACCTGCACTCTCCCTATTTCTGTATCCTCATCCCAGCCCCACAACCCTCAAACATCTCTGCACTCCTTTAACTCTGGCCTTTATACTGTGTTTAATTTTAAACACTCCATCATTGGTGGCCATGCCGTCAGCTGTCTGGCCTGAACCTCTCAAATTCCCATCTTAAACCTCTTCTCATCTTTACACCTATTTCCCCCTTTAAGCCATTTGTTAAACACTATTACTTTGCAATGACTCAGAAAGCTCAACTGAAATGGAACATAGTTCCTTACAGATTGAGATTAGAGTTCAGCAGGCCCAGTCCTGGGTCTTCCTTAGAAAAGGCTCAGGTAATGAGTTCCAGCTGGACAAGCCACTGTCTGCTACCAGAGGAACACATATTCAATGGACCCCACAGATAGCTCAGTCAGTGATTCCGCATGGACCTTATGGAGGTTTTCACATCCCTGAGTTGAAAGGTCCTCTATTGCTCCCATGATAATGGGACCTTCTGCATCTCTACGCCTGTGGCCCCATCCCCATTGCTTGAAGGATGGCTAGAAATAGCCGAGGGGAGAGGGCACGTAATGAATAGGTGAACACCTTTTCAGTGAAGAGCATCAAAGAGTCACTACAGGGGTTCATCCTTGATGGCGATCTATTTAGGTGTCTGCTGCCTCTGTGTCCATGTCTGAGCCAGAAACTTCATCATCCAGTTGACTGGCTCTGGTGTTATTAGAGAATAGAGTTTCCCATACACAGATCAGTGTGAAGGATGCTGATGGTGGCTTGTTTGTGGAAACACTTAAGTTTATGGCCTTCACCTTCTCTCAGACAGCATGTAATCCATTCTCGTAAACGCTGCATTCGAGGTACATTACCTTGTTAACACGGAACACACATTTTCCCTTTTTAATTGGACACTAGAATCAGAAAAAAGCTTAAGGTTTCCTATAAAATCTCCAAATGTTCCTTTACAAGCTGCTTAGATTAAAACATCATCCAGATGGATTTCACTCTGGGCATCTCTTGAAGGATGTTCTCCATCACCTTTTGAAAAAATGGTTCAAACCAAAGATATCCCAAAGGACAAGCGAGAATACATGTATAGTTCTTTGTGAGTATTGATGGTGACATACTCCCTGGATGATACCTCAAACTCCAGTTGGATGTAGACGTGATTCATGTCTAATTTGAAAAATATGTGGATCTTCTCAGCCAGCTACACATTCAAGCCTTCTATATGTGACATAGAGCATCTGTCTCAGTGGGAGACTCTGATGACTGAGATGAACCGAATTGTCAGGTTTTAAAACTGGGATTACTAGTGGTGCCCAGTCAGCAAATTGTACTGGGGATATGATACCAGGTTCCTCTAGACATTCCAATTCAGCCTCTACTTTCTCATTAAGAATTCAGTGATTGGTTCCCCATGTTAAACCTATAGCATTGCAATATAACAGATGGTTCAGGGTCGTAGTGGTCCAATATTATATCTATCAATTTGTCAAAAGATTTCAAATCCAGGGCTGTTGAGTAGGTTAAACGCTTTATGATGCTGGAAGTTGGTCAGGTGGATGACTATTTGCTGGTTGACTCTTTCTATCCCACTTATCCAGTAGAAATACCCATATCATAAACTTCCAGCTTCCCAAACAGCAATATTTTCAATATCTCTGTCACTGTCTGACCGGGTTTGTTGAAAGGCAAGGCTATCCGAAACTTTTCTTGTTCCTTGTCGCCAATGTAATGACTCAGGAAGCCCAACCGGAAAGGAACATAGTTTAGAACACAAAGTAAAACTATTACTCTAGTGTACACAGACTAGTTCCTGTCGGGAGCTACAGTTCAGCAGACCCAGTACTAGGCCAGCATTATGAGAGGCTCAGGTACTGGGTTCCAGCTGGGCAGGTCATTGCCTGTTACCAGGGGAACTCGTATTCAATGAGCCTCACAGGGAGATCAATCGGTAATTCCCCATTGTTCTTGTGCGGGTTATCATATTCTTTGACCAAGCTTGTCCTAATATCTCATTTTTGTAAATTTAACACAAAAGCAAAACCATGTGGAGAATTGCTGCTTCACCCTCAACTAGTGCAAGAATCATCGAATCCTGACAGTGCAAGAAGAGGCCATTTGGCTAAGGGTCAATGAAAGTTCAAATGAAGTTCAATGTTTCCTGAGAGGAAATTGTTCCAAGCGTCATGTGTGAGCAGCATTGGCAATCAGTTAGAAACCGTTCGCCAACTGAACATGGTGTTTTACTGACCCCATTATACCTCTCTGACAAATCTTATTTGATTACACTCCTAGTGGTGCCTTGGGACATTTTACTTTGTTAAAGGTGCTATATAAATGCCAGGTGTTGTAGTTTGGGAGGACAGGATGGGGCACCCTTAATAGTCTACAACCTGGGAAGTGCTCAAGGGCACCGCAGTGAAAGCCAGGTCTTTAGAGCGAGGAGGAGAGACAATAGGGTCAATAAAACAGACAGTTCAGTTAGTGAGCATTCACTCACCAATTTACAATGCTGCTCACACATAATGCTCATCAGAAACTCAAACCTCCTCTCCCTGGAAAAGTTGAACTTCATTTGAACTTCAGTTGACCCTCAGTGAACTTCAGTTCGACAGACGCTTCTTAATATATACCCATCTCCGAACAATAAAATAACATAATGCTTGTGCATTTCTACTCTGTTAAGATGCAGTCACCACCACATGGAATTTTAGAAATGAAAGCTTTTTGACACAGCGATCTTTTTACAAATATTTAGAAACTGTTTCAATATTTTTCTCATAATTAATTTTAAAAATGTGATAGACCACAGCAGTGAGAAACGCAGTAACCAGTGCAAAACGGGATTGCGTATTAACCCTGTGCTGTACCTGCCTTGAGAATATTTGATGGGGATAGTGTACAGGGAGCTTTACTCTGCGTCTACCCCTGTGCTGTACCTGTCCTGGGAGTGTTTGATGGGCAATCATTGAAACAACTGTATGATGATATCAACAAGTTCCATCCCACCATCAGACTCACCATGGACTATTCTCCAGAATCAGTTGCATTCTTGGACACACGCATCTCCATCAAGGACGGTCACCTCAGCACCTCACTGTACCGAAAACCGACAGACAACCTCACAATGCTCCACTTCTCCAGCTTCCACCCTAGACACGTTAAAGAAGCCATTCCCTATGGACAAGCCCTCCGTATACACAGAATTTGCTCAGATGAGGAGAATCGTGACAGACACCTCCAGACGCTGAAGGATGCCCTCGTGAGAACAGGATATGGTGCTCGACTCATCAATTGACAGTTCCAACGTGCCACAGCGATAAACCACACTGACCTCCTCAGAAGACGAACATGGGACAAGGTGGACAGAGTACCCTTTGTTGTCCAGTACTTCCCTGGAGCGGAGAAGCTACGACATCTTCTCCGGAGTCTTCAACATGTCATTGATGACGATGAACATCTCACTAGGGCCATCCCCACCCCTCCACTTCTTGCTTTCAGACAACCGCACAACCTTAAACAGATCATTGTTCGCAGCAAACTACCCAACCTTCAGAAGAACAGTGACTACAATACCACACAACCCTGCCACAGCAACCTCTGCAAGACATGCCAGATCATAGACATGGACAACATCATCAAACGTGAGGATACCATTCACCAGGTACACGGTACATACTCTTGCAACTCGGCCAACGTTGTCTACCTAATACGTTGCAAGAAAGGATGTCCCGAAGCATGGTACATTGGGGAGACCATGCAGACACTACGACAGCGGATGAATGAGCATCGCTCAACAATCACCAGGCAAAACAGTTCCCTTCCTGTGGGCGAACACTTCAGCAGTCATGGGCATTCGGCCTCCGACCTGCGGGTAAATGTTCTTCAAGGGGGTCTTCGTGACACACGACAGCGCAGAGTCGCTGAGCAGAGACTGATAGCCAAGTTCCGCACACATGAGGACGGTCTTAACAGGGATCTTGGCTTCATGACACACTATCTGTAACCCCCGTAACTTGCCTGGGTTAGCAAAAAACCTCACTTACTGTGCTGTCTGGAGAAAATACACAATTCTCTAACCAATGCTCAGGATTCCCTTCACACACATTGTTAGCCACTTTAACACTTGAATAGCAGGTTAGATGTAAGGATTCGCATTCTAATCAGCAATCTGTAACTGTCTGTATGGATATGAGTGCCTCTGCAGATCAGAACACTGCATTTGCCTGACGAATGCGCATAGCGTCGAAAGCTCACGGATTTACTATCAAATAAATTGGTTGGATTTAAAATTGGTGTTGTAAAACTTTACTGAGTGTTTGATGGGGACAGTGTAGAGGGAGCTTTACTCTGTATCTAACCCTGTGCTGTACCTGTCCTGGGAGTGTTTGATGGGGACAGTGAAGAGGGATCTTTACTCTGTATCTAATCCCATGCCCTGGGAATATTTGGTGCTGATTCCTGGAATAAACATCAAACCATAAGCTGGACATTTATCAACTGATGTTTGTGATATCTTGTTGCTGAATTATTCTCTGTCTTCCACTAATGCAATGTCTGTGAAACAGACACCCCTCAGTAATGAATGGGAATGTCAGCCAAGGTTTGATGCTCAAGTCTTCAGAGTGGGTCTTGAACCCACAAATTTCAGCTCGGAGCTGTGTGATCAGATCCAGTGACAGGCTGGAGTTGCTCGAATTGGAGAACTGCTGTGTAAATCCAACAACATTGAACTGACAGCTTCCTTTTTCACTATAACTTCACCTGTCAAAGAAACGGTGCTTTGAAAGCTTGTGAATTCAAGTAAAACTGTTGGACTATAACCTGGTGTTGTGTGATCTCTCGTGTTGTCCACTCAGTCCAACACTGTCATCTCCACATCATTCTCTACAATGAACTCCCTCTGTTCAAACACGGAAGGGAATGAGGGAACTGGCCATTCACCTCATTGCTGATGTAATCTTGCTCTGTGCAAATTGGTATTTGCACAGAATAAGTGTTCATTGTACATGAGTGAATACAAAAGCAAGGCAGGTGGATAGGGCTGAGTAGCCGTGATGATTAGAAGAAGCTGAATAACCCACTCCTGTTCCTTTGGAACATTTGATGCTTTATTGTACCTATCTCTTTCTTCTGTTCTGGATTTTGATACAAAATGTAAGTGGTTCAGATTCTGATTAGCAGAAGCTGGAATTCATTTTGCCAACATAAAATGTGGAGCTGAAAACATTGAGAAACTGATTCCTTATTAAAAAATATCAAGGTTTAATGAATTAAAATTAAGGAATTATTTAGGTAAGTATTTGTACATCTTTATCAAGAACACAGTGCATTGTTCTTTGGCTCATTAATAAACTAATTGTGACCTGATCCTAATTAAACAACAGACCAAAGGACAGAAACAAAATGTCACCTCTGTTGCAGCTTCTCACTGAGCTACCAATGTTTGCATGCAATGTGAACACTGCCCTAGCAGACTGTCAAATGACCTCTGTGAAAGATATCAGTTTTATAAAAAAAAGAGCAATTGTTTAACCTGCATACAGACAAAGTCTGTAGTATGGTCACCATGACAACATTCTCTATGGTTTTGTGAGGGGGTGGTGATCAAGATACAGGGGATATTCTGTCAAAAGGGGTTGTATTTATTCAGCCTTCAATCCGACAAGGTTAACATGAACAGTGGATGTTGTCCCTGGACCACAACTGATGATTGCAATTCCCCCAGGGTTCCCTGGCTGTGTAATAGCATTGGGTCACTCAATGATTCTTCATGGAATAGCTAAGCATCACAGCGTAGAGAAAGAGAGAGAAGCACACAAATAATTATGATTGTATCTAGTGTACTGCGCACAAACAGATCATTCAACCTAACTGATCGATGGTTTAAACTGGTTTAGCTCCACAATAACCTCCTCCCATTTCACTGCGCATCAGCAGCAACAGTCTTTCTATTCCTTTCTCCTTTGTGTATTTATCCAGCTTTCCTTAAATGTATCCAAGAAATTCACCTCAGTCATTCCTTGCGATAGTGAGTTCACATTCTTTAGATGAAGAAGTTATATTAGATTTATTGAGGACTATCTTATATTTATGGCACCCAGTTCTGGTCATGCCTGCAGTTGCAAACATCTTCCCTCCATCTACCCTGTCAGACCCCTTTGATGATCTTGAAGATTTTCTTCAGGCCCACCTCTCCCCACCCCCACAAACACACACATACGCACACACGCACGCACAGGCACACACGCACACGTACACACACACACAATCCCCAGCCTTTTTGGAATAAAGAGCCTTGGTTTCAATTATTATAATCTCACCATTCTGGTGGCACATACCAGACTCCCATTGGCAACTAGAAATGGAAGGCCATTCATCATCTCAGCTTCAGCAGGGGATGGAGATTGTTTGGTTAGATGTTGTTGGGAGCAGAGGATCAAGGTGATGCGGTACTGTAGAGCTGCTAATAATCCAGAGGACGTGAATTCATATCCTGCCTTCAGCAATCTGAGAATTAAAATTCAGTTGTAAAATCTGGAAATTCAAAAGCTTGCTCTCAGTAAAAATGATCAAGAAGCTGTCAAATTGTCATAAAAGTGCAATAGTTCATTAGTGCCCTTTAGGGAAGAATTCCTGCCCTCCTCACCTGGTCTGGGCCTACGTATTACTCCAGTCCCTACACCAGCATGGGTATTTTTTAACTGTTCTCCAAAGTGGCCTCGCAAACCATCAGACATCATTGCTCAGAGCTTCTGCAGGATTCATTTCTTTTTTAAAATTTTTCATTTTTATACAACCTGGTTTCTGGTAATTTAAAATGTTCACTAACAAGATACTGATATCTCAAAATTTAAAGTAATTCAACAAGATTTCAAGACTTAAGACGTACTGTTACAAACAAACTAAATATCATTGACTAATGTTTACTGTGCTCAGTTCTGGTCGCCTCATTACAGGAGGGTTGTGGAAGCTATTGAAAGGGTGCGGAAGAGATTTACAAGGACGCTACCTGGATTGGGTGGCATGCCTTGTGAGGATAGGTTGAGAAAGCTCGGTCTTTTCTCCTTAGAGAGACAAAGAATGAGAAGTGACCTGATACAAGTGTATAAGATGTTAAGATGTATAGATAGGGTGGATTCTCAGAGGCTTTTTCCCAGGGCTGAAATGATTGCTACGAGAGGACACAGGTTTAAGGTGATGGGGAATAGGTACAGAGGAGATGTCAGGGGTAAGTTTTTCACTCAGAAGGTGGTGGATGTGTGGAATTGGCTGCTGTTGGTGGTTGTGGAGGCAAATTTGATGGGCTCCTTCAAGAGACTTCTGAATGAATACATGGGACCTAATAGGATTGAAGGTAAGCCTGGTAGGTAGCGATATGATCAGCGTAACTTGTGGCCAAAGGGCCTGTTTGTGCTGTAATTTTTCTATATTCTATGTTCTAATCATTATTTCATAATAAGAAGTCTCACAACACCAGGTTAAAGTCCAATAAATTTATTTGCTAACACGAGCTTTCGAAGCGCTGCTCCCGATGAAGTTGTGAGACTACTTACTGTACTTATCCCAGTCCAATGCCAGCAACTCCATATCATTATTTCATAAACTACTTATACAATTCTCTTGTGAATACTTTAACACAACTGAAAATATGCCTCTACAGTTATATTTTATTCTGTCCCTTAAGTAGGCATTATTCCCAGAACTAGTGCAAAGTGGCTGTTAGTTCCTAGGTCTTCTTCACTTTGTTTTCTTTTCCATCCTGATAAAAACCCAAGCTGGCTTTTACAATATCACCCTGGAGATTCTTCCCTCTAGCCAAAGCGAGATGAATCTTAAAAATCTGTTCTAAATCCTCCCATACTTGAGTTCTTCATCTAAGTATGAGCTCTGATCTGCATTCTTGTGTGATGAGCATAAATATTTGCTGCCTCTTTGGCCATTGTTTATGGATGTGAACACTTTACCCTTTCTTCCCAACAAAACAACACTTTAAGCTTTAACCCCCAAACCAGCCAGGGTCGCTGTCAGCAGAATTCAGAACAGATCACACGACTCCTTTCAGTCCTCCATTTTAGCCTAAATTAAAGAGACAGTCGTAAAAGATATCAATCTTATAAAACCTTTCTAACATTCCATCCCAGACAAGAGGGTAGGAGGTAACAGCTAGATGTTCCATTTCTTTCACATTCACAGACCTTACTTGGCAGTGTGTGATTTGATGTGTAATTCAAAGAAAGGAATATCTGTTAGAGTTAAAGACTTTCTATATTTGCATCAGATTCCACTCCTTTTTAAACATACACTAACTCTGCCTGTTCAGTAATTCAGTCAAACCAGCATAATGGACTGAATGACCTCCTTGTGAAAGAAAGATCTTGCATTTAGATAGTGCCCTTCAGAACCTCAGAATGTCCTAACTGACTTCAAAGACAATTACCTGTTTTGGAAATAGAATCATTGTTGTTAACAAAGGAAAATGTCAATTAAACAGGACAATCATAGATAAACATAAAGTTAATTTTATAATCTGTTAGGTGACTCCATTCCATACTCCTAATTTCTCCACCTCTTAAACATCAGTTCTGATGATGTCACCTTCGAAAATGGTGCTTCTGAAACATCTGCTTTTTCCCTTTACCGAGATTCCACCTCCCCATTCCCCAATTCCCCCTCCCCCCACTCACCCCCCTCTATCCCACTCCCCATGCCCCCTCACACCCTCTGCCCCCTTCTTCCCCTCACTCACCCCTCCCCCTTCTCCCCCACCCACTCTCCCGCTCTCCCTCCCACATTCCTCTTCCCCCCTCCTCCCCCCTTCCTGCTCCCCTTGTTCTCCTTGCTCCCCCTTCCCCTGCTCCCACCACCCCCATCCCTCTTTCCCCACTCCCCCAGTCCTCTGCCCTCATCCCTATCCTTCCCTCCCAGAACCATGACAGGGTCCTCCTTGTTCTTTCTTTTCACCCCACCCAGCATTCTAGTGACCACTTTCTGTCATTACCACCACTTCCAGCATAATGTGACCACATAACACATCATTACACCCCCCCCTCCCCACCCCATCACCATTCCATAGGGACTTCTCCCTCAGTGACACCCTGGTCCACTCCTCCATCACATCCTGCTCCTCTTCCCATGCCATCTTTCCTTACAAAAATGATGCAACACCTGCCCCTTTAGCTCCTCCCTCCAATCAGGTTTGGCAATGTTTCCCTTGTACCTCCTTGGTTTATTGTGTTCGCTGCTCCCAATGTGGTTTCCACTATACTGGAGACTGAATGCAGACTGGGTGACCACATTGCAGAATCTCTTTGCCCAGTCCAGAAGCACCACCCAACCTTCCTGTTGCTGCCATTTTAATGACATTTTAACTCAGTACCTTGCCCTCATGGTCACATATCTGTCCTTGGCCTGCTGCAATGCTGCAGTGACACCAGCGCAAGCTGGAGGAGCAGGGTCGCATCTTCCACTTTGATGCGTTACAGCCCTCAGGACTCAACATAGAGCCCAAAAACTTTCACCTCCATCTTACATTTTTTTTTATATCCCATACACATATTGCTTCAATCTCTCAGTACTGACCCTCTGACAGTGCAGCACTCCCTCAGCATTGACCGTCTGACAGTGCAGCACGCCCTCAGTACTGACCCTCTGACAGTGCGGCATTCCCTCAGCACTAATCTTCTGACAGTGCAGTACTTCCTCAGCACTGACCCTCTGACAGTGCTGCACTCCCTCAGCACTGACCGTCTGACAGTGGGCACTCCCTCAGTACTGACTCCCCCCTCTGACAGTGCGGCACTCCTCTACTGGCCCTCTGACAGTGCAGCACTCCCTCAGCACTGACCCTCTGACAGTGCAGCACTCCCTCAGTACTGGCCCTCTGACAGTGCAGCACTCCCTCAGCACTGACCCTCTGACAGTGGGGCACTCCCTCAGTACTGACCCTCTGACAGTGCAGCACTCCCTCAGCACTGACCCTCTGACAGTGGGGCAAGCCCTCAGTACTCATACTGGGTGCACAAATCTCTGACTCTGTAAGATTCTGTCTTAGGTGAAAGTACTACCCACTTGCTTTAATGCAATATTTCCCCCATTGGCACAGGAGGAGGCCATTCAACTCCTTGAGCCTATTCTGCTATTCAATGAAATTGTAACTCAGTGAAATTTTTGTTAATTTCTATGATTGCAATGATTGCTCTTTCATCAGAATCACAAAATGTTCTGGTATTGTTTAAAGTACAATTAGCCCGTGCAATCAGTGAGAATTATTTCATTCCTAAACACTCTATTTATACAATCATGGATTAATAATATTGAGGTAAGTGGAGCTTTCGTAACAGTTATAATTGAGGTGGTTTTGGTTTGAGTGTTTTGAGGGATCTAATTCCCTAGACGTGTTTGGAATGTTCTAGATTGGAGCATTTGCTGCGTCGTGTCTTTTGGACAAAAGATGTGTTTCATTTTAAATTCAGCTGCCTGATTAGTATTCATGAGAATTCTCCACGAGCTCCTTCAACTGCCAGCTCATGGATTACAAAGAGGTCCCATCTATCGCCTGATTACACCCCAATGAATTCAGTCATTTGGAGGGGAGAGTCCAGACACGAGCAGAACTCTGCTGTGCTGACTCATGATAACAAACAAACAGCTTCTTCCTTCTAGACATTTAATGGGAAATATTTGGGTAAAGTGTGGCTGTAAATAAAATGTTAATTTTATTTAAGTAGTGGAGATAATAGGGTGAAATAAGGGTAAAAATAACAACCTCTTCAATCAGTGGTTGCCAATGCTTCAGGATTGTCCCAGAGTCTCCAATAGTGCAGCACCCCGTCAGATTGTTCTAGAATCTCCAACAGTGCAACACTCCCTCAGATTTGATTTTGGTTTGATTTATTATTGTCACATGTATAAACATACAATGAAAAGTATTGTTTCCTGTGTGCTATACAAGTATATCGTTCATAGAGAAGGAAACAAGACAGTGCAGAATGCAGTGTTATAGTCATAGCAAAGGTGTAGACAAAGATCAACTTAATGCAAAGTACATCCATTCAAAAGTCTGATGGCAGCAGGGAAGAAGCTGTTCTTGAGTCAGCTGGTATGTGGCCTCAGACTGCTGTATTTTATCCCCCATGGAAGAAGGTGGAAGAGAGAATATCCAGGGTCTGTCGGGTCCTTAATTATGCTGGCTGCTTTTCTGAGGCAGCAGGAAGTGTAGACAGAGTGAATGGATGGGAGACTGGTTTGTCCTAGATTGTCTTAGAATTTCCAGCAGTGCAGCTCTCCCTCAAATTATCCTGTAATTTTCAACAGTGTAGCACTTCCTCAGGTTAGCCTCGAGTCCTTCAGGAATTAAAGATGAATTCTCTACTGCAATAAAATTCCAAGAGAAAAATTCTATGTGCTGTCTACAAACTGATTTATTGATTGTGTCTTTCTTCAATGTTTTTGTTTTTCTTCTCAATAATATTGAAGGTGGGGAGGAAGGTTTATTTGACAGAATGGTGTGGTCAGAGCTGGCTGGTCACACAATGAAACTTCCAGGAATATATCCAGCCTGAATTAGCAAGCCTAGCCAGGATGAGAAGCCTGATGTTTTCTATTCTCACTGCTTCCTCTTGACACTCTTCAGGAAGTTAGGGAAAGCTCTACCTGACCTGGTTTGAACTCAGTACAATTTGAGATTTCCCTCATGAAATTGATGCAGCCTCCATACTATGAATCTTCATTGAATTCAAAGCAGGTGGCTAATTGGCCCATTATGTTGGGCCAAGCTCTTTGCACCCTCCTGCTCCCATTCCGCCTCTCCAATCCTTTCATTCTTACCAGAGTTGATACCTGGCGCCATCCTATTCTTCAGAGGTGGGCTTTAATGGTCAACAATTTATTCAAACATGAAGAGCTAAATATCAGTTTCACACAGACCAATGTACATTTTTACAGGGTTAGTGGAGGACACTGGGAGCTGGAGATTTTCTCCCTAACTCTAGAGCACTGTAGCTCCAACCTGTTTCTCAGTAAGAGATCAGGGATTGAAGAGGACGCATTCCTTGCCAATCTGAATAATAAATTTATCTACTAGACCAATTGGCACAGCTCACATCACTCGCTGGAGACTCAAATATATGATGTAGGCTGACAGTCCCAGTGCTGAAGGAATGCTGCACTGTTGGATATGCCATCTTCCAGATGAGACTTTAGACTGAGCCCCGGGGGGTGGGATTTTCTGGCCTCGCCTGCCCTAAGACCAGGAATTCCACCCAAGATCAATAAATGGTTAAATGGTCTGTCAAATTTTCTGTCCTGCCTACGACAATTCCTACGACAGGCAGGAGTGGAACATTTATCTTCCTGTCTACACCCTCAGCCGAAAGGGTCCAAGGCTATACTATTTTAAAGAAAAGCTGGTGAATTTCTGGTCAGTATTTATCCCCCAACCAATATCACTGAAACAGATTCTTAGTCATAATCACACTATTGTTTGAGGGAGTTTGCTGTGTTTCATACAGTACAACAGTGACTACACTCATAAAAGTAAAATACTTTTAAAATACTTAGGGCTGTAAAATACTTAGGGATATCATGGGGTTCTAAAAGGCTCCATAGAAATGCAAGTTGTTGTGTCCTTCTTACAATTTTTAAGTGATTACAAGGTGCCTGTGGCCTCTTATCCGAAGGAGACAATATTTCACATACTTGGGGAGAGAAAACTGAAGGTGGAGGCGAAAGAGAGGCAGAGGTTTGCAGTAGTCACAGACTGATCTCTCTGTGACACCAGTTCATTCTAATCAAAGCTCATCCGGAATCCCCTGGTGACAGTGTTTGTCTTGTAATCTGAGGTGGCGTCTTATACCCAGCCCACTGCTGAACCCCTCAGCGAGATGAGTGACAACCCCCTCATGCGAAAGATTAATGAGATCTCTGGGAGTGTCGTATTCATGCATCTGTCACTGAATGACTAGTCACAGATAGGAATCTAAACCTTTATTCAGCCTGATAGCTGTAAAAGAAGCAAATTTTACTGGACTGAATCAGACACACAATTCACCAGCGATAGTATTAAATTCTGGATGACAGGAATTCAAGCCAGTTAGCAATCCATGGGAATGACCCTTATATCTGAGTGAAAAGATTGTGTGTACAAATCTCATTGTAGAGACTTGAACATATAATCCAGGTTGACATTCCCAGTACAGTACTGAAAGAATGCTATATTGTGAGAGCTAATGTTTAGATGACACTTTGAACCGAGTTCCTATTTGTCTCCTCCATGCTAATATTTTATAGATGAGTTGGGGGACTACACCACACTATCCTGACCAACACCAGAAAAGCAGATTATCTGACCACTATCACCATCTGTCAAGTCTATTTCACACATACTTCTGTAAGAATTTACCACTGGTTAGCACACAGCATTCTGGTTAAAAGCTTTAAACATATTTTCTGTTTAAGGAAGTTTTAGCTTTACAGTAATTCCGAAAACAGCGATGCCCAAACACAACTCCGGATTCTCCAGCATTCAGACTGGTGGGATTCTCCAGTCCCACCGGCAGCGCATACACTCCCACAAGGTCCCACCAATTTCCATTGACAGTGGCAGGAGCAGAGAATCTTGCCACTAGCAAACATAGTGCCAACTCCTGCTAGCAGGACACACGTGGCTAGGATGCCGGAGCACCTCGAGTCTATTTCATCGGTATCTGTTTCGACTGTCGCCTCAAACCCCTCGATTAGATTCCAGTCTGTAACTCACTCCTGGGTATCTGTTATTCTATATATAAACCACCCTGAATCCCTCGATTAGATTCCAGTCTGTAACTCACTCCTGGGTATCTGTTATTCTATATATACTACCACCCCGAACCCCTTGATTAGATTCCAGTCTGCAACTCACTCCTGGGTATCTGTTATTCAATATATACTACCACCCCGAACCCCTCGATTAGATTCCAGTCTGTAACTCACTCCTGGGTATCTGTTATTCGATATATAAACCACCCTGAACCCCTCGATTAGATTCCAGTCTGTAACTCACTCCTGGGTATCTGTTATTCTATATACACTACCACCCCAAACCCCTCGATTAGATTCCAGTCTGTAACTCACTCCCGGGTATCTGTTATTCTATATATAAACCACCCCGAACCCCTCGATTAGATTCCAGTCTGTAACTCACTCCCGGGTATCTGTTATTCTATATATAAACCACCCCGAACCCCTCGATTAGATTCCAGTCTGTAACTCACTCCCGGGTATCTGTTATTCTATATATAAACCACCCTGAACCCCTCGATTAGATTCCAGTCTGTAACTCACTCCCGGGTATCTGTTATTCTATATATAAACCACCCCGAACCCCTCGATTAGATTCCAGTCTGTAACTCACTCCTGGGTATCTGTTATTCTATATATAAACCACCCCGAACCCCTCGATTAGATTCCAGTCTGTAACTCACTCCCGGGTATCTGTTATTCTATATATAAACTACCCCGAACCCCTCGATTAGATTCCAGTCTGTAACTCACTCCCGGGTATCTGTTATTCTATATATAAACCATCCCGAACCCCTCGATTAGATTCCAGTCTGTAACTCACTCCCGGGTATCTGTTATTCTATATATAAACCACCCCGAACCCCTCGATTAGATTCCAGTCTGTAACTCACTCCCGGGTATCTGTTATTCTATATATAAACCACCCCGAACCCCTCGATTAGATTCCAGTCTGTAACTCACTCCCGGGTATCTGTTATTCTATATATAAACCACCCCGAACCCCTCGATTAGATTCCAGTCTGTAACTCACTCCCAGGTATCTGTTATTCTATATATAAACCGCCCCAACCTCTCGATTAGATTCCAGTCTGTAACTCACTCCCAGGTATCTGTTATTCTATATATAAACCACCCCGAACCCCTCGATTAGATTCCAGTCTGTAACTCACTCCCAGGTATCTGTTATTTTATATATAAACCACCCCAAACCTCTCGATTAGATTCCAGTCTGTAACTCACTCCCAGGTATCTGTTATTTTATATATAAACCACCCCAAACCTCTCGATTAGATTCCAGTCTGTAACTCACTCCCGGGTATCTGTTATTCTACATATAAACCATCCCGAACCCCTCGATTAGATTCCAGTCTGTAACTCACTCCCGGGTATCTGTTATTCTATATATAAACCGCCCCAAACCTCTCGATTAGATTCCAGTCTGTAACTCACTCCCAGGTATCTGTTATTTTATATATAAACCACCCCAAACCTCTCGATTAGATTCCAGTCTGTAACTCACTCCCAGGTATCTGTTATTTTATATATAAACCACCCCAAACCTCTCGATTAGATTCCAGTCTGTAACTCACTCCCGGGTATCTGTTATTTTATATATAAACCGCCCCAAACCTCTCGATTAGATTCCAGTCTGTAACTCACTCCCAGGTATCTGTTATTTTATATATAAACCAGTTCAAACCCCTCGATTAGATTCCAGTCTGTAACTCACTCCTGGGTATCTGTTATTTTATATATAAACCGCCCCAAACCTCTCGATTAGATTCCAGTCTGTAACTCACTCCCGAGTATCTGTTATTTTATATATAAACCGCCCCAAACCTCTCGATTAGATTCCAGTCTGTAACTCACTCCCAGGTATCTGTTATTTTATATATAAACCGCCCCAAACCTCTCGATTAGACTGGAGTCATAGAGTCGTAGAGAATTACAGCATGGAAACAGGCCCTTCAGCCCAACTTGTCCATGCCGCTCTTTTCTTTAAATCCCTAAGCTAATCACAATTGTCCACATTTGACCCATATCCTTCTATACCCATCCTACCCATGTAACTATTTAAATGTTTTTTAAAAGACAAAATTGTACCCGCTTCTGGTACTATCTCTACAGCTTGTTCCGGATACTCAACAATCCCTGTGTGAAAAAAATTGCCCCTGTGGATTCTGGTCTGTAGCTCACTCCTGGGTTTCTGTTATTCTATATATGAACCATCCCTTTGATTTATTCCAGCCTGTAACTCACTCCTTGGTATCTGCTTTTCTCCATATAAACCACCCCGATCCCCTCGATTGGATTCCAATCTGTAATTCACTCCTGGATGTCTGTTACTCCTTTTTAAACCATCTGAATGCCTCAATTATAGATACCCAGGAGTTACAGACTGGAATCTAATCGACCGGTTCGGGGTAGTTTATATATACGATAACTTGATTTGATTTATTATTGTCACATGTATTAGCATACAATGAAAAGTATTGTTTCTTGCGCGCTATACAGAAACAGCATACCGTTCGTAGAGGAATTTAACTGAGAGATTTGAGGAGTTGAAACAGATACATAGGAACACGGGGAATTACTCTTGAGCTAAAACTTCCTGAAACTGAGGCTCAAAGCCAGAATGTCCACTCCTGTGTGCTGACCCAATTCTTCCAGAAAGGGTGTGTGGAATCAGGTTTGGCAGAGAATATTGCTCAGCTCAATTTCCAAACTAGCTGTATGAAGAATACCTGCTAAAACAGGTTATAGGAGAAACCACTGCTTTTATGTAACTGCCTGCAGCAGAGAATAGTAAAAACACAACTCTCATCTACAAGGACACCAATTAATGACCAAATAAATAGAAGATATCCCTTTGTTCCTTACTCCCTAAATGTGTTTATCCAGATTCCCCTTCAAAAATCATTGATAGTATTTTCCTCATCACTGTTTGTGGTAGTAAGCACCATATTTTAACCATTCTCTATTAAAGACATATTTCCTAAATTGACCATCAGATTGATCTTATATTTATGACTCTGGTTTTGGATTCTCCCAGAAGTGGAAATATCTTTTCTCTGTTTACCAATCAAGTCTTTTAAAGATCTTGATCAGACCACTTCTCAGCCTTCTCTTTTCTAGTTAAATGAATGGAGATGGTCAAAGGAACTGGTTTTGTAGATTTGATGTCTGTTTGTACAGTTCTTGTATAACCGTTCAACATTAATATTCACTTGTTATTAGTTTAAAATTTTATTATCCCTGAAAACACACAATATCTTGGAGTATTTTAATTTTATTATGGACCATCTTATTTCAAAAGTGAATATATGATACATCTGTGACAAAAACGTTGTTGTAATTAAACTTTTAACAATCCAGATTTATTTTTCCATTTTCAGACATTAACAGACATCTGGATAGATACTTTTTACATGTTTCATTTAATAACTAAGGACCCTTGGGGATAAAAAAAAGACACAACATATGGCAGAACCTTCTGGAATCTGGGAATGTGGAAGACAGTAGTGGACTGGGGGAGGGAAGTAGAGGGGCAGATGGGAAGGTGAGGATAATGGTGATGAAGTAAGCATGTAGAAAGAGGGAGAACAGGACAGGGAAATGGGAAGGAAGGAAAGGGGGAGGGATAGGAGGGGATAAGAGGAGAGAGGGAGCTGGAGAAGTGAATTGGGGAGAGTTGGGGAAGAGGGAAGAGAAGATGTGAAAGGAAAGCAGAAGGAAGGAGAATGAGGGAAGTGAGAGGACAGAGGAGTAGAGGGGAAGGCAAAGGAAACAATGGGGGGAAAGTGACTGGAGAGAGGGAAGGAAACGTGTTTTGAATGGAAAGGGGAAGGGGAGAGTCTATTTGTGTGAGGAAATCAGCAATTTCTTAATTCATTCTGAGTGAATACCCTTGCAATGAGTAGCTGGAGAGTAGGGAAGTCTCTCCCTCTCTCCCTTAGTCATGAATAGTGTCAAAAGATTAAGGGACTGTAGACCCACCCAGGAAATCTGAATATCCAATCTAGACTAATACTCCCAGTGCAGAATTGAGGGAGTATCATACTCTCAGAGATATTGTCTTTGGAATGAGGTATAAAATTGATACCCTATCAAGTCAGAGATTCCTTAGTAATATTTGAAGAAAGACAGGAGAGTTGTCCCTGGTGTCGGGGACAAATATTTATCCTTCAACTTTGTTCTTTATCAGATTGATGTTTCTGGGAATTTGGTGTGTGCATTTGGCTACTTCCATTCTTGTGGTCCAAAGGGTACTTTATTGATTATAAAGCACTTTGGGATGTTCTGAAGTTGTGAAAGGTGCTATAGAAATGCAGTTATTTGTTCTCTTCTATTTTTCTATTTCTTTCTCGGGTTATTATTGGGTCTGTCTCCACTGACAGGAAATGCAGCTGGTACAGGCAAAATGGGCCAATGGCCTCCTGCATTGTGGCATTCTATGTTTCTATTCCAGATCACAACAACTCGCTGCATAAAGAAATCCTTTCTCATTTCTCAATACTTCTGCTGATCACCTTAAATTTGTGTGGTCTGGTTACTGGCCCTACAGCCAAACAATGTCTCCCAAATAAACCCCCACAATTTTGAACATCTCAATTAAATCTTCTTCTGCTTCCTCAGGAGAACAGCCCCAGTTTTTCCAGTCTCTCTACGTAACTGAAATGCCCAACCACTGGGATTAATCTGCTAAATCTTCTCTCTGCCCTCTCAAAGGCCTTGAAAACCTTCTTATAATGTGAAGCTCACAATCCTGGGGTAAACACAGTACTCCCAGCTGAGACCCAACTAGTGATTTACAGCTTCCTTGCTTCTGGACTCTGTGTTGCTATTAATAAAGTCTGAGATTTTGCATGCTGTTTTTAAAACAAACAAATTATTGTCCTGCCACCTTCAAGGATTTATACATAAATAGGCAGGTCTCAATAAAGGATTAACCCCGTAACATTAACAGTTATGAAGAGAATATTTAGAAATTAGGTGTTTTCATGCAACTGAAAGATGTATACACTCTGGGATCCCAGCTCGCTCATATTCACTTTGAGAACTGCCTCTTCAATCTGCATCTCTAGCTGTTCTCATGGTTACTCTCCTGGAGCCCTGACACTCCGAGTTGAACTCATGTCCAATGTATATTTATGAGTCAGAGAGAGAGAGAGAGATCAAGCCTGTCTTTACAAGAACTCTCTCCTTTTATTCCCCTCGTCACCCCCCACCATTCTCCATATGTTCTGTGAAAACTCAACTAACCCCAAGTTGAACTGTGACCGGAGAGTGTCTGAGTTAGAGAGTGTTACTGCCAGGTCAGAATTTTAACTCCTTCCAGATCAGCAGCATCATTTCACCATTTGGATATCACTCAGAGCCACGTGAAAAGGCGATTGTCCAACAAACTTTTCTCCAGGAGCATATGGGACAAGAAACCTTTGATGATTCTACAAGTACAGTGAGTGTTAATGGCTGGAATTTTCCAGCTGCACCACTGGTATTGTTGGGGGACTGGAGGCGGAGGGGAGGGGAGACGGCCAATAGGGGAAGGGCGGGGCAGACATACATGGGGGGGGGGGGGGGTGGAATTTGGAGAGGCCTTTACTTTTACAGATTTTCCAATTTTCCATCCCATCTGAGACAACAGCCCCCAGTGAGAGTCAGTGTGTGTGGAACTGTATCCCAATGAGAGTCAGTGTGTGTGGAACTGTATCCCGTTGAGAGTCAGTGTGTGTGGAATTGTATCCCAGTGAGAGTCAGTGTGTGTGGGATTGTATCCCAGTGAGAGTCAGTGCGTGTGGAACTGTACCCCAGTGAGAGTCAGTGTGTGTGGGATTGTATCCCAGTGAGTGTAAGTGTGTGTGGAACTGTATCCCAGTGAGAGTCAGTGTGTTTGGAACTGTATCCCAGTGAGAGTCAGTGTGTTTGGAACTGTATCCCAGTGAGAGTCAGTGTGTGTGGGACTGTATCCCAGTGAGAGTCAGTGTGTGTGGGACTATACCCCAGTGAAAGTCAGTGTGTGTGAACTGTATCCCAGTGAGAGTCAGTGTGTGTGAACTGCATCCATGTGAGAGTCAGTGTGTGTGAACTGTACCCCAGTGAGACTCACTATGTGTGGAATCATACCCCAGTGCAGTCAATGTGTGGAACCGTATTCCAGTGGGTTGCACTCTCTTTTCTGAGTCAGAAGCCAGAGACATGAATTTTCATGAAAACAGATTCTCTGGTCATCATGGTTATCATATTGCAGTTGTTGGATCTTGTTGTGCACAAATTGTCTGACAACGCCAGACCAGAACACCTCATTCGCCTGAAGAAGGCTATAAAGCCGAAAGCTTGTGAGTTTACTATCAAATAAATCGGTTGAATTTAAAACTGGTGTTGTCAGACCTCTTACTGTGTTTACCCCAGTCCAATGCCGGCATCTCCACATCACAAATTGTCTGCCACATTTCCAATATTACTACAGTACTTAACACTTTTTCATTCATTTCATCAGCTGTAAAACACTTTGGGACATGCTGAGGTTGTGAAGTTTGCTGCAGAGTGATGTTGGATGGGGGATAAATATTGGCCCTGACATTCGAAAATATTCCCTGCTCTTCTGTCTGAGAGTGTAGATAGGTTTAACTTCTTATCTGAAAGATGGCACTTTTGACAGTGCAGCACTCCCTCAGCATGTTATTGCAGGTCTTTAGCTTGTAATAGTACAGACAAAAGAAAGGCAGGACAACACATTTAAGAAATATCAAAATGTCAGAGTTTGAAGGTGAGATCAAACATCAAGGAACATTTCTTTATACAAAGAAAAAGCAGCATCTGGAAGACATCTGGAAATACTCAGCAAGTTCGTAATTATTTGTGGAGGGCGAATGAATTAACATTTCAGATCAAAGACCTTTTTTCAGAACCAAATGATGATAGAAATGGAATGGATTTGCCAGGAATGGGTGGGTGAGAAAATCCACAGATTGCAGGGCTAGTATTGAGCTAAAAATGAGATTGAGTGGACTGAAAGGTCTTCAGTTCAGCACCGCATCCATCTACATCACTGGTGTGTGTTTGAGCATTGACAAGTAGAATCTTTTTTGAGTGAATCACATGACTGCCAACCTTCCTCTCCCCCACCCCACACTCATGCATTGGTTGCTCACTACATCCATCCTCTTCCCTATCACCAAGTAGAAAGTAGAAAGGCTCTTACCATTGGACGCTTTTTAAATGTCACTCTATCATCCTTTTATTCTGCCACCTCCAATATTGTCAAACTTAATAAATGAAGAATTTCAAAGAAAATGACTTAAAAAGATTGTTTGAATCTCCTTGGCTTTCTGTCCAGGTGTGCTCCCAGTTGTGCCCTCAATGGGAATCTTCAATCCCTGAGAACCCCAGGCAGTGCTGTGGAGTTGACAATCCCACTTTCCACAGTTAGTCTGATCCTTTTCCATGTGCAAACCAGTTGTCCCAACGAGACTTCAATATAAACTCCCAGTAGAACAGATTAGTGTAAGCGTGATCACAATTTCTTTCTTGACCTACAGTGTAGATGGTGAGATATTTTCATTTGTAGGAGAGTCTCGAACAAGGGGACATTGCTACAAGATAAAGGGCCAGTCATTGAAAACTGAGGTGCTTAGGAATTTCTCTCAGAGGGTGGAGAATCTGTGGAATTCTCTGTCCCAGAGGATGATGGAGGCTGGATAATAAGGAATATTTAAATTAGAAGTGGATAAGTATTTAGTAGATCGAGGAATAGAGGAATTAGTACAGCAAAGTAGCTGAGGCTAGTATAGATCAGCCATGAAGGTCCTGGTGGCCAACTCCTGCTTCTATTTCTTGTGTTCTTGTGTTCTGAAAGAGGATTTGGTGTGCCCTGAATCTCAGACTGTCTCTCTGTGCCTGACCTTGAATAAAGGGTAGATATTGGATTGAGGAAGACCACTCAAACTGGAGCTAATCTGCCTATAATTGAACAAGATATTTCTTCCAATGTTTGTATCTCACTCTCCCTGGCACTTTGTGGAGCTTTTCCCTTGAGCTAATGAATCAGAGCAGCAAGGAATCCTGGTCCTGTACAGGCAGCTTGCATTAAAATCCAGTGCCAATCTTCTGCCAATTCAGCCCTTTGAGAGATTAAACAAATGAAAATACATGGAAACCACAACCTGGTTGGAAAGTTCCAGAACTAGAGTAGGGAAGTATCAGCTGCAGCTCATTGAGTAGCACTTTCATCTCTGAGTCAGAAAGTTGGTCAAGTCCTATTGCCAGACTTAAATACATTATCTGACTGGCATACTGTGTGTGGTACTGAAGGGACGCTTCATTGTTGGAGGGGCGGCCTTTCAGATGAAATATTAAATTGAAACCCTGTCTACCCTCAGGTGGATGGCAGGGTTTCCACAGGACTATTTTGAAGGAGAGCAGGGGAGTCTTCTGGCCAATATTTATCCCCCCATTGACATCATTAAAGTAGATTATCAGATCATTGTCACATTGCTGCTGTGTTTCCTGTCTTGCGGCAGTGATTACACTTCAAAAATATATTGGTTGTAAGGTGCCTTGGACATTCTGAGGACGTGACAGGTACTATATAAATGATGAGTTTCCCATCTTTACTGTATATCCAATCTCTTCCCGATTCATTTCACAAAGGCGCTGTTACAATTTCAAGCAAACAAACTCAAAATCCTTCACATCTAAGTCTTGATGTTGAGTACGAGTCTACCATTTAACTTAATCAGGAATTACAGCTAAACTCCATTTTCTCTGCACATGTGCATTTTGAAGTTACCGGATAGATCCCACCTCTTGCTCATTGGTGACTGTGGACAATGAATGCACCCTCCTGCATGGATGGGGTGATCTATCGCAGCACAGATTCGGTATTGCGTACAGGAAAAACCAGTTTGTGTTGAAGTTCAAGACATTAATGCACCTACTTAATGGAACCAAATAGAGTGTGGAGGCTTTTTATTTCCACATTTCCACATCACATCCATTTCTAGCAGGTACAGGAAATTCCTGCCTTAAACAGAAGCTCAAAATAATAATATTATAATTAGATCATTATAATAATATAATTAGATCATTATAGTATTATTATCAGACAGGGAAGTGAATTCATTATATCCTATGGCTCATTTACAGTCTCATACGTCAGTGAACACCAGATTTTTAAATCCTTTGCATATATAACGTGTGTCCAAGGTTGCTAAGGCACCGCGCTACACAAATTTAAAAGGATGGATAAGATCGGTTTTTAAGGAAACTGCTGGCACTCAGGTTTAATTAGCCAATTGTGGCAATTGCTTTTTGTTGTCTTCTGTATCATCGCTAATGTTTCCCAGTGGGAACTCTCCTGCCTGCTGGGCTTATAGAAATGGGGGGATGAGGTGCCAGTAGCCACTCCCTCTGTCACCAGCACCCACTTTCTCTTTGGTCAGTGTTTATTGCGTTTGTAATACCCTGTGCTCAAAGGAAGGAAGGACAGGGTCTCCTTCTGACCTGATAGAAGTATATAAGATGTTGAGAGGTATAGAACGGGTGGATTCTTAGAGGCATTTTCCAAGGGCTGAAATGGTCGCTAAAAAAGGACACAGGTTTAAAATGCTGTGGAGTGAGTACAGAGGAGATGTCAGGAGTAAGTTTTTCACTCAGAGGGTGGTGAGTGAGTGGAATCGGCTGCCGTCGGTGGTGGTGGAGGCAAATTCGATAGGGTCTTTTAAGAGACTTCTGGATGAGTATATGGGATTTAATTGGATTGAGGATTATAGGTAAGCCTAGTAGGTAGCGATATGATGGGTGCAACTTGTGGGCCGAAGGGCCTATTTGTGCTGTAGTTTTTGTATGTTCTGTGTTCTCCAGCTCACTTCGCAATAATCCTTCTGGAATGTTCCAACATGTAGTCATGGATGAGAACAACATTGGGATTGTATCTAATGACACTTATGACCAAATAGCTACCAGCTCTCACTGGCTGGGGAACACAAGGTTTGTGGATGCTTGCTGAGTAATTTTCCTTTGATAGCTGACATTATTTAACCTGGTGAAGAGTTCAGCTGTGTGAGCAGGTGGGTGGGTGTCTCTGTCAGTGCTGCAAGATGCTCCATGCTATCATTAGCCTCAGGATCCCTGAGCTAAACAAAGCAGGAGCCAATACGGGATTCCTACTCCTGATCATTAGCAGTGTCTGGAGGTTGGGCTTCACTATTCCATTCCCACCCACTTCCCTATGGTCAAACAGCCAGACAGTAGTCCATGGTTCAGTTCACACAGACACTGGACACTCCAGCTCGCTGCTGGAATACTGCTCATGTTGTTGGTACTGAATTTCAGCAGAAACCAGCTCCTTTAGCATGTGAGTGAGAGAGTGGAGCAAATAAACATCATTCTTCAGAGTGGGCGTGCAGTTGCAGTGTTGTTGACATCATCACCGGCTCTGGCTCCAGCACTGTCACTGGCTTCAGTATTTCCACTGGGTCCAATAGCAGCTGGCTCCACCACTGTCTCTGGCAGTAAAGTCAGCACAGCCACACTTGGTACTGGTACTGGCAGTAAAAGTAGCACTGGCACTGCCTCTGACATTGGCGTTGGCTCCAGTTCCAAAGCTGGCACTGGAATTTGCCCCAGTCTCTCACTCACCTGTTTCTGATCCCCTGAGTAGTAGAACAATGTCAAGTATAGAAAGAGAGAGAGATAAAAGTGTGATAGAAAAGAGACAGAGATTGAGGGAGAGGATAAACATCGGATTTGAGTATCTCTGAGTGAGAGAACTAAATAAACATGGCTGAAGCTCCCATACTTTTGGCCTATCTTTGCTCATTACCAGATTAAAGATTAATTATTTCACGGCCTCTCACAATCCCCTGGTCTGACTGTTGATCCTACACAGGAGTGATGTTATAGCAGATAAATTTAAAATGCATGTGTAATTGGATCCTGCAGCCTGTAATACAAAAGCTTAAAGATCAGCTGGGGACACTGTGTACAAATGACAGCTGTAGCACACAGACAAAATACTGGCGTTTTCATTAACATTCAGATGAAAGGCACCTCGAATGGTTTGCTGTTTCTACCTGTCTGGGGACTGATGACCAGACTTCATCTCATTTTACTTTAACGTTGTTCTATATTTATTTACAAGGATCGTTGCAAGTGACCATATTTTTTGAAAATGACTGGGTTAGCTACCAGCTCTCTCTCTCTCTCTCACTCACTGTATAGCTTTGTCTCTTTCCAATAAAAATTCTGCTAATAGTGAGCTAAGAAATGAGGTTAAAACAATAATTTCCTTGTCACTGTAATATATAAAAACAAATTATATCAAACTGCACCTGTGAGAACATTATACAGAGCTGGGATGATGGACTTCGTTTGAGTTACAGAATAGAGAGGATGGGGATTCTTTGATCGAACTGTTAAATTCTCAGCATTGACCTCCCTCTCTTGGCATAACAGAGCAATGCAATAACCCAAAGAATCTGTTTACCCTTTCCCGATAGTTTCTTACCCTCAATTCTTTTATCAGACAGGGTGGCAAAAAAGAACATTTATGGTGTCAACTTTAGTTGGGAATATTTATTGTTTAGTTTCATTAAAGCTTCACTTTGCTGTTGAGAAAGTAGGTTTAAGATATTGCAATATTGTTGTGGTTCTATAACAGCATTAATGATCTAGGACAGAATTCTCTGGCCATTCATGCCTGCTACTGCTGCCAGCAAGAATGGACAATTTGGCACTCAGCTAAATCTCTATTCATAGCAGTGGGGCTGGAGAATTCCAATCACGGCAAGGTGGGAGAATTCTGGCCCTGGGCTATGAGTTCAAATCACACCTTTGGAAGTTTGAGAATTTGAATTCAGGTTTTTTATTATCTCACATTAAATCTGATTTAATAAAAATGACCATGAGGCTGTCAGATTCCAAAAACCAAACTGTTTATCTAACATCTTTAAAAATCAAATCCCATCTTTACCCAGTCTGGCCTACATGTGACTCCAGGCACACAATAATGCAATTGATTCTGAAATGACTCAACAAGCCACTCAGTTCTATCAAACATGTTAAGATTTCAGTGGTTCAAGAAAGCAACTTCACCACTATCTTTACAAGGTAATTCAAGATGGGTAATAAATACCAGCCAGTTTCACAGTCCAAAAATAAATATTCAAAGTTCTTCAGGAGGAAAAAGCAGCAAAACATCGACTGGAAAAAGGGTGTTGAACAGTGAAAAGGACTATCAGAAATTTGGGGAAAGAAAAGTGTAAGAAGCAGAGATAATAAATGTATTACTGCAAATTGACTCACTCATGTGATAGGAGAAGCTTTTCCCTCTGACATCAGAAGTCACACATCAAGGATTGGTCCAAAACTGTGTTTTAAACCAGCTAGCAGATGAATACTGCTGGAAGAAAGAAAAAGAGAGAGAGAGAGAGAGACAAAGACAGAGGGGAAAAGAGATGGACTGAGAAAAAGAGATGGAAGAGAAATAGAAACAGAGGGATAAAGAGATATAAAGAGAAACAAAGAGTGAGTGACAGAGAGAGGGACAGAGAGAGAGATGAGAAACAGAGACAGAGTGGCTGACAGAGAGAGAGAGAGCAATTGTGAAGCAGCAGAAGAGAGCGACAAAAAGAGAAAGAAACAGACAGTGAGAGAGAGAGAGCAATAGGGTGAGAAAGAAACTGAGAGCTTTTTGACACCAGCGGACATGGCAGGGTCGCAGCTGCTGTTTTCAGTCAAATTGGAACCAAGGGAGTTGTGAGTCATTTGAGGGTGCAAACTCCCTCTGCTGATTGTGAAACAATCAGTAACACAAGGTTTTAATCAACTCCACCAGATGGTAGATCTGCTACTGAAATCTTTCACTGGGTTCATAAACAGGCACAGACCAAAACCTGCCTCCTGCTGCTTGTGTGGGTTTTAAAATTCTCACTCTTAGTTTCAATTCTCTGTACTGCTCCTTCCAGTCTCCGAAAGCTCCTTCAGCCCCACCTACCTTTATGACCTTTTAGTTCTGATGTTTTGCACATTCCCAATTGTATTTGCTCTAACATTGGTCCGAAGATGTGCAGGTTAGCTGGACTGGCCATGCTCTTGGTGATAGGGGAATTAGCGAGGTAAGTACATGGATATGGCCTGGGTGGGATTGCTGTCAGTGCAGGCTCAATAGATCAAATAGCCTCTTCCTGCTCTGTAGGGATTCTATGATTGGTGACTTTTAGCTGCCTGGGCCCAAGGCCTCTAACTCTCTCGAGCTTGCTTTCCTTCTGTAACACATTTCTTAAAACCCAACTCTCCAATCAAGCTTTAAAACATCTCCTAATATCTCCTAACGTGAATCAGTGCCAACTTTTGTTTGATAATGCTGCTGTGAATTAAGTACTGTGGGACATTTTATTGCATTAAAGGCACTATATAAATGTAACAAAAACACTAAGTGCTGGAAAATCTCATCAGTTCTGATGAAGGCTTATCGAGACTGCACATGTTGGTTCTATTCTCTCCCCAGACATACTATAAGACCTGCTGAGACTTTTCCAGCATTTTCTATTTTTGTTTCAGATTCCAGCATTTGCAGTATTTTGCTTTTTAATACATAAATGCAAGTTGTTGTTGTTGAAGTTGCTTGCAGATTATTTTCCACTGTCCTGGGAGTTACTATTACCATTGGATTGCACTGAATGGTGAGGGGCAGGAATAACATTGAAACCGGAATGTGTTGATCTGGACTTACAAAAGAAAAATAATTTGTATTTCTCTCATGTCTTTCACAGTCACAGGACATCCCAAAATTCTTTTAACAGCCATGAAAGTTTTTTTTTGAAGTGCAGAATTCCACAAACAGCAGGTGCTAATAATCAAATAATGTGTTACAGTGATGGAATTAATATTATCCCAGGAAACCAGAAAGAACTCGCCTGGTCTTCTCTGAAATTGTGCCATGGAATCTTTTACATCCGCTCGAGAGGACAGATAGGCTTTCTATTTAACACTTCATCAGAACATGGCATCTCTGATAGTGTAGCACTCCCTCAATCCTGCACTGGGAGTCTCAGTCAGAGACCTATCCACAGAGTTGTAGCTGACACTAGGCCAGTGAACCATTCCCTAACTGCTCATCCAGACATAAGTCCAAACTGGGAGGAGACTCGCTGCATTTGTCACACTTCACACATAAAGAGACAGGGAATGTAACCAACCCTCCTCATTATTACTCCAGTCTGAAGAGGAGAGGGGGGGGGCTCTGAAAAGAGGAGGGCTTCTTTAAAAAGCACCTTACCATCAAGCTGCTCTTCGAACTGTGATGGTGTAAGAATATTTTCTGCCTGACTTGACAGAGACATTGGTGTGATACTGCAGAGGAATGGGGAGGAGCTGGGAGGAAGTGGAGGGGCGGGAGAGGTGTACAAGAGTTTCATGCACATTCTTTAAATTCATTCCTGAGTTCTGTGTTTCACTGGCAAACATCATCCCTGGATGTGTGGGACTAAATTACTGAAACTTTTTGAGCAGTTTCTTATCAGTGAGATTATTCAACTGATTACTGAGCCAGATCAGCAATACTGAGACAGGAGTCACACCTTGGTTCAGAGTAGATAAGAATGGCAGATTCATGTCCCTAAAGACATCAGGGAACCTAATGAGGTTTATGACAATGTGGCAGCATCAGCATCGTTTTTATTGAGACTGTCCAACCTTGCTTGCCCCAAAACCAGAGAATCCCACCCAAAGTCAATGGACTTTTGCAGGGTCTGCTCCCCCAACCACCACCGCCCCCCCCCCCCCCCCCCACCACCCCACCAACCACCACCACCACCACCACCACCCCGCCTGCTGCAATTCTTGTGGCAGGTGGAACAGGAGAATTCCTATTTATAGATCTTCAAAATCCAAATTCATATTCTCAAACTACCTACTGCAGGAGTTAAATCACATTCTTTGGATTATTAGTAAAGGAAGCAGCACATAACTGCCCCAGTTCAAATCCATTTTCCCAATAGCAATATGAACCTACTCATATATTTGTATGTCTTTCAATGAGACCAAAGAACAACCATCACCCATTGAATTGGAGACAATTACATTCTTCTATTTCAACTACTAATGGAAGAATGCACAACCTGATATCAGAATTGTGAAGTGATAATTGTCTGAAATGACCAGACGCTTCATTAGTCCAGTAATTTTGTACTGATGTTAGTTTTTTTTGTAGATTTTTAAAAAATAATTCAAATGCTTAAATTGCCCAGATAGAATTTGAACTCAGGATTTCTGTGATTATTAGTCCTGTAAAATAATCCTGTGCCTGCATATATCTGTATATGTGTCAAATTTGTACCTGTTTGGACAAGTATGCACAGACAGTGCAGGTGTGAGTGTGTAATCCACCTGCTGTATGCAGGAGTCCAGAGATAGAGTAGCTTAAACTGCAATGTGTTTCTCAGCTGGAACTATGTCGATCCTCTTGCTACCTTTCAGAACAATCAGCCTGCACCCGTTCTGCAGCGAGCTGTGCCTTGGGACTGACTGGTGACAGAGAGAGAGTGACATCTTTGGCAGGGAGCCAGTGAAGAGGCAGGTGCTGCCCTCCCTGAGGGTCACCCCTAGCAGGTCTGCTGCCTTTAGGCTGTGTGAGTCTGGGGTATTGTACTGAGTGGGAGGTAACCCAGGACCTGGGGAGAGGAACAATCAGTGCTTGATTTCCTCAAGGGCAGGAATACTCTAATTCTCATAACGTAGCACCATGCATCGATCCAGGCATCTTAAAAGAACAAAGCAGCAATACAGGTTTTAAAACTACCTCTCAGAAGCAGCTTCCTTTACAGAGCAGCAGGAACCATAGCTTCTTGTATCACTCACACTCATGATATAGAAATCTGCAAGGGAAATTCATTTTAAGTAAAATGAAACAGAGTAGAATTTACAGTTTAGAAGCAGGTGTATGGTGGTGTTTATGCTCCACATCAGCATTATCCAGCCCACAAACTGGCCCAGCCTCCCTCTCCATCCAGACCACTCACTGTTCAAAATACAGGGAAGTGGAAGAGACAGAGCTGCAAGAAGTGGCTCCTCCAATCACGGCCTGCTTCTCTCCAACATTTGCCACTGATAGGCTCAGTGGTGAGAGGAACAGTGATTGGAGGAACAAACGATGTGAAGGTGATTAGCCATGGAGCATCATTTCTCCATCTTTGACCACACCTTTCTCTCATCCTTCCCACTGGCATTGGTATCCCAAAGGAATACAGTGGTCAAGATAGCAGAATGGGATGGAGACATCGTGAGCAACATCACAGCATCTGCCCTGCCCCTGCCCAGGGGGGCTGGCATCTTCAACAGGTGGAGTGAGGAACTGCACTTTAGCAGCATCATTGTGTCCCAAATTCCTCCTCAGAGAGAAAATGGGCAACTCTCCTGGGCCCTATCAGAGGGATGAGTGAGTGAGTCTGTGTGAGTGAGTGAGTGAGGCAGTGTTGTGAGGATACTGTGTCTTACTCATGTTTCTTTGCAGAATGTTTTGAGCAGTCCCTGGCATTTTCTTGGACCCATTTTGTTTGCAGCTGATGTCTTCTTTTGCTACTGAAGCAGTATAATTGGGATAATGTTTGTTTTAATCTGAACTAATGCAGTGTTCTGTTGTTTTAGTGTGCCCTGGGATTGCAGAGTAGAGCTCGATTAGAATTATTGTCAGATCTAATCATATGACTGGGGGCAGTTACGTTTTCACAGAGAATTCCAACTTAGTTTTTCAGATGTTGTTTTAGAAGCTGCAGAGACTTATCCTCTCCTGTCTCAGAATTCTGAAAGCTATGAGAGACTAGGTTTACTTTGCCGTTTTAAGAATAGATCTATTCTTCTCTAAAAGCTGTTGTTTAGATTTCTATCCATTGGTGTTAAAAGCTGGAAATCTAGTATCACGTGAGCATACTTGTGTTAATGCTAACTAATTCTGAAGAAGGGCGTATGCTTATGAGGTTTGCTTTTAAATTAGAACAATGAGAAAATTTAATTGCAAAGAATGATACCGTGTCATGTTTAAATCTTGTAATAGCTAACAATTATTCTAATTCTTTTTGTTTATATTCAAACTGGGTTCTTAAATAAACTTTGATACAGCGAATCACTTGAATCATACCTTGAGTGAAACAACTTATGCTTATCCAAATGCCAAAATCAAATGTAAAACTTAGAATCTGGGCTAACTTCACAGAACACTTGGAGTCTCTGGCCTGGACCTTAACGGTGTATGTAAGTGTTTGTGAGTAAGTTTGTGTGGGTGAGTGAGAGTATGAGTCTGTGTGTCTATGAAATCAAAAACCCTAAGACAGGGAATGAACTGGATACACACTCTTCTCCTCCTTCTCCTCCTACTCTAGGGGTGGGGGAGAAAAACCTGGGCTAAAGACCCTTATTACTCCCACATTCATATGAATTCCACCAAGGGCAGTTTGGAGTGTGTGTGCCAGCAAAGGTTATCCTTAGCTTGGGCCTAGTTCCTATGTCTTCCCTGGTGACCGGGATCTGGGGCCTAATCTCTAGCTCAGCTTCTGAATCAAAAAGGCAGAAGAGATTTTATTAGCTCTGCTACTTGGCACTTTTTAATGGTCAGTTTTATTAGTTTTTTAAATTATAACTGAATTGCTTTGACATTGTGTTTTAGAATATCATGTTTAATGTTATGCCCCCCCTCTTCCCACTGGCCCCACTCCCATTAGCTCCACCCCCAGCACTGTCCAAGAAGCACTGCTGCCTTCTACTTGTTCTGCCCAAGACCGGGGGAGCCTTGACGGCCTCCGGTTCCAGCGGTGAGGCCAACACGACTGTTCCCTGTTCATGAGGAGCAGGTTTTTCCTAACCTGAGAGAATCTCTCCCGACGAGGTTATAAAGGCAAGTGACTCTGGACAGTTGAGAGCCAGGCTCGCTAAACACAGTGAAATGAACATTTAAATAAATTAATCAGCCTCTCGCCCATTTCTGGTGAGAGACTCATCGAGCTAGAAATCTGGGTAATGTGAAATCACAACAGGTGTGAAATCCAGTGCCATACGCGCTTGCTGCTTTATATCCAATTTTACTTCTTTTTCCTACCGCAAAATGGGCGTAAAGATTCCACCCTAAGATTCTATTAATCCAAAAACTCAGCTAATGTTCTGAGAATCCAGGTTCAAATCCCACCACAGCAAATAGTAGAATTTGAATTCAATAAAAAATATCTGGAATTAAGAATCTACTGATGACCATGAAACCATTGTCGATTGCCAGAAAAACTTAATTTGGTTCACTAATGTCCATTAGGGAAGGAAATCTGTCCTCTTTATCCGGTCTGGCCTACATATCACTCCAGAGCCACAGCAATGTGGTTGAGTCTCAACTGCCCTTAGGCAACAAGGAAAGGCCAGCCAGCAATGCCCATGTCCCATGAATGAATAAAAACCAATGAAAATTCCCTCCCTAACCTTCTCCACTTCTCTATTTCATTTTCCTCCTTTAAGACATTTCTTAAAATCTACCTCTTTGACCAAATCTTTGGCAATCTTGGTTTATGGCTTCTGTGAAGTGCATTGGAGTGTTTTATCACTTCAAAGGTGCTATTGAGATATAAGTTGTTTTTGTTCCTTTTTCCAATGAATGTCCTGCTCGTACATTTTTTAAAAATATTTTGTTCCTTTCTCAAAGTCACAAAGCCAATGTGTCGAGTTAACAGGGAAAGTCCTTGATGCATCTCCTTACTTGATCCAAAAAGCAATTCAAATTCAAACTGAATCCAATTCATGGTCCTCACAAAAGAGACATTCTAGATCCAAGCTGACAAGATAAGATATTGCATCAGATCTCGAGTTTGATCTCAGCCAACAGGCCAAGAAGGAATAAGTGGGAGTCGAGGCCTCAGGAAGAGAAGCTCGACTTGACATGCAGCGTGTGAGCTGCCTTTTCATTGCTGGGAGGCTGATTATGTTTTTGTGGCAAGATGGAAATTTTAAATCCAGTTCCTGTATGAAGTTGACATAATCCCAGATGCCCAGACGCTATTCTCTCCTTTGAGGGGGAGAATTGATGGCTGATGATTTAACCTGAGGATCACCACACTTCAGGCTAGGGACAAGGTTGAGAGGATGGGGCCTACATAAATAACCTCAACCAGTGCAGGAATTGAACCCATGCTGTTGGTTTCACTCTTTCAATAACCCATCATTCAGCCAAATGAACAAATCCTTTGTAAAATACAGGATTATGGGGATAGGGATTGGATGTATTGTGTTTGGTGATGGGATGAATGGCCTCCCTCTGCATTGTAGGATTCTATGCTACAGAGAAATGATGTTTTTTAGAAAATGGTGACTACACCTCAACTAAACTGATGTAAACATAAATGAACACATTAAAAAGGTGATGGAGATTTTTTTAATGTTTTAATGAGATGTGGGTGTCATTGGCTGGAACAGCATTTATTGCCCATTCCTAATTACTCTTGAACTGATTGGCTTGCAAGGCAATTTCAGAGGACACTTAAGAGCATTGCTGTGATCTGGAGTCACATGTAGACCAGACCAGATAAAATGGCAGATTTCCCTTCTTAAAGGACATTAATGAACTAGATGAGCTTTTACAACAATCAACAATGGTTTCATGGTCAGTAGACTTTTAATTCCAGATTTTTATTGAATTCAAATTTCACCATCACTCATGGTGGGATTTTAATCCAGGTCCATAGAGCATTTCCCTGGGTTTCTAGATTATCAGTCAAGTGATGATACCATTTTGCCATTGCTCCTCCAAATCATAGCCCAGAAAGAGACCATTCAGCCCATCATTTCTGTGCTGGTTCTTGGAAAGGACTATCCAATTAGATGTAATTCCCCTGCCCTTTCCCAATGGAAATCATTTTTACTTTTCATTTAATTTTTCAATTTTCATTTTGAAAGTTATTGTTGAAACTGTTTCCACCACCCATTCAGGCAGTGCATTCCAGATCACAACAACTTGTGTGAAATAATTCTCCTCATCTCCACCATGCTGGATCCTTTGGCAATGATGACATAAGGAAACAATTGCCATTTTATTATTAAAATAGTAAATTCCCATAGCAGCCATTGATTGTGAATCTGTGTGTGAAATGTATTTCTGAGTCTAGGTTTGCATAGGGGTGTGTGTGTGTGTGTGAGTGATTGATTTAAATGCCTCTGTATATGAGACAGAGACAGTGTGGTGTAATTGCCTGTTTGAAAAATTAATGACATTTGCACTACAGTCCTATCAGGCCTTCAGCTGGAGGAAGCTGCTGGGATGAGAGAGGTGTTTGCAAATAGTCTTCCAGATATCCAGTTCTGTAGCTATCACAACATGCGCCCATATCTGTGTGATTTTCTACCTATGAGAACAAGAGGCATTGTTCCAGATAATGATCTCTTATCAAGTTAAAATCTTTTCTCTTTACTCTTTTATTGCTAATTTTCACTATTCTATTCCTGAAGGTTTTGAGTCCTGAAGGCTTTAGAGGATTATCCTCTACTAACTCACCCAAGTGACTATCTATCAGCTCTGATGGCGCGAACGCAGGCACATCATAGTCAGGTCTGATCTTCCCTGAACAATCATACACTTGCATTTCCAGTTTGCATTGTTGCAATCACATGTGGTATTACATTTTCGCCTCTGAGTTAGTTGTCTTGTGAGTTCTAAATTCTGAGGTTTTAGCCCATGATTCAGGCTCAGCATCATGCTGAGGGGGTGCTGCCCTGCCGGTAATGCAGTCTTTCAGATGAGATATTAAACTCAGGTTCCATCTTCCCTCAAAAGTTGAATGCAATAGAGCCCATTGCACTATTTGAAGAACAGGGAAGTTATACTAATTGTATTGGCCAATATTTACCCCTCAACCAACATTGCTAAAATAGATTATCTGGTGATTATCACGTGGCTGTTTGTGGGATCATGCTGTGCACAAATTTGTGCCATGTTGCCTGCATTACAATAATGACTGCATTTCTAAAAGTATTTTCTTGACTGTCAAACACTTTGGGCATCCTGTTCTGAAGGGTATTATATAAACGTGAGTCTTTTAATTGGATGCAATATATTTTTTGCTTTGTGCTAAAATCCACTTTCCCATTTGATTATTGCTGATCCACTGATATTCCTGCTACAGTTTCAAAACATTGCGTGGATTATTGTGTTAATGACAACCCCTCCCCGGCATTCGCTTCTGATCCATCTTTCCCTCAAACTGCCTGCCTCTGTCTCTATGTGCCTGTTCCACATGGAGAAGTGGGACTGGTAATGAAAAGGAATTGGACTGAGCTGCACGAAGAGAGGCAGCTGTTTGGGCTGTGTTTGGATGAGAAACCAGGTTGTGGTAAGGTAATTAGGAAAGGTCACTGTCCACTGGAGCAGACTCTGGTGAGTAATGGGGTGATTAGGCAGCCCAAGGAGGAATGGCTACTGATAACTTGCATTTTATCATCTGCAGGCACTGTTTATCCCTGAACTGTTTCTCTCAGTCTTGCAACAGTTTCCAACCTGCCAGCCTTATATTCAAAGGCTGAATTGCAGACTATTTACCTCTTTTTATTTTGTTTTTCTCCCCTCCTTTCTCAAAGCTGCTTATGACCACAAACAATCCCAAAGTGCTTTATAGCCACTGAAATACTCTTAATGTCCAGGTACTGTGGTGATGTAGGAAATGCAGCTGTCAATTTGTGCATAGCAAGCTCCCACAAACAGCAATGTGAAAATGGTCAGATAATCCATTTCAATGATATTGGTTCAGGGATAATAAATATTAGCCAGGACACTGGGGAGAACTATCCCCCCACCCCAGCCCAACTTTACTTCAAAATACTGCAACTGCTTCTTTCACATTCACTTGAGCAGCATCATTTTAACAACTCATCCAAAAACCGGCACTTGAAACTGTGCAACACTCCCTGTGGGAAGCTTGATTTTTCAGTTAGGTTCTGGAGGGATTTGAAGTCCTACCACCTAAGCTCCACTACTTTCAAGTTCAAGCCCCAATTAAGAAGCCTGACCAAATACAGGTTGACTCTCTGAGTGCCGTATTGAGGGAGCACTGCATTGTTGGAGGTGTCGTCTTTCAGATGAGATATTAAGCTAATACTGTGCAGTTTTAGTTGCCTCATTACAAGAAGGATGTGGAAGCTATTGAAACGGTGCAGAAGAGATTTACAAGGATGTTGCCTGGATTGGGTAGCATGCCTTATGAGGATAGATTGAGGGAGCTCGGTCTTTTCTCCTTAGAAAGATGAAGGATGAGAGGTGACCTGATAGAACTTCATAAGATGTTGAGAGGTATAAATCGGTGGATTTGCAAAGGCTATTTCCCAGGGCTGAAATGGTCGCTACGAGAGGACACAGGTTTAAGGTGCTGGAGAGCAGGTACAGAAGAGATGTCAGCGATAAGTTTTTCATTCAGAGGGTGGATAAGTGGAATCGGCTGCTGTCGGTGGTGGTGGAGGCGAACTCATTGGGGTCTTTTAAGAGACTTCTGGATGAGTATATGGGATTTAATGGGATTGATGATTATAGATAGGCCTGGTAGGTAGGGATAATATCAGTGCAACTTGTGGGCCAGAGGGCCTGTTTGTGCTGTAATGTTGTACGTTCTATGTAAGACCCCATTGACCTCACAGGTAAGTGTAGAAGATCCCGTGGTAGTATTTTGAAGCAGAACAGGTGAATGATCCTGGTGTCCTAGCTGTATTTATTCTCATTCAACATCACTAAAACAGATGAGCAGGTCATTATCCCATGGCTGTGTGGGATCTTGCTGTGCACATATTTGGTGCTGTGTTTCCTACATTACAAACAATGGCACCACTTTAAAAAGAATTCATTGGCTGCTTTGAGATATCTTGAGGTTGTAAAAGGTGCTGTAGAAATGTAGATTATTTCTTTGTTCTGTATCCTCCAACATACCTCCATGTGAAGGCCGAAGAGTTGTTATCACTAAGCTATTAATGCAGAAACTCAGCTAATGTTCTGGGGGTTCAAATCTCACCATTGCAACTAGTGGAAATTAAATTCAATTAATCATTTAAAATCATAAATCTCACCTTCGTGATGATGGCCATTATTGTAAAAACTTGTCTGGTTCACGAATGTCCTTTAGGGAAGGAAATCTGCCGTCCTTATCTGTGACTTCAGATCCACAGCAGTGTGACTGATTCTGAGTTGCCTTTTGAAATGAACTTGCAGACTATTCAATTTAAGGGCAATTAGGGATGGGTAATAAATGCAGGCCTTGTCAGCAATGCCCATGAAAGGATAAAAAAACTTGAGGAGACTCTGTGAGTTCACAAGTCTTTAAGGTTTATCAGTGTCTGTCCTCATTTAAACTACTTGTCTTTTTGTTCTACCTGTAGGTAATTTGCCTGTCAGTAATTTCTGTCAAGCGACTGAGCTATCGTACTAATTGGAGACAAAGACTTGTCTGCTCCAAAAAGTGAAAATCTATTTTCAGTCTCAGTGTGTTTAATCTACAGACTTGTCAGAAAGTCAGCATGTGAGAGAGGCTGAGTTACCACTCTCAGCATAATCATTTGGGTAAGACTGACTGAGGGGGAAACAATCAGATAATAGAATTTCTGTTGAAAATACTGGATTATCATTTTAAATCTAACCAACAACCCCCGCCTGACACTTTTCGCTCCCCCCCCACCACTCTCCACAAGAGGGCCACTGATGATGGTCAAGTCATTTCCAAGTCAGCTGAGACTCATTGGGCTCTCACCTCTGAGTCTGAATAACATGGTCTCAAATCACACTCCAGAGATTTGAATCCAAAATCCAGGCTGGTAGTCCCAGTGCAATACTGAGGGAGTGCTGCACTGACTGAGGTGCCATCTTTCAGATGAAACGTTAAACCAAAATCTTGTTTGCACCCTTGTGTAGGTGGGTGCTGTTTTGAAGTAGAGCAGAATTCATTCTGGCCACAATTTAACCCTCGACTAACAATGACTAAAATACAGATCATCCAGTCATTACCATGTTTCTAAGTTTTGGAACTTACCACGTGAAAATTGACCACTGGGTTTTCTGAATTACAGAAGTGATTATGCTTTAAAAAGTACTACATTCACTTTGGGACATCCTGGAGGTCTGAACTCTGTAAAAATCCTTTATTTTTTTCTTTCAAGTCTCCTGCACAGTTTCTTAACATTTAAGAAAAACTTAGACATGTACATGGATGAGAGGGGTGTGGAGGGGTATGTTCCAGGTCAGTGGAACTAGGCAGAAAAATGGTTTGGTACAGCCAGGAAGAACCAAAAGGCCTGTTTCTGTGCTGTAATGTTTAATGTTTCTATATCTCACTAAATGAAGCTTTGAGGAGAGAAGGAGATTTGCCTCCTCCCCTACCAAAAATAATCTCATCCAAAAAAACAGACAGTGGGAATGGTACATTTTTATTTAAATGTTAAGGATTCTGCTACAGTATTTGGCGAGAGCTTGCGTCACCCGAGACCTAATTGTTTGCTTTGGAATGCTGTTGGGATTCCTAATTTTCTATAAATATTCCCTGTCTTGCAGGAGCAGCGGGGCCAAAATGTTGACCAGCCATCAGTCTGGGGCTTCCTCTCCCCGCTCAGTAATGTAGCTGCCAGAGGCCACTGTGTAATTTCAAACTGTTACAAGCCATAAGCAGAACAATTCATTGTTGCCAGGGCTAATACCAGAACTGTCAGCACTCAAATGAATGAGTTCAAAAAACGAATGTGCACTCCCGCGTGACGATCAGTGTCTCCGACTGGCCAATTAATTACACACACAAAAAATTCAATTCATAAGGTATTTCAGACTTGGTGATGCTTTTCATTACAATCTGACAAGAGGTCTCCTCTACATGCCCTCACACTTCATATTGCATAGCCATTCATACTTAGTTTTCCAATTTAGTGGGGTTTGTATCTGTGTGCAGTTTACTTTGCAACTGCCCACTGCGTTATTGCTCTCTGTATTTTATTTTTTCTCTCTGCATGAAGCAGAAGAACTCAATCCGCACTCAAACTCACTACTGACATTATGTCGAGCGTCATGCTTCATTCAGCCCTCCTCCTGTGTAAACAAATAAGAAAACAACAGGCTCACAGACCACTGCATAGGAACCTTATGCTCTGGGTTAGAAGTATTTTTTAAATGTCTTCTTTCTCCATTTTATCCCACAGCTCCCTCTTCTCCTCCTCACTGGACACAGACTCCCAATATCTTGTCCATCTGGGAGGAAACAATCCACATTTTCACCCTCTTTAGCAAGATATTGGCTACTCTAATAAAGGAGCAAGAACCCTGGCTAATTCCCACCCCATCTACTGAGCTTCTAATTTTATTGTCCAACAGATACACCAGGAGGCAAGAATGTCAACAAGAGCATCAGAAAAGCATTGAAGTTTGCCAATCTATGACGTTCTCTAGAGATATCTGTGTATATTCAGGACTGAGGCTGATAGATTTTTGGATAAGGAATCTGAGGGATAACGCAGTTGAGATTGAAGATCCTCCATAATTTGATTGAATCGTTGAACAGGCTTAATGGGCTGAATGGTCTACACAACTCCTGGTTCTTTCTTCTTCCCACTGATGCTGTTCTTTAAGCAGCCACTTGAGGGCAAATAACAGCTGTACAATATCTGGATGAGGGAGTCATAGAATCTGATTCTCTCTAATTCCCCACACTCCCTGCCCACCCCCACAGGTACCAGCAGTGTCTCTGCTATCTCCACACACAGGGCAATCTATCAAGGGTCAGCTAGCCATCCCACCATGTTAGTCATTGTTGATTTGATTTGATTTATTATTGTCACGTGTATTAACATACAGTGAAAAGTATTGTTTCTTGTGCACGCTATACAGACAAAGCATACAATTTATAGAGAAGGAAATGAGTACAGAATGTAGTATTACATTCCCCCCCTATCTCTATAAGCTCCCTCGACCCCAAACCTGCACGATTTCTGCACTCCCCCAATTCTCGCCTCTTGTGTACCCCCATTTTTAAACACTTCACCACTGAGTGGCTTTGCTTTCAGCTATCTGGGCTCTATGCTCTGGAATTGTGGTTTAATACTGATATTGTTCAAAAGTTCTCTCTGCCCTAGTGTCATTGGACTAAATCAGTCTTTGATTGATTCTTCACTATTTTGTTGTAATGAAGTGAAGATCAAATAGAATACACCTCCCTCTGCCCACATCCAAATCCTTGTTACCTTGAGATTTGCTCCATCCACAAACTTACACGTTTGACTCTTCTTAAATTTGAGCTTATCCAAAACTCAGCTGCCTGTCTTCTAACTTGCACCATATTCTATTCATACTTTAACCAGTCTGACCACTGATCTGTGTATTTTAAGTTTATTTATTAGTGTCACGTGTAGTAGTACATTAACATTGCAATGAAGTTATCGTGAAAATCCCCTAGTCGCCACACTTTTCGGGTACACTGAGGGATAATTTAGCAGGGCTAATGCACCTAACCAGCACATATTTTGAACGGTGGGAAGAAATCAAGATAAGTGGAGGAAACCCATGCAGACGTGGGGAGAATGTGCACACTCCGCACAGACAGCGACCCAAGCTGGGAATCCATTGGCTCCTACTTTGGCAATATCTTGATTTGGACATTTTTTTCCTTGTTTTTTAACCCCTCCACTTCCTTACCTCTCTGTACCTTTGTAAGCTCCCTCAATCCCAGAAACCTCTCCGTACTTCTCCAGTTCTGGCCTTTTGTGTATTCCCACTTTTAAACACTTCACCATTGGGCGACTTTGCCTTCAGCTGCCTGGGCTCAATGTTCTGGAATTCCCTTCTTAGACATCACTGTTTCTTTGTTCTTCTTTAAGAAGATGCTCAAAATCTAGGTTACCTGTCCATATGTGCCCTGATGTCAAATTTTAGATTAAGATTAAGATTAAGAGCAACACAGCACGGGAAACAGGCCCTTCGGCCCAACGAGCCCGCGCCGCCGTCATAACTATATAGTAGCAAATCCATTATCCTATTATATTATTCCTATATAATAATATATATTATTCCTAATATGGAAAATTCTCACTATAGGGACAATTTGTTTCCCAGTCAGCCGAAGAGCGAATTTTTGGGTTGTGGGAGGAAACCAGAGTGCCCGGAGAAAACCCACGCAACCACGGGGAGAACGCGCAAACTCCCGCAGACACCGGCCAATTCCAAGTGTCTGCACAGCTACAGCGATAGTCACTGAGCTGTCATGGTGCCCTTCAGATGGTCCAGATAAAGCACTCATTTACGACATGAGGTACCAGGCAACCAATGAATCAACATCCAAGAGCTGTACCCGCACCACCTGCCGAATGCGTGCTCAAAGTATGGACCGAATTACCTGTGGAAAAAAGCCGTAGTTAAATAGTCCTAATATATCCCTCTATCTGCATACCGCTCATGTGGCTGTCCAAGAGACCCTTAAACAGCCCCAGCGTGCCTGCTCCCACCACCTTACTCGGCAGTGCATTCCACACCCCCACTACCCGTTGTGTGAAAAACTGCCCTCTAATATTCGTCCTATACATAGCCCCCCTCACCCTATGGCCATGACCTCTCGTCCTATCCATTTCTAAAGGTGGAAAAAGTTTACCTACATTTACTCTATCTATACCCCTTATAATCTTATACACCTCTATGAGATCCCCTCTAAGCCGACGTCTTTCAAGGGAAAACAACCCCAGTCTATCTAATCGTTCATCATAAGACAGTCCTTCCATACCAGGCAGCATCCTGGTAAACCTCCTCTGCACTCTCTCCAAGGACTCCACATCCTTCCGATAGTACGGTGACCAGAACTGGGCGCAGTATTCCAAGTGAGGCCTAACCAACGTTCTATACAACTGCAACATCAAACTCCTACTCTTGTATTCTATACCCTTTTCTATGAAAGCTAACATACTATACGCTTTCTTTATCATCTTCTCCACCTGTGAGGACACCTTCAGAGACTTGTGAACCTGCACCCCCAAGTCTCTCTGTGTCTCTATGCTCCTTATAGTTTTACCTTTTATCCTATAATTCTCTTCTACATTTTTCTGGCCAAAATGCATCACCTCGCATTTATCCGGATTAAATTCCATTTGCCATCTATCTGCCCAGTCTACCAACCTGTCTATGTCCTGTTGTATTGCCTGACACTGCTCTTCTGTACCAGCCAATCCAAGCATCTTGGTGTCATCACCAAATTTGCTGATCTCACCACCTACCCCTACTTCCAAGTCATTTATGTAGACCACAAATAGAAGAGGACCTAGTACTGAGCCTTGTGGCACTCCACTAGTGACAAGCATTTTCTTTGAAATGCTTGGAACATTTTACTATATTAAAAGTGCTATATAAATGAAGGTTATTGTTATAGACTTACTGATTAGTGATTGATGCTGGACATTCGGGTATAACCGATTCCTTCCTGAATTATGCAAATAACTAGTTATAATGAGCAAATACTGGACAACCAGTCTGCAAACAGGACATTTTGGCACACTCCACATTTACGGACATACCAAGTATGAACTTAACTTCAGGGAATAAACAGCAACTTTTAATCACCCCTCCTTTACCTCTGTCCTTTTTACAAAAATAAAATTACAGGGTTTGAAATGTGAAAGATGCAAAACACTTAATGATGGAACCATTTTTTTATGAGATGTGGGAATCACTGGGCCAGAATTTATAGCCCATCTCTAATTGTCCTTGTGTGATGAACTGCCTTCTTAAAACTACTGCAGTGTATGTGATGTAACTACATCCACAGTGCTGTTAGAGAAGGAGTTTCTGGATTTTGACCAAGAGGGAGTGAAAGAACAGCGCTGTATTTCCAAGTGAGGATGGTGAGCAGTTTGGAGAGGAATTTGCAGGTGTTCCCATATGTCTGCTGCCTTTGTCTTTCTCGGTTGGTTAAGTTGAGTTTGGAAGGTGCTGTTAAAGAAACATTGGGGAATTGCTGCCGTGCATCTTGTAGATGGTACACACAGCTGCTACTGTGTGTTGGTGGCGGAGAGACTGAATAAATTGGTGAATGGGTGGTGATCAAATGAGGCTGCCTTGTCCTGGATGATGTCAAGTTTCTTGTGTTGTTAGAGCTGCACCCGTCCAGGAAAGTTTTTTTATTCATTTGCGAGATATGGGTGTTACTGGCTGGCCAGCAATTATTACCCATCACTAGTCGCCCTTATTCAGAGGGCAATTGAGAGTCAACCACATTGCTGAGGGTCTGGAATCATATGCTGGCCAAACCAGAAAAGGACAGCAGATTTCCTTCCCTAAAGGACATTAATGATGGGTTTTCCCAAACATTGACAATGGTTTCACAGTCAGCAGTGGATTCTTAATTGCAGATATTTTTTCTTGAATTCAAATTCCAGCAGCTGCCTTGGTACATAGAACATAGAACACTACAGCGCAGAACAGGCCCTTCGGCCCTCGATGTTGCGCCGACCAATTAGGAACAAGCAGTGACCCTCTAACCTAAACCATTCCCTTTTCATCCATAAACTTAGCTACTAACCTCTTAAACACCACCAAACTTGGTGCGTCTACAACTGCAGCAGGCAGGGCATTCCATACCCTAACCACCCTCTGGGTAAAGAACCTACCTCTGACATCTGTCCTAAAACCACCACCCCTTAATTTAAAGCTATGTCCCCTCGTGCTAGCTTTCTCCATCCTAGGAAAAAGGCTATCACTGTCCACCCTATCTAAACCTCTAATTAGACGAGTATTCTATCACATCTCTGACTTGTGCCTTGCAGATGGAACTGAGAATAAGGAGATGAGTTACTTACGATAGAATCCCTCTGACCTGCTGTTGTAGCCACAGTATTTACGTTACTAGTCTAGTGGTTTCTGGTCAGTGGTGACTGCTGGGATAATGGGAATTGAATCCTGATGGATGTAGACATGGACAGAAATACTGCCCAAGTGATATTAATCCTTGCAGCCCAATGATATCAGGTTTAAATCTTAGTTTTAAATTGGCTGATATTTAAAGCTAACTATATATTAAATAACCACTACACCATTTTTGTCGAATACTTAAATTTAAAAAAAAATACTGAGCATCTCTGCAGTTCTGTTGTGTTTCCTGCTTTTATTTCCACCTATTAATAACGTAACAGCAACTGAATACTTTGATTTACCAGCTTTATTATCTCATCTATGTATAGTGACACCATATCCCAGCCACAGATGATTGGGTAATTTCCCCTGTCAGTCATGCCTAGAGATCACAGTGCCACAAGTGAGTGGAATTAATGTTTGGAACAGAATTTATATATGAAGATCCTAATCCCACTGCTAATTGCTGGAGAAATCACCCTGTTTTTATCAAGAGATGATGCTGTAGTTTTGGTGATGAGTCCAGCTGGCTGTAATTTGTACAGACTCTTGTTCAACTAGAAACTGGTTGCTGTAAAAGGTGTTTTTCTCTGTAAAGTAGACACTGTTTGTTGTAAATATCACTCCACCTCCAACTCATTGGCTAACACATAATGATGTCAAGATTCACTTCATATTAGCAAGAAGACAAGACAATATCAGATTCCTGCTCACAGCCCAGGGATTCTTGCTGGAAAATGTACTTGTGTTTGGTGTTGAATAAGAGTTCTGCTGCTCACCTGTGCCAAATAGCTTGGCAAAACTCACTTTCTGGACTCTCACAGGAACAATGGGCATTTGGGTGAGATGTGAGCAGAGACACAATGCCAGCTCACTGTTAAATAGCAGATAAATTATTCTTTCTTATGCTGAGAGGGCACTGTCACACCACCTATAGAACCTGCTTGATTTTAAACCCATTGAAATCAATAGAATAAAGATCAGAAATGGAGTAGAAAAGTTATGCTCAACTTGTGCAAAACTAGTCCAAAAATGTGCAGGTTAGATTGATTGACCATGCTAAATTGCCTCTTAACATCGGGGGACCAGCAGGCTAAATAAGTAGGGTTATGAGGATTGATGTTGAGAGAGATTATGTTCAGTGCAGACTTGATGGGTTGAATGACCTCTTCTTGCATTGTAAGGATTCTATGATTCTAATCTCAGGAACTTACATACTTATGTGCACAGTTCTGCTCACCATGTTATAAAGTTTTAGTTACAAGTAAGCTTACATTCACACTGCAACAAAGTTACTGTGACAATCCCCTAGTTGTCGTACTCGGGCACCTGTTTGGGTACACTGAAGGAGAATTTAACATGGCCAATTCATCTAACCTGTACATATTTGGAGTGTGGGAGGAAATTGGAGCACCCTGAGGAAACCCACACAGACAGAGGGAGAACATGCAAATTCTGGAAAGACAATGACCCAAACCAGGAATCGAACACAGGTCCCTGGCACACTGGGCAGTGTGCTAACCACTGTGCTACCTTCTGCAGAAGGTACAAAGAAGCTTTTCAATGGCAATACTATACTTGGCCTCAGTTGTTCACAATCTACATCAATGATCCCAGTGTGTTTGTGGATGTAACAAATTAGATGGTAATATATTGTGAAGATGATGCAGAGGTTTCAATGGAGTTGGGTAGGCTCAGTGAGTGTGCAGGAACATAGCAAGTGGTCTTTGATGTGGATAAATGTGAGGTTATCCAGTTTGGTAGGACAAATGGAGGTTCAGAATATTTTGTAAATGTTGAGAGATTGGAAGGCGTTGATGTCCAAAAGGACCTGTATGTTCTTGTTCATGAGCCACTGAAAGCTAACATGCAGATACAGCAAACAATCAGCTGGCAAGGAATAACACATTGACTTTCATTGCAAAAATATCTGAGTACAGGAATAAAGATATCTTGCTTCAGTTTTATAGAAGCTTGATTAGACAGCACCTGAGGCATTGTGTAGAGTTTTGGTCATTTACCAAAGGAACAATATACTTGCATTGAGGGAGTACAATGAAAATTCACCAGAGTAATTTGTGGAATGGTGGAACTTCCAAGAGGACAGATTGAGGACACTGAATTATTATTCCTCAAAGTTTAGAAGAATGAGAGGTGATCTCATTGAAACTTACAAAATGTTTAAGGAGCTAGACAGGGTATGTACAGAAAAGATGTTTCCCTTGGTTGGGGATCTGGAACATTGGGACATAGGCTCAGAATAAAGGGCAAAATAGTTAGCACTGAGGTGAGAGGAATTTCTTCATTCAAAGGATGATGAAACTTTGAAATTCTCTGCTGCAGAATGACTCAAACATTCTCTGCTGAGTATGTTTGAGTCAGGGATATCTAGATTTCTAGGTACTCATGACATCAAGAGGTATGGTTGGAATCACAGCTAGCACAAAGGAAGCTGGTTGTGGTTATTGGAGGTAAATCATCTCAACCATAGAACCCTACGGTGCAGAAGGAGGCCATTTGGCCCATTGCATCTGCACCTGCCACAATCCCACCCAGGCCCTACCCCCATACCCTTCATATTTATCCACTAATCCCTTTAATCTATGTATCTCAGGACATTAAGGAGCAATTTTAGCATGGCCAGGAGTGGGATAGCTTGATCTTGGATTTGCACTCTCACCTCAATGCCGGACATCACTGCAGAAGTTCCTCAGGGTGGCATCCTAGACTCAATTATCCTCAGCTAATTCATCAATGGCCTTCCTCCCATTTTAAGGTCAGAAGTGGGTATGTTCATGGTTGATTGTACAAAATTCAGCAATAGTCACAACTGCTTAGATATTGAAGCAGACTATCCATATACAGCAAGACTTGAACAATATCCAGGCTCGAGCTGACAAGTGGCAGGGAATGATTATCTTCAACAAGAGTATCTGCCTCCCTTTGACATTGAGTGACATTATCATCACTGAATACCCCACAATCAATATCCTGGGGTTACTATTGACCAGAAACTGAACTGTACCAGCCATATAAATACTATGGCTACAAAACAGGTGAGAGATTGGGAATTCTGTGGACAGTAACTCACTACCTGACTCTCCAAAGCCTGCCCACCCAGGCACAAGTCAGAATTATAATTGGATGCACTCCACTTGCCTGGATAAGTACAGCTTCAATAACAGAAGTTTGACACCATTCAGGAAAAGCAGAATGCTTGTTTGCCAGTCCATCCACCACTTTAAATGCTTAATCTCCACAATAGCAGCCGTGAATATCGACTACCCAATAGACTGCAACAACTCATCAAGGCACTTTGAACAGCATCTATAAACACACAACATCTACAACCAAGAAGGACAAAGGCAGTAGATGCATGGGAACACCACCATCTGAAAATTATTCTCCAAGTCATATAACATCTTTATTTGGAACTGTATCACCATTCCTTCAATATTGTGTGGTCAAAATCCTGGAATTCCCTTCTGAGCAGCATTATAGGCATTTCTACATGATATGTACTGCAGTAGTTCAAGAAGGTAGCTCATCACCATCCTTCCAATGGCAATTAGCAATGGACAATAGATGCTGGCCTAGCTATTGATGCGCACATCCTATGAATGAAATTTTTTTTTTGAAATGTGGTAAAATGTGACATTGTCCATTTTGGTGGAAAAAAACAAAAATGCAGGTTATTTCTTAAATAATGGGAAGTTGGAAAGTGCTGATGCCAAAGGGGACCTGGGTGTTGAGTTACTGAAAGCTAACATGCAGATTTAGCAAGCAATTGGGAAGGCAAGTGGTGTGTTGACTATTATTGAAAGAGAATTTGCAACTATACAGGACTTTGGTGAAACCAAATTTGGAATATTGAGTGCAGTTCTGGTCACCTCACTATACAATGTGGAAGCATTAGAGAGAATGCAGAGGAGATTTACCAGGACGCTGCCTGGTTTGGAGGATAGGTCTTATGAGGAGAGGTTGAGGGAACTGGGGCTTTTTTCTTTAAAGGAGGATGACAGGTGACGTAATAGAGATTTATAAGATGATGAGGGGGCTAGATAGAGCAGACATGCAGGCATTATTTCCTCAGGTGGATGTAGCTGTTACTATAGGGCATAACTATAAGGTTCATGGTGGGAGATATAGGAGAGATGTCTGAAATAGATTCTTTACTCAGAGTGGTTGGGGTGTGCAATCGTCTGCCTGCTGTGATAATGGGACTTTCAAGCGGTTATTGGATAAGCACGTGGAACACACCAGAATGATAGGGAGTGGGATAGTTTGATCTTGGATTTAGACATATCTCTGTTCTATGTTCTAGAATTTGAGTATAGGAGTTAAAGATATCTTGCTAGAATTGTATGGAATATTGATGAGACCACATCTGGAGTATTTTGGAAATTTTATTCCCATTACCAAGGGAATGATATATTTGCCACTGAGAGAATACAGAAAAGAGTCATCATTCCCAAGGTGGTGAGATTGTCCTATGAAGAGACATTGTGGAAACTGGCACAAAATTCTCTAGAATTTAGAAGAGTGGGGTGATCTCATTGAGAGTTCTTGGGCTCGACAAGGTAGATGTAGGAAGGATGTTTTCCTTGGCTTGGGGATCTAGAGTCGGGCCAGACTCTCAGAATAAGGGTCAAGTCATTTAGGGATTGATAAGGAATTTCTTCACTCAGGGTGGTAAATCTTTGGCATTCTCTATGTCAGAGGGCTGTAGAAAGCTTAGTCATAGTCAACTCAGGGACTGATAAGTTTCTAGATACTAAGTAGATCAAGGAATTTGGGGATTCTGCAGGAAAATGATTGAGTGGGAAAAATCACTCGATATTGAACAGGTTCAAAGGGCTGAATGGCCATCTTGTGCTCTTATTTCCTACATTCCTAAATGACATGGAGATGCAAATGGCTGATATTCCAACTCCATTGAATCAGTGCTAATACCATCAGAGACTATTTGTGTGGGTAATGTGAACACTGATACTATCATCACCTGACAGAAATCAGCTTGTGTAAAGAAATATTTGTTAATTTTTAGAGAGCATCTGAGCTGTCAGCCCTTCTAAGAGACAAGGACACCACACAGCAAAAAGATCTTGCCCAGTAAAGGTCAAAACCGACATAGAATCCGCTAACAAGCAATGTGGGACAAGCTACTTATCTACCAATTTGATGAACCAAGCTTGATTTCACTATCTTGATTGCAGCAAAACTAGAAAGCTGTTGCTACAAGTAGTAAGCCACTGTGAATTCATCACCAGAAAGCTTCCAACTTTTATTCCTTCAATGAGCCAAAAGAGAATCTTCAGCCTGCAGCCATTTCAGCTTATATCTTGAAACACTGGTGAAATGATGACTTTTTAAAAAAAAAAATGTCTACATGCACACTACCATTTTTGTAATCACCTTTTCTTTGTGTGCGATTGTTTTTAGGTGCTGTTGTAATTACATTCAGGTAATGAGCAGTAAACATTTATTCCCTTCCTTAAATCTTGAAAAAACCTGTCATGTATCTGTTTGAGAGGCACAGCACTCAAGGGGTTAAAGCGCTTCTTCTTTAAAACATAGCTTGTGATCAGTCAAGAAATGGAAAAAGGAGAAACCACCTACCTCCTCTGTATGCAACACCTCAAAAAGAAATTGGATGACTATTTGAAAAATATGCAGACTATGGGCAAAGGACCTGGAAATCGGATTAATTGGATTACTCTTTGAAAGAGATACATTGGGCTGAATGGCCTCCTGCATTGTATGATTTTCTGAAAGAAGTAATTATTGTGATAGCATCAGTACTAAGCAACACTGTGACAAATTTCACAAGGGAGCATAGTATCAGGATTAATGGATACCAGGGAGTGATTGCAACACAGTAACCTAATCTTCTGGATCTTAAAATTAGATTACTGAGTGGAAATCTCTCCCTGCTATCATTTATAACATATACTGGAGAACCATTTGTTTTGTTTCTTGAGAGTGTATCTCATGTTGGCTATGTCAGTCGATAGCAAGTGTCAGTGTGTTTCCATCTTGCTGATGTGCAATAATGTTCACAGTTGATGGATAAATGACTGTGACATCGTCACTCCAGGTCTAATTGGGAAATAATTTGCCGTTACTTGGAAATTATCCAGTCAATTGATGATGTACAGGGCTTTATTTTACAGCTGTACACAGCACAGATCATATATCACAAATAGATTCACTGAAATTTTCAAAAGCAACCATTTCCAGGTTTTAATTTCTTTCCCATTTCCAAAATGTCAAAATATGTAAAAGGCATTTATTATTATAATATTGGAGGGACCGTATTTCAATATAATAAACTTGAAAGCAGAGATTTAAGATCTGGAATACAGGATACTGGAACAAAGAATGTTGGTATCAACTTCCATAGGAAGTTTAATGAAACAATTTGGTGTACTAGGAAAGAGCTAATTTATAGCGTTTTAAGGAAAAGATTGTCGGACTAAATTATACAGCTCTTTCTGTTGCATTGGCACAGATAAGATGAGCTAAATGATTTTCTGTGCCAAATGATTTTTATGATTTCCCCAGCTCTCCGCTTACATGGACATTGCAGGGCCCGTGTGAATATTTGAAAAGAGGTAGGAAGATTTCCTGGTAAACACTCTTCTTGCAATCAGAGGCAGAGTAAGTGGTCTGATATATCCCTTTTACCCGAAGGTTTGTGAGCTGGGAGATGTACTGTGGTTCTGTGTAAATATACCTTCTGTCTTTTAGAAAAGCTATTTCACTCGAGCAATAATATTGCATGTGAGGAAGTGAGACTGAAGGTGTCTGGATCTTAAAAACCCCAAACAGCACCCTGGTTTGTTTATTTCTGCTGAATTGGAAAGATATTCAGAATCTGTGGAAGAAAATGTCCATTTGAATCAGAAGTGTGAAGCTTGTATGTTGCTATGATATATCTTAGGATGCAAGTGAACACTAGGAAGGTGAGAACTAGAATAAAATCTACACCCTGGTGGGTATTGGGCACTATATTGATGTTTGCATATGTGGAAAAATACAAGTGCTGGAATTCTCCGACCATGCTGACGCTGGGGCTCCCTAGTGCCACTGCAGTGGATGGAGTTTTGACCGAATGCCAAATTCTTCATGGTGGTGAGGTGACCAAGATATCAGATCGATTACCCATTTTGAATCTTTTCTGATTCTCTTTTTATTAATTACAATATTCATTCTCTGGATGTAGCTTTACTGGCCAGCATTTAGTGCCCACGGGAGCTGGTGGTGAGCCATCTTCTGGACCTGCTGTACTTTGTGTAGTACCGGCACAACACAGGATTTGACCTGATGACAAATGAGGGAAGAACCAGTAAATTTCCAAGTCAGGATGTGTGTGATTTGGAGGTGAACTTGCAGATGGAGGTGTTCTCATGCATCTGCTGCTCTTATCCTTCTGAGGTGGCAGAGATAACCTTGGTGACCAACTTGAAGATGCCATCAAAGGAATTTTGAGTTGCTACAGTGTATCTTGTAGATGGTACACATGGCTGCTCTGTGCAGTGGCAGTGGAGGGAATGAATGTTTAAGGTGATAAATGAGACTTCAATCAAGCAGACTTTGTCCTGCGTTAAATAATCATGTGCATTCTTTTTATTTAATTAGCAAACATGTTATCAATCTCTAAACGAAGATACACAAACAACATTTACCCAATTTATTATTTCTAGAGGCCTGGTTGCAGCAGAACTATACTGGTTATACCCAGTCAGTGAAAGCTGTGGCCCCTTACAGAACTTCTGCATAATTTATAGTTTGCTACAGATTGTGCTGCAGCAAGTTGGTTCTTTCAAACCCAAAAATCAGCAAGAAAACTGGGTCTCCATTTACAATTTCTGTTTGTTTAAATTGTCAGTCATTTTAATTATTCTACACAAACCAGGCCCTCACCATATCCACTTTAGAAAACTTCCAAATATAGCAGCAGTGGCTCAGTGGGTGGCACTCTCACATCTGAGTGAGAAGATTGTTATGGGTTCATGTTCCACGCTATGGATCTGAGCAGGAATGCAGGCTGACACTTCCAGCCTCAGAACTGAGGGAGTTCTGCACTATCAGAGGAACTGACTTTCAGATGAAACAGATAAACAAGGGTCCCATGGAAAAAGAAAGGCGACATGTCCTGGGCCAATATTTATCCCTCAACTAACATCATTAAAACAGATGATCAGATTGATGCAAGTGGAATTGTGCTGTGTCCAAGCCGACTCCAGTTTCCTATATTACAACAGTGGGTACTTTTCATTGGCTTTTTGAGAACGTCTTTAATTATTCATATACTGACCTGATTTCTGGCTGCAGTGTGTGTATCCTCTGTGTAAAGCAGATCATCCAGAATGCAGAAATCTCTGAGGATTGCAGAGGCTGGAGGTGATTACAGAGACAGGGGGGTGAGGCCATGGAGGGATTTAAAAATGATGAGAATTTGAAAGTTAAAGTGCCAATGTAGGCCAGCAAGCACAGGGGCATAATGGTGAAAGGTACTTTGTAGAAATTAGGACACAGGCAGTAGAGATTTGGAAAAATCAGTGTAGGCGGTTGAAGGCTGAACACCAATCCTTTGAATAGTTGGGCTTGGAAGTAACAAGAGCATAATATTTCCCACACACGACAATGAGAGGCGTCCAGCTCACAGGTTCCCTACTTCCAAGCAACACCCATCGCAGGCAATTCACAAATATCCCATATTAAAAGGTATTTTTGAATTTGCTGAGAGCTCTAATCTAGTTTTGCTACCTGTCACTGACATAAGCGGTAAATGTCAATCAATTCAAAGCTACTTTGCAAGGCAACAGTCCAATGTTTTGGTATTATTTGTTCTTTGTTCTTATATAGCCCAGGATCACAGCTACACATATTCCTGTGTTTAATCAGTATTTTAAATGAGTGTCAGGACATCATTGCATGCCAGGGACCTGGATAATTTCACAATAATGCAGAATATATCATTCCAACTTGCTCCTCATATTCCGTCACAGGCAGCTGGCTCTTCCTGAGTTGTAGGGATCTCGGCACTAATTTCGACATCACTGGTCAGAACATGCGAGGGTGAGCTGGCCACAAACAGAAAGTACACAAGTCAGTTCCTAAGACATCAAATACATTCGAATGGCAGTCTAACAGTGTAAACCACTATCCTGCCAGTGTTCAACAAGCAGGGCCCACTGGCTTACTAGAAACATGAATCAGTGTTGTAACCCCAGCCCAAACAGACCCCGAACCCACTATCCCAAAATGAGAATGCAACCTCCCTTACGTAGAGAGAGAAATTCAGTCAAACAACTGTTCACCTGTGTCAACCTAGAGCTGGTGTGGAGAGGGTGAGGAGCAGGTGCCATCTACTGCTCATTTGGGCATAGTACTTGGCTGTGAATGACTGTGGTGGCACGACAGTGTAATTGTTAGATTCATTATCCAGAAACATGGGATGAATAATCATGAGAATTTCAGATCAAATCCTTATTTGGGAATTTGAATTCTGTTTTTAAAAATCCGCAAAGTTAAACATCAGCTCCGTGTCATATCAAAAATGGTTCACTTTAGTAAACTCACCATCCTTACTCGATCAGTAAACTCATCATCCTTCCAGAATCAACTTTTAACTACGGTCTGAACTCTTAACTGCTCATCACTCCATAACTGGCAGGTGATGCCAGTGACACCCACAGCCCAAGAACGAATAATGTCAAAAATTATAAAGGAATTAAAAAGAAAAGATATTTGCTAATAAATGTTTTTCATCTTTTAGATGAATGGATTCTTGCTTTACTATTTCCTTTCTCTTTGGATCTGCCATTAACTGGCATCTGGTCAACAGCTGACTGGGAATTCTGTGCCAGTGTAAGGCAGCATCACATCGCAGCAAAAAACACATTCTCATCTAATCTGTTGTTAAATTATTATTACATTTCCACAGGTCACTTATCTTCCATTCCAGTTTTCCCTCTCCTGTGTCTAGGCTTATCAGCTTTGGCCAACTTGGCTCAGGGTATTGTGACTCAGAAGATTGTGATGTCAGGTCCCCCTCTAGAAATATAATTCAGGCTGCGCTTTAGTGCAAATCAGAGGTGCCGCCTTTCAGATGAAATGCTGAACTGAGACCCTGAATGGTCTGAAATACCATTTAATGCTATTCAATTTGTCTCCCTTTCTCTACAGATCTTTACATTCTTATCCAATTCAATGTTTTTAAAATTAGTGCTGAATCTGTTTTCACTGCTATTTAAGGCAGTGCATTCCAGTAAAAGAAATTCAAAAGAAACACTGGACTCAGACACAAGACCATTCATCCCTTCAAACCTGCTCTGTCATTCAACAAGATCATTGGTCTCAACTCCACTTTGCAGTCTGCACCAAGAACTTGTGACTCTTTAGTCTATCAAAAATCTAACTGTGCCTTGATTAAATTCAATGCCCAGCCTTCACTTTCTGGAGAAGAGAATTCCACAGACTAATGACCTTTGAGAGAAGAGAATTTTCCTTATCCCAGTCTTTAAACGGTAGATCTCTTATTCTTAAACTGTGCCCCCGGTACTAGTTTCTCCTTCAAGTAGAAACATCCTTACGATATCTATCCTATCAAATTCCCTCAGAATCTTATATATTTTAATGACGCCACTTCTCATTTTTCTAAACTCCAATGGGTACAGACCCAACCTGTTTTCATAAGATAAGAAATGAGTGAATCTTCTCTGTCCTGCTTTTAAGGCAATTTTATCAAAGGAGTTTACTGCAGATGTACAGAGCGTTAGTGAGAGCACCTCTGGAATACCGTGTATAATTTTGCAGACTCTCAATTTTGCCATCTTGACAACTTAGTTTCCTACCTTTCTCAATGCTATTGGCAAATTTAGTTACCATACACTCACTTACTTCATACAAATCATTGATTTGGACTGTAAATTGTTGACATGAGAAATCTCACAAAACTGGTTTATTTGGAATCACGAACATTTGGAGCACTGCTCCATCATTAGGTGAGCAGCACTCCAAAAGCTCATGATTCCAAATAAACCTGTTAGACTTTAACTTGATGTGGTGAGACTTCTTACTATGCTCATCCCAGTCCAATGCCGGCATCTCCACATCATAAATAGTTGAGGCACCAGTACCGATCCCTGTAATACCTCATTTGTTACATTTTGCCTATCCAAAAAAGACCCAGTTATGCCTACTCTCTGCTTTCACTTAGCTAATCAATCCTTCATCCACGTTAATATGATACTCCCTACACCATTTAACCTCATCTTGTGGAGTAACCTTTGATGTGGCAACTATCAAAGATCTGCTGCAAATCCAAGTGCACCACATCTATAGATTTTCTTTTGTCCACCTTTCTTGTTATTCCTTAAAATACTCTAATAAATTAGTTAAACACAATTTCTCTTTCACAAACCCAAGTTGACTCTGCCTGATCAAATTATGATTTTCTCAGTATCCTGCTATACTCTCCTCTTTGATGGATTCTAGCAAATTCCCTCTGGCTGTTTTGCCAATCAGTGTTGGATTTACTTCATGTCTGTCGAGACAGTGTAAAGTTAATATGCAATACAGTAACTACCTTTCCCATCTCCTAATACTCATAAACCATCAATTACCTTCCGCACTCATAGCCAACAGCCCCTGCATCTTCTCTGGGTATAACACTCTTTCTGCACATGGCGTTTTCCAGAATGGCCTCGTTGACAGAGAAGGGAGTGTGGCCTTGAACACAAGACTCAATCTGTGCTGGGGACAGCTGTGTCTGCAGGAAGAGGTGCAGCTGACTGTCTGACAAAAAGACTGTTGTGTGGAGGACCCTAAAAGAGAAAAAGAACTGCATTAATATGGTACCTTTCACAACCTTGGGGCATCTTAAAGCACTTAGTAGGCAATAAAAATGTAATCACTATTGTAACACTGAAAAACACAGCTTCAGAAAGGTTCCCATTAACTGGAATGAAATAATGTTTAAATAAGTAATATTTGTACGCTTGACCTGGACCATTTGATGGGCAACATGACAGCTCAGTGACTATCGCTGTGCTGTGCAGATACATGGATTTGGGCCTGTGTCTGTGGGAGTTTGCGCATTCTCCCCGTGCTTGCGTGGGTTTTCTCCGGGTGCTCCGGTTTCCTCGCACATCCCAAAGATGTGCTCTTAGGCTGATTGGCAGAACAAAATCTCCCTAAATTGTCTCAAATTTGGTTCCAATGCATAGATCTATAAACATAGACAGGGATCATGGATAGAAGTGGGAACATCGAGGTGGCGGCGCGGGCTCGTTGGGCCAAAGGGCCTGTTTCCCGTGCTATTTTGTTCTTTGTTCTCTTTGTTCTAAACTGTTTCTTTTGTGATGTTTATTAAGGGTTAAATGTTGGTATTGACACAGGGAGAACTCCCATGTACTTCTTCCAAATAGTGCAATGGAAATCTGAGACAGCAGGCTAAAACTGGCTTTAATATCTCACTCAAAAGACAGCACCTGTAACAATACGGCATTCCCTCACTGAGGCACTTGCAGTCCTTTCTGAATTAACCTAAATTTTTGAGTTCAAGTTTCCGAAGTGGGTCTTGATCCCACAAAGGTGAGGGACACCAGTAGTGTTCCTGTTGATTATACCTGCAGGAAGTGTGCCCATTTGCAGCTCCTTGAGGATCGTGTTAAGGAGCTGGAGCTGGAATTAGAGGAACTCCGGATAATTCGGGAGGTTGAGGTGGATATTGACAGGAGTTACAAAGAGATAGTCACTCCTAAAAGAGATTCTTGGGTAACTGCTAGGAAGAGGGGTAAGAAGCAATCGGGGAGACAATCCCCCAGGGCTGTTCCCCTCCAAAATAAGTTTTCTGTCCTGGAGGCTACAGTTGAGGAAGAATCAACTGGAGATAGCCAAAGGGAGCAGGTCTCCGGGGGTGAGCCTGCTGGGAATGCTCAGGCAGGTAGGGGAAATAAAAGATTGGGCCTGGTGATTGGGGACTCCATAGTTAGGGGGACAGATAGGAGAGTAAATAGTAATGAACGGGACTCAGGGCTGGTGTGTTGCCTCCCAGGGGCCGGGGTCCGGGATATCTCGAAGCAGGTGTTTAAGATTCTTAAGGGAGAGGGGAGTCAGCCCGAAGACATAGTTCGTGTAGGGACACATGACATAGGTAGGATAAGGGAAGGGGATATTAAACAGAAATTTATGGAGTTGGGGTGGAGACTTAGGGCCAAAACAAACAGAGTGGTTATCTCTGGACTCTTGCCTGTGCCACGGGATAGTTTAGAGAAGAACAGAGAGAGGGAATGTTTGAACTTGTGGCTACGGGGATGGTGCAGGAGGGAGGGGTTCAGGTTCTTGAACAATTGGGGCTCATTCTGGGGTAGGTGGGACCTCTACAAGAGAGATGGTCTACACCTGAACCAGAGGGGAACTAACATCTTGGGGGGAAAATTTGCAAAGGCTATGCAGGGGATTTAAACTGATTCAGAGGGGGGGGTGGGATCCTGAGTAGCTGGGATGTTAAGAGGGACGAGAATAGGGGGGTCATAGACGAGGACTGTAAAACTCAGCAGCGTACGGGTGGAGTAGAGCATGATTTGAAATGCGTATACTTTAATGCAAGAAGTATTTGCAATAAAGTGGAGGAACTTGCAGCTTGGATCAGTACCTGGAACTTCGATGTTGTGGCCATTTCAGAGACATGGATAGAGCAGGGACAGGAATGGTTGTTGCAGGTTCTGGGGTTCAAATGCTTCAGTCAGAGTAGAGAAGGAGGTAGAAGGGGGGGAGGAGTGGCATTATTAGTCAAAGACTGTATCACAGGGACAGAAAGGAAGTTTGATGAGGACTTGTCTGTTGAGGTAGTATGGGCTGAGATTAGAAACAGGAGAGGAGAGGTCACCCTGTTGGGAGTCTTTTATAGACCTCCTAAAAGTCCTAGAGAGGTAGAGGAAAGATTGCAAAGTCGATCCTAGACAGGAGTGAAAGTAATAGGGTAATTGTTATGGGGGACTTTAACTTTACTAATATTGATTGGAATAGCTATAGCTCTAGCTCGTTAGAGGGGACAGTTTTTGTACAAAGTGTGCAGGAAGGTTTTTTGACTCAGTATGTAGATAGGCCAACTAGAGGTGAGGCTACCTTGGATTTGGTGCTGGGCAATGAGCCAGACCAGGTGTTAGGCTTGGAAGTTAGTGAACATTTTGGCGATAGTGACCACAATTCGGTTACGTTCACCTTAGTGATGGATAGGGATAGGCATGAAGCTGGGGGCAGTAGTTATAGCTGGGGGAATGGTAATTATGAGGCCATAAGGAGGGAATTAGGTGCATAGGTTGGACTAGGAAACTACAGGGACTGGGAACATCTGAAATGTGGAGCTTATTCAAGGAACAGCTACTGCGAGTCCTTGATAAGTATGTCCCTGTCAGGCAAGGAGGAAATGGTCGAGTAAGGGAACTATGGTGTACTAAAAAAGTTAATTTGCTGGTTAAAAGGAAAAAGGAGGCTTATGTCAGGATGAAGCTTGAAGGCTCAGTTAGTGCACTGGAAAGTTATAGATTAGCCAGGAGGGAGCTAAAGAGTGAGTTAAGAAGAGCTAAAAGAGGACACAAGAAGACTTTGGCTGATAGGATCAAGGAGAAACCTAAAGCTTTCTTTAGATATGTTAAAAATAGAAGATTGGTTAGGGCAAGATTAGGGCCAGTCAGAGACAGCAGTGGGAAGTTATGCGTGGAGCCTGAAGAGATTGGAGAGGCACTGAACAAATATTTCTCTTCGGTATTCACGCAGGGAGACGTAAACGTAGTTGTGGAGAACACTGGGATACAGGGTTGTAAACTGGAAAGTATTGAAGTAGATAAGGAGGAGGTGCTAGATATTCTTGAGGGTTTGAAAATAGATAAGTCCCCTGGGCCAGACGGGATTTACCCTAGGATTCTCTGGGAGGCAAGAGAGATGATTGCAGAGCCTCTGGCTCTGATCTTCAGATCGCCGTTGGTTGCAGGTATAGTGCCGGAAGACTGGAGGATAGCGAATGTTGTCCCATTGTTCAAGAAGGGGAATAGAGACTTTCCTGGGAATTATAGACCGGTGAGTCTTACTTCTGTTGTGGGCAAAGTATTAGAAAGAATTATTAGGGATAAGATTTATAGTTATTTAGAGAGAAATGAATTGATTGGGGATAGTCAGCATGGTTTTGTGAAGGGTAGGTCGTGCCTTACTAACCTCATTGAGTTTTTTGAAAAGTGACCAAAGAGGTGGATGGGGGTAAGGCGGTTGATGTGGTATATATGGACTTTAGTAAGGCGTTTGATAAGGTGGCCCATGGAAGACTTCTGCAGAAAATGCAGATGTATGGGATAGAGGGTGATTTAGCTAATGGGGTTAGGAATTGGCTAGCAGATAGAAGACAGAGGGTGGTGGTTGATGGGAGATATTCATCTTGGAGTTCGGTGACAAGTGGTGTACCTCAGGGGTCTGTTTTGGGGCCACTGCTGTTTGTAATTTTTATAAATGATCTGGATGAGGGTATTGAAGGATGGATTAGTAAATTTGCAGATGACACTAAAGTCGGTGGAGTGGTAGATAGTGAGAGGGGTGTTATAGTTTGCAGAGGGACTTGGACAAGTTGCAGAGCTGGGCCGAGAGGTGGCAAATGGAGTTTAATGTGGAAAAATGTGAGGTAATTCACTTTGGCAGGAATAACAAATGTGTAGAGTATAGGGCTAATGGTGGGACTCTTAATAGTGTTGATGAACAGAGGGATCTTGATGTATATGTGCATAGATCCCTGAAAGTTGGCAATCAAGTCGATAAGGTTGTTAAGAAGGCATACGGAGTCTTAGCTTTTATTGTAGGGGGATTGAATTTCGGAGCCGCAACGTCATGTTGCAACTGTACAAACTCTAGTGCGGCCGCACTTGGAGTATTGTGTGCAGTTCTGGTCCCCACATTATAAGAAAGATGTGGAGGCATTGGAGAGGGTACAGAGGAGGTTTACCAGGATGTGCCTGGTATGGAGGGCAGGTCCTATGAAGAGAGGTTGAAGGATTTGAGGTTGTTTTCGTTAGAAAGGAGGCGGCTAAGAGGAGACCTTATTGAAGCATATAAGATGATTAGAGGTTTAGATAGGGTGGACAGTGATAGCTTTTTTCCTAGGATGGAGAAAGCTAGCATGAGGGGACATAGCTTTAAATTAAGGGGTGATAGTTATAGGACGGATGTCAGAGGTAGGTTCTTTACCCAGAGGGTGGTAAGGGTATGGAATGCCCTGCCTGCTGCAGTTGTAGATGCGCCAAGTTTGGGGGCGTTTAAGAGGTCCGTGGGTAGGTTTATGGATGAAAAGGGAATGGTTTAGGTTAGAGGGTCATTGCTTTTTCTTAATTGATCGGCGCAACATCGGGGGCCGAAGGGCCTGTTCTGCGCTGTAATGTTCTATGTTCTAAATGTCTAATTCAAAAGTAAGAATATGTTCCACTGAGCCATGGCTGAAAAACCAAGAAGTGGCAAGGAAATGATTCATTCCCAAGAAATCAAATAGGGAACTTAGAGCAAATTCTTCACCATAAGAGAGGTAAAAATGTGAAACCTGCTACTACAGGTGTAGTTGAAGCAAATTATATAGATGTATTTAAGGAGAAGCTAGAATAGAGGGTTCTGATAGAAGGTTTAGAAGAGGAGAGATGGGGAGAAGCTCGAGTGGCTGAATGGCCTATTTCTGTGTCATATATTCTGTGTGTGTAATTCTGTGTATGAAACATAGGAATACACAACTCCAATAATATACATATGGGAGTGGGTTGCCTCTTTCTCCAGTTTTGCCTCCAATGTCTGGAAGATGGTGACTTTTTCTGGGCTGTTCGATGTGCACCAGCTGCTCTGATACCAATGACTGTCTCCATATTTATGCAGCAAGTTGTTACCATCTGGAATGCACCGAGTGATAGGGTGGTGTAGCACATACAGTGGTAATGTGGAATTGGGTAGATATTCAAAAATAACTAGATACTGAGCTTTGGGAAAAGAGTAGGGAAGTGCAACTAATTGAATAACTTTCCAAGAAACAGCACAGCCACAATAGACCTAATAGCCTCCTTTTATGTGGTATGATTCTATGTAGTTTAATGGGAAGGCATTAAAGCCAAGCTAAATTCTGTCATTACTGCATATCTACACACGCGCACACACGCGCACACACGCGCGCACACACGCGCGCACACACGCACACACACACACACACAAGCAGGGATCATGGGATAGTGATCAGTGATCAAATAACCTGATCACAGCTGGCACACTATACTTGTCCTCAGTACTGCTGCAATAGGTGAGGTGCATGCATCATGCTCCTTACTCCTGATTGTTGTCCAGTGATTCCTGATGAAAGCTTTTTGTGTGGAGATATCAAGTGAGATATACTGCTCAGCAGGTCCTTGTAGGTTGAGAATCCTGCTGGACCCATTAAAACTTAGAGATAAATAACAGGCAAGTGAAAGAGCCCCAAATACAATGAGTAGCAGCTTCAGCAGAGAGACAGAAAACATTGAAATTGCAACCAGATTCACAAACATTTTGATTTTACACAAGTTATTATGTATAATGATCCACAGAAAAGAAGCACCATCAAGCTTTTGTGTTTGAGTATTTATTTTTGCAGAGAGGATTGCAAGTAGAAAATGCAAACTGTCTTGCCTTCTGAAAAGCGATCCGCAGAGAACTGCTTTAAATCAGACTCATAGTACACCAGAGTCTGTTGATTTCCCTGCATGAGGATTGCAATGACATTCAAACTATCTGCAAGTGCTTTTCTGATTTAGAATAACTGATAAGATCATTTCCCATTGGCTCAAATGAAGCATAACACACTTAGCAATACTGGAGCTCATCTGTAACCAGGGGTGAGGGAAGCTGATCGTAGATTTGTCTAATCAACATCCTGATTCACATAATCAGCTCTGCAAGCTAAAATTAAAGCATCCTGCTGGTTCTGTTAAGAAAATCAGGCAAGAATATTTTGCAAAGATTATAATTCTCATTTGCTAACCCATTTCAAGGTTCCCACTCAGCCCACAGAATGCAAAAAATTGGTTTAGCTTCATTTTCCAACCTTCTCTATTCTTCTTCTGAAGCTGCTGATTCCTACAGGGTAACAATCCAACAAACCATTCCACAACTCTATATGTCTAGATAGCAAGATAGTCAAACAGTAGGGCATTGTATCTTAGATTTCCAACTCTGGCTGAGGTATTTCCAGAGGTTTCAGCACAAAATCCAATAGCCCCACCACCGTATCACTTTTTTCACCATCTCCACTACGTTTTAGAATTAGTAAATAACAATACTCCAAAAAAAAAATCAGTTTGTTTATATCAACTAATTTATCTCCTGATCGCTTGTCTCAAGGAGATTCATTGTTATTTCCTGAAGACTCCAGAGCAATCTTGGAGTGTTGGCAACAATAAACGCTCCTGAAATTTATTATTACCTGAAACAACTAACATACAGACTCCTCAGCAAGGACCACCAATATACCTCCACCAGGAACCAGGGCTGATTATTTCCATCCTGTCCAGGGTGTCAGAACTCACTACGGTGTCATTGCTCAGTTAGTTAGCACTATCACTTTGTCAGAATGTTTCAGATTCAAGTCCCAATCCAGAGGCTTGAGTACACAATCTAGATTGACATCCTTATGCAGTGCTAAGGGAGTTCTGCATTGTCAGGGGTGCCGTCTTTTGTATGAAGTGCTAAACCAATATCCCATTTGCCCTCCCAAGTGGACATAAAAGATCCCCCAGCACTATTTTGAAAATAGCAGGGGTGTGTTTCCCCAGTGTCTTAATCAATATTTATCTTTCAACTGAGACAGCATGGAAGCACAGTGATTAGCGCTGCTGCTTCACAGTGCCAGGGACCCAGGTTCAATTCCTGGCTTGGGTCAGAGTCTGTGTGGAGTTTGCACATTATAGAACATAGAACATTACAGCACAGAACAGGCCCTTCGGCCTTCGATGTTGCGCCGACCAATATAAAAAGCAATGCCCCTCCAAACTAAACCATTCCCTTCTCTTCCATATACTTATCAACTAACCTCTTAAACGCCACCAAACTTGGCGCATTTACAACCATTCTCCTTGTGTCTCCAGGTTCTCCAGTTTCCTCCCACATTCTGAAAGATGTGCTGGTTAGGTACATTTACCTGAACAGGCTCTGAACTGTGGTGGTTAGGGGAATTTCACAGTAACTTCATTGCAGTGTTGATGTAAGCCCTATTTGTGATTAATAAACGTTAAAACTTTAATCAACATCCAGGTTGACATCCTAGTGCAGTACGGAGGATGTGCTGCACTGTTGGAGGTGTCAGCTTTCAGATAAGACTTTAAACTAAAGCCCTGTTTGTTCAGGTGAATATTAAAAAATTTCGCATGACTGTTTTGAAGAAGAACATGGGTATTCTCCCAGTGTCCAGGCTATTATTCATCATGACTCAATTCACTAAAAACTTGCTGTTTACAAATTGGCTGCCACTCGTCCTACATTACAACAGTGAGTACACTTCAAAAAATACTTCACTAACCATAAAGAATGAAATCCATCCGGTGCAGGATCTTTCACCTAGTTCAGCATAAGCAGGAACATAATTGACAAATCCTTCTGATAGTTTGAAAAAATTATCTGTCAGTAGGTGGAGCACATCCACCTGAAACTTGTTTTTACTGTGTAGCATAGACCAAATGATAAAAATGAATTAGCATCAGGAAATAGGCCTGGGAGGAGTGCCTTGGGTATTAAACACATTATTTGGAGCCTTAGGGTAATTGTATTAAGTATATAGTTTCATAGTCCATGTACATATTGCAGGTTTAAGCACAAGATTTAATATCCCCTTCAGAATCACTTTTCTAAACATTAATCTGGTGATGGGTAACTAATTCCTCAGAAAACCAACTCTCAGGTGCGCCCCAACACTCAACATTCTCAAGGTATGAGATCATCAAGGGCTGGAAATTTCAGTTTTCTTCCACTAACTGAGCAACTATTTTCCCCTCCTCGTCTGGAGGGGAAAGATGCTGATTCTCGCTGGTACATCTCCACCAAATCTGATCATCATCTTGACCCCAAGTGGCTATTCTTCATACGTGAGATCAGACAGGAAGTCAGAGTGCTATTTAACCATGTGAGTAACACATAAACATGACCACCAGAGGCTGGAGTATTTCAAATGAAAATTTAACTCTGGATTTTCCCTTTCAAACCCAAACGCAGTGATCTGTTGCTAATCCAGCTGCGAGTGAGGTTACTAATGTGGAGAGTTACCAGTGAAGATACTATCTACACATGCACGTACGCACACACAGAAAAACAGAAGAAGATGGACATGGACATAATACAAGAATGTGCCAAGTTCCAATAACAGATTCCCTGCAACAATCTTAAGATTCAAAGAAATAATATTGCAAAGAATATACTGAATAAATTCAGTAACCTAGTTAACACAACATATACCCGGTGACAGCATGAGTCATACAAGCAGTCTCGGATTCAATTCTTAGTCTGTTTTGTTTTGGGGGGAGGAGTGTTTGAATGGATGTTAACTTTAGCTTGGTTGCAGAGCAGGCACAGAGATAAGGTTAGAGCAGTCAACACTGTGATGTTAATATACCTTGAGAAAAGGTTTTTGAAAAATATGATTTTTGCAGCTCTTACAGTTTCAGTGGTTTCTTAGCTCACAGCTTCAGTGATGTCATTGTTGATGGTTTAACTGGAAATGTCCCTTTATTTGCTACTTTAGTGGCTTAAATATGGTTGTTTGTGTTCATTCTAGGAAGGACAGTCATGTGTTTTTAGACATTTTTTTCCATTTTCAGGTTTGAGTTTTACTTTTAGAAGGGACAGCAAGTGAAAAAGAAGTGTATTCCCTTTCTCCCAGTTGTTTTGAAAATTCTGTTGGTTAGCTGAAAACAAGTTATTGTTTTTCCTGAAGGGTGAAATCTGTCGTTGTTGGGAGCTAGACCAGAGTCTCTCTGGTGTTTTAGGAAGCTGTATTATCTTCAAACTGTTCAGAATGAATCCAGAGAACTGCAAACTTCAACCAAAGGATTTAATTTTCATTATCACATAGGCAGTAGACTTTGCAGTATTGAACTTTGGACTGTAGCAAGGGTTCTGATTTGATTGGAACATATTTGACATGTTTGTTAAGGGTTATACATTCTAGTGGTTGTTTTGTTTCTTGTTTGTAACTGACAGAAGTTATTGCTAATTTTCTTTCCATACATATTAACTATATTCTGAAATAAACATTGTTTGATAAAGGCTTTTTGTTGGGTCTTTTGATTTATATCTGAAGTGGAATATTCATGCTTATCCAAACCAAATTCAAGATGCAAAATTGATGATTCAGGTGCGCTTCATAAAACACTCTGGAGTTTCTGACCTGAACATTAGTAATGCTCTCACACTTAAATTTTACCTCCCTCATTTATGATTTGATGGAGAATAGATGGGAAGAACAGTTCCAGAATGGCTCCCCAACTCATGAACACCACAGTGAAGCTGGGCTCCGATGTGGATGTTTCCACCGCCAGGTGTTTGCAGCACTCATCTGTTTCAGGCAATGAACTCTTTTTAACTTACAAACTGGGATCCTACGACATAAATTGGATCCCCGACTTTTGTTTAGGTAACAGTGGCCCCCATCAAATAAATTCCTGATGCTCCAGGACCCACATTCCCAACTATTATTGGAGGCACTACGATTTACAACGCTGACGGCCCCTAGCTTGAACTTTAAGTTTCAATCTGTTGAATTGTCTGTGCTTCCCTGTTCATGTGTAATTAACGCTGGGGATTTAAGATCACAGGGTAGCCTCTTCATTGGCACCCTCTGAGAAGCAGAATTGACCGCACATTGTTGACTCAAAAAGGACAAATGGCCATTTGGACAAAGTGCTACGAAATAGAGCTGGAAATACATCAGCAAGCAGGCAACACCTTCAGGAGAGATGGGGAGAAGATAACCAGAATTATACCAGGATTAAGGCTGTAAAATCTGTTACAGTTTCTACTCTGTCATAATAAACATGTGAGAAAAAGATCAAACCTCTTTATTCATTCTTTTACTTGTGATCTGAGATTTATATCCTCTGGTTACACACTTACTAATTTCGGTGAATTTAACTTAATGGCTTCAGTAAAATAAATAAGGAGCTTTTCCTTAAATAATTGAATAATTATCTGGGCAGCAAGGTAGCACAGTGGTTAGCACTGCTACCTCACAGCTCCAGAGGTCTGGGTTCAACTCCCAGCTTGGGTTACCGTCTGTGTGAAGTTTTCCTCATGTCTGCATGGGTTTCCTCCGGGTCCTCTGGTTTCCTCCCATAATCCAAAGATGTGCAGATTAATTGCACTGGCCATCCAAAATTGCCCCTTAGGGTCCCGGGATGCTTAGGTTAAAGGGATTAGTGGGGTGAATATGTGGGGTTTCAGAGATAGGCCTGGGTGGGATTGTTGTTGGTGCAGACTTGATGGGCTGAATGGCCTTCTTCTGCATGATGTGGAGATGCTGGCGTTGGACTGTGGTAAATATAATAAGATATCTCACAACACGAGGTTGAAGTCCAACAGGTTGATTTGATAGCAAAAGCCACTAGCTTTCGGAGCACTTGCTGCTCCTTCGTCAGTAAGTGGGAATTCTATTCACAAATAGGGCATATAAAGACGCAACACAATTTATAAACTAATGGTCGGAATGCGAGTCTTTACAGATAATCAAGTCTTAAAGGTACAGATAACGTGAGTGGAGAGAGGGTTAAGCACAGGTTAAAGTGTGTATCATATCCAGACAGGACAGTTAGTGAGATTTTGCAAGCCCAGACAAGTCGTGGGAGTTAAGTGTGACATGAACCCAAGATCCTGGTTGAGATTGTCCTCATATGTGCAGAACTTGGCTATTATTCTGCTCAGCAACTCTGCATTGTTGTGTGTTGTAAAGCTGCCTCAGAGAACATTTACCCGAAATCAGAGGCCGAATGCTCGTGACCGCTGAAGTGTTCTCCAAAAGGAAGAGAACACTCTTGCCTGGTGATTGTCAAGCAGTGTTCATTGATCTGCTGTCGTAGCATCTACATGGTCTCCCCAATGTCTCGGGACATCCTTTCCTGCAGCGTATCAGGTAGACAACACTGGCTGAGTTGCAAGAATATGTATGGTGTACCTGGCGGATGGTGTTCTCAGGTGAGATGATGGCATTTGTGTCAATGATCCGGCACATCTTGCAGAGGTTGTTGTGGCAGGGTTGTGTGGTATCGTGGTCACTGTTTTCCTGAAAAGTGGGTAGTTTGCTGTGGACAATGGTCTGTTTGAGGTTGTGCAGTTGTTTGAAGGGAAGAAGTGGGCATGTGGGGATGGCTTGGCGAGATGTTTGTCTTCATTAATGACATGTTGAAGGCTCCGGAGAAGATATCATCGCTTCTCCACTCCGGGAAAGTACTGGACAACGGAAGGTACTCTGTCTGCCATGTCTCTTCCGAGGAGGTCGATGCAGTTTTTTGCTGTGGCACATTGGAACTGTTGATCGATGAGTCAAATGCTATATCCTGTTCTTACGAGGGCATCTTTCAGCCTCTGGGAGTGTCTGCTGTGATCATCCTCATCTCAGCAGATTCTGTGTATACGAAGGGTTTGTCTATAGGGGATAGCTTCTTTAACGTGTTTAGGGTGGAAGCTGGAGAAGTGGAGCATCGTGAGGTTATCTGTGGGTTTGCATACAATGAAGTGCTGAGGTGACCGTCCTTGATGGACATGCATGTGTCCAAGAACGCAACCAATTCTGGAGAGTAGCCCATGATTAGTCTAATGGTTGGCTGGAACTTGTTGATGTTATCACATAGTTGTTTCAATGATTGTTTGCCATGAGTTCAAAGGAAGAAAACGTCATCAATGTATCTAGGGTATAGCATTGGGTGAAGGTCGTGTGCAGTAAAGAGATCTTCTTTGAACTTGTGCATGAAGATGCTGGCATTTTGAGGTGCGGATTTGGTCTCCATGGCTGTTCCATGTATCTGGATAAAGAACTGTATGTTGAAGGTGAAGACTTTGTGATCTAGGATGAAGCGAATGAGTTGTAAAATTGCATCTGGAGACTGGCAGTTGTCAGTGTTGAGTACTGAGGTGGTTGCAGCAATGCCATTGTTGTGGGGGATGCTGGTATAGAGTGCTGAGACATTCATTGTAACGAGGAGTGCTTCTGGTTCAACTGCTCCATGTGTGTTGAGTTTTTTGGGAAGTCCGTGGTGTTGCGACAAAAGCTGAAGCTTCTTTGTATAATGCGTTTCAGAAATGCCTTCGATGTAGCTGGAGAGCTTCTCATACAGGGCCCCATTGTCCGATACGATGGGATGGCCAGGTGTGTTGGCCTTGTGTATCTTCGGAAGGCAGTAGAGATCTCCAACGTGGGGAGTATGTGGATTACTGCAAAGAAGTGTACCAACAACTGAACAACAAGGAACATTACACAATTACCTGCAGATCCGACCAAAGAACACACTCGTTAACTCAACAGAGTGATCAAGACATTTGATCCGGACTTCGGAGCACACTCTATGCTCTCATCCTACATACTTCCCGTGTTGGAGATCTCTACTGCTTCCCGAAGATACACAAGGCAAACATACCCAGCTGTCCCATCGTATCAGGCAATGGGACCCTGTGCGAGAACCTCTCCAGCTACGTCAAGGATATCCTGAAACCCACAGTACAAAGACCCCCAGATTTTGTCGCGACATTACAGACTTCCTGCAGAAACTCAGCACACGTAGAACAGTTGAACCAGGAGCACTCCTCGTCACAATGAATGTCTCAGCACTCTACACCAGCATCTTGCACGATGATGGCATTGCTGCAACTGCCTCAATGCCGACAACTGCCGGTCTCCAGATGCAATTTTACATCTCACCCATTTCATCCTGGACCACAACCAGTTCTTCATCCAGACACAAGGAACAGCCATGGGGACCAAAAACGTGCACCTCAATATGCCAACATCTTCATGCACAGGACCTTCAATCGACACTTTACACTAGATACATCAATGACATTTTCTTCCTTTGGACTCATGGTGAACAATCAGTGAAACAACTATATGATGACATCCCACCATCAGACTCACCATTGACTACTCTCTGGAATTGGCTGCATTCTTGGACACATGCATTTCCACCAAGGATGATCACTTCAGCAATTCACTGTACCGCAAGTCCATTGATAACCTCACGATGCTCCATGTCTCCAGTTTCCACCCTAAACACATTAAAGAAGCCATCCTCTATGGACCAGCCCTCTGTATGCACAGGATCTGCTCATATGAGGAAAATTGCAATAAACACCTTCAGATGCTGAAAGATGCTCTTGTAAGAACAGGATATGGCACTTGACTCATCGATCTGATGCGCCACAGCGAAAAACCTCACTGATCTCCTCAGAAGACAAACACCAGACACGGCAGACAGAGTATCCTTTATCATCCAGTACTTCCCTGAAGCAGAGAAGCTACGATATCTTCTTCAGAGCCTTCAACATACCATTGATGAAGACGAACATCTTGCCAGGGCCATCCCCACACCCCCACTTCTTGTCTTCAAATAAGTGCAACAAACTACTCATCCTTCAGGAGAACAGGGATCACAATACCACACAATGCTACCACAACAACCTCTGCAAGATATGTCAAATCATCAACATAGATGCCACCATCGCATGTGAGAGGACCATCCACCAGATATATGGTAGATACTCTTGCAACTTAGCCACATTGTCTACCTGATAGGCTGCAGGAAAGGATGTCCCGAAGCTTGATACACTGGAGAGACCATGCACCCGCTACTAGAATGGATGAATGAACACTGCTCGACAATCACCAGGCAAGACTTCTCTTCCTACTGGGGAACATTTCAGCGGTCACGGGCATTCGGCCTCTGATCTTTGGATAAGCGTTCTCCAAGGCGGCCTTCACGACACACAACAACACAGAGTTGCTGAGTAGAGACTGATAGCCAAGTTTCGCACACGTGAGAATGGCTTCAACCGGGATCTTGGGATCATGTGACACTATCTGTAACCCCCAACTTGCCTGGCTTACAAAATCTCATTTACTGTCCTGGCTGGAGACAATACACATCTCTTTAACCTATGCTTAATGCTCTCTCCACTCACTGTCTGTATCTTTAAGACTTAAATACCTATAAAGACTCACATTTATTATATAAATTGAGTTTGTGTCTTTAAATGCCCTGTTTGTAAACAGAACTCCCACTCACCTGATGAAGGAGCACCGAGCGCTCTGAAAGCTAGTGGCTTTTGCTACCAAATCAACTTGCTGGATTTTAACCTGGTGTTGTGAGACTTCTTACTTCTTCTGCACTGCAGTGTTTCTATGATTTTATATGATGTGGACTCATTAAGATATGAAAAATTTTATTTATTCACTAATAAAGTGAACACCAGAACCTGATGAATGAGAACTCGGGATTCGGAAACAGTGTCTATTGAAATATTGTGCAATCCTAAAAGTACAAAGGACTGATGATAACTATACATTTATTAGGATTCCAAAAAGGCGCTTTAATACCTTCTTATAGAGATCATTTCTGTCTCAGTTTGCTGCAGTCCCCTTGACCATTTATAAAAAGCGCTAGTTTTTGGGTTTCAAAGTGCAGAACATCCAACACTTCCCAGCAACATAAAGCATTTCCACTTCAGCAGATTCACATTTATGCCAGCAGTGATGTGGTAGGAAACACAGTCACTTCTGAATCAGAAAACTGTGGATTCAAGTCCCACTCCAGAGACTTAAGCACAAAATCTATTCTGATATTCCAGTGCAGTACTGAGAGAGTGCTGCACTGTCAGAGGTGCGATCTTTTGGATCCAATATCAAACAAAGGCCACATTTACCCCTCAGACAAACAATAACAACAACTTATACTCATATAGCATCTTTAAAATAATAAAACATCTCAAGTTGCTTACAGGAGCATTATAAAACAACATGTAACACATACATAAGAAGATATTAAATTAGATGACTAATGGTTTGGTTGAAGGGGTATGTTTTAACAAGTGCTTTAAAGAAGGAAAGTGAGGTAGAGACGTTTAGGAAAGGAATTCCAGAACTTGGTGTCTTGGCAACTTAAGATATAGTCACCAATGATGAAGAAATTAAAATCAAGAGTTCCCAGACACCAGAATTAGATGAACACAAATATCCTAGAGGTCACAGAGATAGGGAAGAGAGAGAGGATATATTTGAAAATAAGACATAAAACATTCCATGGAAGTAGCTCGAAGAAGAGCAGGTAATTTCTTCCTGATCTTCATGCCAATAATTATCTTCAATTAACATCAGTGGACCGGATTATCTGATCATTACATGTATTAATAGGAGTTTGCTGTGTACAATTTGGACACTGAGTTTTCTATATTAAAATGTGACCTTACATGAAAAATATTTCATTTGTTGTAAAGAATCTTCAAATAGCTGAGAATGTGAATCTTTTTTTTTTGCTGTGAAGGTATTGTCACAATAAGCAGTGTGGTACGACATTGGCCCAAGTTGTGCATATGCGAGTGTGCTGAAAACAGGATTGGGCTCAGTTCAAGGGCAAGTGTTTGAATGGGTACGATAATGAAATACCTACGATACCTGCCCATCAATTCAGGGCTCTTGAGATCTCATCAACACAAGTTATGAACTCAAGATAGTTCAAAATGGAAGAGCATTGACAACATTGTAAAAACCCAACTGCTTTGAGTAAGAGTACATGCCATTATTTCCTGTTCAGCTCAGACTATGGAGTTGATTTGTTACACCTTGCAAAGTGGTCCATCCAGTTAATTGATTGTCTGGGTAACTTGAGATGGGTATTTCTCACAGCATTGCACACACTCTTAGACAAAAGTTAAGGAAAAACACAGGTTGCCCTGAGATTTTGAGAACTGTTCTTGATCATTAGTCAAAGAGAGCAAGAGGTGGAAATGGGAACAATAATTAGGAGGATAATTACTTTTGCTGACAGCATTTTCTCAATGGATTACCATATGACATAAAGCGCCAATGATTGAAGGAATTAATGATGTTTCCACACTGCCTTTACACACAAGAGGCATGTCCTATGGACATGAAAACAGGGACACTGACTGCAGAGATACAGAATGGAATTAAACCTTGCTCAGTCACAGCAAGAAAACTCCATATAAATTCTTCTTTGTTGTTCTCTCTGTGTTTTTTGTTTTGTCCCAATTTTCATAGGAACAAGAGGAGACCATTTTACTCTCAAAGCTTGTTTAGCCATTTAGTGAAATCATGGTTGATCTGTGACCTAACTCCATTCTGCCACCTTTATCCCCTATCATTTCATGCCCATAATTGTGATGCGGAGTTGCCGGCATTGGAGTGGATGGGCACAGTAAGTAGTCTCACAGCATCAGGTTAAAGTCCAACTGATTTATTTGGTAACATGGGCTTTTGGAGCACTGCTCCTTCATCAGAGGGTCAATGTTCCCTTATGTTGTGTGGAAAGAAGCTGTGCACAAGTACCTATCCTTTAAGATGAATCACACGAGGGGACATTTGTGAAAGTATTAAATAAGTGAACAAGAGCAAGTAGATTGACTGAAAATATAGATCAGCAATGACCTAACAATGGCAGAACAGGTTTAATGGGATGGAGGGTCTCCTCCTTCTGTGTAATGGACACACATAGTTATCTGGTCTCAGGTGAGTTGCTATATTTAGCCTCAACATTCCTGGGCTACAATCTGGGAAATCAACGGTCAGTATCCAATGACCCCTGGAAGAAAAGTGGGGAACCTGTGTATCGGGATATGGTAAGGACTGACCCATGTTCACTACAAATAGTTTATTTACACTGATGACATTCATCAGACATGACAACATATGAAATAAGAGCAGGAAAAGGCCACTCCGCCCCTCAAGCCAGTCTGATCTAATTATAATCTCAACTTCATTTTCATGTCCACCATTGATAACCTTTCATCCTCTTGCATATCAAGAATCTGCCTTAAAAATATCCAAAGACTCTTTCCTCAATCACCTTTTGAGGAAGAGTATTCCAAAGTCTCACAACATTCAGAGAGAAAATACCTTTTTCCTTATCTCTGTCTTAAATGAGTGACCCCTTATTTTTAAACAGTGGCCCCTAGTTCTAGATTCTCCCACAAGAAGAAAAGTTTGCTCAGGATCTTATGTTTTAAACAGGCTGTCTCTTACTCTTCTAAACTTCAGCAGACACAACAGCCTAGCCTGTCCAGTCTTCCCTCAAAAGACAACCTGCTCATTCCAGATATTAATCTCATAAACTTTCTCTGAACAGCTTCCAATGCATTTACATCCTTCTTAAATAAAGAGACCAGTAAACAGTACTCCAGATGTAGGCTAACCAATGCGCTGTATAACTGAAGTATAACCTCGCCACTTCTGCATTCAATTTCCCTTGGAATAAACAATAGCATCCTATTTGCTTTCCTACATACTAACTTTCTGCAATTCAATTCACTTGGACACCAAGGGGGTACGGGGCTGGATTCTCCCATCCCACTGTGTTAATTTTCTACACAGTGGGATGGGAGAATCTCACTGTAAGTGCATATCCCAGCGCCAGATTTCTGGCACCATCAGATCCACGCTGCAAACCGGCAGGAAGACTAGGTAAGTAATTTCAAATTTATTTGAATGCAATTACTGGGCCCAAGCCTGATATCTCCAAGTCCATAATCTCTCCCTCCCTGCCAGAGTGTTTCATTCCAGTGGGAACTTTTGGGGAACTAGTGGCCCAGCCCTGCTGGAGTGAAGGAGGGTTGCAATTGGGCCTCCCCCCAGGGGGTCCCTGAGCAAGAGGCAAAATGAAAATGCCCAGAGGGCACCTTGGCACTGCCCAGTGGACACAAGGCAGTGCCTTGGGGTTGGGACTGTCGGGGTTATCAGTGGAGGTGGGGGAGGAGTCCTGCTGCCACTCTGCATTTGGATCGATGGGGGCAACAGGGCAGGCAGTGATCAGGGGGCGCCAGGGGAGTGTTGGGAAATGGGTGGTGGGGGGCTCAGCCTGTGAGGTGTCTGCACTTTGGGGATCCCAGGCTGGCCAGTGATCGAGCTGACAAGAAAACGGGAGTCTGACAGTTCAGGGCCACTGTGCATGCTTCCGGGTGGAATTAGGCCCCATCCCCTGAAATCTAATGAGATTCACGCTGTAGCCTCTGCAGTGCACACAGCACGGGAGATTCTAATATGAATTCCCACTGAACATCGTGAATCACTCCAGTTTTCCCACAAATTCCACACTTAAAATTTTTTGGGAAGAATTCTAGCCCAGATATATCTGCACATCAGAGCTTTGCAATCACTCAACATTTAGATGTTTTTTTTTATTCTTCCTGCCAAAATGGATAACCTCAAATTTTCCTATATTCTACTCCATTTGCCAGATCTTTGCCCACACACCTGACCAATCTATATCAATTTGTAGCCTAAGGGATAAATCTTTTAGGACAGAGGTGAGGAGAAATTTCTTCACCCAGAGTGTGGTGAATATGTGGAATTCACTACCACCGAATATAATTGAGGCCAAAACGTTATCCAATTTCAAGAAGAAATTAGATATAGCTCTTTGGGTTAAAAGGATCAAGGGTTATGGAGGGGAAGAGGGGCACCAGGATATTGAATTTGAGGGTCAGCCATGATCAAGATGAATGGCAGAGCAGGTTCGAAGAGCCGAATAGTTACTCCTGCTTTTAGTTTCTAACTGGACTCTAGTTTGTTGTTTTTTTGTTTCCCTTTTTGAATGAAGGATTTACATTAGCTAGTTTCTAATTTCATGGAAGCTTCTTTGAACACAATGAATTTTGGGAAATTAGAAAATTTGAAAAAGAGACAATTGGCTTCGCTCATTAAATCTCCTCCCTCATCACAAAGCAATTCCTCTCTGAACACTCCCTTTATGGCTGTATTTGGACATTCACCGCACTCACTATCCTATAGTGGCTCATTATCTCTTTGTCTATTGTGAATGATCTCAGGCTGTTAAAGACATTGTATATATGTAGGTGATAGCTGCTGGGTTTAACTTGTGAAGGATGACCATGCAGATACCAATAGGCTCTTGTGAATCCGTATTTCAGCAAAAGTCAGCAGTCTATGTTTACGTGCTGTGCTTCAAGAGAGAATTAAAAAATAAACATTTCACCTTTTCAGGAAAAAAATATCCAGCATAAAGATCGTACTGGCTTTTTTTCTTAAAACAATCTTGAAAAACAGCTTCTGGCTTTGTTTAGCTTCACACTGAATTATGCTGTGCGTTACTGTGTTTCAGTTTTATCCTCCCCCTGGCAGGAAGTTTAAGATTAATTCTGTCTGCTCTAATTCCAGACAGGATGTGATCTAAACAGATAAAACAGACTCCACATTATTAACAGTTCGAGTCTCTTGCAGGCGGTGTGTAGGACATCAGTGGCATTGCTGAGGTGAGTCAATAGGCTTTCCAATGTTCCTGATAAGCAGCACAGGCAAGATCAGGGATTGGGGTGTTCCACAACAATGTGCCTCTGAAGGCAGTCAAGAAAAGGTTCCATTCTGGGGGAGGAGAAGAAAAAAAAGAGTAGAATTCAAATTCTGTAGTTATATGTGTTTTGGGCACTGAATGAGCTTTATGGAGAGTGGAAATCAATTTTCAGCTAACAGAATGTTTCAACCACATCTCAGAGGGTTGCATCCTCACCCTGAAGCCAAGAGATCATGGGTTCAACTTCCATTCCAGAGAGTTTAACTGATAATCTAGATTGTTACCCCAAGATGTGCTGCAATGTTGGAGATGTTGGCCTTTGAATAAACCAAGACATCTGCCCTCGCAAGTGGATGGGAAAGATCCCATGTCATTATCCAGGGAAGAGCAGCAAAGTTGTCCCCAGTGTCCTGGCCACCAACTGTCTCTCAACAAACACTTAAAACAGAACTGCTCATCATCTGTTTTTGGCAGTTTGTTGCGGCAAACTGGCTGCCACATTTTCCTACACTCAATAGTGATTGTACACTCCTACACTCAATAGTGGCTATACTTCAAAAGTACTTAATTGACTGTAAAAATGCTGTAATGTGGTGTGAAGTGATTAAAGTCTGTACATAAATCAAAATCACAGAATCAGAGAATAATACAACATGGGAGAAGGCCATTCACTCCATCATTTCCAATGTCAATTCTTTGAAAGAGCTATCAAGTTTGACCTGTTCCTCTGTTTTTTTGCAATGACCATACAAACATTTTCCCCCTTTCAGAATTTATCCAAATGCCTTTTTCTAAGTTATTACTGAATCTGTTTTCATCATCCTTTGTGGGAGTGCATTCCAGACCATGAATTGTTGTGTAAAAGAAATTCTCGTCTCGTCTCGAGAAATGGTCTTGTCTGTTTCTTTTGCCAATCTCCTTAAATCTGTGTCCTTAACAATATGACCCTTCTGGAAACAGAATCTCTTTAGTCTTTTTTTAAAAACCCACATGATTTTGAACATTTATAACAAATTTCCACTTAAACTTCCTTGTTCAAAGGAGAATAACCCCAGTTTCTCCTCCTTTCTAATTTCATTGAGTGGGGATACCTAGGCTCCTCTCCATTGCTTTGAGGCTCCATTGTTTGGTGCTCATGAATATGTTCCATATTAAATTTTTATGACTTTGCTTAGCTGATAATGAGAAGGGAAGCATTTTCTTCAGTCCAACCATGGTCCTATCATTCCTATTTTGCAGAGTACTTTACCATACTCTTCCTCCTGCATTCTTTAACCTCCAACTCTTTGTCTCTTTGCCCCACCATGGGATAGCTTTCAACAGCCTCAGTCCTACTCTACCTTTTCAGTCACTACACTTCAAAAGTATTTAATTGGCTTTGGAATGTCTTGAGGTCATGGAAGGCACTACAGAAATCCAAACTTCCTTTCCTTTTAGGCCCAAATCTTCTCAATCTCCATCACTTCAGTCAAGTTATTAGTCAGTTCTGCTCAATTCCTCCTCCATGTCATGTGGTCCCTTCCCCTGACTTCTTTCTATTTGTGAAGAGCCTGGGAATATTTTCTTGGCATTAAATTGGATTTATGAATGGGTTGAATCTTTGGGGATTTTTTAAGGATGTTACTAACAGGGCAGATAAAGGTGGGGGGGTGGGGTCAGTGGATGCAGTGTACTTGGATCTTCAGAAGACTTTTGATAAAGTCCCTCACAGGAAATTCATGAGCAAAATTAAAACACATGGGATAGGAGGTAAATTAGTGACATAGATTAGGGTTGGTTAGTGGTCAGAAAACAGAGGATAAGAATAAATGGGTCATTCTCATAGAGCCAGACTGCTACAGACAGTACCTGACCCAGGAGTTCATATTATATGTCAATGATTTAGATGTGAGGATCAAATGTAATAATTCCAATTTCACAGATGACAGACAGCTAGGTGGGAATGAGGGAGATGCAAAGCATATTCAAGTGATTTGGGCAGACCTTATGAGCGGGCAGGAATGTAGCAATATAAAGTGTAAAAATGTGAGGTTATCCACTTTGGTAGGAGGCACAGACATGCAAAGTTTTGCTTAAATGGTAAAAGGTTAAATGTACAAAAGGATCTGGGTGTCCTCGTCAATAAGGCACTGAAATCCAATGTGCAGGTGCAGCAAACAATTGGAACCAGAGAATTCCTACAGTGTAGGAGGCCATTTGGCCCTTCAAGACTGTACCGACTCTCCGCAAAAGCATCCTACCCAGCAAATGGCTAATCCACCTAACCTACACAACTAAGGGGCATTTTAGCATGGTCAGTCCACCTATCCTGCACACTTCGGAGTGTGGAAAGAAACCGGGGCACCCAGAAGAAACCCACGCCAACAGGGGAGAACTTGTAAATGGCACACAAATTATCCAAGGCCGGAATCAAATTCGGGTCCCTGACACTGTGAGACAGCCAATTAGGAAAACTAATGGTATATTAGTCTTTAATTGCAAAAGGATTTGAGTACAGGAATAGCAAAGTCTTGATTCAATTGACAGGACCTTGGTAAGAGCACACCTGCAGTACCGTGTACAGTTTTGGTCCCCTTACCTTCAGAACAATGCAGCAAAGATTCACCAGACTTGTTCCCAGAATAGCAGCACTGACCTAATGGAGACTGGGGGGAAATTGGGCCTGGGTTCTCTAAATCTTTGGACACTGAGAGTTGGGCCCACTGCAGGAATTGTAGTAGGTAAGACAGTAAATGGCGAACCATTCAAAGGTTGTGCGTAGATGGAGAATCCTGCCCATGGTCTCACTAATACTGACAAAACACTTAAAGGGGTAGACAGGACAGATGCAGGTAAGATGTTTCCCCTTTGCTGGGAAATTTCAAACCAGGAGATACAGCTTCAAAATAAGGAGAAGACACTTAGGACCGAGACGAGAATTTTTCTTACTCAATGTTTTGAGAATCTTTAGAAATCTCTACCCCAGAGGACTATCAGAGCTCAGACATGGAGTATGCTTAAAGCAGAGATTGACAGATTTCTAAATACCAATGACATAAAGAGACTTGGAGATAGTGTTGGAAAAAGGCATTGAAATGGATGATCAGCTATGATCAAGTAGGCTTGATGGGCTGAATGGCTGTTCCTAGTGTCAGGGGGATTAGCAGGGTAAATATGTGGTGTTATGGGATTAGAGGTTGGGTTGGATTGTGGTCGGTGCAGATCTGATGGCTCAAATGGCCTCCTTCTGCACTGTAGGGATTCTATGATACTAGTTTTCTTATGTTCCTGAAGGGGTGCATATGAATTGCAGTGTTTGTTGCTGTTGCTGTCCTGCCCCATTTCCTGCTGTGTGTTTTGAAAGTTTGGAATGATCAAAAGCCCCATTTACAATCAGTTCTATTCCTAATTAAAAATGCAGAGAGTACCACCAATAGTAATTCATAAAGCACCCTCTTATCAGAAAGTTTTGAAGGAAGCACTGCAACATGCAGTCAGCTAATTCCCAGTTCTCTGTAGCAATGCCTGAAGCATTGTAGTCTACATAACTCTGTGGCTGTGACAAATCAGGATAGGGTATGTGCTGTCTCCCCAGGTCTACTAAATACAGCTATGACTTTTCAGATATCAGAAGGCTGTGGGTTGATGTCTCACTGCAAAAGCTTGAGCACACTTTTGAGGCTGGACAGTGCAATACTGAAGAAGTGCTGCACTGTCAGAGGCCCTGTCTTAAAACAAGAACTATACTGCCTCCTCAAATGGATATAAAAGATCCCAAGGCATTATTTCGAAGAACAGCAGCAAGGTTCTTCCCGATATCCTGCCCAATGTTTATCTCTCAATCAATATCACTAAAAAGAGACAATAAGTAGTCTCACAACACCAGGTTAAAGTCCAACAGGTTTATTTGGTAGCACGAGCCATTGGAGCGATGTCCCAAGTGAGTGATGAAGGATCACCTGATGAGGAGGCAGTGCTCCGAAAACTTGGGCTACCAAATAAACCTGCTGGACTTTAATCTGGTGTTGTGAGACTACTCACTGTGCCCACTATAGTCCAACATCAGCAACTCCACATCATGACTAAAAAGAGATGACACAGTCGTTAACATACTAGTGTTTGTGGCAGCTTTCTGTGTCAAATAGGCTGCCATATTTCCTATATTACAACAGTGACTATGTTTCAAATTTACTTCAGGAATGTCCGTAGGTTATAAAAGGTAGGATAGAAATGCAAATCTTTCTTTCATGTTTTTTATTTTCACCCTCCCCATCTCTCCAGAAGACGCTCATGCTGGAATACTCCTAGATGCAGCCTCACTGCTTTCTAGTGCTTCACTCTTCTTGAGAGGTTGCTAGCCACAGATCCAATGCTAACTTTCAAAAGAGAATGTTATATGAAAAGGAAAAAAAAGCATAACAATGAGAAAGAACAGGTTGTTAAACTAATTAGATTGGTCTTCCAAAGAACTGACACAAATAGGATGGGCTGAATGGTCTGCTTTTCTGCTGTAAGATTCTATTACCTGTGAGCCTACACATAGAGGTTGGAATTTCCATTTTAATGGACAGAAAATTGTGAACTACTGAGAAAAGAAATAGAAAAACTTCTATTGCATGTCAATGGGTGATGACACCATGGAGACAAAGTCAACATAGATAGTGATCATGCGATAAAGTCTAGAAGTATGAACGTTGGCTGATCTTTTTAATTTTCATTCTAAAATGATAATGCTCCAATTGTCATTCTGACTGGTAGCAGTACAGTTCACACAAGAAACCTAAAGTGGTTTTGTACCTGAAATGTGCCTCAGCAAAGCAGCCAGCATAATTAATAATGCACCCCAGGCATTCTCTCTTCCACCTTCTTCCATCGAGAAAAAGATACAAAAGTTTGAGGTCATGTACCAACTGATACAAGCTTCTTCCCTGCTGCTGTCAAACTTTAGAATGGACCTAGCTTGCGTTAAGTTGATATTTCTCTGCACCTTAGCCATGACTGTAACACTACATTCTGCACCCTCTTATTTCCTTCTCTATGAACCATATCTTTTGTCTGTATAGTGGACAAAAGATTGTTTCAACTATTCACCGTACACTAATACATGTGACAATAATAAATCAAATCAATTTTTGATAGGATGGTGGAAACACATACAGTACTGTAGTAACTTTCGAAAAGGGATAAATATACTTGAAAACAAAATATTTACAACATGCTGGAGAAAGAGCAGGGAGAGTGGGATTGGTTGGATAGCGAGGCACAAGGATGATGGTTCAGTGGTCCCCTTCAGGTCCTAAACTGTGGAATTTCCTCCCTAAACCTCTCCATCTATCTCACTTCATTTGAGTTTCTCTTTTAATCTAACTCTCTCTCTCTAACTAAGCTTTTGGTCACCTGTGCCATATCTTCCAAAATTCTCTAGATTCTGAAACAATCCTTGGCAGATTGAAGGGTGACAAATGTAACCCTGCTAATTAAAAAAGGAAGGAGGGAGAAACCAGAAAAAACAGACCATTAGCATAACATCAATAGTTAGGAAAATGCTACAGACTGTTATAAAGGATATGATACAAGACATTTAGAAAATACCAACAGAGTTACACAAAGTCAATGTGGATTTATGAAAGGAAAATCATATTTGACAAACATACTGGAATTTTCAGAGAATCTGAAGTAAAGAACAGAAGATGCTGGATAAACTCAGCAAGTCTGGCAGCTTTTGTGGAGAGAAACAGAGTTAACACTTTGGATCCAAATGCTCCTTCTACAGAAGGACAGTATGGTAACAGTTCCAAGTTCGTTGACAATACAAAATGTGATGAAGATGTTAGAAGGTTTCAAAGTGAGTGAATGAGCAAATGCATGGCAGGTCGTATAATGGGATAAATGTGAAGTTATCCCCTTTGAGTGGAGAAACAGAATAACAGAATATTATTTAAATGGTGATAAGATTGAGAAACATTGATGTACAAAGGGACTTGCATGTCGATGTACATTAGTCGCTGAAAGCAAGCACACAGTGCAACAAACAGTATGTTGAACTTCATTGCAAGAGGACTTGAGCACAGAAGAAAGGATGTCTTACTGCAGCTCTATAAGGCCTTAATGAGATTTCACCTGCATACCGTGTGCAGTTTTGGTCTCCTTATCTAAGAAAGATTATACTTGAAACAGAAGGAGTGCAGTGAAAGTTCACTAGACTGATTCCTGGGATGGCTGCTTGTTGTAGGAGGAGAGATTGGGTTGACTGGGCCTGTATTCACTGGAATTTAGAAGAAGGATAGAGGATCTAATTGAAACATCTAAAATTCTGACAGGGGTGGAAGACTGAGTGCAGGGATATTGTATCCTCTAGCTGGTGGTTCTAGAACAAGTCTCAGGATATGGGGAAAGTCATTTAGGACTGAACTGGGGACAAACTTCTTTATGCAGAGCGTGGTGAGCCCTGTGGAATTCTCTACCACAGATGGCCATGAAGGCCAAGTCACAGAATATATTTAGGAAGGAAACAGACAAGATTTCTAGACTCTAAAGATAGCAAGGAGTATGGGAAGAGCACTGGCGTATAGGATTGAGATAGAGGATCAGCCATGATCACACTGAATGGCGGAGCAGGCTTGAAGGGCTGAATGGCCTATTTCTGTCCTATGTCTTTTGCTATGTAACTCAATAGAAACTTTTGATTACGTCTGATTATGCACTTGTGTAGCTCCTTGGGCTATTTATTTAAACAACTATGATAACCCCCATGAATTCCATGGGGAATCTCTAATTATCTCCCTGTGGGGCTCGTTAAAGAAGTGTCCCTTGATAACAAACAATGGCCTACCCACGGAACTCATCACCTGAGCCCTTTATAAGTCAGGCCCCAGGGAGGGTCTGCAGAACTGTTGTCCAGATTGGGACTGTGTATGGAGTTCTACTTTAGTTTGTGTTTGACAATAAATACCATTCCTTTCCAGTTGAGCATCCTGAGTTATTACATTGGGGAATAAGGAACGATTCAGCTAAATTTGCTTCCAACGGACAGTAACACAGAGATTTGAAAAGCCGCTGTTTGGGAAATTGGGACTGTATGATGTGCGTTTGGAGAATTGACCCCAGTATGCCAAACAGATCATCTTCCTAACCACTTGAGGGGCCCCAATTTACAGCACCACAAAGGGTTTAACCCACCTGGCAGCTCCAGATTCAAAATCCTTGAATGAACTGATACAGTAATAAACCATCCCAAGCTGCCTGTTTAACATAGCAATTAGAATTTCTGAAGAAGCAGTTACAGAATTCTTGATGAAACTGTGGAAATTGGCAGAACACTGAGTAGGGATCAGCACTTCCTGGAATGTTAAGGGGTTGGTTAGCCTGTGGTGTACATACTATAGCGACCAAAGGGAACTAATGGCTGAGTCAAATGTAGACTTCAAGAAATCTGTAGAACGTAGAGAAAAGGACAAGGAGCTTCAGGAATCCATAGATGGTATTATCTTTAGTCTTGGCAATCCCTATACACAGAACCACATTCCCAGCAGATAATACTCATGCCTCCAATCTGTTGCCAATGAAAGGTAAATGGACAGGGAGGCCTTGAGATTCCAGAACTGGATGGGAGGTTTTTCTACAATATAGTGAAGAGTAAGCACAACCACGCTGTATTTGCAGCCATAGGGTCCGCCCCAGACAAAATTACCAAAACAGGAAAAATGCATTTTGCCCAGGCCAAAGAGCGAAGCCATCTTAAGACAGGATGAGGAGTTGCATCACTCCACCCAAAGTGACCTCAATCCAAATTCAACTCCAGGTAAATAGCCACCCTTGAGACATGGAGGTAGACTCAGTTTTATTAGTGTCACAAGTAAGCTTACATTAACACTACAATGAAGTTACTCTGAAAATCCCATAGTCAACTGTTCAGGTACACTGAGGTAGAATTTAGCATGGCCAATGCACCTAACCAGCATGCCTTTGGAATGTGGGAGGAAACCGGAGCACCAGGAAGAAACGCGCGCAGACATGGGGAGAATGGGTTTCCCGTGCTGTGTTGCTCTTTGTTCTTTGTAATGCGCAGTGACCCAAGCTGGGAATGGAACCTGGGTCCTTGGTACTGTGAGACAGCAGTGTTAACCACTGTGCCACAGTATCTATCATTGGCGAACATACCTTTAGGCAACTCTGATTGGGCATCTTGCCTTTAAGCCTGCAAGACAGTAAGGCTAGATTGGTCAATTTAACAATATTATTCCTTTCCAGTCGGACTTCCTGAGTTATCACAGTGACTATATAACTGTAAGTTGTTGTTGAATGGATCTTTATTTAGCCCAAAGAACTCTCAACCTTGTGAATCCCAGGCATAAATTCCCTTTTTTTGCTCATAAAGTGTTTTTTTTGCAATTTTCCCAGCTTCAGAGTGTTCCTATATTAGCTGAATCTATATCAGCTGAATCTAAAATATGGAACAAATATAAATACCTAAGTGCACAGCTCTAACAAAACGTAATTACACCAAAAAGTAACTCTCCTTTCATCAGATCTGTGTAACCTGAGCCATAAGCAAATGGATTGTTTAAGAAGGCTTTATCTCTAAGTAAATACTTTTTATCCTGTCCACCAACCCCCATCTCATCTGGCTAAAGTTTAGGCTAAAGAATATATTGCTGTTTACAACAGCAATTAGAACATAAAATCACAGAGGTGATAAGAGTTCAAACTAGATGTAAATGCACTTACAAATTCAAAACACTTAACAATCACTGGGTGGACCCACAAATTAGCTGAACATGACACAAGGAATGAGAATGTGTGCACGTAGCAATGATTGAATTTACAGAAGTTGTACTATGTACTATGACAATGAGAATTGCAGCCATATGAATAGCACTCATCTTTGTGCTTATGATAAGGACTTCCAGATAGTACAGATTAATGCAGAGGGGCAAAAATCTGCATCATCATGTACAGGCTCCGGATCCCTTTTCTTGGGAACAGATGAGACCTATTATAGGGTCCGAGCTCAAGAGTGCCAAAAACGTGCTGAGACTATATACACAAAGACAGGATATTTCTTCTTCTACAATAGCACCGGCACTAACTATCATACCCTTATCATACCCTTATCCCCATTCAGGAGCAATAGGGACTATAATTCCCAGTATGTCCTTGTCCAGGTCATTGAGGACTCTCATGACCTTTTGAAAGAAGAAGGCGAGAGGTATCTGAAGAATTCTGCGCCGATTACAAGGAAATAACTGCCTTCACTCCTGGTCAGGTTCACAGTTATGCAGCGGCAGGATTCTTTTCCTTTGGGGCTGTCCCAGGACGAATGGCTGCAGAAAATCTTAACTATATTGCTTGTGGCTTTACCATATTAGGAAATGCCACCAGAGGAGCCCCCTGGGTCATCACTACCCAACTAGAAGGTGTTATACCAAGCAGAAAAGATATGCTCTGGATTACCTTTTAGCTCGGCAGGGTGGTTTGTGCCTTGGTGGAAGGCAAATGCATAATGGGATTGGGGACGAGGTCACTATTAATCTTACTAATTCCATGAATCAAATTAATCAGCAGTTGGGATCTATCAAAGAGGGCAAAGGACTGGAGGACTGGGGATGGAGAATGTCGGAATGGTTTGATTGGCTAAGGAATGCGGGTTATATGTCATACTCTAGGTTCTGTGTCTATGTATTGGTATTGGTGTCATTAAATCCCTTATCACATGAGTGACAACCACACTGGAAACGATGGGATCACGGCTGACTCAACTAATGTGTTTGCCAAAAACGAGGAAGGAGGAGAAGGGAAATTTGAGTGTTGGACGAGGAAGTGTTGAAAGAAACATGACACGAAGTGGAAGCGAAATTATACACGGAAAATACAAAAGACAAATTGGACTTGGACTTACAATTGTAATATGAACCAAGAAACCACGACAATGTTAGTGGTTATCGCAGAGTGATAAAAGGGGGAAATGAGGATGTGTGCACGTAGCAATATTGAATTTGCAGGAGTTGATTGTTGTATTAGACACTTGCAGTGATATGATATAGTGCCTGGAAAAAATACCTCCTGCTATACGAATACTACTCTGATTGATGATATCTAAGCTGTAGCTAATAAGATTATGTGCATGCAGTAGCAGAACCTGTAAGTATTGTACTAAAACCACGAGTCAGTGTCAGTCCCTCCTTGGTGCTGAGGGCTGTTTGCCTGCTTCATTGTAAAAGGAAGATTGACCCAACGTCACAATACTTGATCAATAAATGTTGTGGATGCAGATCTGGAGTTGAATCGATGTTTGTCGGACCGAGTCTGACGAAGCGTGCTGAATTATAGATTGTCAGGAGGATTAACGGAGTAAAGCAGGAAACAGGGGATTCAGGTTAGGTACATTTAATATTCCATCTTTCAAACCTTTTTCAGTTCACCTCATGAAAGGGATGCTAACACTGGCAGGATCTTCTGGTCCTGCGTATCTCTAGCTTAGAGTAAAGTTTAAAGCTTATTTATTAGTCTCAAGTAAGGTTCACATTAACACTGCAAAGGAATTACTGTGAAATTCCCCTGTTCAGCATGTCTTTTTTAGACTGTGGGAAGAAACCGAAGGGCCCGGTGGAAACCCACACAGACACAAGGAGAACGTACAAACTCCACAGAGACAGTGACCCAAACCAGGAATCGAACCTGGGTCCCTGATGCTGTGAGGCAGCAATGCTAACCACTGTGCATGGATAAGGTAGACAATCAACATCTTTTTTCAAAGGTAGGAAATTCTAAAACTAGAGTCCAACAGGTTTATTTGGTAGCACGACCTTTCAGAGCATTGCCCCTTCATCAGGTGAATGAAGAATTCGGCTCACAAATAGAGTGTATATAGACACAAACTTGATTATAAGATAATGGTTGGAATGCGAGTCTTTACAGGTAATCAAGTCTTAAAGGTACAGACAGTGTGGGTGGAGAGAGGGTTTAGCACAAGTTAAAGAGATGTGTATTGTCTCCAGCCAGGACAGTTAATGAGATTTTGCAAGCCCAGACAAGTCGTGGGGGTTATAGATAGTGTGACATGAACCCAAGACCCCAGTGGAGACCGTCCTCATGTGCGCGGAACTTAGCTATCAGTCTCTGCTCGGCAATTCTACGTTGTGTGTCATGAAGAACACTTAGCCGAAGATCAGAGGCTGAATGCCCGTGACTGCTGAAGTGTTCCCCGATTGGAAGAGAACACTACTGCTTAGTGACTAACAAAGAACAAAGAATAAAGAACAAAACAGCACAGGAAACAGGCTCTTCGGCCCAACGAGCCCGCGCCACCACCCCGATGTTCCCACATCTACCTGCAATCCCTGTCCATGTTTATAGATCTATGGATTAAAAACCAAATTTGAGACAATTTAGGGAGAATTTGTTTTGCCAATTAGCCTAAGAGCACATCTTTGGGATGTGGGAGGAAACCGGAGCACCCGGAGAAAACCCACGCAAGCATGGGGAGAATGCGCAAACTCCCACAGACACAGGCCCAAATCCATGTATCTGCACAGCACAGCGATAGTCACTGAGCTGTCGTGTTGCCCATCAAATGGTCCAGGTCAAGCGTACACTAATGACGTGAAGCACTAGGATACTCTCAAAAAAAATCCAAGAGCAGCCCTCTCACGACCCATCGCGTGTATGCCCCTTGTTAGACAACAAGGTGGACCAAAGCACCTGTAGGATAAAAACAAGTACATCAATATCATCATCTATTTACACACTTCCCAGGGACTCCCAAGGCTCATGATCCCTATTTTAAATCAGTTTTCTATACCCCTCCATTCCCATTCTGTTCATGTGCCCATCTAAGTATTTCTTAAATATCTCCAGAGTGCCTGCCTCCACCACTTTACTTGGTAGCGCATTCCATACCCCCACCACCCTCTGTGTGAAAAAACTCCCTCTAGCATCCAAATTATACCTTACCCCCCTCACCCTAAGCCCGTGACCCCTCGTGCTATTTGAGTCCATCCTAGGAAAAAGCTTAACCCTGTTTACTCTATCTATACCCCTCATAATCTTGTACACCTCTATTAGATCTCCTCTAAGTCTACGTCTTTCTAAGGAAAACAGTCCCAATTTGCCTAACCTCTCCTCGTAACTCAGACCTTCCATACCAGGCAGCATCCTGGTAAACCTCCTCTGCACTCTCTCCAGAGTCTCCACGTCCTTCCGGTAGTAAGGCGACCAGAACTGGATGCAGTATTTCAAATGAGGTCTAACCAACGTTTTATACAACTGCAACATTAAAGGCCAGCTCTTGTACTCTATACCCCTTCTTATAAAGGCTAACATACTATATGTTTTCTTCACAACCTTCTCCACTTGCTCTGCCACCTGCACCCCCAGGTCCCTCTGCATTTCTATACTCTTAATAGGTCTACCCTTTATCATATACTTCCCCCCTACATTCTTTCTCCCGAAATGCATCACCTCACATTTATCAGGATTGAATTCCATCTGCCATCTGTCTGCCCAAGCTGCCAGCCTATGTCCTGCTGCATCGCCTGACAGTCGAGAAGTATCCATTCATTCCTTGTCATAGCATTTGCACTGTCTTGCCAATGTACCATGCCTCGAGATATCCTTTCCTGCAGTGTATCAGGTAGACAATGTCACTCAGCCGATGAAGGGGCAACACTCCGAAAGCTCGTGCTACCAAATAAACCTGATGGACTTTAACCTGGTGTTACGAGACTACTTACTGTGCCTACCCCAGTCCAACACTGGCAACTTCACATTAAAACTAGAGGGCATAGGTTTAAGGGAGAGATACAAAAGGGTTCAGAGGGGGAATTTTTTCACAAAAAGGGTGGTATGTGTCTGGAATGAGCTGTCAGAAGCAGTAATAGAGGCAGGTACAATTGTGTCTTTGAAAAAGCATTTAGACAGTTACGTGGGTAAAAGTGGTGTAGAGGGATATGGACCAAACATGGGCAATTTGGATAGCTTAATGGTTAAAAACTGACAAGTTGGGCCGAAGAGCCTGTTTCCACGCTGTAAACCTCTGTGACTCTCTAAGAGTGTACTCCTGCCGCAGGTTTCCTGGAGGGATGGGTACATTCAACTGGAAACTCCGTTGATGATGGTGGGACCAAAGATTGCGCTGCTACATGTTGTGTAGTAACTAGAGTGCAGAAACAAAGAGGGACCATCTTTGTCTGGCAGATGTTTGCAGAACAAACACGCTATCTTAAAATTAGAAAGCGGCCATTTGGGATCTCAGAAAACACTTTCACATAAAGGTTTCTGCTCGGAAATTGTATCATTTTGGGTGGGATGGTATGTTTGAATATAATGCAATCAATAGGCTGGCTGGATTAACCAGAGGGTCCGTCATTATTTGTAAAATTGTGAAAAAGCCACTAAGGTCAAAGATCAACCGAAAAAGTCAAAACTGAGATTTTGGTTTGGTCAGAGTATTTGCAATAAGGAACGAAGATGGAGGATTCAGACTCCAATCTTCCATGATCTAATGAAGTGATAAACATACTCAAGGCCTGGCTAGCCATCACCTATTGCTGTGTAAAATCTTTTTGTTGCAGCGAATTACAGAGATTTGGAAAAATTTTTAAGAAATGTTTCTCCTGTCATGATCTGGCTGATTGTTGTTGGGGTATGGGACTGGAGCACTATAAGGAAGACTAATTATAATTGTACAGGGGTTTGCTGAGAAAAGAACTGGAGTACAGTATGCAGTTTGGTCTTCATATCTAAGTTAGGATGTGCTTACATTGAAGACAATACAGCAAAGATTCACTAGATCTGTTCCCAGATGAGACAATTGTCCTACGATGACTGACTGAGCAAATCAGGCCTATAATCTCTATAATTTAGAAGAATGAGAGGTGATCTCATAGAAGATTCTGAAGCACCTTGTCAGGGTTAACATGGTGAGGTTGTTTCCCCTAGCTGGCGAATTTAAAACAAGAGGCATAGCTTCATGATAAAGAGGTCGATCATTTAGCTCAGAGAAATTTCTTCGTTCAAAGGATTATGAATTTTTGGAATTCTCTATCCCAGAAAGCTGTGGAAGCTCCACAGCTAAACATATTTAAGGATAGATAGATATATTTTTGATCTCTCAAAGAAACGAGAGATCTGGAAAGTGAATGGGAAAATGATTGTGTGGAATGGCAGAACAGGCTTGTAGGGACTATCCCTGCTCTTAGTTCTTACATTCAAAGGTTGCCAGTTCCTCCCCCAAGTAAATATTCTGCAAATGTGAGTATTGGCATGCTACACAGGTATGGAGAGTAATGCAGTCAAGAAAGGAAGCATCTTGCAACCTCAGGACATCCCAAAGCATCTTGAAATGTTGTAATTTAGGAAATGCAGCAGCCAGTTTGCCTACAATAAACTCCCACAAACAGCAACATGATAATCGCCAGATTGTCGTTTTTTTCTGATGTTGTTTGAGGGATAATTCTAGTCCAGAAAATCAAGGACAATTCCCCTGCACTTCTTTCAAATGCCGTCTTGAAATCTTTTACATCCTCCTAGGATGGCAGACAGAGCTTCAGTTTAATATCCCATCCAAAAGATAGATGTTAAGTCTGATTCCTTCCTCACCAGAGAGCCATAACGATGCACTTTACAGTCAGGGTCAGTCATTGAATGGCTATCATGAGTGGAAATGCTACCCCGTTCAGTCACCCTTTTCCAATCCAAAGATAACTTAATGTGCTTTTCAGGTTTATTTCCTTTCATTGCTACTTGCTTAACAGACACCAAGCCGACACTTTTATTGGAAACGCGCTTGAGAATAGATGCTCTGCTCAGGGAAAACTGCTGCAAAGTATAAATAGATCACATTCTATTGGCAGACTTGCAAACTTATAAACCTTGGAATGACCCTGAGGCTAACACCTCCATTAAACACATTAAGCTTTCGGAGGGCTGATATCAGCACAATTATTTCTGGTTTGTGGCTTTAAGGAAACTATTGTGGAAGATCTATTAATAACAACATCTGTGTCTGCATCAATTTTTTGAAAATTATTCTTTCCAATACAATGGGTGATTTGTGCAGCTGAGTAATAAACCTAACACAATATGCAGAAGCTTGAAATCTGAAAGAAAACAGAAAATGCTGGAAATACTATTCTGATATAAGATCATTAACTTGAGGAAGTTGATTCCTATCCTTTCCACAGAGGCAGTCAGGCCTGCTGAATATTTTCAGTCGAGACCTTGCTTTAAAATTTCCAGAGGCTTCTCAAGGCTAGCCCCTCTGACAGTGGAGCACTCACTCAGTACTGCACTAGTATCGTCAGCCTAGATTATTTGCTCATGTTCCTTCTGACATAATGGTACTATGCACTTGGCCCTGGCTGACACAGCTAAATTTTTGAACTAAGATGCCAATAGTTCTTCTGATGTTCAGCTAGATAGGGCTCCACAGCACTATTTGAAGGGCAGGTTGTTCTGCACAACTTGCCTCTCTCAATCCGCAATATTGGGAAAAAGAAGCAGACTGTTCTTTCATTCCATATCTGTTTGTGGCATCTTGGTGAATGCTCAATGGCCACTGTTTTTGCCTAGGTAATTACCACTGAACTTCAAAGTAATTTGTTGCACATAAAATACTTTGAGATATTTCTGATAAGGTGTTCTACAAATACAAGTTTATTCTTTAATATTAAGTTCCTGTAAAATGACAGCACGTGTTACAGAGCAGAAGGCTTTTCACTCTGTTCAATTAATATCTATGAACCACTCTCAGGCACAGTCTGAATCGTGCAATTGGATGGCAACTCTTGCAGGTTTCCAGAATTTCAATAACTTATCACTCATAATGGCATTCCCTGCTCTGGGGAACCAGAACAGCCAAGGAACAGGATCTAACTGCTGAAATCACATTAACCAGAATTAAGCACTTCACAATCACGAGTTACAGATTTTCTCTGGCATAGCCCCCTACCATACTCTTTATACACCTATGACTGTGTGGCCAAATTCCCCTCCAACTCGGTTTCCAAGTTTGCTGACAACACTACCATTATGGCTTGGATGTCAAACAGTGATGAGACAGAGTACAGGAATGTGATAGAGAATCTGGTGAACTAATGTGGCGACAATAATCTCTCCCTCAATGTCAACAAAATGAAGGAGATTGTCATCAACCTCAGGAAGCATAGTGAAGACCATGCCTCCGTCTATATCAATGGGCACGAAGTAAAAATGGTCGACAGCTTCAAGTTTTTGGGTGTCCAGATCACCAACAACCTGTCCTGGTTCTTCCCCGCCATCTCCAATACTGATACTATAGTTAAGAAAGCCTACTAACACCTCTAGTTTCTCAGAAGACTAAGAAAATTTGGAATGTCAGCCACGATTCTCACCAATTTTTACAGATGCACTATATATCACAGCTTGATATGGCTCCTGCTCTGCCCAAGAACACAATAAATTACAAAAGGTCGTGAATATAGCCCAATCCATCACCCAATCCATTACATTCTGCACTATCTCATTTCCTTCTCTATGAATGCTATGCTTTGTCTGCATGAGAAACAATACTTTTCACTGTATCCCAATACATGTGACAATAAATCAAATCAAAACTGGCAATTTTCACATGATTATGAACCAGTAAAGGTTTACTGACTTTACTTGACAGAAGTCTACAGACTGTACATCCATTCTCAGGAAATCTCCAACCAAAAGTGCAATGAGGTTGACTACCTTGTTACTCTAGAATTGCTTATACACAGCAGGACTATGATAAGCCTAAGTAATAGCTTGCTCATGTTCAGTCGGTCATTCCACCTTCCCCAGATGCAGTGGGCTCTCTGTGCATGGAGACCAAACCCACTTGTGCATGTTAACAGAGGAGCACAATGCAATCAGATCACTCTGCTATGTCTTAGACTGTAATATCAGAAAACTGTCTGAGGCAGTTTTTTTTCCTCCTTGCTTAGCCATTGCTAAGTTCCAGTGGGTTAACAACCAGAAATGGAAAATTAATTTTGTGTGGTAATAAGTTATCCTAATAAGAACTGTACTTTCATCTTTGTCCTGTTTCTAGTTTAATTTCATCTAAACCATGTTACTCAGCATGGCCATGATAGAAAGTAAGCAAGTGTCATGCAGACAGGATTGGGCTTGATTCTGATGTCTCTGCCTCATTCTGGATTCGCACATGAACAGCTGCTACTTGGATGAAGTATTGAAGAGTTTCTGTTATCTGTGGATTGGACTCATAGGACACAAAGCCTTCAAGAGGACAGAGAGTGGATATTTCCACTTGTGGAGACATCCAGATTAGAAGCCACTGTCAGTGATAAATCAAATAAGGAATTCAGAGGTAAAGTTATTATGCAGAAAATGGTTAGAATGTGGAACTTGCAACCTGAGTGAGTGGCTGAGGCAAACAGCATAGATACATTTAGGAGAAAGGTAGATTTGCACGAGTGAAACTGAAGGATATACACAGTACGCTGAAGAAAGCTAGGATGAGGCTCATGTAGAATAGTAGAATGGACAGCTGGAGAAATTACCTTTTTCTGTGCTGGGCATTCAAATTAGTTCTACGAAACAAAGTAAAAAATCAGGCAAAACAAACTTTTTTTTGAAAAGTGCTCACTTTATAATACCACACCAGAAAAAATCTAAAACTGAGTGGGTACTCACAAGAATTTCAATTTTTAAAAAATATATAAATACATTAGAGATTCTGATAATACCTTGTCCATAAATAAACTAGGTCAGTAAAGGAGTGTGGGTTGAGCTCAGGTGTTGCTGAAGCTTCACACCATTTGCAGTAGCATCAAAGGTTATGGGAACAGGCAGAAAAATGACAGTGAGGCCAAGGTCGGATCAGCTTTGATCTCGCTGAATGATGGAACATGCTCAAGGGGGTCTTAGACATTATTGTTGTTCCTGTTTCTTAAATATCCTCAGCAAGACTGCTGATTAGTGTTGAGGATTTCAGCAAATCTGACACTGACAATTTGGGCTGAATGTTCTGTTGCTGTCCACACACATTCAGTAAACTCCTTATATACGATTCTTTAGTTATTACTCTGCTGAATGAGTTAAAATCTCCCCACAACCTCAGCTTCTTTTGTCACACTTCAAACTGATAATTTAATTTAAGGTGTGCTGTAAAACCTGTTTTTTCATACGCAGCTGCAGAGGAAATCTAGTGTTTGAAAGGCTAAAACCACATCCTGTTCAGGATTAACTGTTTTAAGACAGTCCTGTTTATTTATATTAACCTTCAGATGGTTAGAACTTTTTTGGGGGGTTTTTTCTCACTTCATGCAGAAGCTTAACAACATGCAAATCTCCATCGCAGTATATGTCTCTCGGTCTTCTTTAGTCTCTTTCTGTGCCTGAAAGGCACACTTGTGCCTCTCAGTTTCTCTCAGTGGCTTTGTCACTCTCTCATGTGTATTGTTCTGTATTTTATAGCTATTTGTCTGCATATCTCTGGTTTCTTTATATCTATATCTGTAATTTTCCTCTCTGTAGGTTCCTCCTCTATGTCCCTCTATATTTATGTTTCTGTTTTCTGTCTCTCCAATGCGCATGTCTCTTTGTTTACTGTGTGTTTGTGTGTGCTTGTTTCTCTGCTTCCTGAATGCCGCCCCCTCTTTTTCCCTCTTTGTTGTTACTCACTGTCTGTTTAAAACTATTCTTATTATAATTCATTTATTTTTCAATATTCAGTTTGGTCACTAAAGTAGATGCCTTTTTTATTCTTTATCTTTAATTAATATTTAATACTGGAAATCATTCAGTACTGATATAGTTAAGGCCTATTTAAAATATTCCTCCTGTTCTCTGACTGCTGATACAGAGCCTGTTGGAGATAAGCTGCTGCATAGGATCAACTTAAGTGTGTTCCCCCTCCTTAAATTATTTTGAGAAAAAAACACAATCTGCTTCCCTTATGCACTGCTGGTATCTGATAAGATCAATGCCTGACTAGGATCATAAGTGCACGTCAGCAAATTGCAGATGATCTTATCAGGGCTGGGTTGTGGTGTCAAATTTCAGATGAGATCACTTATTTTACATCACAAAGCACATCCCTAAAGCCTGCTCAGCATCAACTTCACGTCTCACAGACCTCTTTGTTCCTGGTCTGTGCAGCAAAGGCTGAGAAGCTCATTCCTTCTCTACATTCTGTGAGCAGCCACATTGGAGCCTGCTAGCTTCCATAATGCCTGTGCTGTAAATGCTGCCTGACTCCTTCCTCACACAACAAAAAGATCAGTCTATAACTGCACTGCCTGTCAGGCATTTAAAAAAAAATGTGGATTATGGTTAAGAGTTTAAAGCCTCTCTTTGTATAAGCACCCTATTGTACTCTGCTGTTTCTGTGCTGTTGCAGTACTCGTATGGAGAACCCAATCAAAATCAAAAGGACCGCCATCACACTGGCCCAGAAAGTCCAGATCATTTTGAAATTGAACGACCCTTCCTTCAAACAGAAGGAGATTGCTCGGGAATATGGGCTAACTGCCTCTGCCATCTCCAAAATCGTCAAGAAGAAAGAGGAAATTCTGGAGGAATGGCTGCGTGGTGGGAACCTGGAGCGCAAGCGAAAGCGTGAGGGGAAGAACCAGACCATCGACGATGCCCTGCTCAGTTGGTTTTGGACAGCCAGCAAAGAGGAAGGCCCAATTTCAGGGCCGGTGCTGATGGCCAAAGCCAAGGCCCTTGCCGAGGAAATGGGGATCGAGTTCAAACCCACCAACGGGTGGTTGTGCCGGTGGAAAAACCGCAACAACCTGGCCTACAAGCGCACACCGAAGGACAAGAGCGAATTCAGAGGGACAAACGACCAGTGGACTGGTACGATATTTAATTTTGCTGATCATTCCCAATGTTTCTCAGAATTTGTCACTATTCCACTCACACACCTTCGTATTGCCCATTCCTCGCACATGGATCAAGGTGGTCAAATCTGGTTCACTACACAGCTTTCAGGCCATGTTTAACATGATTTACCACTTGATATCAACTTAGAAATTTTAGGGTAAGAGTTTGGGAAAAGGGCAGATGGGGTTGGTTTAGACAAGTTCATTACAATGGAACTGCAAAATCTAAACTCTGATTCCTTGCTGCAGCCATATAATTCACCAATGTGTTTAGGACATAGTATTTACAAACCTCCTCTCAATACAGTTCCTTTCAGCCTATCTATTCCTCTCTCCCTCATGTCTTTATTTAGCTTCCACTTAAATGCATCTATGTGATTTTGCTCAATCATTCCATGTGAGGAACTCCAAGTTCCACTAATTCACCACTCTCTGAGAAATGGAATTTCTCTTCAATTCCTCAGTATTTATTAGCAACTATCTGAGATAGATATCTAGCCTCCTAGTCCTGATTTTGCCAACATCTTTGTAGCAGGAACCATGTCAGCTGGGCCCACTTAATCGAGGGAGAGACTCCATGTCAGTCTACCAGCAACGGGAAAACCTTCCCTAATTAAATTGGAGTGTGGAAGGAACTGATGCAGATTCTCAGCCACTGTTCAAGGGATGTCAATTCAGCTCAGTAATGAGTCATTTGATTCATCTGTGGCTTGGTACCCCTCAACCACCCTGGGCCTCAAGTAGCTGCAGTTCTGTCAGTTGTCATTGCTCACTCTGGCAGCATGAGGATCTGCAGGCCTTTGGCCAAGAGCTCTCAATGGAGGGACTGACTTCTGTCTCTGAGGACCTCAGTTGCAGAGGAGGCTTAATGTGACCAATTTAATTGATGAAGGGCACTTGATGCCTTTAGACCTCCCCTACAGAACTGAAGTGATCCCACCAGTTCTCTGACCAGTGGGTGAGACACCTTTTGGCCTGTCAAATTCCTAGCCTTTGTTCTAGTCTTCAGATCCCAACATGCACTTTCTGCCATCTATAACTGTTATTTTTCAAGGCTGCATTCAGTCCACATCACATTGCACAAAGCTTATTTCCAGTTTCTCACACACAGTGTGATACAGACCAGAGATCTGTTTCAGCATCAACTTGTTTCTCTTCCAATTTTTACCTGCCTTTGTGAATGCATTAATTTTGCTGGGACAAGTTTGCATGATGGCCTCTCGACTAGATGCCAGTGAGTCATTCATTTAGTGAGTGATAACGGGTATTTAACTATAAGGGTGCATCACAGCCAGACTCTTCACTTTCTCACACGCACACACATTTTTAGCTTTGTACCTTCTGTGATTTCTGTGCTCCTCTAATCCGGGCACCTTAAGCATCCCTGATTTTAATAGCTCCACTACTGATGGCTGTACCTTAAGTTGACAAGACCCTAAGATCTGGATTTGTGTCCCTACATCACTCTACCTCTCTGCCACATTTGTCTCCTTTAAGACATTCTTTAAAATCTATCTCTTTGACCAAGATTTTGGTCATCTAACCAAACATCTTCTTACTGGCTCATTGTCATATTCTGTGTTGTAATGCTCCTGTGAGATTTCTGGGATGCTTTATTACCTTAAAGACATTGTCTAAGTTATTGTTGGAATGTGGAGGAGCTGTCACTGGGCACCAGTGAGATTTTCTGACCATGCGCTCCCCAAAACTGGAAAATCCTGCCCGAAGTCGATGCACCTTCACTTGGTCTGCCCTCTGCCATTTATGATTCCTGTGCAGGCCAGTTGGCAAAATTCCCTGCATGATTGTTTTTTGCCTCTAGGCTGAAGGAGGTTCGAGATAGGAACATTGTCACATTAAGAACCAAGAATCACGGGACAAGCTGGCTGTCCCAGGAGGAGAAATTGAATAGAATGAGCTTATATTCACTGGAGTTTGGGGAGATATGACAGATTATCTAATTGAAATGTATAATGCTGAAAGGCTGTTTCCCATGGCTGATGAGTCAAGAACCTGCAATCAGTCCACTTAAGATTGAATTGAAGAGAAATTTCTTTCTTCAAAGCACCATGAATCTATGTAAGTCTCTACCCTAGAGAGCTGTGGAGTTCACTCAATGAGTATATTGAAGACTAAGATCAATAGATCTTTGGAGATTAAGGACATTCGGGCATGTGGCAATAGGGCAGGAAAGTGCAGTTTAGGCAGAAGATTCAGCTATGGATTTATTGAGTGGCAGAGCAGGCTCTTGGGGATCGTTGTATGATTTATTTGCGTTCTATTTCCTAAGTTCTTAACGGAAGATAAAAATTTACTTAGGGATTTTTATGAGAAATATTCACTGGGTCCATTTCTTCTTTGACTACACACCAGGGACTGACTGACTGAGTTTAAATGTGCCACACAAGTCAAGCCAATTCAAATTTAGATTTGCCTTTATAAATGCCACGCCAACTAAACCATTTGTTCCTTTTTAATGAAAGCCACTTTTTACTTAGAGCAAAAAATAATCCCTGATTTTTTTGCAGCATGGTTAGCCTTCTCACATTGTTAAAATTGAAAGAAATAGAACCAAGTCTTTGAGTTAAGTTTAAAAATAGGCCAGATTCCAATGTCAAATTTGCTGCTAATGTTGAATTAGATACTCTGTAACTGAAAGTCAAAGGATTGCAAGTATAAACTTAATGATAGAAAGCCACTTTCAAGGGGATATCTGTTCTCAAATACAACCTTGAAAATGGACAAGACAGTTAATATTTACCAGCGAACAAGATAGAGAAAAAAAAATCATCTCCAACTGATGCAAAGAGCAAATAACACTCAACATCCAAAATCAGTATCTGTGGGTGAATGACTGATCTCATTCTTGAATTTAAATCTCTGTAGAGCCTAATTTCTTCACCTTTATAATCTTTCCAGCTCTTCAAATCTTACAGATGTCTGCATTCCTCCAACCCTAGCCTCTGGCTCATCTTTGATTTGCTTGCCCCATCGTTGGTGGCTATGCCTTTAGCTGTCTAGACTCTAACCTCTGAAATTCTTTCCCTAAACCTCTGAGCACATCTGCTGCTCTCTCACACCTCCTTAAAACCTACCTTTTTGACCAGTTTTTGATTATCTGTCCTAATATCTCCTTAAAGTGGTCCAATGTCAAACTTATTTTATAATATTCCTGTAAAACACCTCGGGATAGTTTACCAAATTAAAGATGTTATATAAATACAAGTTGTCAGAATTTCTGCAGGCTGCCATTTAATAGCCCACCTCTTCAAAAATCATACTCTGGGCCAAAGTCAGCATGTGTGAGTACCAGACTCACTTTTCCTTTCAACGGTGGCATTGAGGCCCATAAACAAAAATTCAACTTTACCAGTCAGCAGCTTTATAAACACATACAAACATAAGAAATAGAAGCAGCAGAAGGCCATTCAGCCCCCCAACCCTGTTCCACCATATATGGCCGATCCTCTACTTCAATTCAGCTTTTCTTCCCTTCCTCCATATCCAACATTTCATCAATTTTTAAAAATCTATTAATCTGAGTCTTGAATATATTCAGCAACAACCCTTTGGTTTAGAGGATTCCAAAGATTCACAATCCCCTACATAGAAAAAAACTCCTTATCTCAGTCCCAAATGATGAACCCTAATCCTAAAACTGTGCCCCCTAGTTTTAAACTCTCCGGTCTCTTTGCCTCAGGACAGAGTAGCTAAAATGCAATAAGCAAAAGCAATGCATATAGAACTATATCTGCAGACATTATGAGCCTTTTCAAAAACTGGCCACGAAAACTAAAAGTTAACACCAGCTGCCAGAGTCTGCAGTACTGCTAATGAATGTCCTATTTGCATGGATATATTAACTGGTATGAGTTACAAAAACTGTAAAGGGATGAGGATCTGACTACAATATAAATAATGCAGTGCAGTTAACATTCCTTAAATGCTGTATTAAAACATGGCTTTTGAAAAACCACATTAAAGAAAATAAGATTTCAGTTATCAATTCTCTCAAAATGCCTGGCTACAGGAAAAGAGTTTTTGAGATGGGGAGAGAAAAATCCCAGGAAGGAGAGGGTGTAGACTGGTAATAGCAAGGATGAAGTATGTCAATCTTTGTTAGATTATCAACTGGATTTTCTTTTGATGATTACATTACACAGAAATCAGTGATTGCATGATCACACTTTTGGTGCTGCCTGGCTGATTTTTACAACTCAATACAAGGACACCGTCTTTTTGGAAGACTGTGATCACTAAAGGCTTGGTTACATTAACATGTTTCAATGGTAAGCCATTGAGTTTGTACTGAATGACTCAGAGGAAGACCGGGCTTGGTTCAAAATCACTGCCTGCTTTTATGTACAACACATCAGGATCAGTGAAATATAATTATAAATGATGCAATTTATTTCAATATTGCAAAATAGTTTGATATCATGGGTAGCCTCCAAATTAAAGACTTGAGCACAAAATTATATTTGCTGCTATTCCCATCGCAATAACAAAGGAGTGCTTGACTGTTGAAGGTCATTTTTCAAATGAGATATCAAAAATCATACCGACAGATTTCTGTTGGGTTGGGATTTTAAGGGTTATAACAGATGAGGCTTGAAAGGCTGAATAGTTTTTTCCTATTCTATGTTCCATTCTTCAGTGTTATCATCGTTTGTCATTCTGACTAACAGCAACTCTCCCCCCACCTCGAATTCTGTGCAATTAATAATCACAGCATAATCACTGCAAGTTTATCAAATCTTGAATTATGAAAGTGAGAGAAATGAAAAATGGCTAAATGGAAGGAAGACACCAAAATTCAGAAGAAAATGAGGGGAAAAGTCAAGCGTATCAAAATTCCTGCTGTCTCACTCTGTTGATGAAAGTACGTAAGAGTACAAAGAAGTCACAACATGCAGGCTGTTTGGCTCAAGCAGTCTGTATTGGTGTTTACCCTCCACTCTTACAACAGTGCCAATAACAGCTATCCACTCTGTCCCCAAATCATTCTATTCTCTTTTCTTTCATCCAATCTAATCTTGAATGTTGACATAATTTGTCTCAACTACTCAATATGGATGCAAATTCCACAGACTCTTAAATGTCTGTGTAAAAAGGTTTCTCCTCTCTGTTCTAAATCTCTTACATGTCATTTTTAATCAATAGTCTCTCTTTCTAGACCCTATGTCCACTGGTCTGTTTGAACTACCTACCCTGCCTGTTTCTTTATTATTTTAAACACTTCTATCATATCATTCATCATTTGACTTGTTCTAATGAAAAAAGCACAATTTTTCAAGTTTTTTTTGTATTTATAAATCCTGTGAATCTTTGCCGTACTCCTTCCAATACAGGGGAGCCAAAAACTACAAACAGTGCTTTTAAAACATTGAAATAAATATTTTACAATATAGTAATAACATTGCAGCATTCCAGTTCATGACTTCAACAAATAAACTGAACACTGAAAACTGAACTAAGTGTCATTGATCATGAAATTCGACAGTTTTTGATTTAAAGACCAGTACTGGTTTCAGTTGCTTTAAATATTTGATGAGGTTACAAAATCAGCATCTTCACATCAAGGCATATGTCTCCATTTATTCTACATATTTTAATCCTCCAAAGATTGTGGTTATGTTATTAAAGCAATTTCGTTTTTCAAAAATAGTATTTTTTTACAATATTTTAATTCACGAAATGCCACAAATTAAGGATTTGCACTTATGTGACACTTTAATGCACAATCCTCCAATTTTGCCCTCCTGTAATCTTTAATTTTGATCCTGTCATTGGCGGCTGTGTGTTGCTTTCAGATGCCTAGGTTCTAAGCTCTGTAATTCCTCCCGAAACTTCTCCAATTCTCTGCGACAAAGCTTTGACAAAGCTTTTGGTTGCCTGTTCTAATATCTTCTTGTTGCACATGTCAAATTTTATTTGATAATCACTCATGCAAAGTAACTTTGATTATTAAAGAAGCAAGTTGGTGTTTGGGAGAGTGGAGATGAGAACTGTGCTTTGGGGTAGTAACAAGTCTCATAACACCAGGTAAAAGTCCAACAGGTGTTTTTGGTAGCAAACGCCATTAGCTTTCGGGGCTTTGCCTCTGTCAGGTGAGTGAGAGTTCTGATCACAAACAGGGCATATAAAGACACACACTCAGTTTACAGAATACTGATTAGAATGTGAGTCTTTACAGTCAATCAAGTCTTAAAGATGCAGACAATGTGAGTGGAGATAGCATTAAGCATAGGTTAAAGAGATGTGTATTGTCTCCAGACAGGACAGTAAGTGAGATGTTGCAAGCCCAGGCAAGTCATGGGAGTTACAAATAGTATGACATGAACCCAAGATCCCGGTTGAGGCCTATATCACAGACTACGCTGAGAGACTTTGCTGTCGCATCTCTGTCACATTCTTCAACCACCTCATACACCAGCTCTACAGCAAATGCCACATTCTGGAAACCAAGATAGAATTTATATTGTCAACTTGCGCTCAGGACGCAGATCAGCTGTGAAATTCTGCCAAGTAGGTGATACAAAAGAACTCCACCATCTATATGCACACCAAGAACAGGAAACTTAAGAAACTCGGCAACACCACTAGCAGCAACCAGGCCTCCTCTGGCACCACAGTAGAAAACGATCACCATGCACAGAAGTCCATTGTCAACTTGTCATTCTACACACTTCAACCAGATGAAGTTGAAGTTCTCAGCCGAGGGCTCAATTTCTGACCCACCACCAAAATGGGCCCCATCAGTCTCACAGCAAACACAGAGGAATTCATCAGGCAAATGAGGCTGCAGGAAATTTTCCACAAACTCCAACAGGCCAACAGTGAACACAATGAGACAGCCAATGAACCGGAACAGCTGACAGAGAGATTTGCAGTGCAGCAACAGAAGACGGAAAAATCTAACTGGACTCCTCCGGAAGGCCGCTGCCCTCGACTTGTCATGTATGCCCAAACCATCAGGAGGTGCATAAACACCAGATTCATCAGCCGCACTCACAAGAAAGCCCCAATTACAACGCAATGCCATCTGCAGTCTCAAGACCAACTGCAACATTGTCATCAAACCAGCAGACAAAGGAAGGGCCATCGTTATACTGAACAGAATGGATTACTGCAAAGGAGTGTACTGACAACTGAACAACGAGAACACTACAGACAGTTACCCACAGATCCAATCAAAGAACACACTCTTCAACTCAACACTCTGATCAAGATCTTTGATCCAAACCTTCAGGGCACCTCCGTGCTCTCATCCCACTTACTCCCCGCATGCGAGAGCCTCTCCGACTACATTGAGAGCATCCTGAAACTCATTGCACAAAGAACACCCAGCTTTTGTTGCAACATTGCAGGCTTCCCTTAGAAACTCAGCACACATGGAGCAGTTGAACCAGGAGCACTCCATGTCACAATGGATGTCTTGGCACTCTGTACCAGCATTCCCTACAACAATGGCATTGCTGCAACTGCCTCAGTACTCAACACCAACAACTGCCGGTTTCCAGATGCAATTTTACAACTCATCTGCTCCATCCTGGACCACAATGTCTTCACCTTCAACAACTAGTTTTTCATCCAGACACATGAAACAGCCATGGGGACCCAAATTCGCACCTCAATATGCCAACATCTTCATGCACAGGCTTGAACAAGACTTCTTCACAGCACTAGAACCTTCAACCGTTGCTATACACTAGATACATCAATGACATTTTCTTCCTTAGGACTCACGGTGAACACTGAAACAACTACATGACGACATCAATAAGTTCCATCCCACCATCAGACTCACCATGGACTGTGGTCTGGAATCGGCTGAATTCTTGGACACACGTCTCCATTAAGAACGGTCACTTCAGCACTTCACTGTACCGCAAGCTACGGATAACCTCATGATGCTCCACTTCTCCAGTTTCCACCCTAAACATGTTAAAGAAGCCATTCCCTACGGACAATCCCTCCGAATAAACAGGATCTGCTCAGATGAGGAGGATCGCAACAGACATCTCCAGATGCTGAAAGATGCTCTCATGCGAACAGGATAGGGCGCTTGACTCATCGATCCACAGTTCCAATGCGTCACAGCGAAAAACCGCACTGACCTCCTCAGAAGACAAACACAGGACATGGTGGACAGGATACCCTTCGTTATCCAGTACTTCCCCGAAGCAGAGAAGCTACAACATTTTCTCTGGAGTCTTCAAATGTCATTGATGAAGACGAACATCTCGCCAAAGCCATTCTCACAGCACCACTTCTTATCTTTAAACAATCGCAGAACTTCAAATAAACTATTGTCCACAGCAAACTACCCAGCCTTCAGAAGAACAGTGACAATGCCACCATACAATCTGCCACAGCAACCTCTGCAAGACATACTGGATCATCGACACGATGCCATCATCTCACGTGAGAACACCATCCACCAGGTACATACTCTTGTAACTCGGCCAACATTGTCTGCCTGATATGCTGTAGGAAAGGATGTCCCGAGATATGGTACATGGGACCATGCAGATGCTATGACAACAAATGAATGAACACCGCTCGACAATCACTAGGCAAGACTGTTCTCTTCCTGTTGGCAAACTCTTCAGCGGTCATAGGCATTCAGCCTCTGATCTTCGGGTAAACGTTCACCAAGGCAGTCTTCACGATATATGACAGCGCAGAGTCACTAAGCAGAAACTGATAGCCAAATTCCGCACACATGAGGACGGCCTCAACCGGGATCTTGGGTTCATGTCACACTATCTGTAAATCTCCATGACTTGCCTGGGCTTGTAAAATCTCTTTAACCTATGCTTAATGCTATCTCCACTCACATTATCTGCACCTTTAAGACTTGATTAGCTGTAAAGATACGCATTCTAATCATATTCTGTAAAATGAGCGTGTGCCTTTGTATGCCCTGTTTGTGATCAGAACTCCCCACTCATCTGAAAAAGGGGCAAAGCCCCGAAAGCTAGTAGCGTTTGCTACTAAATAAACCTGTTGGACTTTAACCTGATGTTGTAAGACATCTTATGTGTTTATCTCCGTCCAACACTGCATCTGCACATCTCTGGGGTAGATCCAGCTCAGTGTATTGGCACTGGCAGCTTGTTCCAACTTCAAATACATACAAAGCAATGAAGCACTCATAAGGTTAATTATACCACCAATGTAGGCAAAGAAAAGAGATTTTTGTACAAGTTATCTATATTAAAAATCACATCCTGTTATTTCTTTTTCTTTGGCAGTCCCAAGGTCGATGAAGAAAAAAAACCCCACATTCTTTACAGATACAATCGAGTCTTGTTTAAGGTCACACTGAACGTCAGTGAAATGGAAGTTGATTTTATCAGGGGATGAGGCAGTGGTTGGTACATCGGAGTGCAACCACAATGAGAATTCAATGTTAAATTGCTGCTTGTTGCATTATACTGATGATCTTATCATAATTCAACAATACCAGGAATTGTACCATTTTCTACCTCCTTGTAAAAGACTCAAATCTTCTCTTATGCTGTTCCTGATTTGGGTAGCTGAGAATGCCTCAACGATTAGAAATAGGTAATGTGATCAAGCCAACACAAAGGCTTTATTCAATCATCTCCACTCAGACCACCCACTATCTCCTCTCCCTCAATATTATGTTTTAATCCCTGTAGGTTCTCATGTTTCAGGAATAATAAAATTGAATTCCACATTCTTCTTCCCAATAAGAGGGTGGCATTGTGACCGTGATTTACTAAATTACATCAGTATCAGAGAAATAGTTGGAAATTAAAATTATATATGCAGGCTGGAATAGGAGAACAATAATATGCTTAACCCTCACTGCATAACATGCTCTATACAGATAGAATTATAGAATGAAACAGCATAGAAGATAGTTATTTGCCATTGTGCCTGTTTCGGCTTTTAGAAAGAGCTGTCTAATTAGTTCCTCCCAACTGTTCTTGTCCCATTACTCGATTTATTTCTTTCTTTCAAGTATTTACCAAATTCTCTTTTGAAAGTTATCATCCAATCTCTTTCCACTGCACTTTCACAACAATTCGCTGCAAAAAAATGTTTCCTCAAGTTGCCTCTGATTCTTTCTCCAATCACTCAAATCTGTCTTCTCTGTCTTCTGACCCTTCCATCTTTGAAAACAATTTTTCCTTATTTATTTAATTGAATAGTATATGGTTTTGAACATCTCCATCAAATGGCCTCTTAGTCTTCCCAGCTCTAAAGAGAATAATCCCAGTTTCAGTTTCTCCAATCTCTCTATTTAACGAAGTCCTTCAATATCAATAAAACTAAATTTCTTCTGCCACCCCCTCCTCACCCAGGCCTTGAAATTCTTCCCAAAGTGTGGTGCCAGAATTAAGTACAATACTTCAGAACTCTGGCATTAACATTTATGATGTAGAGATGCTGGCGTTGGACTGGGATAGTAAGAACTCAGTAAGAATCTAGCAACACCAATTTTAAATCCAAACAATTTATTTGATAGTAAATTTGCGAGCTTTCGACCTTTTTGTCTTCGTCAGGCAAATGCAGTGTTCTGGTCTGCAATAGCACACATCAGCACAGGCAGTCACAGATTGCTGATTAGAATGCGAATCCTTACATCTAACCTGCTATTCACGTGTTAAAGTGGCTAACAATGTGTGTGAAGGGAATCCTGAGCATTGGATAGAGAATTGTGTATTTTCTCCAGACAGCACAGTAAGTGAGGTTTTTTGCTAACCCAGGCAAGTCACGGGGGTTAACGGGGGTTAATCAGCAATCTGTGACTGTCTGTGCTGATATGTGCTATTGCAGACCAGAACACTGCATTTGCCTGACGAAGACGAAAAGGTCGAAAGCTCGCAAATTTACTATCAAATAAATCTTTTGGATTTAAAATTGGTGTTGCTAGATTCTCACTGAGTTCTTTTCATTAACATTTAGCCAGCTGCGTTAGTATGAATTTCCCCCATCCCTTCTCTGGAGAACAATGAATCATATTGGGCTATGGTTGCACAGGTAACTGCTGCCCTCTGACATTTTGCCCAACCAACCACTTTTCTTGGCAGAATCTGGATCATATGTGGGTGTTTTGGGAAACTTTTTAATCATATATGACACAATCTCTAGAGACCTGTACTTTTCATCAGGAGTAACTGGACAGTGATCAGGAGCAAGAATGGTGGCTGATTTCTTGCCTGTGTCAGGAAGCTGAGGTCAACTAGAGTGTGAAATACTAGAGTGTGAAATACTGTTTCATCTGAAATCAGCTCACTCAGTAGAAGCTTGTTATGTTTTCCATGGAGACAACATGGGGAATCACAGATCTACCTGTGGGTTTGGTGGTGGATGAGCTGTCTTATTGAGCAGCTGGAGGCTCGCCTAATGGGAAGCAGCCAGCAGGTGTTTTTAAACTTTACCCAGATTACAGTTGTAGATCCTGAGGTGAAAACTACCTGACTGTAAACTGTGGGAGCGGCCTTTTCCTTTGGTTCACAAAAAGGATGTAGCTGACAGAAACCGGTATGTGGCTGAATTAGTACACTGGCGACAAAGGGACAAAAAAGAAAATTATTTTGTTTCCATCTTTTCCTCCGGACAATTTTTGAACGTCAAGAATTTCTTCAACAAAAGAAGTCATTATGCCTCTTTTCAAGAAAGTCGAGTCAGCGGGGAAGCCTGTGTCCAATACACTGAGCGCATGCTTCTGTGCTAACATCGTTGAAAGAGATGAAAAACAAAATGGGATACTGCTAACAGTATGCGAAGCTCCGACTTTGTGTGATAAGAAGTCTACCCTATCGAAATGCTACAAATCAAAAACCTTTACTGAGCAAATATATCTCATGAAAAACCACTACTATCTGGAGCCCCAAGAATTCTCCAAGATATCACTTCAACATGGCTAGGAAATCTCCTGTCGAAGCTGTCACTGAGTTCTTGGCCAGGTTGCAGAAACTAACTGAAAACTGTGAATTTGGACTGCCTCTTAATAAAATGATTGGTATGTGGCATAAATGACCTAACCATCCAAAAGAAGCTGTTAGCAGAACCAAATTGGATTTTTAAAAAACCACTGAAATAATCTTGTCACATGAGAATGCAGAAAAGGAGGCTCAGGAGTGATTAGGGGCATCAGGAGACAAAGTCTTCCAACTATGGGTAGGGACCTCATGCAACCAGTTCTTATCGCAGTGTGTTAAAGGGCCCCATCTGATGTAGGAACCCTTATGTCACCATCAGACAGTCAAGGAACAGAAGGCTGACTCCAAGAGTACTAAAGAACATACTCCAGGAGTGTGTAGTTGCCAGTTGACAGATTACTGAAAGCACTGCTAAAGGACGGAGCGGCATGATAGCACAATGGTTAGCATTGCTATGTCTCAGCGCCAAGGACCCAGATTTGATTCCTGGCTTGGGTCACTGTCTATGTGGAATTTGCGTGTTCTCCAGTTTCCTACCACATTCCGAAAGGCGTGCTGGTTAGGTGAATTGACCTGAACAGGCACCAGACTACGGCGACTAGGGAGATTTCACAGTAACTTCATTGCAGTGTTAATGTAAGGCTTATTTGTGACTAATAAATAAACTTTAAACTTTAGTACACAGCTAAGGCAATGTTGTGTTGAATGTGCTGCCTAGGAAGAAAGCTGAGGCTGGTACCTGAGCGTGCCTTGCAGGTATCCCCTCTTCCAGAGTTAGAGACATTACAAGTGAAGCGTAATGAAAATAGTGGAATTACTAGTGAGTGTCAATCCCTTGAAGATGGAGATGGACACAGGAGCCATGATCTCCATTATCAGAGAACAGTCCAAAAACACCTCCAATCGGACATCCTGAGGCTAGAAGACACAAAGGCCGGACTAGCCAACTACATGAGGAATCTTTACATGTAAAAGGCACCACAATTGCCCCAATAACTTACAGGCAGCAATCAGCTCATCTCATTGTTTTACATACCCATAGTCTTACGGGGGAGAGATTGACTCCAGAAGATTTAGCTCAAGTAGTTGGAGGTCTTCAGGCTAGGTGTGGGAGACTGTACAAAGTTATCTTGAATCAGCTAGAAGTCAGTTACAAATAAAACAGCTTGAATTAGAAGCAAAAGAAAGAGAATCTGGCAAAAGCACGACAGAGAAAGACAATTGCAGCAAAGAAAAGAATAACTTGGCAGAACAAAAAGGAAAAAAGAGAATAACAATCATAAAACAAAAGAGAGGAAAAGGGAAAGAAAAGAGAGAGTGTTTGAACTTTGGAAACTGAAATTGAAAAGCAAATGTCAACTTAAAACTGGTGAAGACAAAGGTAAAAGCTGGGTGTAGTGATGAGGAGAGTGAAGAAGAATCAACCCATTGTAGTCAAAGACCCTGGTGGAGATCTGCTTAAACATGTTCAAGTGTTTCCAAGATTTAACAAGAAGGATGTAGAAACCTTTTTCATTTTATTTGAGAAATTAGCTGAACAAGTAAAATGGCAACAGACTACGTTGCTTTTGTTGGTTCAAACAAAATTGGTAGATAGAGCTAGTAAGGTGTTTTGCATCACTATCAGAGCTATCTTGGGATTATAATGAGCTGTCTCATGATAATTCTCAGCTGTGTTAAGTGCATATAACCTACTGTCAGAAGCCTACAGATAAATATTTAGAGATCTAAGAGACCAGGTCAAATATACATAGAATTTGAAAGAATTGAACAAAGTAACTTTGACAGGCAGTTAAGAACATTGAAAATAGACCAAACATATGTGCTCTTAGGGAAAATTCATTTCTGAAGTGGTGAGAACTCATGTAAAAGTGCACAGAATTAAAAGTGAGATTGGCAGCAGAATTGGCAGATGATTATGAGTTGTTTCATAAATCAAGATTAAAGTTTCAACATCAATTTCAATCTGTGAGGGATAGAAACTGGGAAAAGAGAATCCTCAGGTGGTAAAGGGGTTCTCATTAGAGATAGTAAGGATAATTTATCTCAGGTTAAAAAGGAAACATATAGAGATGGAAGAGAAATAACGAGTCTCATATTTTAATTGCAATAAAGTCGGACACATTAAGTCGGAGTGTTGGTGTAAGCACTGGGAAGATAGATATGGTAAAACAGTCGAGTTTGTTAAAGTGATGAAAAGGACCTCCTTGAAACGGGACTGCTGGAGGATACGCGGACCAAAGGGATAGCGGGGGGATGTCATGACAACCACAAAGGCCAAGGAAAATCATTAATAGACCTACATCTTCATGGACAATGAGCTTCCTATTGAGTGAGCAGAGGTTTGGAAACAGCCCATGGGTATTTTTAAACCGTTAACTTGACAGTATTCTAGGTTTTGCAGCGAAGACTACTGTTATAGTAGGCTGCGGGAGCGGCTTTTTCCTTTGGATTACAATAGAGAGTGTTGGTGACTGGCAACCAGCATCTGTCTGAACTACTACAAAATTGACACTTTGGACACTATAAAGTAGATAGAATATGTCAACAGTAAGTCGTTATTAACAGCTCATAACTATATACATATTTATATAAGAGGCACAAGTATGGAGCAGATTCCTGTCTAGGTCTTAACCTTACTCTGTCCATCTCTAAACAGACGCTGACTTTGGGTTAGGTGTCTTCTTACATCACTGTGTAGGCAGTACAGTACTCAATCGCACACTGACCCTTTATGTACCATACTTTCCAATACACCTCCCCCAAGTTTTTATCCCATGGATATAGTTATTTTTGTCTATTTCAAAGTTGTACATTATTATAAATCTTGTCCATTAATTTTATTGTTACAATTTACTGCTATTCTAACATTTTCTCTCTCACAGTATTAGCATTAACAACAGTAACATTACAGAAACTATTGCTTTAAAGCTGGGACTCCCCATTCTGTATAGCTGCAACTCAGTGGGTCACACTCTTGCTTCAGAAGCTTGTGGATTCAAGCACCGCTTAAAATTTCAGACATAATCCAGGCTGACACTCCCAATACAGTACTGAAGGAGTGCTGTCACACTAATGTTGATTTAATTTATTATTGCCATAGGTATTAGCATACAGTGAAAAGTATTTGTTCTTGCGCCCTATACAAAGCCTACTGTTCACAGAGAAGAAAATAAGAGTACGAAATGTAGCGTTACAGTTATAACAAGGATGTAGAGAAAGATCAACTTAGTGCAAGGTAGGTCCATTCAAAATCTGATGATAGCATAGAAGAAGCTATTCTGGTGTCGGTTGGTATGTGACCTCAGAATTTTGTATTATTTCCTGATGGAAGAAGGTGGAAGAGACAATGTCCAGGGTATGTGAGATCTTTAATTATGTCGGCTACTTTGCCAAGGCAACAGGAAGCGCAGATAGAGTCAATGGATGGGAGGCTAGTTTGAATGATGGATTGGTCTACATTTACAAAGAACAAAGAACAATACAGCACAGGAAACAGGCCCTTCGGCCCTCCAAGGCTCACTGCTCATATGTTAAGAATAGAAGATTGGTTAGGGCAAGATTAGGGCCAGTCAGAGACAGCAGTGGGAAGTTATGCATGGAGCCTGAAGAGATTGGAGAGGCACTGAACAAATATTTCTCTTCGGTATTCACGCAGGGAGATGTAAATGTAGTTGTGGAGAACACTGGGATACAGGGTTGCAAACTGGAAAGTATTGAAGTAGATAAGGAGGATGTGCTAGATATTCTTGAGGGTTTGAAATTAGATAAGTCCCCTGGGCCGGACGGGATTTACCCTAGGATTCTCTGGGAGGCGAGAGAGACGATTGCAGAGCCTCTGGCTCTGATCTTCAGGTCGTCGTTGGTTACGGGTATAGTGCTGGAAGACTGGAGGATAGCGAATGTGGTCCCATTGTTCAAGAAGGGGAATAGAGACTTTCCTGGGAATTATAGACCGGTGAGTCTTACTTCTGTTGTGGGCAAAGTATTGGAAAGAATTATTAGGGATAGGATTTATAGTTATTTAGAGAGAAATGAATTGATTGGGGATAGTCAGCATGGTTTTGTGAAGAGTAGGTCGTGCCTTACTAACCTTATTGAGTTTTTTGAAAAAGTGACCAAAGAGGTGGATGGGGGTAAGGCAGTTGACGTGGTATATATGGACTTTAGTAAGGCGTTCGATAAGGTTCCCCATGGAAGGCTTCTGCAGAAAATGCAGATGTATGGGATTGAGGGTGATTTAGCTAATTGGATTAGGAATTGGCTAGCTGATAGAAGACAGAGGGTGGTGGTTGATGGAAATTATTCATCATGGAGTTCGGTTACAAGTGGTGTACCTCAGGGATCTGTTTTGGGGCCCCTGCTGTTTGTAATTTTTATAAATGATCTGGATGAGGGTATTGAAGGATGGATTAGTAAATTTGCAGATGACACTAAAGTCGGTGGAGTGGTAGATAGTGAAGAGGGGTGTTATAGTTTGCAGAGAGACTTGGACAAGTTGCAGAGCTGGGCCGAGAGGTGGCAAATGGAGTTTAATGTGGAAAAGTGTGAGGTAATTCACTTTGGCAGGAATAACAAATGTGTAGAGTATAGGGCTAATGGTAGGACTCTTAATAGTGTTGATGAACAGAGGGATCTTGGTGTATATGTGCATAGATCCCTGAAAGTTGGCAATCAAGTCGATAAGGTTGTTAAGAAGGCATACGGAGTCTTAGCTTTTATTGGTAGGGGGATTGAATTTCGGAGCCGCAACGTCATGTTGCAACTGTACAAAACTCTAGTGCGGCCGCACTTGGAGTATTGTGTGCAGTTCTGGTCCCCGCATTATAAGAAAGATGTGGAGGCATTGGAGAGGGTACAGAGGAGGTTTACCAGGATGTTGCCTGGTATGGAGGGCAGGTCTTATGAAGAGAGGCTGAGGGATTTGAGGTTGTTTTTGTTGGAAAGAAGGCGGCTAAGAGGAGACCTTATTGAAACATATAAGATGATTAGAGGTTTAGATAGGGTGGAGAGTGATAGCCTTTTTCCTAGAAAACTAGCACGAGGAGACATAGCTTTAAATTAAGGGGTGGTAGTTATAGGACGGATGTCAGAGATAGGTTCTTTACCCAGAGGGTGGTAAGGGTATGGAATGCCCTGCCTGCTGCAGTTGTAGATGCGCCAAGTTTGGTGGCGTTTAAGAGATCAGTAGATAAGTTTATGGATGAAAAGGGAATGGTTTAGGTTAGAGAGTCATTGCTTTTTCTTAATTGGTCAGCGCAACATCGAAGGTCGAAGGGCCTGTTCTGCGCTGTAATGTTCTATGTTCTATGCTCATTGGTCCAACTAGACCTTTCTTCTATATCCCTCCATTCCCAGTCTGGTCATGTGACTATCCAGATAAGTCTTAAATGATCCCAGAGTGTTCACTTCCACCACTGTCTGTGTAAAATATGTCCCTCTGAAAACTGAATTAAACCTCGTCCCCTCACCTTGAACCTGTGACACCTCGTGTTTGTTATCTCCAACCTGGGAAAAAGCTTCCCACTGTTCACTCTATCCATACCTCTCATAGTTTTATACATCTCTGGTCTCCTCTCATTCTCTGTCTTTCTAGGGAGAACAACCTCTGTCTACCCAATCTCTCCTTATAGCTAAGTCCCACCAAACAAGGTAACATCCTGGTAAACCATCTTTGTACTCTCTCCAAAGCCTCCACGTCTTTCTGGTAGTGCGGCGACCAGAACTGGATGCAGTACTCCAAATGTGGCCGAACCAACGTTCTATACAGCTGTAACATCAGACACCTATTTTTATACTCTATACCGCCTCCTATAAAGGCAAGCATACCACATGCCTTCTTCACCATCTTCTCCACCTGTGCTGTCACTTTCAAGGATTTATGGACTTGCACACCCAGGTCCCTCTGTGTGTCTATAATCTTGATGGTTCTGCCATTTATTGTATAGCTCCACCCCCCCCTACATTAGTCCCATCAAAATGCATCACTTCACATTTATGTGGATTAAATTCCATCTGCTAATTTTCCGTCCAATTTTCCAGCCTATCTATATCCTGCTATATTTTCCAACAATGCTCATCGCTATCCGCAAGTCCAGCCATCTTTGTGTCATCCACAAAGTACTGATCACACCAGTTACGTCTTCTTCCAAATCATTTATATATATCACAAATAGCAGAGATCCCAGTACAGAGCCCTGCGAAATACACTGGTCACAGACCTCCAACCGGAAAAAGACCCTTTCACTGATATCCTCTGTCTTCTGTGGCCAAGCCAGTTCTCTACCCATCTAGCCATATCTCCTTTTATCCCATGAGATTTAATCTTTTGCTCTAACCATTTGTAGTTTCTTGCAGTCTTGGGCATACCACGCAGTGATACAGCCAGAAAAAATGCTTTCTATAATGCATCTGTTTAAGTTGGTGAGAGTCATAACTGATATTCCAATTTCTTAGTCTTCTGAAAAGGTAGAGGCATTGGTGGGCTTTCTTAACTATAGTGTCAGCACGGAAGGACCAGGACCGGTTGTTGGTGATCTGGACACCTAAAAACTTGAAGCTCTCGACCCTTTCTAGTTCATCCCCATTGATGTAAGTTCTGATCATCCTATTATAGAAAAGATATTATTAAACTAGAAAGAGTGCAGAAAAGGTTTACTAGGATGTTAACGGGATGCAATGATTTGACTTATAAAGAGAGGCTAGATAGACTGGGACTTTTTTTCTCTGAAGTATAGTGGGCTGAGGGGTGAACTTATAGAGATCAGTAAAATAGTAAGGGGCACAGATCAGCTAGACAGTCAATATCTTTTCTCAAAGGTAGGGAAGTCTAAAACTAAAGGGCATAAGTTTAAGGTGAGAGAGGAGAGATACAAAAGTGTCCAGAGGGGCAATTTTTTTCTGGGGCATGTTCTCCTCTATGTTTCCTGAAATCGATGAAATCTCCTTCATTTTGTTGACATTGAGGAGAGATTATTGTCATCACACCAGTTCACCAGATTCTCATTCCTGTATTCTATGTTGTCATTGTTTAAGATCCAACCCACTACGGTGGTGTCATCAGCAAACTTGAAAATTGGGTTGGAGGGGAATTTAACCACATGGTCATAAGTGTATAAGTATAGTAAAGGACTGAGGACACAGCATTGTGGGGCAATGTGTTGAGGATAATTGTGGAGGAGGTGTTGTTACCTATCTTTACTGATTGCAGTCTGTAGGTTAGGAAGTTTGGGATCTGGTTGCAGAGAGAGGAGCTGAGGCTGAGGCCACAGAGTTGGAGGTGAGTTTCGTGGGAATAATGGTCATAGATCATAGAACCCTACATTGCAGAAAGAGGCCATTCGGCCCATCGACTCTGCACCAAACACAATCCTATCCAGGCCCTACCCCCATATCCCCATTAATCCCTTTAACCTCCGCTACCCTGGACGCTAAGGGGCAATTTTTTAGCATGGCCAATCAACTTAACCCTCACATCTTTGGACTGTGTGAGGAAACCAGAGTACCCGAAGGAAACCCACGCAGACACGAAGAGAGTGTGCAAACTCCACACAGACAGTGACTTGGGCTGAGAATTGAATCCAGGACCCTGGAGTTGTGAAGCATCAGTGCTAACCATTGTGCTACCCTGCCACGGTGGTGCTGAAGGCTAAGCTGTAGTCAATAAATAGGAATCTAACACAGTTGTTTTTGTTATCTAGGTGTTCCAGGGTTGAATGCAGGGCCAGGGGAAGTGGTGAAATGTTCTGGTTCCAGGCAAGCCGGGAAGCTGAAATTGATTTCATAGAGTCATAGAGTTTACAGCATGGAAACATGCCCTTCAGCCCAACTTGTCCATGCTGCCCTTTTTTTGAAACCCGAAAGCTAATCCCAATTGCCTGCATTTGGCCCATATCCCTCTAACGCATCTTATCCATGTAATTATCTAAATGCTTTTAAAAAACAAAATTGTTCCACCTCTACTACTACCTCTGGCAGCTTGTTTCAAATACTCACCACCCTTTCTGTGAAAAGATTGCCCCTCTGGACACTTCTGTATCTCTCCTCCTCTCATGTTAAATCTATGCCCTTTAGTTTTAGACTTCACTACCTTTGGGAAAAGATATTGACTATCTAGCTGATCTGAACTCCTCATTATTTTATAGATCTCTATAAGGTCACCCCTCAGCCCTCAATGTTCCAGAGAGAAAAATCCCAGACTATCTAGCCTCTCCTTTCAACTTAAATCATCGCATCCCGTTAACATCCTAGTAAACCTTTTCTGCACACTTTCTAGTTTAATAATATCTTTTCTATAACAGGGTGACCAGAACTGTACACAGTATTCCAAGTATGAAGTAGAACTTCAACAAGACGACACAACTCATGTATTCAATGCTCTGACCAAGGAAACCAAGCGTGCAGAATGCTTTCTTCACCACTCTGTCCACCTCTGACTTCACTTTCAAGGAGCTATGAACGTGTATCCCTAGATCTCTTTGTTCTGTAACTCTCACCAACGCCCTACCATTAACTGAGTAAGTCCTGCCCTGGTTCAACCAACCAAAATGCATCATTCCGTATTTATCTAAATTAAACTCCATCTGCCATTTGTCAGCCCATTGGTCTAATTGATCAAGATCCTGTTGCAATTGGAGATAACTTTCTTCATTGTTCATCTGCAAATTTGTGCCATGACTATCCTTTCAAAGCACTTCATAATGATAGATGTCAAAACCACTGGGCAATAGTCATTAAGGCATGTTGCTTGGCTTTTCTTTGATACTGGAATGATGGTCATCTTCTCTAAGCAGATGGGACCTCAGATTGTTGTAAAGAGAGGTTGAAGATGTCTGTGAATACCTCTACCATCTGATGTACACAGAATCTGAGTGTTCGTCTGGGCGCCTCATCCGGTAGAGATGCCGGCGTTGGACTGGGGTAAACACAGTAAGAAGTCTGACAACACCAGGTTTAAATCCAACTGATCTATTTGATAGTAAACTCACAAGTTTTCAAGCCTCTGGTCTTCGTCGGATGAATGAATCATACTATCAAATAAATCGGTTAGATTTAAACCTGGTGTTGTCAGACTTCTTACTGTGTTTACCTCATCCGGGTCAGTCACTTTCCTTGGGTTGAGCTTCGAGAAGCTGCTCTGACATCTGCAATGGCGATCTCAGATATAGGTTCATCCGAAGCTTCCAGGGTGGGGGGGGGGAGGCGTGATCTTGCTGACCTCTTGCTCAAAATGGGCATAGAATGCATTGATCTCATCAGGAAGGGGTGCATTGGAGCCTTCATCTTGCAGATCTTGCCATAGTTGGCGGGGTCTGTGTGGCTAAGCTGGGACTCTAACTTGATCCAATACTGTCTTTTGGCATCTTTGGTGAATCTCTTTAGATCGTATCTAGCTTTTTTTGTATAGGTCAGGGCTACCTGACTTGAACATCTTAGACTTGGATTTCAGCAAGCGATAAATATTCCTGTTCATCCATGGTTTTCGGTTGGAAAACATGCGAATTTGCTTCTTTGGCACACAATCTTCTATACACTTACTAATGAAGTCAGTTACTGCAGTGGTGTATTCATTCAGGTTGGTCACAGAGATCTCATAGTGTTGTCTTTTGGATAAGGACTAATTAGGGGTCTGGGTTGCATGCTCATGTAAAAGTGAAATATCGTTTAACACCATTTCGAAGGAGTTCTCCCTGGTATCCTGGCTTAATTTATTGCTCAACCAACATCACAATGCACAGATTATCTGGTCATTATCACCTTGCTGTTTGTGGGATCCTGCTGCCCCATTTCCTACATTCAATAGTGACTACAATTCAAAAGTACTTCATTGGTTATAAAACGCTTCAAGATGTCTTGATATCCTGAAAGTCATGATATAAATGCACACCTTTCTTTCTCCTTTCTTGTGGAATGCCCAGTGAACAGAGCTGTACCAGAGTTAGCTGACATCTTTTAAAAAAGCTGCAATAATATCAGATGAGAAAATGAACTGAAGGCTCGTGGAGTCAGGGGCACTGTGCCAAATATTCACCACTCAAGAATTTCTAACCCTTTGCCTTTAACCCTTGGGTGATCCAAGGTGACTGTGCCCTCCCAAGCAGTGCATGTGTTAACTGTCTCTGTCACACAAAATCAATAACACCATCTTCCAGCTCTATCACTGTTGATAAGAGAACTCCAAACATATTTTACTTGTCACTTTGTCTCGTAAACCCTTTCTTCTCTACAGACTCCTCACTGGGTACAATTTCAATCACCCCTGACTATTTCAACCAAATGAACAATGATAGCTTCAGCAAAGAATGTCAGCAAAACTTGTGACCACAGCAGCCTCACAGTTGAAGTTGTGGCGATAAAGTCTTCTTTAAAATAATCATCCAAGTATTCTGAACAGAACAAACTAGGTTGGTATAAAAGCCTTTCTTTGCTTCTGTTCTTAACATTGCTCAGTGTTCAGTTTGATTTATTCTTCACTTTATAAAAGAATGTCCTTAAAATATAGAGCAACACAAATGATTGCAGATATAAAAGTAATGAGTTATGGGGAAAGATTTTTAAAAAAACTCAGTGGCCATAGTCAAAAGAGAGGATGGTTGTGGGAAACTGGTTGAAGTATTAAAGTATTAAATGGCTTAGAATAGAGGAATCCTAAATATCATTTTACAATACAGCAGGATAATAGAAACAAAGGTCAAATTCGAAACTAGGGAAAAATAAATTTAGGCAAGATATCAGAAGGAACTTCATCATACTGGGACTGATAAATGGCTAGAATAATCAGCAAGGCTGTACAGTAAAAGCAATCGCACAAATCACAGCTGAATGCTAAGGGGGCGGAGTAGAGGGAAAAATAATATCTTCGACTTTAATAATGGCAAGGCTTCACTTTTAAACGGAGTGTGATAAAACTTCCCCTTTAGTGTTTTCAACTAGGAGTCTGATTTTATCGTCATCAGTGTCTTTGTTACTCTCAGCCTCCATTTCAAATACTTGGTCGATCTCCCATCTTGTGCCTCCATAAACCTGAGTTCATTCAAAAACCTACTGTCTGTATACTAACTTGCATCAAATCAAAATTACTCTTTATCCCTGCTTGCTGACCTACATTGCCTCCCAGACTGATGAAGTTTGCATTTTCTTCCCATGTCTGTGTGGGTTTCCTCTGGGTGCTCTGGTTTCCTACTACAGTCCAAAGATGTGTGGCTGATTGGCCATGCTAAATTGATACCAGTGTCAAGGAATGAGGGTTATGGGAAAAGGTTCTAGTGGGATTGTGGTTGATATAGACTCGATGGGCCGAATGATCTCCTTTTGTACCGCAGGGATTCTAAGATTCTAGTATTGTCATATGAAGGCTAATGCAAAATACCAGTTCAATTAATCCATCATCTTCTTATTTTCCATTATTAACTCACCTGCGATAGGACTAATGCTGACTTTTTTAATGTTTTTCTTTGTTAAATAACTAGAAAAAGTCTTACTATCTGTCCTTATATTTTTAGCTAGTTTGCTCTTGTCCTCCAAATTGCCTATCCTTATCGATCTTTTGGTCATCCTTTGCTGCTTTTTATATTCTGTCCAATCTTCATTTGTTACTTTATACTTTTCCTTTAAGATTTTTTTAACTCATTCATGGGACATGGGCGTTGCTGGCTAGGTTGTTGCTCACTTCCAATTGCCTTGTTTGCTAGACCATTTCAGCAGGCATTTAAGAGTCAACCACATTGCCATGACTCTGGAGTCACATGTAGGTACAGATTTCCTTCCCTAAAGGACATTAGTGAATGAGATAGATTTTTACAACAATTGGCAATAGTTTCATGGTCACCGTTCAGCTTTTAATTCCAGATCTTTGTTGAATTCAAATTTCACCATCTGCCATAGTGGGATTAGAACTGGGTCCCCAGAGGATTATTCTGGGTCTCTGGATTACTAGTACAGTGATAATATCACTATGCCACTCCCTCCCCCATGCAGTCATCTCTCTAACTTATTTATGTACCCATATGCCAAATTCCATGTGACTCAGATAATAATTCAGATTATTAACTTTGAGGTTCTGTTTTTTAATCTAGTGCTTAGCTCCTTACATTGCCTCAGCAGAATCTCTTTCCTAGCTGTACCTACATCGTTGGTATCTGCGTGGATATCAACAACTCCCCTTCACACTGCAGCCCTGATCATTTGTCCAGAACCATGGCACTGGACAGGTAACACAACCATCTGGATTTTCGCTCTTTGTTGCAGAAAACTGCGTCAATCCTCACTATCCTATCCCCTCCTATCTTTACATTCCTTTTTGTTCCCCCATTTAAAAGCTTATCGTACCATGGTGCCATTATAAGTTCTTCCACTTGCAGTCCCCGTTCTCATCCAAACAAACTGAGAGAACCTCAAACCTATCGAACAATTGCAGAGGCTGAGGCTCCTGCCCTCTGGATCCCTTTACCTTTCTCACCCATCTGTCCCTGACCATTGACTAAATCAGAAGGCCCTATCTTAAGGGCTGTGACTGCCTCCTGGCATAAAGCACATCAGCCTCCAGGTCAATTACTCTGAAGTTCCTTGAGCCACAAACACTCACTGCAGACATGCTTGTCCTGGATCACACTGACATCCAGGAGCTCCCACATGCCTGAGGAGCCACTAACAACCCTCTGTGAGCTGCACAGACCAAATTCAAAGATTGTTATACAAAGGCCACATACATTTCATAACTCAGGTTAGCCAACAGGAGCCTGTTCAGCTGCTAAGACAAAAGGCTCTGCTCCTTCCTTTCAATTCTGAATGGTTGAGATATTTAGCAATCTCAGCAGCCCAAACAAATCTACATTGCTTCTTCTAGAAATTCTGCACCATCTCCTACAAGACCAATTCATTTCTGCGTCATATAAAGTCACTTCAACACCACTAGGAAGTGAATGATCAAGTGTTGGTTTTCAGTTTCCTGACCTCCCTAAAGGAATACCTCATTGGACTTTGATTCTGGACCCTGGAATCCATCTGAACAAATACTTGTTTTCTCTGTGGCCACAGTACTTTGTATATCCTTCTCTTTATTGTCTGAGTATGGAGGCAATGATACAGTCATCTTCCTGTGTTTTAGGTAAGTGCAAATAAACTAGCCCTTTGAGTTTGTTCAATTGAGTTTGCTGTAAGGTTATTAATAGAAAATTAGATTGCATCAAAACTAGAGGGGGCAACAAATCAAAATACCTTTCTGTTTACAGATGGATGGTGAGAAACATTTAAATTAACTGTCCATAACAAAGTTTAGGACTGGAACAGAATTTAGTCTCCTACCTCATATTCTCAAAATAGCTAGCTTCTTTCTCTGTAGTACAGCAAGAATCAATTCCTGCAAAAGGTAAAGAGCAGTTTCTCATCAAACTCCTAGCTTATGCACTCAGTTGCAAGGCTGCACTAAACACTTTTTAATTTATAATAAATGGCACTGGAGTTGGAATAACCAGATTCAACTAGTTAGCTAATTAACTACTTCACACTCTCAGCAGAGTGTGTTTCCCCTACTTAAAATTGGAAGAAAGAAACATAATGAACTGACATAGCAGCAAAATGGCACAGTGATTAGCACTACTGCCTCACAGCAGCGAGGGACCCAAGTTCAATTCCTAGCTTGGGTTACTGTCTGTGTGAAGTTTGCACATTCTCTCCATGTCTGCATGGATTTCCTCTGGGTGCTCCAGTTTCCTCCCACAGTACAAGGATGTGTGGGTTGGATGGATTGGCATGTAAATGGTTCCTTAGTATCATGGCAACTAGCTAGGATAAATGCATGGGGTTGTAGAGGTAGGGTCTGGGTGGGATTGTGGTTAGTACAGACTTGATGGGCAGAATGGCTTCCTTCTGCATTTAGATTCTACGACACAGTAGTTTCTGGTTACCAGTAATTATAGAGAGGACTTTTCAAGAACAAGATTAACACTTTAAAATCTTCCAATCATCTAACTTCCACACCATTCCAAAGCCTCATTTGTTTGAAGATTGGTAATAGATTTACCAAACCAAAGAAAATTATCAGAGTGCACACCAAAACAGTAAGAACCATTACCATCTGACTGCAGAACAGTTTGGAAGGAAAAGTGAAAGCACAAATATTAAGATGTTTATGTATCAACTGTTTTAGGCTTCCCTGCCTTTGCATCTCCATCACTCTACCTGCAAGGTGGGCAGCTTGGACCAGATTACTACAGAGAAGGAACAGCAACGCAGCCACTGGATGAAGCAGAGGAAGATTCCCATGACCAGTCTGCAGAAGGAGCTGAGCAGGAGGAGCACGACACACAATTTTACACAGGCAAGTCCTATTGTACTCAAACAAAAACTGGGTGGATTAGTCCAACCTGTGACAACATCCAGCACCAAAATGATAGTTTAATAGTTGACAGAAATGTGATTTTTGGAATAAGTATGCAATTCATTGCAGCAACAGGAAAAAATGTTTGCATGAAAAGAGAAATTCTTCAGGGTACAGAAAAGGGAGAGGAAATATTCACGAATGGATATAGAAGTGAATCATCAATATGGAACTGAACCATAACATACATGATGGTCCTATATTTAATCTTGTTCTATGTGGCACAGTGTTAAGCTGTTCAAGAAAGTCCCATATTCAATCTGTAATTAGCGTTGAGCTACTTGGCTTCCGTACTTCCACAGCTCTCAGTGATCCTGGTTGAGTGTTGAACAGGTTGTGATGCCTCCCCTCACAATGAGGACCAGCCCATCAGATAATGGCCAGGGGGGAGAGCTTTCTCATTCCTATGTGGGAAAATCCCAGAGCAAGGGGATTTTGCAGTTTTGTCTCCAGCAGATATATTTTTTAATAATAGGAGATTCAAGCCCTACAAGACTTGCTACTAAATGCAAACCAGGATGCTTGTAGCTATTGTGCTGGATGTGGTGAAACCAGACGAAGGCCAGAGGGTCGAAAGCTTGTGAGTTTATTATCAAATAAATCGGTTGGATTTAAACCTGGTGTTGTCAGACTTCTTACTGTGTTTACCCTAGTCCAACACCAGCATCTCTACACCGTGATCTGATAATCAGGAATGGAGAGTTGTGTGAATGGGAACATGTTTGTGTGCAGTATAAATGTTAGCACCAATTGGTTAGGCCTAATAGTCTGCTTTGGTTTTCGATATTTGATATACTAGTTCATGTTCACAAATGGATAAGAACAAGCAAAGGCCATGCAGTCTTTCTAAGCTGTTCTGCCACCATTCAATTAGCATTTGGCTGATCCAAACTGTATATATAAATTGGTTAATTTTATGACCATACTAAAATCTTTCCATTTATCCTCAGCCTCAATGACTTTTTCGAAGAGATTCAGATTTTCACGACCCTTTGTGTGAAGCAGGGTTCTTTGACATCACCCCGGCTCAAATTATTTTAATGATTCCCTAATTGTTTGGGTCCAAGTGGAATTTCTCTTTGTTTATCTTCTGCTTTATTTGGCTGTGACTTGAACGGTGATCCACCAGTGGGCAGGCTGAACTTCTCCGCCCTTATAGTATCGTTGCTGACAGATCCTTTCTTGTTCCAGGAGCTGCCGTATTTCCACCAGTTCCCACTGGTCAGCGTGGGGCATGGCAGGCAATGGGGGCTGGGTCTACTGACAGCTCCTCTGACGAGATGCCTTCAGTTCACCCCTTGATCCAGCAAGATGTAGTCTCTCAACATAAACCCAAGCGAATCAAGCAAGAGGAGGTTTCCATGCAACCAGGCCATAACTGTCAGTTTTATACAGGTGGGTGCTACAGAAGGGACGACTGCTGAAAGCAGCCAGAGCACAGAACTGAGCTTCATTGTCTCCTTTGCTGATAATAAAGAAATAGCATGGAATTTATGGGACAGAAACAAGCCACTTAGCTCAATAGGCTTGTGAGGGTATTTCTGCTCCACACAAGCCTCCTCCCATTCCTTTTCATCTCACCCCATCAGCATCTCCTGCTATTCCTTTCTCCCTCAAGTTGTTAGCTAGCTTCCCCTTAGATGCAACTCTGCTATTCACCTTGATCATTCCCTCTGGTCGTGAGTTCTATATTCTAAATATTCTCTAGGTAAAGAATTTCCTTTTGAATTCCCTCTTTATTTATTTGTGATCACTTTGTCTTTATTACCCCTAGTTCTGGTCTGTCACTCAAGTGGAAACATATTCTCTTCATCATTCCTGTCAAAATCTTAAAGTTCTCTATCAGGTCACTCCTTAAACTTCACTTTTCTAGAGCAAACAGCCTGCATCCTGTTCAATTTTTCCTGATAGCTATCGCCTCTCAGTTCTGGTATCATTCTTTTAAATCTTTTCTGCACTTTTCTGGTGCCTCTATGTCCTTTTTATACTATGGGGACCAGACTGTGCACAGTATATCAAGTGTGGTCTAATCAAGATGAAAGGCTCATGAACAGAGCTCCTTGGGTAGTTCATGAAGTAAATGGACTACATAGTCCAGGACAGTCCCAGATTCCATCTCTGTGTTGGGCTGGCTGACCTGATCTCAACCTGGGCAGTAATTGGAATGATAAGCTTCAATTGGCGAGAAGGTCAGTGTTTCTAATGCACAACTGTACCCTCCACACCCATCACATCTCTCCATTCCACTTCACTAAACCCTGATGTTATGATATCCTCGGGGGATCATGCCGAGATATCTTTTGTGGACCTCACTGAATACAAACTCACTTATTAAGTGAGTGGAGGCTTGCCCAATAGGAGAGAAGCACGAGGGGAATTAAAATCAGCTGACTTCATTCAGGCCGGCAAGGCAATAAAGATCAGGACCCATCCGCCATTGCCTCTGCCCTGTTATAGACTTGGGTCTTGTTACTGGCAGTCCAGAACCTGGATCAGTAACATCGATACACTGAGTCATCAGCCATTGCCTGGAAGCCCAGCTCCTACACAGCTATGGAAGAAGTTGTGATGATCCTCAATATTTTGGACACCTTACCGGTATCTGAATAAAAGTTGTCAGTCCTGTCTAAACAAAGCACACAGAAGAACCAAAAATCTATAAATATATACAGAACATGCAAAACTATCAACCCAATCCATGTGAGGAACTTCAGGAAAGCCCTCAGTTGGGTTCCCAGGATCATAATGGAGAAAAGAGGTCCCAAGCCTCATAAGGTCCAAACGCAGGGCAAAATTGTCATGAAACACTGGACCACCTGAGAAATAGGGAGCCTGTGCCAATTCAGGCTTCATTACCAGCCACGGGGACACCACTGCCAGTATCAAGTCTCAAATAGAAGCTGATTCACCATTTGCCCCCTCTGGATTCCAAAATGGAAGCAGAAGAGATCAGTGGCCCTACTGTAGTGAGTCGTCCAGAAGAGGCAGAGGCACTGGCTTTATGGTGTTCCCTTTGGAAGCAAAGATCTCTGATCTGCTTCACAATTCCTGAACTGATCCTGCGTCCCAATAACCCTAAACCAATCCCCAAGGTGGGGCAGAAGTACCAGGGAAGAAATGGACTTGAAGGCAGAGGGATCTGATTTGATTCTTTATTGTCATAGGTAATAATGTACAGTGAAAAGTATTGGTTCTTGCGCACTATACAGACAAAGCATACCATATGTAGAGAAGGAAGAGACAGAGTGCAGAACGTAATATTACAGTCATAGTTAGGGTGCAGAGTAAGATAAACTTAATGCGAGGTAGGTCCATTCAAAAATCTGATGACAGCAGGGAAGTAGCTATGTTTGAGTCAGACATTTGTACCTTTTTCCCAATGGAAAAAGATGGAAGAGAGAATGTTTGGGGTGCCTGAGGTTCTTGATTATGCTCATTGCTTCTCCAAGGCAGTGGAAAGTGTAGACAGTGTCAAGGGTGGGAGACTAGTTTTTGCATGATGGATTGGGCTTCTTTCACGACCCTTTGTAGCTTATTGCTGTCTTGGACAGAGCAGAAGCCACATCAACTAGAAAGAATGCTTTTTATCGTTCATTTGTAAAAGCTGGTGAGAGTTGTAGGAGATGTGCCACATTTCCTTAGTCTCCTGAGAAAGTAGAGGCATTCTTAACTATAGCATCTGCATGGGGGGGGGGGGGGGGGGGGAGGGGGCACCAGACCAGGTTGTTGGTGATCTGGATACCTAAAAACTTGAAGCTCTCAATCATTTCTACTTTGTCCCTATTGATGTAGATAGGGGCATGCCCTCCACTACTCTTGCTGAAGTTGATGACTGTCTCTTTCACTTTGTTGACATTGAGGGAGAGATTATTGTCGCTGCACCAGTTACAATGGTCAAAGGGGATCATCAGAAGATCTCCTATAGGCCTTGCTGAATATGAGGTCTCCATGAGGTGAGTGGAGACTTGCCCAATAGCAAAGAAACAACTGTGGTGAGAGGGTTTTAAAACCAATTGGCTCCACTCAAGCCCCAGTCAATACACTTGGGACTGATCTATACTCTTTAATATTCAGGTATCATTGTAAATAAAAGAGTGATTGGTGATGGAAGACTGGCCTCAGTAAATTATTCCACCTGGAAAAATAATTGCCGCAGATTTTATAAGCAATTTATTTTTATTATTAACCTTTACCTCTGAGGAAATGGGTCAATGTTGGGTTTCAAGTCATCTCACTCAGGGGGTCTTTCTTTATGACCGTTGTGACTCATGTAAGTAATGGTCGCTCTGTGAGCTTTCCATATCCAGAAGCAGGTGCCTGAGGTTCTTGATTATGCAGCGGCAAACTCACACCATGGTTAAATAATCAATCTTTACACAGACGGAGGATGTGGTCAAGAAGACATATAGGGTACTGGCCTTCATTAAATGAGGGATTGAGTTTAGGAGTCAGGAGGTAATGCAACTTTATAAACCCATTGTCAGACCCCACTTGGAGTACTGTGTGCAGTTCTGGTCGCCTCACTACAGGAAAGCTATTGCCTGGATTGGGAGGGATGCCTTATGAAGAAAGGTTGAGGGAGCTAGGTCTCTTCTCCCTGGAGGGAAGAACGTTGAGAAGCGACCTGATAGAGGTTTATAAAATGTTGAGGGGAATAGATAAGGCGGATTCTCGGAGGCTATTTCCCAGGGCTGAAACAGTCGCTACGAGTGGACATAGGTCTCTCTGTGCTGGGGTGCAGGTATAGAGGAAATGTCAGGAGTAAGTTTTTCACTCAGAGGGTGCTGAGTGAGTGGAATCGCTGCCGGTGGTGGTAGAGGTGAACTCGCTGGGGTCTTTTAAAAGACTTCTGGATGAGTACATGGGAATTAATGGGATTGGAAGTTACAGAGAGTTTTATGACCTGGCAGGTATGGATATGATCAGCGCAACTTGTGGGCTAAAGGGCCTGTTTGTGCTGTGGTGTTCTATGTACTTATGGTTCCATTAAAATATTAGTGACTCTGAACATAAGCCGACAGCAACATAAATTACATAAACGACATAAACCCCTGTAGCCCTCCAATATCTGCATTAAGCATTAGGAAACTGAATTTTACTCCATGGATCTCATGGTTTTGACTTCTGCAACAAGAGACAAGGTCGAGGAACAGCAGCAGATAGTAAACAAGATTAATTTGCTTCTAATTCCAATAATGAACTGCACCGCATTGGCAGCACTCTTCATCTCCTTTTATACATTGCCGGAACTCTACCACCTGCTGTGGAATCGATGGAGGCAAAGGACTGATAGCAGGAATCTCTGTTGGTCTCGAGCAGGAATTTCTGATCTTGATCGAGCTAGGCCGTAAAATCCCACCCAATTTCTCTTACTCAGCCACTCCATCACCAGACACAATGGGATACATTTCCCAACTGGGTTATGTGATACATACACAGTCCTTTTAAATTGAGAAAAATAGCTGCTCTGGAGTGGTTCATAGAATTATATTCTTAGTTTAGAAGAGAGGGATTTCATAGAAGCTTATAAAATTCTAACAGGATTACACAGCATAGATTCAGAAAGAATGTTCCCGATGATGGTGGAGTCCAGAATTAGGGATCATAGTTTAAGAAGGATAAACCTTTTAGAACTGAGGTGAGGAGAAATTTCTTCATCCAGGAGTTGGTAAACGTGTGGAATTCACTACCACAGAAAGTAGTTGAGGCCAAAATGTTCTGATTTCAAGAAGAAATTAGATATAGCTCTTGGAGCTAAAGGGATCAAGAGATACGGCGGGGAGGGATTCAGGATATTGAATTTGATGATCAGCCATTATTAAAACGAATGGTGGAGGAGGCTCAAAGGCTGAATGGCTTTCTCCTGCTTCATGTTTCTGTTTACAAGGCATTGATCTAATCAGGGCTTGGGGAGGGGGTAGGGTGTCAAATGACATTTTGAAACAGCAGAGCAAAGCAAGACCAGTTTATAACAGTTGTCTGAGCTCACAAATTAAATTAGATGGTTGTAATCACTCTTTGAAATCACACTGTATTTGAATATATAGTTTCAATTTTATTTGGGGTAAGGGAGATGGTTCGGTTCAGTTTCTGTGCTTTGTGTCAATGCAGAATAACATTGGCAAAAAATGATAAACGATTGCAGAGTTATCACTGCAAATTTAATCAAGAAATAACGCAACAATTTTTTACCTACATCTCCTTTCTTCCCATTTACACGACCTGTTAAAGCAGTGAGAGTCACACAGAGTAGAAGAGTTCTAGATTCAGTCCCTGACCTGTGTTAAATTATTTATTTGTTGGCAGCAGTATTACAATTGTGTTCAGTGATCCTGAGTTAGGGAGGAGAAAAATCGACCAGGGTTGGTGCTCCTGATCACAATCACCGCTGTGAGTGAACACCAGGGAGAGCAATAATTCAGCTTATCTGTGATGCTCCTGCAGTTCAATAGCCTACTCATACTCAATTTCTAGTTTGGGATCTGAGGAATAACCAGTGTGAATCAATTCCTTCAGCAAGGACAGATGAAGAGACATAGGGATAGGTGAACAGGAGTAAGCTGTTCAGCCTGTTGAGTCAGTTCCACTATTCAATACAATCATAGCTGATTGGATATTTCAATGCCTTTGCACTCACTATTCCCATGACAATCGGAAGGAGTGAGTAAAAGTGTTGGGTACTATTAGCTATACAGAACAGGGCTATCCCAAGTTTAATCTCTCCTCTGGGCCTTCAATAAAGTATCAGTCATTTAAGAAAATTTGATAAAGGTAGTAAGAATTTATTTCAAAATATGTCCCAGAAGGACTAAGATAAAATGTATAGGATAGGAAGGAAATAAACAGAAAGGAATGAGAAGGGCTTTGGAGAGAAGAAGCAGCAAAGGAAGAAAGGAATCAAGGAAAAGCAGAAAGGAAGTGAAAAAAGGAAAAGGATGGAAGGAAGACTAAAGAGAAGAAAAGGAAGAGAAGGACAAAAGAGAGGGGGATGTATAGAAAAGGAAGATGGGACAGCGAGAGTCTGGAGGAATGGAAAGTGAAGGAAGGAGTAAAAGGTAGGATGAAGTAACAGAAGGAAGGGAGAAAAGAAGGAAAGAGAAGCAAAAAGGAGAGCTAATTCATACATAGAATCCTTCAATGCAGAAGGAGACCATTCAACCCACTGAGTCTGCACCGACACTCTCCCACCCAGGCCTTATCGCCACAAACCCCTGCATTTACCCTAGTTAGTCTCTCGAAACTAAGGGTCAATTTAGCATGCCCAATCCACCTACCCTGCACATCTTTGAAGTGTGGGAGGAAACTGGAGCACCCGGAGGAAACCCACGCAGACACAGGGAGAATATGCAAACTCCACACAGACAGGGATCCAAGCTGGGAATGGAACCTAGGTCTCTGGCACTATTAGGCAGCAGTGCTAACCACTTGCCAATGTGCTGCCCCTAGAAAAAGAAGAATAATCCTGATTTTCATTCATTGCTGTATTATTGCCTTTAATTGACTGGCCCTAAGTTCTGGAATTCCCTTCCTAAATCTTTCTAACTCTAATTCTCTCTTCCTTCAACATTCCTTACAATATGCCTTTTTGATCAAGTATTTGGTCACCTGTTCTAACTGCTTCTTCTGTAGCTCAGTGTGAAAATGTATTGGGAGTTAGAAGGAGGAACGTTGGGAGAATGTTTCCACAATGAGAGAGTGGAAGACTTGTAGGCACAGTCGCAGAATAATGAGGTGTGCGTTCAAGATGGATTAGAGGAACAATTTCTTCTCTCAAATAATGGTGAATTTTTGGAATTCTTTACTCAGGAAGTTATGGAGGCCAAGTCCTTAGAAACTTTCAAAGCTGAGGTCAAACACTTTTAAACAGGAGGAGAATTATTAAGAGTTATAGAGATAAGGCAGGAGAATGGCTGTAGTAAGCATTAAATTAGCCATGATCTTATTAAATGACAAAGCAAACTCAAAGAGCTAAGAAGCCCACTCCTGTTTCTATTTATTATGGTCTAATTTGCCAACCTTTCTGTTAAGCACTTTGGAATTTTTGTTGTGCTAAAGGAGCTATATAAATCAAGTTATTGTTGATGCAACATTACTTTATACAAATGCTTATATTTATTCCTGCTAACTGCATCCTCCCAGCACCATTAGATCTGAGAAGTCAACGAGAGATGCCTGGAACCTCAAATGAATCTCCAGCAACAAACAACCAGAAAAAGGCAGAGCAAGTTCAAACAGAGGAGGATTCTTGCAGTCACACCTATCAGCTTTACAAAGGTAAGAATTTCGCTATTAACAAGCAAAAAATTGGCAAGTCAGACTTTAGCTTTTGTCTAAAATACTTACAAAAGTGATATTGGGCGATAAATATTCCACTTGGTCCCATGCCCTACAGGACTTGGATCAGAATCAGCAGTAACTGCTGTTTTGTGGCTTCTGTTTAAGTTACATAGAACATTACAGCACAAACAGGCCCTTCGGCCCACAAGTTATGCCGATCATATACCTACCAGACCATAGAACTATCTGTTACTCCCAATCCCATTAAATTCCATGTACTCATCCAGAAATCTCTTAAAAGACCCCAGCGAGTTCGCCTCTACCACCACTGATAGCAGCCGATTCCATTTACTCACCACCCTCTGAGTGAAAAACTTACCTCTCCTCTGTACTTGCCCCCAGCACCTGAAAGTTCATTGTGAAAATCTGAATACACTGACTAAAGGAGGAGTGGCATCTACCTGGCCCTTGACAGAGAGCTTTGGAGCAAGAAAGTGGCACTGGGAAAGCTTTGGAAAACTTGTTGGGGTGGCTTCCCAATGCTATGCCACCTCAAAGTTTCTTAGGGCTGATTAGAGTTATTTTACTGCCTTTTTTTCTTAATTTGTACATGAGATCAAAAGTAAAAGTTAATCAAAAATGACTCCCTTTATGGCTCACAAGTCAAAGTGTGGTGAAGTCAAAAACATTCCACAAACATTCAATCGCTCCACCACTGGCACACAGCAGCAGTCGTGTGTACCACTTTCAAGATGCAAAGCAGGAACTCAAAGTTTCTTAGAAAGCACCTTCCAAACCCACTATCACAAAAAGAACAAGAGCAACAGATACCTGGGAACACCACAGCTAGAGATTCCCCTCCAAGTCATTCACCATCCCAATTCGAGTTCCCTTCCTAACAACACTATGGATACCTCAGGGATTGCAGCAATTCAGAAAGGCAGCTCACCAACACCTTCTGAACAGTAACTAGGGATGGACAATAAAAGTTATCCTGGCCAGCAACATTCATATCCTGTAAATGAATTTCTAAAAAGATGATACATGCCCATTATTTTCTCAGAGTGACTACCTCTGGTGGGTTGCCATTCTGGAGAAAATTACCCCATTGAAGTCTCAAAGCCTCTGTCATACCCAACCTTCTTCTCTCAGGCTGGGTGAGACAGGAACAGTGAAGCGCATCCTAGCTGCCTCCATGCAGAATAACTGGAGCGCAGAGGGTACAACATTCCCCCTTTTTACAGCACTAGTTGCCATAAAGTGTTTAAATGTACAATTTAATGAGAGATGGTAAGTTTGAAAGGTAAACTGTTTGAAATCAGGACAAAGGCACACCACAATCAAAACAATGTGCAACAACAAACTCTTTGCTTTCAGAGAGTTCATGGTTAGGGAGACTTGCTACATGTTGAGTGGTGTCATTAATTGTGTTGTCGCTTCTACTGAGAAGATACTCAAGCAGATATTGGGTATGGTCACTGATTGAAGCAATAGCAGCATAAGCAGTCCAATTGAATAATGAAAAGAACCTGCTCACTTCAGCTAAGGACAGTGTAGGACATGATGTAAATTAATAACCCTACTACTAATCGGTTCCATCTCATCACCTTGCTCAAATCATGGGACTGTGCCTCATTTTAGCATTGTTAGAATGCTTGGAGGTGAACAGTGGCACAATTTCGGGAAAAATTTGATCAAAACTTAGCTGTTCTTCACCTCCTCATGAGTCAATTTTACTTTGAAAGATTTATTATTGGTTCATTGAACTTTCTTAAGTTTATAGCCTTCACTCAATGTTTTGATTCTACCAAAAGTTTCTTCAGATCAGCAGTTTACCTCAGACTCATCGGACACCTCATCTGATGAAGGCACTTTGACACAACCTTCAATTCATCGAGTAGCGAACACTCATCACACTATAAAACGAGTCAAGGAAGAAGGGAGTCCTCAACAGCCTATCCGCAGTTATGCATTCTACAGAGGTAAGACCATCTTTGTCCAAGATCTTCTCTCCCAATAATCAGAGTAGCTCAGGCTAGCCCTAACTAGAAAGCAGCCCTGTTCTTTTTAATTCATCCATGGCATACAGATGTCACTGGCTAGACCAGCATTTATTGCCCAATCCCAATTATTCTTGAGAAGGTGGTGGTGAGCACTTTTTTGAAATGCTGTTCAGTTTCTACTCATTAATCATCTTTCATTGACAAGCTCAGCATCTTATGAAGATAAGTGGTTTGGTTCATTTGAGTTAATGTGGAAATAGTGACTTCTTGTAGTCCCTGAGAAGTCACGGTCATGGTTACATGGAAATCAAATCAAAATCATAAAATCAATCCTCCATACTGATAACGACAGTAACACACCACAGTCACTAGTACAGAAAATGACCATTATGAATTTGGTTAGGCCCATTTCAGTACTTGAGGAGGAATGATAACCAAGTTGGAGGGATTCAAGCAATGAGTTGGAGAGAGACAGCCTCAGATCAGAGAGGTGACAATGTATTCTAGAATCATGGGGTTTGAAGGTGGGTTCTTGAGGAAAGAATTGATAACCGTGGCTTTGAAAGGGAGCAGGAGCCATTCACAGCTAACTTGAAGATCCAGGAGTTTAATGGGAATGGGGTGAAGAGACCAGTCTTATGGCTGAGAAAAGATAGGACATAGAAAAGGAGAAAACTATAATCAAACGGGGTTTGATTTGGCTTGTGGTCATGAAGATGGAATGCATTAGAGACAACTGAATGATTTCTCTCTTTTATGATGACAAGGAAATCTATATGTTTTTAGAATTTGTTAGATGTGAGGATACAGTACAGGACTGAAGAAGATAGAGAAAAAAAATCTTGAGTTTTCTTTGCTCTCAATTGAGTTTTTTGAGGAGATTACAAAAATGATTGACGAGAGAAGGGCCATGGATGTTGTCTGCATGGACTTCAGTAAAGCATTTGACAGGTGTCTCATGGCAGGTTGGTGCAAAGGATTAAATCACATGGGATCAGGGGAGAACTGGCTAGATAGATTTAAAACTGGCTTGGTTATAGAAGACAGAAGGTAACAGTGTTTTTCTAAATGGAGGTATGTAACTAGTGGTGTTCCACAAGGATCAGTGTTGGGACCTCTGCTGTTTGTAATATATATAAATGACTTGGAAGAAAACTTAGTTGATCTGATTAACAAGTTTGCAGATGATGCTAAGATAGAGGGAAATGCAGATAGTGATGAACATTGTCAGAAAATACAGCAGAATGTAGATAGGCTGGAAAATTGGGTGAAGAAATGGCAGATGGAATTTAATCCAGACAAATGATAGATCCAAATTCAGGTGGGAGCTATAAAATAAATGATCATCAGAAGTTAGACACACACAGAGATCTGGGAATCCTTAAATGTAGCAGCACAAATGGAAAAGGTATGAAGAAAGCATGTGGCACGATTGCCTTCGTTGGACGAGGCATCAAACATAAAGATTGGCAAATTACGTTACAATTGTACAAAATGTTGATTAAGCCACATTTGGAATACTGTGTACCAATTCTGGTCACCACACTACCAGAAGGATGTGGAAGCCTTGGAAGTTCACCAGGTTGCCTGGTATGGTGGATATTAGCTATGAGGAGAGATTGAATATACGGAAAGGCGGAGCATGGGGCGGGTGGGGAGGCAACCTGATAGACGTTTATAAAGTTATGAGAGGTATAGATAGGATGAACAGCTGGAAGCTTTTTCCCAGGGCAAAATGGCAATTACAAGAGGACACAAATTCTACATAAGGGGAGAAAAGTTCAATGGAAATGTGCAGGGGGAATCTTTTTCTTAAGAGGAAGGTGGGGGCCTGGAATGCACTGCCAAGTGAGGTGGCTAAGGCAGGTTAGCCACATTTAAGACTTATCTTAATAGGCATATGAACAAATGGGGATTAAAGGGATGTAAGTGGTTGGTCTACATAGGTAAACATTATTGGCACAAGCTTGGAAGGTCAAAGGGCCTGTTCTGGTGCTGTAAAGTTTTTTGTTTCTGTCATCTTGTATGTCTACCTAAGACAATGCCTTGTGTTTAATGACACATCCAGAAGAAGGCACCTCCAACAATTTAATACTTCACTGAATTGTCAACTTAGATTATCGAATCTTTGGGTTGGGGTTCCACATGCTTTTGACTCAGAAGCAACAGTGCTACCCCGTAAACCAAAGCTTACATAGTTAAATGGAGGGATTGATAGGCATAGAATAGGGATTCCAATACACTGGGTTTCACTGTGTTAGGTATATGGAAAACAAAAAGGAGACCAGATCCCTCCTCATGTTTTCCAATGACTTCTTTTAAAATCTGAGTATCCGAATATCTTGAGACAAAAATGGGATTTAGTTGAAACTGCCAACACTCACCATCTCTCTCAAAAGTGAACAGCTAGTGATTTGGGATGGTAGGAAAGGATTGCTGATGCCTGTGAAACTATAGCCCAGAAATAGTTTGGAGAGGAGAGGGAAAGAAAGGAAACAGGGAAAGAAAAGAAACTGGGAAAGGTAAAACTTCCAGACATGTCAATATGAAGTGGCACAGTGTTAGCACTGTTGCGTCAGAGCACTAGGGACCCAGTTCGGGTCACTGTCTATGTGGAGTTTACATATTCCCCTGTGTGTGCATAGGTTTCCTTCGGGTGCTCCAGTTTACTGGCACAGTCCAAAGATGTGCAGGTTAGGTGGATTGGCTATGCTAAGTTACCTCAGTGTTAGGGGGATTAGCTGGGCTAAAGGCATGAGGCTATGGAGATAGGATTGTGGTCAGTGCAGACTCGATGGGACAAATGCCCTGTAGGGATTCTATGATTTGTCTATGATTCACTGCTAGTCACCACTGTTGAGAGAAAAATATAGGTAGGCTGGGCAGCATCACACCTTCCTGTAGACAACTACAATTCAAAAGCAATTGTCTTCCACCCTGACAGGGCCAGGAGAGATGCCAGATCACAGACATGAAGCATGCTCCTCAGCCAATCCCTCGGATGACATCATGAGGACCAAGACACCAATTTATCGCACAGTTGCTGGTCGCAACAGGCATGAACGTATATTGGAAGAGGAAGAGTCCCTGCCCAAAACACATCAGAGTAAAAGCATTCCTTCTTACAAAGGTATAAATCACTGCACAGAAAAACTTACGATAAACTGGAAACCTTTCTTGTGGGCTTAAATTATAGCTCAGTAATAACACTCTTGCTTCTGAATCAACATTGTGGGTTCAAATTCACCCTGGATACAGACTGACAGTCCACTATAGTCTGTAGAGTAGGCTGCAAAAGAAGCACAATAAGTCCAAGTCTTTCTTTTCTCTCCAAAGCCATACCCAAGTGACTAGGATCCTAGAGCCTTACATTTTCCTTTCTGTAGCTTCCGAAATACAACAAACTGAATGATACTTAAGCATTAGGTTGACTCAGTTAGTAGCACTGAGAGTCAGAAGCTATCTCCAAGCTAATAATCGAAAAACAAACAAATAATCTAGATTGATGTTCCAATGTAGTGTTGGGGCAATACCACTGTTAGGTGTGTGAGGGAGAGGGATAGGACTTAAAGTAGCTAATAATAGGCAAAAAGAGGCTCAAATTATCTTAGCATTGCAGGATAATTCTGTAGTAATTATTCTTTTTGAAATATTTATAGGATAATTTTTCATTCATGCTGAAATACTTTTTATTATTATTAATATACAAAGAATAAACAAGCATGCTTCATAGGTTCATGATATGCCAAAAGGCTTTACAACCAATGAAATACTTTTAAAATGCTGCAATGTAGGAAATATGGCAGTCAATTTGTGCACAGTAAGCTCAAACAGGAAGTTGATAACAATTGAAAAATCAAAATATTAATGTTCATTGGATAAGTATTGGTCAGAGCAATGAGAAGAACTCTTTACACTTGCAACCACCGTCGAAAGAAAATGAGGCCTCAGGTATACACGGTGATTTTTATGCACAAGTCTGTGGAGTGGGACTTGAACCTACAACCTTCCAACCGAGATGAAAGTGCTACTCATTTAGCTAACATAGTGCACTAGCAAAGACTGGCCCCATTAGTCAGATCGTAACCACAGCCTACAACAAGAAACTGTGCTTCTGCATTAATCAGTGCCACTGAGTCAGGAAGGTGAGTGAAGGAGAGAAAAATAAAATCTGTTTGTTGCATTATTTTTTTCTCAGGAAAGCAGACTCTGGCACAAGTGCTTCAGCATTTGGGGGCTCAGTTCCCCTCACGAGGTCCATACAGTGAGCTCCCAGGGTCACATTCTATCGATCCAGAACTTTCGCACAACCAAAATGGAGGGCAAGCAAGAGATGACGCCATGTCAAAGAAAAGAAGTCAGTTTTACAAAGGTACATTCATGTAACAGAAGTTTCAATGAAATGCAAGGCATTCTTTCAATGAGTACAGAGACAAAATTTCTAGCCAGCAACAGTTACCTATACACACCCTTAACTATCTATCCTGTTTATACAACATCCATCGTGTTCGCTGATCTACACTAACTCCACTCTTTCTATCTCTGTAACTTTCTCAACTCTCTGAAGTCGTTATGTTTCTCCAATTTAACTATCGTGGCTGCAACAGCAATCAGAGGCTGGGAATTCTGAGGTGAGTAATTCACCTGTTGATTCCCCAGAGCCGGTCCACCATTTACAAAACACAAGACACAAGTAAATAGTGAGATGGAATACTCTCTACTTGCTTGGATGAATGTAGTCATTCATTCAACAACACTCAAAAACCTTGACACCATCCAGGACAAAGCAGTCTGCTTAATTGGCACCCCATTCACTCCCAAATATTTACTCTTTCCATCACTGATGACAACAGTGAGTACCATCTACAAGATGCACTGCGGGAATTCACTGAGGCTCTTTAGACAGCTCCTTCCAAATCTACAACCAGTATCTTCTAGAAGAACAAGGGCAGCAGATGCCTGGGAATACCACCACACGGAGGTTCCCCTCCAAGCCACTCACCATCCTGACTTGGAAATATATTGCCATTTCACCACTGTTGTTGGATATCTTGGAATTCTCTCCCTAACAACACTTTGGATGTAGCTACTTTGGGACTTGAGTGGCGGGCTGGGTGTGGGGATTTGCATTCTGATCAGTGGTCTGTGGACTGTCTATGCTAATATGTGTGCTGTTGCAGGCCAGGGCACTTCATTCACCTGGAGAGGGCTGTAGAGGCCAGGAGTTTGCAAGGTTACTATCGGATGGATCGGTTGGATTTGAAGCTGGTGTTGTCAGACCTCTTACTGGACTAGCACATGAACAGAATGGGAATGGAGGGATATAGAAAACTGATTTAAAATAGGGATCATGAGCCTTGGGAGTCCCTGGGAAGTGTGTGAATAGATGATGATATTGATGTACTTATTTTTATCCTACAGGTGCTTTGGTCCACCTTGTTGTCTAACAAGGGGCATACACGCGAAGGGTCATGAGAGGGCTGCTCTTGGATTTTTTTTTGAGAGTATCCTAGTGCTTCACGTCGTTAGTGTACGCTTGACCGGGACCATTTGATGGGCAACACAACAGCTCAGTGACTATCGCTGTGCTGTGCAGATACATGGATTTGGGCCTGTGTCTGCGGGAGTTTGTGCATTCTCCCCATGCTTGCGTGGCTTTTCTCTGGGTGCTCCGGTTTCGTCCCACATCCCAAAGATGTACTCTTAGGCGGACTGGCAAAACAAATTCTCCCTAAATTGTCTCAAATTGGTTTTTAATCCATAGATCTATAAACATAGACAGGAATCATGGGTAGAGGTGGGAACATTGGGGTGGCGGCGCGGGCTCATTGGGCCGAAGGGCCTGTTTCCCGTGCTGTTTTGTTCTTTGTACATCTCATAGACTTCAGTGGTTCAAGAAGACTGCTTGCCACCATTTTTTCAAGTGCAATTAGAGATGGGCAACATGCTGATCTCGCCAATGACATCCATATAATATGAATGAATAAAACAAAACTCCAGTTTTCAATGCTCTATGCATGGTGGCTGTGCCTTAAGCTGCATGAGCTCAAAGCTCTGGAATTTCCTCCCTAAACCTTTTCACTTCTTTACCTTGCTGTTCAAAACCTCATGCTTTGTTCAAGCTTTTGATCACCTTTCCAAATATTTCTTTATGTGATTCAGTTGTCAGATTTTATTTGAATACAGCCCTGTGAAGCACCTTTTGGCATTTTGCTTTGTTAAAAGAGCTATATAAATGCAATTACTATTGTGCTGTTTTATTTTGGGCATCAAATGATTTTTTATGGATTGAGCATCCATAGAAGCACAGTGCTGACTGGACAGTCTACCTCTCTTAGCAAATTCACTGCCCTGTGTGATAGAGACTCAAATGTCCCCAATCTGGTCACGAGTGGGCTAGAACTAGAAAAACTGCAAAGCTGTCATAAAAACCCAGTGGATTCGTTAATGTCCTTTAGGGAAGTAAGCTGCCACCCCTTTCTAGTCTGGCCTGCACAACACCAGTCCAAACTGTCTGCACAACACCAGTCCAAACTGTCTGCACACAACACCAGTCCAAACTGCATGACTGATTTTTACTGCCTGGGATGGGTAATAAATGTGGTTTTGTCAGAATCACCCACATTCTGAAAACAAATGGAAAAATGTTGAATTTCAGTCAGTGCTGAATTGGTTCATAAATAATCATAAAGGCTAATAGAATGTTTGGCTGGCCAGAATAATAAGCGGAGAAGCTGTGCTAAAGTTGGAAAAAAAAACCTTAATCAGACACTGTCTGGAGTATTGTATTCAGTTCTGTGCACTGCGTCTGAGTATGGATATTTTGGCTTCAGAAGGGGAATAGAGGGCAGATTCAACAGAATGAAATTGGAGCTTTAAGAGTTATGAGGATGGTTACATAAACTTAGATTGAACTTAAAATAATGAGGGGTAATTTAATTGAACTTTTTTAATTGATAAAAGGATTTAATAGAATGGATACAGATAAACAGTTTCTTTCAGCTGCTGGCATAACCTTAGAGTTAAACCTAAAACAAAGGATGCTGAATCTCTGGATTCTCTGCCCATTGAAGTGATGGAGGCTACATTTAAGTCACAGGTAGATAGATTTCTGATTGATAAGGGAATTAAAGGTTATGGGGAGCAGGCGGGAAAGTGGGACTGATCCACTTCAGATCAGCCATGATCTTATTGAATGGCGGGGCAGGCTCGAAGGGCTACATGGCCTACTCCTGCTCCTACTTCTTATTGTTCTTATAACCATTCAGAAGTGATGTCAGGAAGCATTTCTTCACACAAAGAGTACGGAATTCTGAAATTCCCCCAAAAGACTGTAGAAGTTGGGAGCCAACTAAAATTTTTAATACTGAGAGGAACAGATTTTTTTTAAGGTGAAGGGATTAAGAGATATGGATCAAAGGCAAATAAAAAGTTATACAATCCGTACATTGCAGAAGGCAACCTTTTGGCCCATTAAGCCTACATTGATAACAAGCCCACCCAGGTCCTATCTCTGTATTTATCCTGTTAGTGTCAAGGGGACAAAGGAACAACTTAGAATAATCAATCAACTTAATCCACACATCTTTGGAGAATGGGAGGAAACCAGAGCAGCCAGAGGAAACCCATGCAGACACTGGGAGAACATGCAAACTCCACACAGACAGTCACACAAGGCCACAACTGAACCGGGGTGCCTGGTGCTATGAGGCAGCAGTGCTAGCCATTATACCACTGTTCCACTCTTGTTGAGGTACATATCAGCCATGATTTAATTAAATGGTGGAACTGCTCAACAAACTGGATTGTTTCCTCTTGTTCCTGACATTAACTTGAGTAAACATGCTGGGACAAGGAACTGGAATTAATTGTGGTCTCTGTACTCATTAAAATCTGAATAGCAATCCCCTTGATGATCCATCTGAACTGCTTGCTGAAGTGAAATGCCACACAGTTCAGAAGGTCTCAAGTGTCTTTTACAATTTGTGTTGAGTTAATAATCTCAGTCGCATCCAGCAGTGGAGGTATTGCAACTGAGCTCAGCCCCTGTTCAATAGCCAATGATTCCTTCTAAACACTGTATGCATATAGATACATGATGCCAATTCTGCAACCACAATTTTCAATCATTGCTGTTTAAATACATAAAGTGAACAGTAAGGGAGACTGCTATTCAGTCTCAAAGACACAACCTTGTATAGTTGAAATTGGTGCTTTTCTGCTCTTGCACATTTAGGTACAGGAACAGTGAACACGGATTCACTGAATTCCTAAAGCCAGAGCTGAATCTGTTTCCGGATTGCACAGAGGTCACCTGGTACAAGATAGTTGGCCAGGATTGTTTTCTGGATTAATTTTGATCGTATGGGTGGTGGCAGGATGTGCCTGGAAAGTTGGAGTGGAGTTTTCTCGATTATTTTTCCATTTTAATATGTTTGAGCTTTTCCACCTTCAGGAGGATCATACAGCAAGGTAGGGAGTGTCTGCATGGGACATCACACATGTATGGAACTGGTCTAGTGGATCAATAGGTCTTTTTAGACCCTATCTTAACCTATTTAAAATGAATGGGTTACCATTAGTGTTTATACAATTAGTATCACAAAAATCTAAGCTTAAATGGTCCAATAAGGAGTGGTTTAGGCAAGGTACATAGAAAACATAAAACCAACAGCCCATCATGAGGCAGAATCCTTACGAAAGTTTAATTGTATATATTCTGTTCCAATAATTCAGGTGAGAATAGCTATGCAGGAGGCCTGCATTCTGCCAAAACAGCCGAAATCAAGGTCCAGGATGAATGCTACAAAAAGACTGAGCTAGCTGCAATGTATGCTCTTCGCAATGTGTATTTTGCAGCCAAAGAGATGATCCCCAATTCATCAACAGAAGCTCTGAATGAGTTGTGCATAATTCAAGGTCTCACTGACCTGTCTGGACTTCACTCAGACAAGCTCATCTCTTACGACGAGTCAATCGAGGAATTCCAACAAGCCATTGCTGAAGTGACAGATGAAGGAATCCTAAAAAGGGCACGGTCCAGTAACTGTTTCAGCATCTTGATCGATGAGTCTGAAGACTGTTTCACAGAGCCATGCTTATTTGTGTACCTCCGAATCATTGAGCAGATTACAGGAGGGTACGAACCTAAAACTTACTTCTTGGCAGTCAAAAAACTACAAGAAGAGGTCACAGCAGATAAGATCACGGCACAATTAGTCGATGTGGTCAAAGAGAAAGGTCTAGACATGAAACAGATGTGTGGATTTGCAATTGATGGCTCTGCTGTTACAGCTGAATGCAAGAACAGTGTAGTCACTCAGTTAAAGGCACAGACACCTGGGCTCTTATCCATCCATTGTATTGCTCATCGATTAGCTCTCAGCAGTGTATCTGCTGCAGATACTGTCCCTTATCTGGTAAAGTACCAACAAACTCTTGATTCCATTTATCAACACTTTGTCAATTTGCCAAAGAACAGGGATGGTCTTGAGGCTATGCAAAAAGTATTGAGAGACACGCACAAAGACAGCAGCCTTTTCAAGGATATTTTTCCATCCAGGTGGCTTACAGTCAGAGCATCGGTGGAAGCTGTAATCCGCAATTTTGGCAATCTTGTCTCCGCACTCCAGAACAGTCAGTCAGCCAGAGGTGCTGGACTGGCAAAAACCATCTGTACCTACAAATTTTTGCACTGTAGTCACTTCTTGGCTGACATTCTCCATCAACTTTACATTCTGTGTAAAAGTTACCAGACCTCCAACACTGACTTCTCAATTGTACACCCCCTGTTGAAATCAACGGTCACCACGATTAATAAGTTAAGTGCTGAAAGAACCGGTGAGATGCTCAAGAACCTCTTAGCTGCACTGCCACCCAACTTGTGGGATGACAGCCTCTCTGACTGTTCCTTTATGTTTCAGAATCACCGGATAAAAGGAGGGCGCCACCAGAGGACAGAAGCAGAAAACACTTGTCGGACTTTCCTTGAAAATCTCACACAAGACCTTCAGGCCAGGTTTTCGGAATCCAAAGATGCAGCCACCATAACAGCGATGACTGCCATATTCGACCCTGCACACGCCTCTGACTCCAAGAGCAGGCATATTCAAACCGTGACTGATTACCTATCTTCACTTTCAGACGAGAGTGATAAAGATGATTTTGAGATGAGCTGCAAACAGGAGCTGGTCAGCTTCATGAACTTTGTAGAATCTCAGCCTGGTGTTCATGCGCTCACTAATGCCAAGGATGTGTGCAAGCTTGCACTCAAGCAAAAACTGATGTTTCCTGTGGTTAGTTCACTAGCGGAACGGTACCTGGCTTTGCCAATTCCCACTGCAGATCTGGCTGCTGCGTTCAGCAGACAACACGTGTTCAGGAGCAAACTTGGAAACTCACTGAGCAGCAAGTCACTGGAGAATCTGATCAAGATCTCAATCCATGGCCCTCCAATCAAGGAGTTCAACTTTGTAGCTGCCTATTCCAAGTGGGCATCTAGCAAAGCACAGCAGCAAAAGAGTTAAAGGCTTGCGGAGACTGACGCTCGTGCTGTTTCTTGTGGTGTTTTTTTAAAAAATTGTTTGTTATAAGCAAGAAAGAAAAGGGAAACCTCTCTGTGGGCAAACCTTTGGAATAAAATAAATACAGCTTCACACTGAAATAAATACTTTCTAACAACCAAAACATTCAGAAAATCTGTACAGAAAATGCTCGATAAGGTCAGTAGATCGGCAGCATCTGTGGACAGAGAAACACAATTAATGTTCTGAGTTCAGATGGTTTTTCTCTTCACAGATGCTGCCAAACCTTCTGAGTTTATCAAGTATCTTCTGCATTCCTTTCAGGTTTCCAGCATCCGCTTCTATTTAAAGAAGATCTGTAATCAGATGAAAATTCTTTTCTCCTCTCCTTTTCTGTTTGTTCCTGAAAGTCGCTAACTATTGATAATGAATTAAAGAGACTTCCCCATTTCTGAATATATGGTTCTCTCTCAGCCCTCGTGCCTATTCCTGCAGTAACTAACTGACTACTACAGCAGTTTCTCTTTAAAGAAAAGATAATGCTTGCAGTTATAAGCTGACCTTTTCCCATTTTCAGAAACACCTCACTCTGTCTCACAAACAACAAACTGCTCTATGGTGCTAAGCCTGCTCTTTGCAGACCAGAAGATTCTACAAACAGGTATGAATCATTATTGTTGGTCAAGGAAAACTGTGCTGAAAAATAGATCTGAGTAGTTTAATGCCAATAATTCTTTATGCAACAAGTTCCCAGTTTCTAATTTATTTAGCCCTTTCCTTCATTAGGCCTCTTTTCATTGCACACACGCTTTCTCCCTCAGATGCGATAAGAGAAAAGGCAGAGAGACAACACTGATGAAAAAGGCCTGCATTTACACTGTTGCCAATTCTGGCTGGATCTATTCCTGGGAATGTCAACACATGGCCTCATTCCATTGGCCCACCCCCACACTCTCCAATTGGTCAGCCAACAAGCCCAATAGCAAGTTGAAAAACAAACTATTATCCATGTTGTTGCCAATCAAATAGCCTCTTTTTTCCATCAACAATACCTTTATAATTAATAAATAAAAATGTTTAAAGGAAATTACTACTTTAAATTCCACTTTGATTTTTCTCCTAAAATTGCTTCCAGCAATGCACTGGAGATTGATGTTCAGTTCCTGGAGAGTGGGCACCCCTAGTCAACACTCTCAAACTGCAGTTGGCAAAATTTTTTATATTCCACAGTTACCTGTTACATCTTCCAGTTATGTCATGGTGACGCATAGCTGTGCTAAAAGAATGAACAATGACCTTGGACGTACTGTGACAATGCAGAGTTGCCTGTCACCGCGCATTAGTTTGAAGGATCAACAGTCGGGGACTGTTCATTCAGGGTAAGGGAGATACCTTTTCCTGATGCATAGTTCCAGTACAGGTCACTGCACAGTGATTCTCAGCAAGACTCCTGGCTAGTAGTTCCCCTTACTTAGCCCACGCTGGCAGATACCAAATGTAGCTTCCCAGCTGCTGCCACAACCAAGAAATGTTAAACTAGGATAGCACCCTTGTTCACGAAAAGTGCTGTAGAATGACAAAGTGCTCTACAACCAATGAAGTACTTTTGCATATGTAAACAATGCTGTAATATAGGAAATGCAATTTGCACATAACAAGCTCTCACAAACAGCAATGTGAACCTAACTTTTCAAAAAAATTAAAATAATCTGTTTTAGTGAAGGTAGATGAGGATAAATATTGGCCAAGACAGTGGTAAAATTCTTCAGGTCCTATTCAAAACAGTGCTGTGGGTTCTTTTATGTTCACTGAAGAGGAGGTCTTGGTTAATGTCATCCAAAGATGGTACCCTTCATCTGTGCAGCATCCTCTCAGTACCACACTTTCGTCTCTGAAACCATTAGCACTCTGTAATTAACTTACTATAATCAAATGTTCTGCAAAGTCTGATGCATTTATACAGGGAAGCCTCAGCTTTCTGTTAAAATTCTGACTTCTAATCAAACACATTTTTTTATCCATCAAGGGACATGGGTGTTGCTGGCTGGCCAGCATTTATGCAAGAAGTCTCACAACACCGGGTTAAAGTCCAAAGGTTTATTTGGTAGCAAAAGCCACTAGCTTTCGGAGCACTGCCCCTTCATCAGTTGAGCAGGAGTTCTATTCACAAACAGGATATATAAAGATACAAACTGTGTCTTTATATGTCTTTATAAGACACAAATTTGTGTCTTTATATGCCCTGTTTGTGAATAGAATTCCCACTCACCTGACGAAGGGGCAATGCTCCAAAAGCTAGTGGCTTTTGCTACCATATAAACCTTTTGGACTTTAACCTGATGTTATGAGACTTCTTACTGTGTTTACCCCAATCCCAACGCTGGCATCTCCATATCAGCTTTTATTGCCTATCCCTAGTTGCCCGAGGGCAGCTGAGATTCAACCACAATGCTGTCGCTCTGGTGTCACATGTAGGCCAGACCAAATCAGAACAGATTTCCTTCTCTAAAGAACATTAGTGAACCAGATGGGCTTTTCCAACAATCAACAATGGTTTCATGGTCATTCGTAGATTCTTAATTCAAGATATTTTTCATTGAATTCAAATTCCACTATCTGCCATGGCAGGATTTGAACCCGGATCCATGGAACATTAGGTGAGTTTCTGGACTAATAGTCTAGCGATAATACCACTAGACCATTATAATTGCTTTATGGATTTTTTTGAAAATAAACAGAAAAAATGCCTTTAATCTATTACCAAATTTAAATTATAATGTAACACAAGTTATGAGAATATTAAAGGATTTTGAGTGAAATAGAATGCTCCAGTAAGTTTGATCACAACCTGGACCTTATCCAAACTCAGACTTAACTGATAGAATGAAAATCTCCTCTCAGTTGGCCACAAGTAGAATGGAGGAGGCCATTCGATTCATGTGCCTGTGCTGTTTGGAAGAGCTCTCCAATCAGTTCCATTGCTCTGCTTTTACCCCAGATATGAAAATCGAGTCTTTTTAATTATTTATTCTATTCCCTTCCGGAAGTTGCCACTGAATCTGTTTGTATCACCCTTTCAGGAAGTGCATTCCAAACCTCAACATTTGCATGGAACAGTCCCAGGCTAGTTTGCATTAGACGTTATCTCACAACACAGAAACTGCTCCTAATTTAGCAAACTCGCCCACTGGGATTTGACAGCCTCACTCGGGCAAGACCGGAAATTCCTGCCCAAAGTTAATAGAGATTTCCGTTGTCAGACCCTTGCCTGTGCTGATTCTGTGGCAGGCGAGGTGGAATGACTAATGTCAGGAATGGAAGACAGTGCTTCACATAGAGGTATACTGCTAAGAACAGTGTCAAGGAAACTTCACTCGATTGTATCTGAAACTGAAGCTGCTTCATTCTACAGAAGGACACCTTTCACCTGATATTCATTCAAAAATGTGAACTTTATTTTGGTTTCCTTAGCTAATCTCTGCTTATGTTTTTGATTTTCCCAACTACATTCCATCATAGAGTTAATGGCAAAGGGATGATCTGACCCCAGGTCTCTCCCACTGCGTGTGAAATGGGCTGTATTGGACTTGGCAGACTTTCTACAGAGGATGCTGCTCCAAATTTGTTTAGCAGTTTTGCAGACAGTGAAGTCAATAACTCGGATCTTGGTATTACTGTTACAAGACGGATTCCAGAAATCTATCAGTCTGAGGAACAGGTGCAAGAGGCATAGAAAGGCCTGCAACAATCTTGCTTTTTATGAAGATATTATTTATCTTGTTTTATTGCTCAGAAGATTTATATAGAGCATACTCTGCAGTCAGCTCCCCCTGATGGCTTAACAGGTAAATGCCTCAGTATGATATGGAGACTGAGTCAGCCCAAGCCAAATGTCCAAGATTGTAACCCTGTTAAAGAAAGGATTTGCCCCAAAAGACTGAGTATGGCACTAGGGGGACATTGAGAGGAAATTGCAAAAAAAAAATAACAGAGACAAAAATTCAGCATCCACATCAAAAAGTATTTTCATCCTTGACCCTCCTATCTTGACAGAAGCTATGAATAGAGAAAGGAGGTGGGGCAGTCAGGGTGGCGGGGGGAGGGTCTTACATTTATTTTGGGAAAATCATACACTATGTTTCAAAGCTTCCAAAGAAAGCTATTACAGAAATGGGGATTCTGTTTTCCTAATTTGGAGAGCATATCTCTCACAGAGATACACTACCCACTGCTGAACCCAAGGACATGTTACCGTTGGGTACAATTTAGGGCCAAGTTGGGATCCTGCTGGAGATCAATCAGCTAAACAAGTGTGGCCTAGCGACATAAAATTATAAGATGATTCAGCATTAAAAACCATTCAGCCCATCATGCTTGAGCTAAACCCTTGAAAGCATTATCCAAGTAATCCCACTCCTCTTTCTCCTATAGCCCTGTGGATTTTTTCATTCAAGCATTGCTCCAATTCTCTTCTGGAAATTACTACTGAATCTGCTTCCATCATCTTTTCAGGCAGCACATTCTTGGTCACAGCGACTTACTGCATTAAGAAATCCCTTTTATAACCAGTGAGTTTTTTTACCAATCATCTTAAATCAGTGTCCTCTAGTTACCAACCAAGCCTCATATTAGAGGAAACAGTTACTGCTTAATCTATCAAAATCCTTGATAATCGCCACTAAAAAGGAAACCCGTAATAAAGTGGAAACTCTTAATCCCAGTTTAATAGCTTCTGCACTTATCTAGTCTTCTGTATCTCAAAGCATTAATAAATATCCCATTGCTCGACTTAGGGACCTTCTCATTTGTTCAATCATTGTTTTCGATATCTGTATGGAACTGAGCAGGAAGAATTCCACCCATCTGTGTAGTCCAGATGCTATTAATGAGCCAGACAATCAATCAATCATAAATAAAGACAAAGGGCCAACCAGACTCGAAATGTCAGCTCTTTTCTCTCCTTACAGATGTTGCCAGATCTGCTGAAATTTTCCAGCATTTTCTCTTTTGTAATCATAAATAGTGCCCTGGAGTACTTTAGTCTGCTTTGTAGATTCTTGTAGCACTGAAGATGGCCATTCAGTCATCACATCAGTGCCAGCTCTTTGGCAAATTTATCAAGTTAAGCCCACTCTCCAGATTTTTTCTGCAGCCCTGTAAACTTTTCCAAAAACTTGCTCCGCTCAAAGTACCAAGATTACTGAGTCTGCCACTTGCTGGGTCACAGTGAAGTCAACTCACCCCTAAACCTTCCCACCCCACTCATTCCAAAATGAATATAACAACATAAGACTTAGGAGCAGGAGTCGGCTATCTGGCCCCTCGAGCTGCCCCGCCATTCAATAAGATCATGGCTTATCTTTTTATGCACTCAGCCACACTTACCCGCCCAATCACCATAACCCTTAATTCCTTTACATTTCAAAAATTTATCTATCTTTGCCTTAGAAACATTCAATGAGGTAGCCTCAACTGCTTCACTGGGCAGGGAATTTCACAGATTCACAACCCTTTGTGTGAAGAAGTTCCTCCTCAACTCAATCCTAAATCTGCTTCCCTTATTTTGAAGCTATGCCCCCTAAACTAGTTTCACCCGCCAGTAGAAACAACTTCCCTGCTTCTATATTATCTACTCCCTTCGTAAGTTTATATGTTTCTATAAGATCGCCCCTTATTCTTCTGAATTCCAATGATAGTAGCCCCAGTCTACTCAGTCTCTCCTCATAAGCCAACCCTCTTAACTCCAGAATTAACCTAGTGAATCTCCTCTGCCCCCCCTCCAGTGCCAGTATATCCTTTCTCAAGTAAGGAAACCAAAACTGTACACAGTAACTCCAGGTGTGGCCTCACCAGCACCTTATACAGTGCAACATAATCTGTGTTTTCAAACTCCATCCCTCCACTACAAAGAACAAAACAGCATGGGAAACAGGCTCTTTGGCCTAACGAGCCCGCGCTGCAAAAAATCAAAATTCCATTTGCCTTCTTAATTACTTGCTGCACCTGCAAACCAACTCCTTGAGATTCCTGCACAAAGACACCCAGGTCCCTCTGCACAGCAACATGCTGCAATTTTTTACCATTTAAATAATAGTCCATTTTGCTGTTATTCCTACCAAAATGGATGAGCTCACATTTACCAACATTGTACTCTATTTGAATACAGTCACTAGTTGGTCATAGTAGAATGATTTTACAAGCAGTGGAAAAAAAATCTAGAGGGTTATCTTTTCAGCAGCTATTTGTCCATTTCAGATCACTTTCCTAACTCTCGGATCAACTGACATATTAGCATTCGTATACACACTACCACTAGAGTTCATTTGTGCCTTTCATGATCGCAGGATGTCCCAAAACACTTCACAACCAATGAAGCACTTTTGAAGTGCAGTCTTATTTGTTATAATGTAGGAAGTACAATGTAGGGGACTGCATGGTGGTTAGCACTGCGGCTTCACAGAGCCAGGGACCCGGTTTCGATTCCTGACTTAGGTCACTGTCTGTGTGAAGATTGCATGGGATTCGTCCAAGTGCTCCAGTTTCCTCCCACAGTCTGAAAGTGTGGTGGTTAGGTGTATTGGCCACGCTAAATTCTCCGTCAATAACAGGCGTCGGGAGCGTGGCAACTAGAGGATTTTCACAGTAAATGCATTGCAATATTAACATAACCTACTTGTGACACTAATAAATAAACTTTAAGCTTAAAGTGCAACAGCCAATTCATGCACAGTGAGATCCCACAAACAACAATGTGATTATGACGAGATTTTTTTTTAAATGCTGTTGGTTGAGGCATGAATAATGGTCTGGACATGGACAGAATTCCCCTACTCTACTCTGAATGGTGTTAACAGATATTCAATATCGACCTGAAAGGGTAAATGGGATCATAGTGTAATGTCTTAAGGATGATGCCTCTAATTTCCTCAGCATTGCAGTGAAGAAACAGCCTCTTGGTTAAAGTAGCAACCACACTTTAGGAAGGGTCAGGAAAAAACAATGATGAAATTAAAAAAATTTAAAAAAAAATTCAGTTGCTTCAAAGCTACAACTGGAGAGTACACATTTCATAAAGATTGGTGAAAGAACAGAAGAGAATTGAAGAAGACATTTTTTTTTAAACTTAGTAAATTATCATGATCTGGAATTCAATGCCTTAAAGGGGATGGGAGTGTGTGTGGAAGCAGATTGAATAACACTTTTTAAAATGGGAACTGGATATATAAATAACAAGGAAAAATTGTAGAGCCATAATGAAGGATCAGGGAGTAGGACGATTTCTGTGGTTCTTCAAAGCACAGACACAATAGGTAAAACGGTTTCTGGTGTTGTGCATTTCTGTGAATCTATTAGGATTAATGAAAACCTGCAACAACTTGCACTTAGAGAGCACCTTTAGCATTGCCAAATGTCCCAAGATGCTGCATATCATTGGTGCAGATCCACATAGAGTATTTGCCAACTTACTTTATGTTGTTGTAAACACAGGTCATTATTTGTCAGAGGCTGGCACTTTCTCACAGCAACTGGAAATGTTTCACAGGATCCTTAAAAGAGGGAAGGTGCTTAAAATCTTGTTGTTGAGTTGTTGCCTGGAATGGAAAATCTGTTTTAAAAGGAGGCTGATGTTGTTCACTATAAGGCAAGGGTGCTGCAGCTGGGATTCATTTCAGACAGTCTGGCTTTCAAGTGGGTTGTCTGGAAAGTCCAATTGTAAACTTCTTACCGAGAATCGAGTTCTTCAGTAAGAGTTTCCCTCCACCCTTTCTCCACTTATCTTCAGACTCTATTACGTGGAGAGATAATCTATTAGACACATAAGTTTTATGGAGCAATGCGAGTTGTTCCCCTTAAAGCAACAAAATTTAAAGAAATATTTAAAAGAGGTGTTCAAAATTATGAGTGGTTTTGAATAAGAATAAATGCAATGAAACTGTTTCCACTGACAGAAGCGTCAGTAACTGGAGAGTACACATTTCATAAAGATTGGTGAAAGAACAGAAGAGAATTGAAGAAGACTTTTTTTTAAACTTAGTAAATTATCATGACCTGGAATTCAATGCCTTAAAGAGGATAGGAGTGTGTGTGGAAGCAGATTGAATAACACTTTTTAAAATGGGAACTGGATATATAAATAACAAGGAAAAATTGTAGAGCCCTAATGAAGGATCAGGGAGTAGGACGATTTCTGTAGTTCTTCAAAGCACAGACACAACAGGCAAAACGGTCTCTTGTGTTGTGCATTTCTGTGAATCTATTAGGATTAATGAAAACCTGCAACAACTTGCACTTAGAGAACACCTTTAGCATTGCCAAATGTCCCAAGATGCTGCACACAAATGTTATCAAACAAAATTTGGCAAACTACAAGAGGAAATGTCAAGGCAGGTAATCAAACAATTGGTCAAAGGAGCACCTTAAAGGAAGAGAAAGAAAAGAACAGCTTGCAAATTAGCTGCCACATTTCCTACAACGGGGTGACTGCATTTCAAAAGTATTTACATACAGTAGGCCATTTGGCCTCTCAGGTCTGCTCCACCATTCAATAAGATCATGGCTGATCTGTTTGTATTTCAATTTCAACTTTTCCATCTACCTGACATAATCTTTTGATTCCCTGACCTAAAAAAAATCTAACTATCTCTGCCTTAAAAATATTCAACGATCACTCTTCCGAAGTTGTACATCCCTCAGCGAGAAAAAAAATTGTCTTATAAGGGTGATCCCTAATTTTAATACACTGCCTCTTAGTTTTGGACTCATTCACAAGAAATATCCTTTCCACATTCAGATTGTCGAGACCAATGAAAATTTTGTATATTTTAATCAAATTACCCACTCACTCCATAGAAACAAGCCTAGCCTGTCTAACCTTTCCTCATGAGATAACCTGTTCATTCCAAGTATCAATCTAGTAAACCTCCTCTTAACCACCTCCAACGCACTTACATTTATCCTTAAATAAGGAGACCAAAACAAGATGCCTGTTTCCATGCTATAAACCTCTATGACTATGTGATTTTAATAGGACCTGCATAATTGAAGAACGATGTGGAGATGCCAGCGTTGGACTGGGGTAAACGCAGTAAGAAGTCTTACAGCAGCAGGTTAAAGTCCAACAGGTTTATGTGATAGCACAAGCCATTAGCTTTCAGAGCACTGCCCCTTCATCAGGTCAGTGGGAGTTCTGTTCACAAACAGGGCATATAAAAACACTTTATTTGTGAACAGAGCTCCCACTGACCTGATGAAGGGGCAGTGTTCTGAAAACTAGTGGCTTGTGCTACCAAATAAACCTGTTGGACTTTAACCTGGTGTTGAGACACTTCTAACTGAAGCATATCATGGTTAACCAATCTATAAGTCTTTGAAGGACTAACGTGTTGGGAATGAAGAGAAATCTTTCATAAGAACATATAAACTTGTAAAAGTACTCTACTTGTATTTCCAGAAGGCAAAAAAAAAAGCTGCCACACTAAAGGTTGTTGTGGAAAATAAAAGTTCATGGTGTAGAGGATAATCTATTAACATAGATAGAAGTGGGCTCGCAGAAAACAGAAAGTATGCATAAATGGGGTCTGTGCTGGAGTCTCAACTTTTACAATTTACATCACTAACTTAGAGAGGGGAGTGAAGGCAATGATAGCTAAATCTGCAGATGACACGGTAGGAAAGTAGGTTACCAAGAAATAAGAACTTAGCAGACTGATAAAGATAGGTTGAGTGAGTGCTCAGCTATAATGTCCTTAATGATCAATTTCTATGACCGACGTCAAGTTTATTGGTTTCTTGTTTTCTGCCTCGCTCCCTTCTTGGGTTATAGTTACTACTTTCCAAATTCTAACCAGTTTTAAAATGTTAAAACCAACACATCCAGCAGTTTGCTCAGCACTCCTTCAATGTGATCATAATTTCACCAAGTTTCTCTCTCCCTTCCATCTCCTTATTTATGGATATTACTGGAATGTTTTATGTAGCCTCTATAGTGAAGACAGAAGAAAAATATTTGATCATTTCATCCATCACTTCCTTATTATCTACTATTAATTCAACATTCTCACTCTCTGGAGAACCATCATGCACTTTACTTACTTTTTTAAGATTATAGTTTAGAAACTCTAGCTCTCCATTTTTTACAATTCTAGCTAACTTAGAACATAGAACATTACAGCACTGAACAGGCCCTTCGGCCTTCGATGTTGCGCCGACCAATATAAAAAGCAATGCCCCTCCAAACTAAACCATTCCCTTCTCTTCTATATACTTATCAACTAACCTCTTAAACGCCACCAAACTTGGCGCATCTACAACTGCTGCAGGCAGGGCATTCCACTCCCGAACCACCCTTTGGGTAAAGAACCTACCTCTGATATCCGTCCTATAACTATCACCCTTAATTTAAAGCTGTGTCCCCTCGTGCTAGCTTTCTCCATCCTAGGAAAAAGGCTATCACTGTCCACCCTATCTAAACCTCTAATCATCTTATATGTTTCAATAAGGTCTCCTCTTAGCCGCCTTCTTTCTAACGAAAACAACCTCAAATCCCTCAGCCTCTCTTCATAAGACCTGCCCTCCATACCAGGCAACATCCTGGTATGGCAGGCAACTTCCTCTGCTTCCATACCAGGCAACTTCCTCTCATACTGTAACTTCTTTCTCCTGATTAACCTCTGTCATTCTCTGCCATTCTTTATACTCTGACCAATTATCCAACTTGCCATTTAGCTTTGTGCAGTTATATGCTTTTTCCCTTAAGTTTGGTGTTTTCACTAACTATATGGTGAGTCCTCTCTTTAGATCTTTTCTTTCTAACAGGAATGTACTTATTCGGAGTGTTCAGAAATATCTGCTTAAATGTTTTCCATTATTGCTCTATTGATCTACTCCCTGGCCTAATATCCCAGTTCACTTCAGCTAAGTTGACTTTCAAGCCCACATAGTTGCCCTTATAAATTTAAAAAACTAGTCTTAGATCCACTCCTTTCCCTTTCAAACTGGATATAAAATTCAATCATATTGTTATCACTACTATCTAGGATTGTCATTAATTAACCATCAAGACAAACAGCACGGAAACAAGCCCTTCAGCCCAACATGTCCATGCCAACCAGATTTCCTAAACTGAACTAGTTCCATTTGCCTGCATTTGGCCCATATTTCCCTAAACCTTTCCCATCCTGCCACATTGTATAATACCAAGTCTAATATAACCTGCTTTCTGGTTAATTTTTGAGAGCATCACATTTTGGAACCACTTCATCGGATGTTAGCCACATTGGGACTTCCTATATTGGTCAATGGCAATACATAAATGCACTTTTTTTTGGTCACACTCGTCTGGTCGCTAGTTACAGATTAGTAATTTGCAGGTAGTCACCTGGAAAAACCAGATGCTGCGAGAAAAGTTGGGAGGAATAGTTTATTGCTTTGAATCTGACAACTGTTCACATGGGCTAAAATTCCTGGGCTAGTTCCAGTGTGGACTGGGTAAATTGTCCATGTAAATGTTACTGAATTTGTAAAATTCCTCATTAGTGTTTCAGCCAGCTGTGGGATGCTAAAGCCAAAGAACTTTTATATAAAAAAGAAACGTTCCTTTGTTTTTCACATGTGGCTGAAAGGCTTTTAATCAGAGTCACTGGTTTACAGAAACAGGATAAATTCAAATTTGTATTTTTATTACACAGGATGCCAGGATTTTTTAAATTGCGATTCTGGGGCAAGCTTTTCATTATTCCATGAACATTTAAAACCAATGGTCTTGCTTCTGATGAAATGTCTTCACCCAAATCATTAACCTGTTTTTTGTTTTCAGATCTGATGTGCATTTTCTGCATTATTTATTTATTTCTGATTCCTTTACAAGTGATTTCCTTGTTACCAATTAACGAATCTTAAATTTTTATTGCCATTAATTTTGCCTCCGTTACAAATTTCTCTTAAAATGTTAAATGCTTGGGGTTTCCTCTCCCCATGTTTTATAAAATAAATGATTTCAGATTGTGACTGAATGTTGTAGATTAAGGCTGAGTATTCCATGGCCGCATCTTTACAGTTTCCCACCTTCATATTTCATTCTAAAAATGAACTGCCTTGTCTCAGGCTTTTCTTTTGTATAATAGCACATAAACACTATTGCCACCCCCTCCGCCACCACATGACCATCGATTGCCCATCCCCCTTCCAAATCTTTGGGCAAAAAGCCAGATATCCTAATCTCCATGGCAACTGTGTCAAGTACAGAGTACACAGCGAAAGGAATTCACCTACTGCTAAACATCACTGCCAGTTTGACAACTAAAGCAGCTTCCTGTCGACTGTGCACTGTAGGAAGAAAGTATCGGTGGCATTCTACGCACATGTTCTGTAAACAGGGATTAAACGCAGAGGTAAGCCCTAATTCTACCTTCTTGATAGCTTGCATGAGGAAACTGGGCTCCACGGATAAGAAGACACATGTATACTGTGTGTGTGGAGTCACCAAGTCGTTGCTTTGGCAGTCACTCTCCTGTTGATAGCATTTTTATTCCTGAGTCAGAATGTGGGTTCAAACCCCAATCAAAGACTTGAGCACAAAATCTCACTGTTTGCACAGTACTGAGGGAATGCTGCATTGTTGGAAGGCCTAGTCTTCAGGTTAGTCGCACACCCGAAACCCATTCACATGGATGTTAAACATCCTTTGCACAATTCAAAAAAAGTACAGCCATTTCCATCAACCATTCTCAGCAAAATACAAAAAACATGGTCCTTCACATAACTGCCATATGGGAGACCTTGTTGTGCACAAAATGGTTGCCTATTGTCCACACAACAGGTGATTGTACTTTAAAATAATTACATGTACCTGAAGTGCTTCAGGACAGTCCAGACAGCAACTGTCACAGGTCTCGGGGTAGCATGGATAGCAGTTGCCAACCCTCCAGGCTTGCCCTGGAGTCAATTAAGTGCTGAACGGTAAGTTAAATAATCCAGGAGAAAACCTATTAGGCATTAAAATACAGATTGTGTATATTAACATTTTCTGACCATTGCGTTCATTAGTTACAAAAATATTGGGAATGGGACAAAAAAAAAGGTAGTTTTACTGACAGCGGAGGATATCATTATTTCACAGAGTGTAGGCATTGTTGGCCAGGTCAGAATTTTTATTGCCCATCCCTAATTGCCCTCAAGGAGATGGTGGTGAGTTGCCTTCTTCAATCACTGGAGTCCATGTGATGTAGATAGATCCACAATGCTGTTCAGGAAGATGTTCCAGGATTTTGACCTAGCAACATTAAGGAACAACAAAATATTTCCAGGTCAGGATGGTGAGTGACTTGTAGAAGAACTTGCAGGTGGTTCCCATCAATCTACTGCTCTTGTCCGCAAGTTGAGGCACACCACCTGACAGGTTCACCGATAGTAATCTGAACTTTGATACCCATGGAAGACTCCTGCAAGCCTGCCAACTGCTGCAAACCAAGCCCACATCGCCTGATATGTTCACCCGTGCATTCCTGAATGTTGCTGCCCGTGAAAGAGAACTGCAACAATGGCAGAGGCTGGGGTTTGGAAGATGCTGTTGAAAGAGCCCAAGTGAGTTGCTACACAGCATGTTGTAGATAGAACATAGAACATAGAACATAACAGCACAGTACAGGCCCTTCGGCCTTCGATGTTGTGCCGACCAATATAAAAAGCAATGCCCCTCCTAACTAAACCATTCCCTTCTCTTCCATATACTTATCAACTAACCTCTTAAACGCCACCAAACTTGGCGCATCTACAACTGCTGCAGGCAGGGCATTCCACTCCCGAACCACCCTTTGGGTAAAGAACCTACCTCTGATATCCGTCTATAACTATCACCCCTTAATTTAAAGCTGTGTCCCCTCGTGCTAGCTTTCTCCATCCTAGGAAAAGGCTATCACTGTCCACCCTATCTAAACCTCTAATCATCTTATATGTTTCGATAAGGTCCCCTCTTAGCCACCTCCTTTCTAACGAAAACAACCTCAAATCCCTCAGCCTCTCTTCATAAGACCTGCCCTCCATACCTGGCAACTGCTGTCACTGTGTGGCAGTGGTAGAGGGAGAGGATGTTGGAGGTGGTGAATGGGGTGTAAACCTTTGTCCTGGATGATGTTGTGCTTCTTGAGTGTTGTTGGAGCTGCACTTGTCCAGGCAAGTGAAGAGAATTCCATCACTCTCCTGACTTGTGCTTTGTTGATGGTGGACAGGCTGTGGAGAGTTAGGATGGGTTACTTGCTGTAGAATTTCCAGCCTCTGACATGCTCCTGCAGCCAAGTATTTATATGGCTGATTCCCAGCCCTACATATAAATTAAAAGCAGGTGTGGGCTACTTGCCTCTGATCTTCGGGTAAGTGTTCTTCAAGTTGGCCTTCACGACACATGACAAAGCAGAGTCGCTGAGTAGAGACTAAGTACTGCAGACATAAGGACAGCCTCAACTGGGATCTTGGGTTCATGTCACACTTTCTGTAACCTCCACAACTTGCCTGGGCTTGCAAAATCTCACTAACTATCCTGGCTGGAGAGAATACACATTTCTTTAACCTGTGCTTAACCCTCTCTCCATTCACACTGTCTGTACCTTTAAGACTTGATTACCTGTAAAGACTCGCATTCCAACCATTATTTTGTAAATTGAGTTTGTGTCTTTATATGCTCTGTTTGTGAAGTGAAATCCTGCTCACCTGATGAAGGAGCAGAGCTCTGAAAGCTAGTGGCTTGAGCTACCAAATAAACTATTGGACTTTAATCTAATGTTGAGGCTTCTTACCTTTGGAAGAGGCAGAGATGGATCATCCACTCAGCATTTCTGGATGAAAGTTGTTGTGAATGCTTCAACCTTATCTTTTGCACTGATGTGCTGGGCTCCCTATCATTGAGATGAGGAATTTGTGGAGGCTATTCCTCCTGTTAGTTGTTTAAATATCTACCACCATTCAAAATTGGATATGGCAGGACTGCAAAGCTTAGATCTGATCTGTTGGTTATGAGTTTGCTTTGCTCTCTCTCTCTCTCACTGCTTATGTTGTTTGGAAGGCAAGTAATCAATGTGTAGCTTCACGTGGTTTGCACTTGATTTTTAGGCATGCCCAGTGCTGCTCCTAGTAAGCTTGATTAAACCAGGTTTGATTTCCAGACTCACTGTAATGATAGAGGTTACAGATTGTATAGAATTCAGCTATTCCTGCTAATGGCCCAAAATGCTTTATGGATGTCAGTACTGAACTGTATAATCTATCCCATTTAACAATGGTGGTGTCACATAACACGTCAGAGGGTATCCTCAATTGGAAAATGGGACTTTGTCGCCACAAGGTTTACAAAATCTTGCAAAAATTTCAATCAAGCTTTTCAAAGATTTGTCCATATATGGTAGATCTCATAATAACAACTGCTGGTCACTTAGTGTGCATCAATTATGAGCAAATACACATAACCCTCAAAACTGACTTACATGTTATCACTGTCACAGTATTTTAGGCCACTCCCAAAGTTGTAAAGGAAGCAACAGTGGTATTTTTCTTATTTGATCACAGGATTGACACTATCCCACTTTCTCTTCAATCCCACATCTGCCATCTAAAATAATTATGTACTAATTTCTTCATCTGGACTATATCAGGATGTTTCATATAGTTGTTCAGGAGTTCTTCCATACAGGTTAGGAGAAATGATCACTCTGATTCCCCACAATGGGCACCCACCTTGGACGGTCAACTCAAGCTTTCTTGACACTAATGGTTTCCAATCAGGATATGAACAATGCAGCCCAGCTATCGTTCCTTTCAATACTACATCCATCACGTTTCCCCTCACGGAATCATTTCTGGTATGTCCCTGAACTTGAGAAGCTGTCATAAGCAAATGATCTACCAGTGAAAAATAAAGAATATTAGCAAAACTAATAGGTGGCATTTGTAGGTAAAGGTAAGCATGATAATCAACAGCACAGCACTCTGATTGATGATACTTCGTATCGTAGGAGTGTGCAGATAAGATCAGTAACCATATTTGCAATCTGTAGCAACTAACAAAGGTATGCCCTTATACGTCTCAAAAACAGTAGTTACGTTTCAATATTGAGTCAATAATGTGAAATTAGGACCATCTAAATAATGAGACCTTTGTATGGCAAAAATTCTCAATGCTTCTTTTTCTAGCTGAGCAGAGTTAGATTCAACACAAGGCAGAGTATGCAAAGAGAAAGCTATTGGCCGTTCCTCTCACAAAGGCACAATATGTGAAACTTTGCCCCAACTCCGTAAGGTGAAGAGTCACAAGCAAGCAATTATGGTACCTTCGGATTAAAATAAACCAATACTTCAGATACTCGCACAGCATCTTTGACATCCTTGTATGCTTTCTCACATTCTGCTGTCCAGTCCCATGACTATTTCACACATAGTAAATTATGCAATGGTTTCAGAATGTGGCTAAGTTAGGAATAAACTTGTCACAATTATTTAACAATCCTAGAAAAGACTTCAAATGTGCACATTTATCAGGCACGGCACTTCTAAAATAGTGTTCATCTTTTTTGATGTTTTGATGACCCAAATACTGGACTAATATCTGGAAAAAGTAAATTTTTCTTTCTTGAAGCACTATGTGCTTGAAGACATTCTAATGTTGCTTCTAAATAATTCAAGTTTGTTTCACTAGACCCTGTAATGTGAATATTATCCAGGTAACATTGCTCACAAGAGAAATCACTTAAAATCTGATCCATTAATCCTTGGATTAGGGCTGCTGTGCATGTTATTCCAAAAGGCAATTTTTATAAAGAGACCTTTGTAAGTAATTATGGTAAGCAATGGTTCAGACTCAGTGACTGCGTTAATCCGTAAAAGCTTGTGAAAGGTCAATCTTGCTGAATTTCTGCCCACCTGATAAGCCAGCAAGCAAATCTTCAATTAAAGTAAGTAAATATCGATCAGCACATAATCCTGGATTTATGGTTGTTTCAAAATCACCACAAATACAAACTGACTTATCTGATTTCATAAGAGGTACAATGGGGGTAGCCCAGTCACTCATTGTAACTGGCTCTAACAATGAGTGTTAACAAATTGTACAATTCTTCTTTGACTTGGGACAAATTGTATATGGCAATGCTCTTACTTTGAGATTTTTTGGTTGACTATTAGACTTCATCTTCAGTTTATTAAGCCAAGCATCTCTTCGAATTCAGTCTTGTATTTATCCAGAAAATACTGTAGATCTATTTTGACATTGACCCGTCTGTTGATGGCACACCAGTTAAGCTTTATCTTCTCCAAATACGATCGCCAAAATGAACTGGAGCCTTACTATGGACCACATGGAAATGCAAGGTCACTGTTTCTTCATTCATCTTTACACTGACTATGATGTTGTCTTTTAACAGCAGTACTGTTCTATGATAGGGTACCCTATCTGGACCAATCTGGACCCTAGAGCACTCAGATCCTGCACAAACCAGCTGGTGGGGGTATTCACCCTCTCTTCAACCTCTCTTTACAACAATCTGAGGATCCTATCTGCTTCAAGATGACCATCATTCTTTGACAAAGAAAAGTTAAAAGGCGTGCCTTCATGACAATTGTCCGGTGGCTCTGACATCCTTATGATGAAGTACTTCAAAAAATTAGTCATGGCACAAATCAATTCCGGCCTCCCAGATTGCCTTGATCCACTACTGCCATAACACATCCACAGCAGACATCATCTCCTGGCCCTGCACTCAATGTTGGAACACCTGGATAACAAACACATCTATGTCAGACTCTTATTTAATCAAATTCAGCTCAGCCTTCAACACCATTATTCCTATGAAACCCATCTTCAACTCCATGGCTTGGGGCTTGGTTCCTCTCTCTGTGACTGGCTCCTGAACTTTCTAATCCATAATCAGTAAGGACAGGCAACAACACCACCTTCACAATCATCCTCAACGCTGGTGCCCCACAACGCTGTGTCCTCAGCTTCTTACTAAACTCTTTATACACTGATGACCATGTGGCCAAATTCCCCTCCAATTCAATTTTCAAGTTTGCTGATAACACAACCATAGTGGATCAGATTTCAAACAATGATGAGAGAATACAGAAAAGAGGTAGAGAATTTGATGAACTTGATGAACTGTGCGGCAATAATAATCTCTCCCTTAATGTCAACAAAATAAAGGAGATAGTCATCAACTGCAGGAAGCATAGTGGAGAACATGCCCCCGTCTACATCTATGGGGACAAAATAGAAATGCTCAAGAACTTCAAATTTTTAGGTGTCCAGATCATCAAGTTACCACCCCGCCCCACAACCCTAACATGCTGATGCTATAGTTATGAAAGCTCATCAATACCTCTACTTTCTTAGAAGACTAAGGAAATGTAGCATGTCCACTACAACTCTCACCAACTTTACAGATGTACCATAGAAAGCCTTCTTTCTGATTGTATCATAGCTTGGTATGACTCCTGCTCTAAGACTAAGGAAACTACAAAGGATCATGAACGAAGCCCAGTCCATCACTCAAACCAGCCTCCCAACCATAGACTGAGTCTACACTTCGCATTGTCTCAGAAAAACAGCCAACATAATTAAGGGCGCCACATACTCCAGACATCTCTCTTCCATTGGAAAACAGATACAAAAGTCTGAGGTCATGTATCAACTGACTCAAGAACAACTTCTTCCCTGCTGCTGTCAGACTTTTGAATGGACTTAACTCGCATTAAGTTGATCTTTGTCTACATCCTAGCTATGACCACAATATTGCATTCCGCACTCTCTTTCCTTCGTCTTCAATGGTATGCTTTATTTGTACAGCGCACAAGAAACAATACTTTTCATTGTATATTAATACAAGTGACAATAATAAATCAAATCAAATCAGATTGTCTTTAAAAATCATATCAGCTCGTTTTAAAAGAATATGTTGGTATTTAGTCACAGGAATTAAAGATACAGCTGCACCAAAATCAACCTCCATCCTAATATATTGTCCAGTTTACTTCAAAATAACTCAGAATCTATGTGAATCATTCTGTATCATAGAAGAATCATAGAAACCCAAAAGTATAGGAGCCATTTGGCCCAAGAGTTTGCACTGACCAAATCCCACCCAAGCCCTATCCCCATATCCCTACATATTTACTCGCTAATCCCTCTAACCTACACATCTCAGGACACTAAGGAACAATTTTAGCATGGCTAATCAAACTAACTCGCACATCTTTGGACTGTAGGAGGAAACCAGAGCACCTGGAGGAAACCCACACAGAAGTGAGGAGAATGTGCAAACTCCACACAGACAGTGATCCAAACCAGGAATCAAAGCCAGTTGTGGAGTTGTGAAAAAGCAATGCTAACCACTGTACTACCGTGCCATCCAATTCAAATCAGTATAGAATTTGTATGGCTAATATGTTCAGTTAGAACTCTTCATCATATTTATCGAGACTTTTTTCTTTACAGTTGTAATTCTTCCATGTTGTAAATTCCCTTTGTAGAATGAAACTTGTTCTTCTTCTTGAAGGTACCCAAATTCTTCTGCTGAATATTCTTCTCAGGGGAAGCTGGTCTAGTTCGATAAGCTTTTGCGACGTGACTCATTTTGACATAATTCTTGCATTGACTTTCCTTTTTCACTCACTAAATGGCATAAATGATATGGTGCATCCAAGACATGTTTGTTGCTGTTTTGCCTTCTTATAGGCAGTTACCAATTTGTGGATCTTCCTTTCCATGCCAGTAGGTTAGGCTCGATGAACCAAAGCACCTCTTCAACATTGTATGATTCTATGAAATTGTGAAGCTTCTTTCGCAGCCAGTTGCGTTAACAGTGCAATTTCTTCTGCTGTCTTTAAAGTCAAAGCATGTTCAGTAAGCAATCATCTTCTGAATACCTCATTTTGGAGATCACCAACTAGAAGGTCTTGAAAAGAATCATCTAATGATGCGCAAAACTCAATGTTGTGCCAGCCTTTTTAAAGTTGCCACAAACTAAGCAATGCTTTCGCCCTCCACTTGATTCTTTCAATAGAACCTGAACCATTCCTCGATGATCAGGACCTTTGGAGAGTAATGCTCTTCCAGAATCTTTGTTAAGTCATCGTAAGTTTTGGTTCCTGATTTTGCTGAATGAACCAAGTTCCAGAACAAATTGAAAGTTTTCTTTCCTATTTTATTGAGAAAAACTGGTACAAGCAACTTATCTGCAATTTTATTTGTTATACAAAGTACTGTAAACACTCTGCTTAGGAACTCCATCATTAATTTTCTTAATTGAAAGGGCCCATGGATCGTAACTGGCCCAACATTTCTCTCGCAGGCATAAGCAACTCAAGACTGTTCTATTTATTTTCTATCTTCCCAAAACTCCCCTTTTTACATGGAAACCGTTAACTTGATATATTTTTCTAAATGGCCCCCAATTTTCAGTAGATCATTCCTTCTTTTCAAATATGCCAGACACTGCCGGGAATCTCACCTTGATCAGAAAAAACAATCTCTTTTAAAAATTACAGAGAGAACTTCTTTCTTACTTCTTTTTCTTGCTCTGGTTGTTCTTCAATCTCTAATCCTGTTACTTATTCTCCTCAATCTTCTAATATTCAAAGTGTGAGGATCCACAATTCTTTTTTCCTTCTGTTTAGGATCTTTTCTCAATGTTCTTAATGACTCATCACTAATTTTCTTTCCGTGTAATATTCTAACTATGTTAGGATTGTGAATTTTAAATTTAAAAAAGCTGTGGTTTACGCATCTAGATTCAAACTCACAGCAGCAGGTTTATGTTTTAGCCGTACAGAGTACAAAATGAAAGTAAAATTGCAGCCTCTGCAAACATTTTAATGACATCACAGTTAAAGCATGTGATCAGCTCCTAAATCAATGCGCAACCCTTTTAAATATATAAAAGACTTTGCAGGGTCAAAAGGGCTTGGTTTGCTATTGTAGTTCTGGTTCCTAAGTCAATGCCCAGTTCTCCATCCAGTTTCATTCTTTTTAGAGTTTTTAGTGGTTTGATATAACTGAGTGGTTTGCTAGGCTATTTTACTGAGCAGTTAAGAGTAAATCACATTGCTGTGGGTCACACATAGACCAGACCAGATAATGATACTACTGAACCAGACAGATTTTACAACAGTTGACAAAGACTTCATGGTTATTATTATCATAATTAGCTTTTTATTCCAGATTTATTAACTTAATTTAAATTCCACAAGCTATCTTGGTGGGATTCAATCCCATGCCTCCACAGCATATGCCTGGGCCTTTGGATTACTAGTCTGGTGACATCACCATTACACCACTGCTGCTCCAGTTGGAACATGGGTGGCCACTTAATGAAGTCGGAGTTGGTATTCCAAAACATAGCTGTGTGTCTGCCTATTCTTCACTTCGTACACAATCACAAATATTAGACCGAGCCAATCAAAGAAAATCCAACTTCAATTCCTGGTTTGTACTGAGTTAATAAAGCTTAACTAGGCTGCCATTGCAGGCTGCCTAACAATCTTAATGCTTTTAGAATAGGCTACGGGTATGGGGGGGCGGGGGCGGGGGCGGGGGCGGGGGTAGTATCACACAGGACTTTGGCTCCTATTCAGCAACAGTTGTTGGAAAGTGCATGTATGGACATTTGCTAAAGAAGCAATAGACAATGAACCAACTTGATCAAACTTGAACACTCCATACTCAAAAGCACAGACCATAAGTGGGACAGATTTCTCAAGCTACAAGTTCCAGTTTTGTTTATATTTCATAAAAGAACTTGCAAAGAAAGTTAGGTTTGCTGTGCTATTGTATCTTTCATGATCTCAGGATGTTCCAAAGTGTTTTACAGCCAATCAAGTACATTTAAAGTGCAATGTAAAAAATGTGCGAGCCAATCTTGCAAAGCAAGCGCCAATAAATGGAAATGCAATAATCTGTATTAGTGATGTTGGTGGAGAGAAAGATATTGGCAAATCATCAGGCAGAACTTGCATATTCTTCTTTGAAATATTGTTCTAGAACCATTTCCATCCACCCAAGAAGGTAGAAGTAACCTTGGTTTAATAATCAAATCAAAGTCAATTTCACCAAGACAGTGTAAGACTCCCTCAAACTGCACTGGAGTGCCAGCCTAGACTTTGTGTTCAAATCTCTGAGAGCCCTGGTAAAACTAAAGTCAATGGAAATAAGGAGGAAACTTCTCCATCGGCTAGAGTCATACTTAGCACAAAGACAGAATGTTGGAATTGTTAGAGGCCTATCAGCTCAGTCCTAAAACATTGCTGCTGAAATTCCTTAGGACTGTGTCCTAGAATTTATCATCTTCAGCTGCTTCATCAATGATCTTCCCTCCAACATAAGGTCAGAGTTAGGGTGTTCACTGATAAATGCAGAATATTTGTTCCAATCACAACTCTTGAGATAATAAAGTGCACATGTAACAAATCCTGAATAACATTCGGGCTTGGGTTGATAATTGGTAAGTAATGACTAGCATCATGCAAGTGACAGACAATTATCAACCTCTAAGAAAAGAAAGCCTACCACCTCTCCTGATATTCAATGGAATTCTATCATCAAACATCATCATCAACATCCTGGGGCGGGGGGGGGGGGGGGGGGGGGGGGGCGGCGGTGGCACCATTTAACAGAAATTTAACGGGACTAGCCACTGTAGTTAGAACAGCAAGTCAAAGATTGAGCATTGTGTATCATGCAACTAAGTGGGCTCCTCAAAACCAGCACCAACTACAAGTCAGGAATCTGATGGAATACTCTCCATTTGCCAGGAAAAATGCATCTCCGACAATGTTTAAGAAGCTCAACATAATTCAAAACAAAGCAGCCTGCTTGATTGGCATCCACCCACTAACAGATCCTCCCAAACCCACAACCTCTACCAGCGAGAAGAATAAGGGCAGCTGAAACATGGGAAAACCTATCCATGTCCTTTTTGTAGCTTCCTTATGTTCTCTTCACAATTTATTTTCCTATCTTTGTGTCATCTGCAGTTCAAGAAGTCAGATCATTAGCATCTTCTAAAGAGTAATTAGGAACATTAAATACCTGGCCTTGCGTGAAATTGCCACATTCAGTGAATGAATAAAATAAAACCAGGCCCAATAAGGATCTACTTAAACACTCGTGCATCAACTCTGCACCCAGATTAATAATGTGAAAAAAGACAAACAGAATTGTTAAACTGTTGTTCAAAGTTTCAAACAGAATTTTTTAAAACCGCACAACTATTTTCCACACTGTTTGCAACCGGCAATGGTTTAAAACAAAGAAAAAATTTAGAGGAGCTTGCTTCAGTCAATCTTGGGTTCAAGTCATACTATCTGTAACCGTCATGACTTGCCTGGGCTTGCAAAATCTCACTAACTGTCCTGACTGGAGACCATCTCTTTAACCCATGCTTGGCCCTCTTTCCACTCACACTATCTATACTTTAAGATTTAATTACCTATAAAGACGCGCATTCCAACCATTATCTTGTACATTGAGTTTGTGTTTGTACATGCCCTGTTTGTGAACACAACTCCTTACTCACCTGAAGAAGGAGCAAGACTTCAAAAGCTCGTACTGCCAAATAAACCTGTTGGACTTTAACCTGGTGGTGAGACTTCCTGCTCAGTTAGCACTGCCAGAGACTGCCACTAGATGGTGCCCCAAATAGCAGATGTAAAGGTTGGAAACTTCATTCGTATTGATTTAATTTCAGAATCTTGAAATTATTTTTATAAACATCAGTGAGATCAAGACAGGTATGAGAGATCATCCTCCTGGTACTGAATCCACTAATAGTGGAATTAGAGAGGATGGTTATATTCTAAAATGTAGAAGTGGTGCTGTAACAGAAGGCAGGAAGGGGTGTTGAGGAGGGGAGGGGAAAGGAGGTGAAGAAGGGAATGGAAAGATTGGTAGTCCACTCAGAAAGGAAGCAGTAATCTGGGTCAGCATCCAGTTGTAAAAAAGCAATATTATTCAGTATCGAAGAGCTCTCAATAGCTATGACTATCTATGTGACTGTCACTGCACAGTGCCTCCCATATTCCCAATGCCAGTGAACCAGACAACAGAGGGAGAACCCCAAGAAGCAATGTTTCGTATTATTCACATTAATACCCACTTCCCTGAAGATCTGGGACTGAGTTACTGTCAAGCAAATGCCCTATAGCAGTTCTAGGCTCAAAGAATTCAGTCTCTAAATAAAATATTAAGCTTGCATTCACTTCAAATTAACCTAATATGACCAAGATATATCTATTTAAAGTAACTCATTGGTCAGTACAACAACATCACTCTTCCATCAGGTTTTCATTTTAAAAATCTCAGTGCTTCAGGATGTTCCATTATGATGTTAAATCACAACAGCAGGACAAAGACAGCTCAGGTTCAAACAATTAGGACAGCAAGCAAAAGATTTTCTTCACACAAGGAGTCAATAACATGTGGGATAAACTTCCAGATAGAGAGAGGAGAAATAAATCCTGGATTTATTTAAGAAGTGATTAATTGTTGCAAACAGCGGAAATATACGATGTCTGAGGGATTATTAAGATGGGCCAAATGGTCTTCCTCATAGTAATCACCTTGTGCTCTTTTGATGAAAGTGACAATTTTTATTGTTGAAGTTTTTTTGGGGCCAGCACTATTCTTTAAAGTTTTGATGCTCTGATCTTTCCCAATGATTCAACTGATTTGGTATGCAGCTGTCTGAGATCTCAGGCCCAATCCCGGATCTGTGCGAAGTTGGCAGATCGCAGCCTTATAGACAGCAGTCTCTCTCTGTCTGTAGGATTACAGTCATTACTAGTATTCACAAATTCCTGACATGCTTGTTTAGGTGACAGAGCCAAAAAACAGAATTGGAGTCCGCAATGACCTCTTATGATTCACTCAGCTACCCACACTCACTGTTAGCTTATAGGAATAATAATCAAATAATTGAAATACTGGCAATCTGTGTTTATTTGTAGAGCATCAAACTCTGCCATTGGGAATAAAAGCAAGATAGAAAAGCATTAACAAAGGTTCCTCAGCAGTGCAGCGAAATCGAATATTATTACACTCCTAATACTGCACTTACTTTTCCAGAAATTGCTGCAAACCCTGCCGTCTTCTCTCTATACCTTCGCTGTCGTTAACTTGGAAAAACGGTTTCTTGCCTGGAAGCTCTGGGAGAGAGCTGCAAAAATAAAAGCAACAGAAAATTTTGTATGTTTTGGCAAAGGAGAATGCAGCAATCATGTTAATGTATATGTTAATGTAAAAATGTCCTCTCCAAATAGTTAGGCAATAAATGACTGGATGGGATAAGAGACCGAGTCACTAAAAGTGCAATTAGAAAGGATGTTTAAATTCTAAAATAAAAAAAGGTTCAACATGAAGAGGCAGCGTCCAAAATGAGCCAGGTTTAGGATAGGGACTGGGAGGGGTAGTCGTAGTCTGTAGGAGGAGTTATAATCTTAGCTCACTGCCAAGTTTTAGCAAAGTAGCAGAATCGGCGTGGTTTTCAAAGACTGTGAATGTCTTTGAGCTCGGCGCAAAGTGCTGCTTGCTAAGCTCAAATCATGAAGGGAATTGGTTATTTTCCCTGTTTGGTTTAGTTCAGTGCATTGGATTTTTGCCTCTGAGTCAGAGTGTTGTGGGTTCAAATCTTACACCACAGAGACTTGAACAGGTGTTACAAACTGATACAATCAGTACTAAGGGAGTTAGCTGACAGAAGTGCCGTCTTTTGGATGAGACAGTAAACCAAGCCATCATCCGCCCTATCTCACAGCCCTATCAGCTGAACCACAGATAGCACTATAAGATATCGAATGAGTTGTCTTCTCATTGACTGCTCAAACTCAAATGGGATTAGTAATGATCAGCAGGTACAATCCCAAAATTATTCCCAGAATAGCATGCTGTGCCTTTGGAGAGTCGGTTTCCACACAAGCTGAGCACTGTTAATTCTTAAGCTCACAGTATCGTGGATAGGGATTGTATTCAGAGCTGCACTTACACCAATCCGGCATTCTTCTGGAGTCTGCGTCTCAGCCACACAAACTCACGATATCGGCGCCGCACACAGGACGTCTTTACAGTAAAAGCTTTACTATTTGTCTGAAAGAGAACAGCAAATAGCCTTTCAGTTAACTTTAATATTATTTGTTAGTTAAAAATAACGATCTTCACTCCCTCCCCCAACAGAATCATAAAATGACAGTCAGGGAGGAGATCACTTATTCCTTTGTGCCTGTGCAAACCCTTTTAAAGTTAACCAATTAAGCCCACTCCCTTGTTCTTGCGACACAACCCTGCAAATTATTCCCCTTCAAGCATTTATTCAATGATTTAACCCATTTAAGATGGCGAGGAGGAGGAATATTTTCTCTCAGATGGCTGTGTGCCCGTGGCATTCTCAGCCTCCACCAATGGAGGTGAAATTATTAAATCCATTCAAGACTGCAACAGACAAATCTTCTAACTAAATGGGAGTCAGGCGTTATGGAAAACAGGAAGAAAAGTGCATTTGAGGCCATGATCTTTTTGAATGGCAGAGCAGGCTTGAGGAACCACATGACTTGCCCCTGCTCTGTTTTCTCATGCCTTTCTGTTCAACTCCCTTTTGAAAGTTATTATTGAATCTACTTCCAGCATCCTTTCAGACAGCGCATTCCAACTTACAAGAACAAGGTTTTACACAGTATAAAAGTCTCCCTTTCAATTGTCTTTTGTCCTTTTGACAATTAATGTGGTACTAAGCACCCTCGCAAAGCCAGATGGTTCCAGCTTCAATCCTGGGTCTGTACTGAACCATCTGAGCTAAACTAAGGCAGGACTGGAACATAGTCGTTAACCACAACACTACTAGCCTTGGAAGAAAGGAAACCTGGCCATCCTGCCTGCTCCTGATTGTGGATCAATGATTCCTACTTGGATGTACATAAGCATGGGAATGGTGGGATCAAACTTCATGTGTTACTCCAATGGACAAAAATCTGATGAACACATGCTGACAAGCAGGACAAACTGCTGTTAAGCTGAAGTGCTGGTGCTACTTATCATTTATGAAAGCTTGCCACAGCAAGAGTGAACACATTCACAATAGGTAATGGGAGGAAGAGGTACAAAGATTAGGAAGCTCTGTGACATCAAGACAATTTCAATCCCAGTTTTACTGAATATTTGCATGCAAAGAGCAGAGCAAGGTTACTATCAAGTGGTCACAAAGAGACTCATGGAGTTGAGAAGCAGGGTATTGTCAGGAATTATCTTCAGAGGTCTAGAGGCACCTCAGGAGAAAGGCTACCCAAGGAGTCTCATCTCTGGACTGTGTTCCTTTGCTTCCCGTGACCAATTTGCAGCATGCTGGCAACATAGGACTAGCCTGCTAACACACACTGTGATTGACCAAAGGTTAGGATCGGCATGAGAGGATTGCAGGGAACATGGAAACAGTCTCACAACACTAGGTTAAAGTCCCACAGGTTTATTTGGTAGCACGAGCTTTTGGAGTGTTGCCCCTTCAACAGGTGACTCACTAAACCTAGTGAAACTAAATAAACCTATGGGACTTCAACCTGGTGTTGAGAGACTACCTACTGTGCCTACCCCAGTTTAACACTGGCAACTCCATATCATTAGAACATTGAAACATTCAACCCTTTGAGTCTGACTGCCCTTCAGTAAGATCATTGTTGAATTGTACCTCAAACTCCACTTTTCCAACTTTGCCCTTTCGTTGATACCTTCACCTCGTTGAAATATATAAATCTCAGCCTTAAACTTTCAATCAATATTCAGACTTTTCGCAAAGAGGTGGGTGGGGATAAAAAATTATAGATTTCCACCACTTGTTTGAAATAACTCTTTCCTGATTTCATTCCTAAATAGCCCAGCTTTAACTTTAAAATTGTTCTCCTTGTTCTGGATTCCCTGACCAGAGGAAAAAATTTCTTTTAAGATTGGACTGGGTCTCAGCATACTTACCTTTGAGTCAAAAGGTTTTTGGTTCAAATCTCACTCCAGCAACTTGAACATAACAAGGTAGACTGATACTCCAGCACAGTACTGAGGGATTGCTGTATTGTTGGGGTTGTCATCTTTAGGCATAGTTGGAATGTCACTGAGCTAGTAAAGACCCAAGGTAACTAACGTGCTGGGAACACAGGCTCAAATGTCACCATGGCAGCTAATAGAACTTGACTTCAGTTAATAAATATTTGGAACTGGAAGCGAATTCCAGTCATGGTGACATTGAAACCGTGATCGATTATTGTAAATAGCATCAGGTTCACTAATATCCTTTAGAAAGGAAATCTGCCACCCTTACCTGTTCTGGCCTCTAGATCCACAGTAATTTGAAATAGCCTAAGAAGCCAATCGGCTCAAGGACAAATAGGGATAGGTAACAAATGGTGGCTTTGAAAGAATAAACAAATAAATCTATTCTATCATTTTAAACACTTCAAATTACATCCAAGCAAACAACATACACCATACTTACATAAAGGAATATGTTATAATCCACATAAGAACTCCAGGAACTCTGGTCTTGAACTCTTGGATCCTGCACTCGCACAGTGATGAATTCCTACCAAACACAATGTTTTAGTCGTAACCTCATCAGAAACTGAATGGCTTTGCAAAGCTACATCCCCCTCTGATACATCACCCATTCCTGCCCCAGCCTTAGCTCAACTGCTGTGAATTCATCTTCCAAGTCTTTACTAGTTCCACACTCCCTTATTCCAATGCACCTCTGGCTGGTTTGATGCTTTTTCTAGTCTTGAACTCATCCAAAACTCTACTGCCTGTATTCTAACTCAAACCATCTCATTCTTCCATTATCCCTGTGCTCACTGACCATTGCTGGCTCAGAGTCGGGCAAAATTCTCATTGTTGTTTTCAAACAGCCCCTTGGCCTTTAACACACCATATTTCTTTAATTTCTTCCAACTCCCAGCCCCACAGCTCTGATTTCTCAGTCCTCCATCACTCCTGTCTTTTTCTGTATTCTTGATTTCCATCACCTCACTGCAGCTGACTTAGTCATTTCTTCAGCTGTTTGGGCCGAAGCTCTGTAATTCAATCACTAATCCACTAAAAACTGTATGCAATTATGGAAGGACACAGACTCAGTAAGTGCATACAGTTTTAGTTTAAGCAGGCATCATGGTCAGCACAGGCTTAGAAAGTGAAGGGATTCTTCCTGTGCTGTACTGTTGCTTGTTCTTTATCTTATACCCCGGTAATATTTAAATATGCTAATCTTGTTGCAGCTCTCTCTGGATGCACACTAGATAACATCCAGGAGGGGGTTCTTACTGGTGCTAGACAGCACTAGAGCAGTTAATACTTAGATTTTTCCCACTCTTACAATGTGCAAATATTTTATTATCCCTTTCTGGGTCAAACAAGATTGGGAATTTGAACCACAGAATATCACAAACACAAACATAGCAAATACTGTATACATTACATCAGCCTGCCAGATAAATATACTATCACCATAGGTAAGAAATGATCATTTGCATGGATGCACAAGTCTCACTATGATGGCATAGTGGCCCACTGATTAGCACTTCTGCATCACAGTGCCAGAAACATGGGTTCGATTCCTGGCTTGGCTCACTGTGTGTGGAATTTGGATGTTCTCTTCATATCTGCACAGTTTTCTGAGTGCTCCAATTTCCTCCCGCAATCTGAAGGACATGCTCATTAAGTGTATGGACCCAAACAGGTACCAGAATGTGGTTACAAGGGGAATTTCACAGCAACTTCATTGCAGTGTTAATTAAGCCTTACTTGTGACACTAATAAATCAACTTTACAGCCATGAGAATTCCAGAAGGGAAGGGGAGAGGAAATTCCTTCTTGAGAGGAAATTTTCAAATTGTTTATTATTCTTGCCATTTTTTTCTAATTTCATCCTCATTGTAATCAGCATTGTGTACATTGACTAAAAATGAGCAATAATCGTTAACCAAAGAATTTGCATTTTCAGCACTTAAAATACTGAATTATTTTTGAATCTAAATCTGAAAGTGTAATTAAAGATTGCACAACAGAGGTTTACCAATGCAAGTTGTCAGGAGTCTGCCTTACTGCTGAGGGCGAGATCACAGACATAATGGTTATAATGGGCAGAAAATGAGAGAACAGTGTCATGGTTTCCTGGTTGGCATGGCTAATAAATGACAAAGGGCAACTTCATACTTGGCCATAAAGAGACAACACTGAAACTGCATCTAACTCTTGGGCTGTGTATCATTTGGAGTGGATTCTGGAAATTGAAATGAACCAAGTCCCATTTCCCTGATGGCAGTTATATCAGTTCTATGCAAAGTGAAACAACAATTAAGATATTTGTTAAAACTAATTATATTGAAACAAAAACTTGAAAAAAATGACAATTAAAAGCAGAAATTTTGAAATGCAACTAAAATTTCGATACAAGAGAAAGTAAAGTTTTGTTTGAAGATAACAGATAGAATCAGACTGGCCTGAAGGTACTGATGAGACCAAAACTGACAGCATGGTTAGCACTGTTGCCTCACAGCCCCATGGATCCAGGTTCGATTCTCAGCTTGGGTCACTGTCTGTGTGGAGTTTGCATATTCTCCCCATGTCTACGTGGGTTTCCTCCCACATAATGAAAGCTGTGCTGGTTAGGTGCTTTGACCTGAATAGGCACCAGAATGTGTCACTAGGGGAATTTTACTGTAACCTAATTGCAGTGTTACTTGTGATTAATAATAAATAAGCTTTAACTTTACTTCCAGGACTAAAGCAACATTGCTATCAGTCTCATTTACATGAAAAATGATTACTGGAGAGAACTTAAATCACTAATTAGGAAGCATTCCAATTTCACATGCGGGTTGTGCAAACTTTTAATGTTGGACTTCTGAAGTGAGGGTTTTGACAGGGTTTGCAGTGGGTGTGGGACAGGGCGAGGGGGTGGAGATCAGAAGAAAAGATAAGAGTGGATATTGAATGCATCCCTGCAGAAACACATGGATTTCCTTTACACTGAATACGTTACCAATTTTATTGTGCGTCCTTATACTGGCTCTGGGTTATGATTTGGCCACTTTCAAGGTATGATTTTCCTTAATATGACTGGTTTCAATTTTTATTCTGGCAAAGCCACCATTTATTATTCCCTTGCTAGTTATTCTGAGAAAGTGATGGAACTTGTTTGATCATTTCAGAGTGACAGTTAGGTAGCAACTGCAGTTACAGGTTTCCTTCCTTAAAGGAAACTAGTGCACCAGTTGAGTTTTATGATCAAATTTTATTTCCAGTTTTTCTTCTTCCAGCTCTCACTATAGGAATTGAGCTCATATTCCCTCGTCTGTGGATTACTAGTCAAGTTACATTACCTAACCCTGTGCTTGAACTGCGTGGGCCTGCATGTTGCATACCAGATACAAAACCAACACTCCAAATTCAGATTTCAATAACTAAGTATACAAGTATCACAATCGGATTATGGAACCAGGTGACTTGATCAATAAGAAGCAATGTGAGTGAAAAACATGTGATTTTAAATTGTTTGGTCTGCTGATCTCACAGTCTGAGGGTGAATAATGCCAAACATGAATTTAATAAACACATTCGCCTTGTGTCGAGAATAAAAATAAGAATCTTTAAAGAAGTAAAAAGTAAAGCTAAAATACATTTTATACGTAGTTAGTAGATCAGAGCCAGTAAAGTAGTTCAAGCATTACAATTATTCTCAATGTTACTAAGCTGGCTGTAGGGGATACAAAACAGTGGGCATCCTGACTACAAAGTGTACAGCTACAGCAAAGTGTACACTGAGTGGAAACAAAAATCAGGCTCAGCTGTTACTGTATTGAATTACATAAAATTTAGAGAACAGTAAAAGGCCATTTGGCCCAACCACTCTGTGATGATATTTATGCTGCATACACACCTCTTTACATTCTACTTTATTTAATAGTTTCTGTGTAATCTTTTATTTCATTCCCACTCCTGTACTTGCCCTTAAATGCACATATGCTATCCACCTCAACTGCTCCAAGTAATAGCAAGCCCCACATTCTAGTTACACTCTAGGTTTCTCCTGAATACCTTATTGGATTTATTAGTTATCGTCCTATATTCGTGATCTCTAATTTTAGACTCCCTAACAGCTGGAAACTTTATTTAATGTTTACTTTATCATCTGCATCAACTCACCAAAAGAGCATCTTAACCAAGCCCAACCCTCCAGCCTATCCCTAAAACCCTGCACATTTACCGACACTAATCCACCTAACCTTTGGACACAAAGGAACAACTTAGCATGGCCAATCCGCGTAACCTGCACATCTTTGGACTGTGGGAGGAAATTGAAACACCCAGAGGAAGGCCACGCAGACACAGGGAGAATGTGCAAAATCCTTACAGTCACCCAAAGCTAAAATCAAACTGTGGCCGTAGTGCTGTGAGGCAGCAATGCTAATCACTGTGTCATGATGCCTCATCTTATTAATGCTCATTACCGTAAATAGGTTCCTGGCATTCACTATCTGGATTTACTGATGAGGTACCTGCCACTCAGCTAGGATAGATACTAGCATTAAAGTGGAGAAAATATCAGACATGATTCCTACCTCTTCCTCCTGGTCTTTCATCATTTTGTTTTCAGTTTAAGAATTGGAGCACCATCTGTGAGGGCACAACCCACAAATTAAACAGAGACAATTTTTACACTGATACTGTTATTCTTGACAATTTTAGAATAATGCATCATGCTTATCAAAACAATTGAAATAAGTTCAATTGAAATAAATTGCTTACTGAAACCATTGTTGTAAGTCTCCAATGCCCATCACAAATAGGACATTACAAAGAATGCAGAGGACACTAATGTGTATTATTTTGGTTGACTAGTGTCTGTGGTTGGTCAGCCCAGAGAGCAATTGAGCACCTTTAACCTCCTTGGGCTAAGGACAGAGGATGTTATGGATTCAAATGGGGTTTCTGATCCCTAAGTTTTGAGTTGTACAGGAAAAGGCATCTGCACATCGAATGTTGAGAAGCAGATTGAGAAACGTTGTGATAAAAACCCCCACTCTCCTCAATACATTTGTGGTGAACGCCCTGCTGACATTTATTTATAATGAAGAATGTTCAGATTAGATAAGGCACTGATGAGCTGCCACATCTGTAAAACCGCATCATGTTGTAACCAAAGCCAGAAGAGGAGAAAAATAGAACAAATTTGAAAGTCTTTTTCAGTTCATAGAAAAGACAGAGTCCATCCAGCTCCTTAAGCTTGATCTACCAGTTCAATTAGATTGTGGCTGATCTGCTTCGCAACTGCATTTATCCACAATTGTTCTATATCCCTTCCTTTCCAAAAATCTATCAGTCTTGAAAGTGCCAATCAAAGCACTCCCAACCTTTCAGAGAGAGTTCCAGATTTCTAATAACTTCTATGCAGTAAAAATGCTCCTGATTTTGCCACTGAATGGCTATTAAGTCATTTTAATTTCAATTTTAAGATTATGCTTACTTATTGGTAATTTCCCCCACACAAGGAAAGTTTGTTTGCATCTATCAAATCTATTTAACATTGTAGCACTTCAATCAGATCACTCCTTAACCTAATAAACTCAAGGGAATACAAGACAGGGTTAATGACCAGGCCTCCACAGCCTTCTGAGGCAATGATCCCATAGGTTCACCATGTTCTGGCTGAATAAATCTCAGTTCTAAAAGGTCGCTCCTTTTTTCTGAGGCTGTGTCCTCAGCTATGTCTCATCTATAACAGAAACTTTCCCATATCCAATCTAGCCAGTGCTTTCAGTATTCATCACCTGTCTTTAAAATTTAACCCTCTCAACCAGGTGTTCCCAAAATCTGAGTGCCGAAGTGGGGTTGAAGGATGAGCAATTAGGGTCACAGGCTCCATTGCAGCAATGGTGACTGTGGAACAGAAATTCACATTTGAAAGGTTTGGGATCAGCTTGTGGTTCTTGCATTCACTAATGTCAGTCAGGGAAGGAAACCTGTCGTCCTTACCTGATGTGACCTACATGTGACTCCACAGCCACAGCAATGTGGCTGACTCTCAACTGCACTCAGGCAGCTAGGGATGGTCACTAAAGTGTAGAAGGCTGAGAGGTGATTTTATAGAGGTCTTTACAATAATGAAGAGCATAGATCAGTTAGATAGTCAACATCTTTTTCTAAAGGTAGGGGAATCTAAAACTAGAGGGCATAGGTTTAAGGTGAGAGGGGAGAGGTACAAAAGGTTCCAGAGGGGCAATTTTTTCAGAGGGTGGTGAGTGCCTGGAACAAGCTGCCAGAGGTGGTAGTAGAGATGGGTACAATTTTGTCTTTTAAAAAGCATTTAGACTGTTACATGGGTAAGATGGGTATAGAGGGATATGAGCCAAATGTGGGCAATTGCAACTAGCTTACAGGTTTTAAAAAAAAGGGCGGCATGAACTAGTTGGGTTGAAGGATCTGTTTCCATGCTGTAAACCTTGACTATGAAGCTAAATGCAGGCCAGCAAGCAACGCCCGTGTGCCAAGAATTAATTTAAAAAAAGCTGTGACACCCTTGAATATGTTTGTTTGTTTCTTTTGGCTATGGGCATGGCCTAATCCAGGAGCTCAGAGGCCCAATTGCTGACATTGACAGAGCCCGCAAAATGGTGGTTGTCTTAACTGTCGTTTGTGCCTCTGGGGTTGCACCAAATTTGAAGCATTAAAATAGAGTTGCAGCAGAAAAATGTTTGAGATGCACTGACTGCACAAAACCTACAGATGCTTGCAGATACACATTAAAATACAGAAAAGAAACCACGAGGATGCTTTTCATTCTTTGCATTCTTCAAAACTAATGATAAACTTACTTTATGCAATACCAATCAGTAACTGCGAATTAGACGGGTAAGCAGCCTTACGTCTCACCTGCAGGTTTCTAATCAAACGTTTAGACCACTATCAGATTTGCAGTTGGTATTCCAGTCACTAGGTTGCTACCCAGAATCATAGCAGCCGAGCTCTCACCTCACTTCACCCGAGTCATGCTGACAGGCAGCAGTAAGTACAAGCCCTGCATAAAAACAGCACAAAGTTCAGCTTTGCTTACTGCTAACATGTTATCTTACAGTCTGCAATCTGGATGTAGGAGAGGAGGCCATGCACATCAGACTGATAAAGCATAGGCCTGCTACCCACATGTTGCAGTTGTTAAAGACTCATCATTCTCAAGAAATGATTCCTGGCACATTAGTTTAGGCTAGGGCATCTGTGAACATGCTATAACTGCTCTCAGTGCTACCGAGTTAAGGTAAAATGCTGGAGTGTGGATGGGCAGGGAAGAACATCACAGACTGTTGCTTCAACAAAAATTGTTTCTTTTTGTGAGGTGTGGTGACACTGTGAAAGCATAAAATGGAATACAGCCAATATGAATCTACCAGGCTCCCTGTCTAGCAATACTTCAATTTTAAAATTCACATCTTTGTTTGCAAATGCCATCATGGACTCCCTTTTCTCTATCTCTGCACCCGCCTCCAGCCCCAAACCCCACCAGGATTATTGCATTCCAGCCCCCTGTGCACCTTGATTTACTTCAACTTTCCATCGACGATCATGCCTTTGGTTATCTGGACTCCAAGTTCTGGAATTTTCACCCCGAATATCTCTCTTCATTTATAATGATCATTTAAACCTACCTTTTTCACCAAACGTTTTCATAAGATATAAGAGCATAATTGGTCCATTTGGCCCATCGGATCTGCACTGCCATTCAATCATAGCTGATAGTTTTCTCAACTCCATTCAAAGAACAAAGAACAAAACAGCACGGGAAACAGGCCCTTCGGCCCAACGAGCCCACGCCACCCCGATGTTCCCACCTCTACCCGTGATCCCTGTCTATATTTATAGATCTATGGATTAAAAACCAAATTTGAGACAACTTAGGGAGAATTTGCTTTCCCAATTAGCCTCAGAGCACATCTTTGGGATGTGGGAGGAAACCGGAGCACCCGGAGAAAACCCACGCAAGCATGGGGAGAATGTGCAAACTCCCACAGACACAGGCCCAAATCATGTATCTGCACAGCACAGCGATATTCTTCTACCTTTTCCCCATAACCTTTAATCCCCTTACCAATCAAGAACCTATCTTTCTCTGCATTAAAATATACTCAATGATGTGCCCTCCATAGCCTTCTGTGGCAATAAATTCCATAGATTCACCACTCTCTGGCTGAATAATTTCCTCTTTATCTCAGTTCTGAAAGATTGTCCTGTTTTTCTTAAGGATGTGTCATCAGGTGTGTCTTGCCTATGAATGGAAATGTCTCTCCTGTGCACTCTCTATCCAAGGCTTTTAGTATTCATCACCTGTCCCAATATCTCGTTATGTAGCTCAGAATCAAATTCTAATTGATAATTTTCCTGTGAAGCATCCTGGGATGTTTTACTACATTGCTTGTGGCCTGTTTTATATCTCTTCTGATTTTTAATTTGAAACTAAAAATCCAGGATAATGTGAACAAGAATTGATTCAGCATCACCCATTTTACACAAAGTCAAGACCTATCCCTAGGTGAGAACAAAATAGAACAAAGAACAAAGAACAACACTGCACGGGAAACAGGCCCTTTGGCCCAACAAGCCCACGCCGCCGTCCTAACGTCTTAATGACACTTAGAGACCAATATAGGGACAATTTGTTACCCAATCAGCCCAAGAGCACATTTTTGGGATGTGGGAGGAAACCGGAGCACCCGGAGAAAACGCGCAAACCCCCGCAGACACAGGCCCAAATCCATGTGTCTGCACAGCAACAGCGATAGTCTCTGAGCTGTCATGTTGCCCATCAGATAGTCCAGTTTAAGCATACACTAACGACATGAAGCACTAGGCCACTGCTGAAGTAACATCCAAGAGCAGCCCTCGCACGATCTGCCGAATGCATGCGCCTTGTTGGTCAACAAAGTGGACCGAATTGCCTGTGGAAACAAATAAAGTATTTAAACAGTCCTCCTATATCCCTCTATCTGCAGACCGCTCATGTGGCTGTCCAAGAGACCCTTAAACAACCCTAGCATGCCTGCTCCCACCACCCCACTCGGTAGCGCATTCCACACCCCCACTACCCTTTGTGTGAAAAAATGCCCTCTAATATTCGTCTTATACATAGCCCCCCTCACCCTAAGGCCGTGACCCCTCGTTCTATCCGATTCTAATGGTGGAAAAAGCTTACCACCATTTACTCTATCTATACCCCTCATAATCTTATATACCTTTAATAGATCCCCTCTCAGCCGACGTCTTTCAAGGGAAAACAACCCCAGTGCGTTCAATCTTTCCTCGTAACACAGCCCTTCCATACCAGGCAGCATCCTGGTAAATCTCCTCTGCACTCTCTCCAGGGCCTCCACTTCCTTCTGGTAGTACGGCGACCAGAACTGGACGCAGTACTTCAAGTGAGGCCTAACCAACGTTCTATAACTTGTAACATCAGACTCCTACTCTTGTATTCTATACCCCTTCCTATGAAGGCTAACATACCATACGCTTTCTTTATCACTTTCTCCACCTGTACTGACACCTTCAGGGACTTGTGAACCTGCACCCCCAGGTCTCTCTGCGTCTCTATACTCCGGATAGTTTTACCTTTTATCCTGTAACTCCCCTCTACATTATTCTGGCCAAAATGCATCACCTCGCATTTATCCGGATTAAATTCCATTTGCCAACTATCTGCCCAATCTACCAGCCTATCTATGTCCTGTTGTATTGCCTGGCACTGCTCCTCAGTTCCTGCCAATCCAAGCATCTTAGTGTCATCAGCAAATTTGCTGATCACACCACCAAGTCATTTATATAAACCACAAATAGAAGAGGTCCTAGTACTGAGCCCTGTGGCACACCACTAGTGACAGACCTCCAGTTGGAAAAAGAGCCTTCCACTACTACCCGCTGTCTCCTCCTCCCAAGCCAGTTCTCAACCCATCTACATACCTGGCCCTGTATCCCATGCGCCTTCACCTTTTTTATCAGCCTACCATGGGGAACCTTGTCAAACGCCTTACTGAAATCCAAGTAGACGACATCAACGGCTTGTCCTTCATCAACCGTTTTTGTCACCTCTTCAAAAAATTCCACTAGATTCGTAAGGCACGACCTCCCCTTAACGAAGCCATGCTGCGTATCCCTGATCAGATCGCAGCGCTCCAGATGCTCATACATCCTGTCCCTGAGGATCCTCTCCATTAGCTTACCTATAACTGAAGTCAAGCTCACCGGCCTATAGTTCCCTGGATTATCCCTCTGACCCTTTTTAAACAATGGAATTTTAAACAACAAAAATCTGACTCAGTTGGGGAGTCTTCCATGACCTGTCAATATTCATTGTCCAGATTTATAAAACATAGAACACTATAGCACAAACAGACCCTTCATCCCACAAGTTGTGCTGATCATATCTATACTTACCAGGCCATAGAACTATCTGTAACTCCCAATCCCATTAAATCCCATGTACTCATCCAGAAGTCTCTTAAAAGACCCAGAGAGTTCGCCTCTACCACCACTGACGGCAACTGATTGCATTCACTCACCACCCTCTGAGTGAAAAACTCACCTCTAACATCTCCTCTGTACTTGCCTCCCAGCACCTTAAACCTGTGTCCTCTCGTAGTGACCGTTTCAGCCCTGGGAAATAGCCTCTGAGAATCCACCCTATCTATTCCTCTCAACATCTTATAAACCTCTATCAGGTCGCCTCTCAACCTTCGTCTCTCCAGGGAGAAGAGACCTAGCTCTCTCAGCCTAAGGCATGCCCCCCAATCCAGGCAACATCCTTGTAAATCTCCTCTGCACCCTCTCAATAGCTTCCATATCCTTCCTGTAGTGAGGCGACCAGAACTGCGCACAGTACTCCAAGAGGGGTCTGACAAGGGTCTTATAAAGTTGCAGCATTACCTCCCGACTCCTAAACTCAATTCCTCTATTAATGAAGGCCAGTACATCGTATGCTTTCTTGACCACATCCTCCACTTGCGGGGCAGATTTAAGAGACCTATGGACCCGGACCCCAAGATCCTTCTGCTCCTCAACACTGCCAAGACTCCTACCCTTGATATTATACTGCTTCATCCCATTGGTCCTGCCAAAATGGACCATCACACATTTATCTGCGTTGAAGTCCATCTGCCACTTCTCCGCCCAGTCTTGCATCCTATCTATGTCTCGCTGCAACTTCAGACATCCTTCCAGACTATCCACAACACCACCAACCTTCGTATCTTTATGTAGAAAGATCACTTGATCAAGGTGCCAGAGGATAGATGGTCCCAAGAAAATTAAAGCCAGCGACATCAGGGGAATCTGGGAAAACATGACAAATCAGTAAAAAAGGCAAACACAAGTCCACGCCTGTAAATCTTCTGAAGGAGCTGCTGGGAGTAACTAATGCAGGTGGAGTACTGGGCAGTGGCTAACTTTGATACAATTAGGCAGAGAACCAAACAGAACTGCCTCGATTCACTGGACAATATCAATAAGAGAATCTAGATATAATACAAAAGTCAAGTGGTGAGCACTAAACAGTAATGCAAAGACACACATAAACAACTCAATGACATGGCCTCCATAGCCTTTTGTGGCAATAAATTCCATAGATTCACCATGCTGTGGCTGAATAAATTCCTCCTTATCTCAGTTCTAAAAGATCATCCTACTTTTCAGAGGATGTGCACACTCCATCCAGGGCTTTTAATATGCATCACCTGTCCCAATATCTCCTTATGTGACTCAGTCAAATTCTGTTTGATAACGTTCCCATTAAGCACCTTGGGACGTTTTACTACATTAAAGACACTATATAAATGCAAGTTGTTTATTTTGCTTGTGGCCTATTTTATATCTGTTCTGATTTTTAATTTTAAATTAAAAATCTATGTTTAAATAATACTTTTCAAGACATGACAAAGCACTTTTATAGCCAATTCATTATTTTCAAGGTATGGTCGATTACTGCTGCAATTCAGAAAACATAATTGCCAATTTGCACATAGCAAAGTCTCACAAATAGCATGTGATAGTGACCAGATATCCTTTTTATCCAATGAAGTTGATTGATAAATATATACCAGGGAGAACACTCCTGCTCTTCTTCAGAACAGTGACTTAGTATCTTTTATTCCATCTGAGAGGGCAGATGGGGCCTCAATTTGTTTTCTCATCCGTAAGATGGCAACTCAGACAGTGTGGCACTTCCTCAGTATTGCACTGAAGGTTCCAAATCAGATTTTGTGCTGATTCCATGACCATTTGACCCAGAGGTGGGAGCACTAACCAACTGAGCCACAGCTAATAGCAACAATAGAAAAATCAGACACACAGCTACAAAGTTCTTCAGTAAGGGTGGGAGAACAGTTTAAAAATATCCAGACTGAAGGGAGAGGGGAAACCAATATTCTGCTGCTATTTAATCTTTCACTTTTTGTATAAGACTGTAATTGCAAATGCAATAATTATTTATTAAACTGGAAAACCCCGGCAGCAGTGCCACAATCTGCAGTGCAGGACATCAGCAAGGTAAAATCAAATGGCAGGGAACATATCAGAAATCGATGGAACCATAAAATTATAGAAGGTTACAGCACAGAAGGCCATTCGATGCTTCATATTTGTGCTGGCTCTTTGCAAGTTCCACTCTGATGCCTTTTCTCTTAGTTCTACAAATAATTATCCAATTCTCTTTTGAAGCCCCAGTTGAGTCTGTCTCCACCATATTCAGGCAGTGCATTTCAGATGCTAACTATTCCCTGTTTAAAAAGTTATTCCTGTGAATGGGGTGATATGAGAATGGGAATAGTCAAATTTCCTCAGGCTCTGCACTGCTTGATTTTTAATCATCCTTTATAGTTGCTTTAAGTCCTCCGTTATGTCCTTGGAACATTTTGGGGAAAGATTGATGACAGAATGTCAAGGAATGTCAGGAAAATCCCTGACAAAAAGGAACAATTGGAGGCACATGGGATGGAGCTGGGCCCTCAATGTGATAACCTAGCTGGGGAGCAAGATCTATGCACCTGGTGTTGCAGGAGATGACTGCAAACATTATCAGGGTTATAGATAGCAAACTCAACGTTTTGACACAGGACATTAATGCTGTCTTGGATTGAACTGCAGAGCAACAAGATCGGTGAAATGGAAGACAGATTCCTGATGTCAAAAGTGTCTCTTCTTTGGTCAAGGCTCGGTTGCAATCAGACAGACATGTAAAGTACATCAGGTTTTTTTTGAAAGCTGGCTGCTTTTTAACCCTGACACAAAGGCAGAGTAAAACAAACCTGAAGGGGGCACACTGTATTCTATCCTTGAAGCTTAAGAATAATAAGTAGTCTCATAACACCAGGTTAAAGCCCAACATGTTTATTTGGCACTAGCTTTTAGAGCTTTTCCCCTTCATCAGATGAATGAGGGGTTTGATTCACAAACAAGGCAGATATAAACACAGACTTGCTTACAAGATAATGGTCGGAACACAAGTCTTAATAGATAATCAAGTTTTTACAGGTGCAGACAACATGAGTGGAGAGAGGGTTAAGCACAGGTTAAGCAGGTGTGAATTGTCTCCAACCAGGACAGCAGGTGAGATTTTGCAAGCCCAGCCAAGTTGTGGGGATTACAGATAATGACATGAATCAAGATCCCTGTTGAGGCTGTTCTCATGTGTGCAAAACTTGGCTATCAGTTTCTGCTCAGTGATTCTGCGCTGTCGTGAGTCGTGAAGGCCACCTTGGAGAATGCTTACCCGAAGACTGCTGAAGTGTTCCCCAACAGGAAATGTTCCTCTTCAGATGAGGAGGATCACAACAGACACCTACAGACGCTGACAGATCCCTTGTAAGAACAGGATATGGCACTCAACTCATCGATTGACAGTTCTCAAGCGCCATAGTGAAAACCGCACAGATCTCCTCAGAACACAATGGATAGAGCTCCCTTCATCATCCAATACTTCCCCAGACTGGAAAAGTTACGACATCTTCTCTGGAGCCTTGATGATGAACATCTCACTAAGGCCATCCACACAGCTCCACTACTTGCCTTCAAAACAACCACGCAACCTCAGACCATTGTACACGGCAACTACCCAGTCTTCAGGAGAGCAGTGACCATGACAGCACACAACCCTACTACAGCAATCTCTGCAAGACGTGCCAGATTAATATGTGAGAACACCATCCACCAAGTAAATGTTACACACTCTTGTAACTTAGCCAACATCGTCTACCTGATACGCTGGAGGAAAGGATGTCCCGAGGCACGATACATTGGTGAGACCGTGCAGATGCTATGATAACAGGTGAATGGACATTGCTCGACAATCACCAGGTAAGACTGTTCTCTTCCTGTTGGGGAACACTTCAGCGGTCACGGGCATTCAGCCTTTGATTTTCAGGTAAGCGTTCTCCAAAGTGGCCCTCATAGCACACGGCAACGCAGAATCACTGAGCAGAAACCGACTGTCAAGTTCTGCACACAAGGATGGCCTCAACCAGGATGTTAGATTCATGTTACATTATCTGTAGCCCCCACAACTTGCCTGGGCTTGCAAAATCTTACTAACTGTCCTGACTGGAGACAACACACACCTCTTTAACCTGTGCTTAACCTTCTCTCCACTCACATTGTTTGCATCTGTAAAGACTTGATTACCTGTTAAGATTCGCATTCCAATCATTATCCTGTAATTGAGTTTGTGTCTCCATACATCCTGTTTGTGAATCGAACACTTCACTCACCTGATGAGCAGGCAACACTCCAAAACCTCATGCTACCAAATAAATCTTTTGGACTTTAACACAGTCTTGTGAGACTACTTAATGTGCCTACTCAATCCAACGCCGGGAACTCCACATCTTAAGGCTCAGGAACAACCAACATCCACAGTCTATTATCACATTTCCATAGTTTCAGGCACTGTCAGAGAGTTTGGGAGGCGGCCAGGTGTGGACTTAGCACAATGATAGAGTGAAAGTCTTGTGTTTCCAGGACTTTTTGGCAACAGTATATTAAAAAAAAAGACTTTGATGTACACAGAAAGCTTTTGAAGGATTTTGGAATGCAGTGTGACCTGCACTATTCTGCTATCCTGACTATCATCTTCAAGGGGTCAGTTAGACAGTTCGTCAATCGGGCTTACGCTTTGGCTTTTTTTAAAATCTGTGAAAGGCAATGATTTTGAATCATGAATAACTCCTTGTTAATTAATTCCTCATTTTGATCTTATACTGTACTTTGCCATATTGATGGGGAGAATCCTGTGACTGAACCATGGGGCAAATTTCACCGATTATCCTGCTTAGAATCATATTCTACAGCTTGTTGTTAATCCTTAAACATGTACACCAGAACTACATATCTTAACTGATTCTATTATGCGGGTTAACACAATGATTGCAGAAATCCTATGAACTCCTGCGATTCTGAGGTGAATTTCGCCCACAACCAAGTCATATTTTACAGTTCTTTGGCAATCCTTATTATTCATTGAATGAATGCCCTATAATTCCACCTCTTAATCGATCCTGCATCATGAGTTATCATGTTTTTTTGGGCACATCTATGAGTGAGCATGGTAAAGAATTTCCACGTTATCTGATGTAGCCAGGAGCATTTATTTATCCTTAGTAGAGCTGTGTGACTTTTATCTGTTTTCTCACCTTATAATCTTGGTACATATAATGGTGGACTTTGTCACCAGATATCCATAGGTTTAAAATGGGTAATGCCATTGCAAAGAGGTGGGCAAGTAGTTTAATATAGAGATCGTGAGCAGGCCCGATAAGGTCTCACAGCAGGTGAGGAAAACATGCCTAGAGTTTAAGGGCTCATGTATTTTTGTATTGTAGTTGTTTTGGAGTTATGAAATCCTTGTTTACTCCTGTTATGGTAGACAAAGAAACTATGGCCAGATTTCTCCGACCATTCACACCCTGCTGCCGTTGCCAGCGAGGATGGAAAATTTGGTGTTCAGCCAAATCTCCGTTCACTGCAGCAGAATTGGAGAATCCATTCCGATACCTATATATCCTGGAAAAAGATACATATCATTGGCATGTCCACTATGGCTGGAGATTGGGGAAGTTTCCTTTGATGCACACTAAGACGCGGTGCAAAAATCCATAGCAGTTTATCTGCCCATTTCACTTGTGCTAATATCAAGTATTTTTTTTATTGGTTTCACTGCTGAGCTGTATACTGATATGCCCCCGCCCATCCTTCAATATATCCTTTTGTTACTAGTGTGTTGAGAGCTTCTGCATACAATGAATAAGTAAGAATTTAGCAACACCAATTATTAATCCAACCGATTTATTTGATAGTAAAATAGCGAGCTTTTAACACTCCCGTGTCTTCATCAGGCAAGTGCAGTGTTCTGGTCTGCAATAGCACACATCAGCACAGACAGTCAGAGATTGCTGATTAGAATGCGAATCCTTACATCTAACCTGCTATTCAAGTGTTAAAGTGGCTAACAATGTGTGTGAAGGGGATCCTGAGCATTGTTAGAGAATTGTGTATTTTCTCCAGACAGCACAGTAAGTGAGGTTTTTTGCTAACCCAGGCAAGTTACGGGGGTTACAGATAGTGTGTCATGAAGCCAAGATCCCTGTTAAGACCGTCCTCATGTGTGCGGAGCTTGGCTATCAGTCTCTGCTCAGCGACTCTGCGCTGTCGTGTATCACGAAAGCCCCCTTGAAGAACATTTACCCGCAGGTCGGAGGCCGAATGCCCATGACTGCTGAAGTGTTCGCCCACAGGAAGGGAACTGTTTTGCCTGGTGATTGTTGAGCGATGCTCATTCATCCGCTGTCGTAGTGTTTGCATGGTCTCCCCAATATACCATGCTTCGGGACATCCTTTCTTGCAACGTATTAGGTAGACAACGTTGCTACCTAATACGTTGCAAGAAAGGATGTCCCAAAGCATGGTATATTGGGGAGACCATGCAAACACTACGACAGCGGATGAATGAGCATCGCTCAACAATCACCAGGCAAAACAGTTCCCTTCCTGTGGGTGAACACTTCAGCAGTCATGGGCATTCGGCCTCCGACCTGCGGGTAAATGTTCTTCAAGGGGGCTTTCGTGATACACGACAGCGCAGAGTCGCTGAACAGAGACTGATAGCCAAGCTCCGCACACATGAGGACGGTCTTAACAGGGATCTTGGCTTCATGACACACTATCTGTAACCCCCGTAACTTGCCTGGGTTAGCAAAAAACCTCACTTACTGTGCTGTCTGGAGAAAATACACAACTCTCTAACAATGCTCAGGATTCCCTTCACACACATTGTTAGCCACTTTAACACTTGAATAGCAGGTTAGATGTAAGGATTCGCATTCTAATCAGCAATCTCTGACTGTCTGTGCTGATGTGTGCTATTGCAGACCAGAACACTGCACTTGCCTGATGAAGACACGGGAGTGTTGAAAGCTCGCTATTTTACTATCAAATAAATCGGTTGGATTAATAATTGGTGTTGCTAAATTCTTACTGAGTTCTTACCACTCCAATCCAACGCCGGCATCTTTACATCATACAATGAATAAGCCAAATCTTCCTAATCTTCAAATTGTTTGTTTGAAAATGATCCTACTGTATCATACCAAAATTTTGAGAAATAGTAAGAGGCATTTTCTGTACAAAATTAAAAAATCTTCAATAAAAAATATAATTTAGAAAAGTTATTATTCATATCATCATTGCTTCTTTTGCCCATTATTGCAAATCAGTGTCCTCTGATTTTCAATCCTTCCAGAGATAGTAACAGTTTATCTCTATCTAATCTGCCCAATCCCCTCAATTTTGAACACCTCTTTTGAATCTCTTTGAATAAGAGAAGTGGGCATACAGCCCTTCAAACCTGTTCCAACATTCAATTCTATCATGCTAATCTGATCTTGGACTTAACTACACATTACTGCCTGTTTCCCATCAATCATGACATTATAATTAGTGACACCAAACTTCAGAACTTTCTAAGATAGGAGTTTGTTAGAGGAAGTGTAGTCTAAGGGAGAATCATCGGCTAAGAGTAGGTAGAATTCCATATTTGTAATTATATAGACAATTATAGCAAATCAGCTCTTTAAACAGTGAATGTAACATTATTTTTAGAAAATAAAAAGAAACTGACATTACATTGATAGCATTAGGAGACTGGTCTAGATAATTGACGCAGCAAGATTACCAAAGCAGCCTGGATTAATACTATGGTTAATTCCACAACCACTACCCACAGTGAGCATGCTCTTTTCAAGGGGTTGCAGATAAGGAACAGAACATGATTCTAACGTTAATTCACCAAGCAGCTAAGCCATGTCAGAGATAACCTAATAATGTTATTACATCAATTCTCGGACCTATGCTTCCAACAGTGACAATACACTTACAAGAGCACTGAGTCATGAGCATGACTTCATCGCAGTAATATTGACATCCCAACCTGCACTTTCTGTGAGCATGGCGCTCCGCTGCAAACCTAGAGGATGGGCTCTTTTATAATTCTACTCCTTCAGTTGATGGGCTCAGTAACTTCTCCCAATTAGGTCTCTGGGTATTGACATTTGCTATATAAAGACATTTTTTTAAAAATGACACTATTAGCTTACATTTTCAACATTTTTTTGGTGAAGCTGCAAAAACAAGTCATCATGAGCATCACATCTATATGCTTGAGCCTATTTTGTAAACCATCAGCATCACCTGATAGTTTCAGGTGCAGAAATACTGACGTAACTGAAAAGTCAACTCTTTTCTCGCGGGATTCAAGTCACACGGAGATTATTTCCACAAACTCTGAACTGTAAATTACATACAGTCACATATTAAAGGGACAAACTCCAACTAATAATGAGTTGTTGCTACCCAGTGGCCCAGCAAGTGTGTCCAGTGAGAATAGTGCAGGAAAATCCTAGGTTTGATGCTAAGTGAATCCTGAGCTCACTGATCCCAGGTGTAGTATTTGTGGAAGTTGGGGCTCACCTGTGATGCACCCCACATCAGCACAGTCAAAAGACTACTGTCTTGATCTCACAGGAGTATTAGTGATCACAGTCCAATGACCAGTAAAAAATGAAACTTTTTGCGAAAGATTCTTTTAAAATCACTGAGACGTTGAAGTTCAAATAAATCTTTCAACTCAGAGACTTCAATTCAAATCAATTTTTCTCTGTTAAATGACTTATAAGTCGATGGTCGATCTCAACCCAGTGACCAACCAGCATTGATCCACACTGCAAAATTGGCATTTAATTTGATACTAATAAGAACATAAGAATTAGGAGAAGAGTCAGCTATTTAGTGGTAGTGAGATCCTTGGTTGCTCAAAGTGATATCTATTTTTGGTTGACAAATGAGTTTACAACAGATCTTAAAATCACAGAAGCTTTACAGTGCAGAGAGAGGCCATTTGATCTATCAAATTTGCATTGGTTCTCTCAAAGAGCATTCTACCTAGTCCCACATCTCTACCTTATCCTCAGAACCTTGCACATTCTTTATTTTTAGATAGCAATCCAATTCCCCTTTGCATACCTCAATCTGACCTGCTTCCACTACCCTCTCAGGAAATTTGTTCCAGACACTAACCACCCTCTGGATGAAAAATATTTTACTTGTATCACTTCTACTCCTTTTGCCAATTATTATGAATCAGTGCCCTCCAATTATTGATGTACTCCTGAGTGCAAACAGATTTTCATTATTTACCCTGTCCACACCTCTCAGGATTTTGAGTCCTCTATCAAGTCTTCTCTTGGTCTTCTTTTCTCCAGGAAATAGTTCCAATCTCTTCAATCTATCCTTTTAGCTACAGCACTTTATCCCTGAAAACACTCTTGTGAGTCTCCTCTGTACACTCTTTCCAATGCCTTCATATCCTTTCTCAAGTATAGCATCCAGAACTGGGCACAGCATTCCAGATGCAGTGTAACTAGTGTCTTATACAAGTTCAATAATGATCTCCTTACTCTTTTAGTCAATGCCTCTATTAATAAAACCTCAAATATTCATAGAATCCTACAGTGCAGAAGGAGACCATTCGAGCCATTGAGTCTATATCCACCACAATCCCACCCCCGTCCTATCCCCATATTCCAGTGCATTAACCCTAGCTTTGCTCTAATAACTGCTCTCTTAAGATGTACTGCCATCTTCAATTACTTATGCACATATACATCAGGGTTCCTCTGTTCCTGCACTTCATTTAAGTTTTCTCCCTTTATTGTGTACTGTTTCTCCTTATTCTTTCTGCCAAAATGAATCATCTCAGACATCTCTGCACTAAACTTCATCAGCCATTTCTCTGCTCAATCCACCAATATGTCTTTCTGAAGTTCAAGACTACCCTCGTCACGTTTGACAGTGCCTCCAGTCTTCGTATCATTGGCAAATTCTGAAATCATGTCCTGTACATCACAGCCTAGGTAATTGATATACATCAGGAACAGCAAGGTTCTCAACACTGACCCCTGGGGAACGCCACAATAAATCCTCTTCCAATCTGAAAAATATCCATTAGCACTGCTCTCTGTTTCCTGTCACTTAGCCAATTTCATATTCAAATTCCTACTTTTCTTTTTATTCCATACAGTGGAATTGTGTTCACAAAACTGTTGCGTTGTGCTGTATCACATGCCTTTTGAGAATCCATATACACCACATTACCCCCATAATTCAGTACTTGTTTTTACCCTTTAAATCATTACCAAAGCTACTTTTATAACACCTTTAACATGGTTAAAACATCCTAAGATGCTCTGCGGATACATTAAGCCAACAACATTTATTGTAAGCCATATAAAGAGATATTAGTTCAGATGGCTAAAAAAAGCTCAGGTTTTAAGGAGGGTCATGAAGGAAGAAGAGAGGGAATTCCAGAACCTGGGGCTCAGTCAGCTAAAAAGTTGCCAATGGTTAAGGTATTCAAATCAGTCATACTCAATGTGCCAGAGCAGCAGAGAAATATCTTGAAGTTTATGATTACAGAGATAGCGAGGAATAAGGCCATGGATGAATCTGAAAACAAGGTTGGGAATTTTAACGGGAATTTGAACTAAGGGTTATCCAGGCTCGATGTGTTGGCTCCCCTCTCTCCACAGATGTTTTCTGTTCCAAGTTCCAGCATCCACAATACGTTGTCTTTATCTATGGGCATTTTAAAATCTAGTTGTTGCTGGATTAGAAGCCAGTGCAGGTCAGCAAGCACAGAGTGGACAAATAGCAGAGTTTTGGATGTGCTCGAGATTATTGAAATAGTCGATGGTTTAATTGATTCCTTTTGAATATGAAATTATATGATCCTGATTGATAGAACCTAACAAACTGCATTCACTCAATTGAAATAAAATTTCCCTCTAAATAATATTTTTACCAAAAAAATGCAACTGTACATTAACCAGTTAGAACTGGAGCCGAAGCGCAGTAGTTAATAATTAGCCCTGGGATTTCTCTGCAGCAGGCCCCAATTAAACGGCGAAAATTTACCTCAAGACAGTGTTCCGGAGTGCAGCAGCAACAACCTTCCCCCGCCCACCCCGGTGTCCGCCTCCTGCACAGCTCCGGCTACTCGCTTACTCCCGCAGATTAGTTCCGACTCTCCGGCAGCCATCATCTTCAAGCGGCAACATGGGTAAAGCATTTCCACTGTCTTTAAATTCTTAAAGCAGAAAATATATTTTTACACTCTTTCGCTTCCCTTCCCCCTATCGGGATTGTTTCATTCTCTGTTGAGTTTGTAGCTGGCCGTGGTGGGGTTATTTGGAAGGGCTGGCTGGCTGGGTGGGGAGGTTGTATGTGAGGGGAGGCTGGCCTCGGGCTTTATTGTGTGTCGGGGTTTTTGTGCCGATGCCTCGGCCTAGGCCGCAGCTTAGAGTTATCGCTCAAAGGCCTTCATTCTTTCTCTCGGTTGCAGTTACCATTGCCGCCCGTGGCGAAATCCTTGAATTAAAAAATCTCGCCGTGATTTTTATTTTGAGAAACGTTCATATTTTTTACACATAAAACTTGCTTTGATTGGTGCGCATGCGCCTTGCAGAAGCAGAAGGCGTTATGTTTTAATGTGCAGATTTTATTCGATTTCTGCAGCTGGTTTTTAATGCATTTTTACACCGGGTCCATTTTAGTCACTTTGCATGTTTTTATTTTCAACCGGGGTTTTTCCCTAACTCTGGGTTTTTTTCAAATGTTTCTGCCGCGCGCGGTTTGTAGTCCGTCAGCGGCGGCGCCTCAGTGCGCATGGGCGGGCGGGCTCTCGAGCGGCAAACCGCCGTTCAGTGATTGTTGTCCGAAGCGGCTTGTCTGACTTTCCCCCCGAGCCCAGGGAACGGTTCAGGGCCGCACTATGAGCGAAGCCCGGGCTGAGGGCCGCTTCGGCGATGTTGCCGGGAGCTGGGGCCGAGCGGGCGGGAACTACAACTCCCGGCCTGCCCTGCGGCGGCCGCCATGTTGGAATTTCCCGCGTCTGCGCAGTGGCTGCGCTCGGTCACCGTGGCGGGTTGTGAAGAAGCCTTTTGTTTGTGTGTATTTCTTTTAAATTTTGCCAAACAAATTTTATATCTTTGCAAGATTTGTTTCCTAAGACATAATAATCGTGGGATTTGAAGACGGTTTAAAATACAATTATTACCGTCGGTCGCTCCTTTTTATAAAAGGTACGGGTTTGCATTTTAAACGTTACCTTTTTAAAGTTGCAAACACCACCTGCAGGTTAACGGGGACTCGTTACATTAACTGGAAAATTGATATCCACTTCAACGAATCCGCCTTCTTTCCCCGCCCAATTTAAAGGTGTCAGTTGTGGCTCAGCGGGTGGCATTCCAGCCCCTTGAGTCAAACGATGGGTTCAAGCCCCTCTCCAGAGACCTGAGTATAGAATCGTGGCCAACCCTCTGGTGCAATACTGAAGGAATGCTGCACTGTCTGAGGCGTTATCTTTTCAGTAAGACATTAAACAGAAACCTTGTCTGTTTTCTCGATTAGATGTAAAGGATCCTGTGGCCACCCTTTCGAAGAGTGGCCGATATTTACCCCTCCACCAATATCACAAAAGTGAAATAATGGAGATCTTAAGTGGACAGTTGTTAATCTGAGAGAGAAAGTACTGCAGATGTTGGCAATTTAAATGTCAAAAAACGCTGGAAATACTCAAGATCTAGTTGTATACGTGGAGAGAAATGGTTAATATTACTGGTTTATGTGTTTTTTTGCAATTGGGAAAAATAGATAAGCTAGCGTTTATCACATTGTTTGTTGTGATGACTTCACCTAACAATTGGTCAGCAACATTCATTCAGTAATTTACTGTGCTGTGAATTGTGTTTTTTTAGTACATGACCTGACCCACACAGCAGCACGTGGAAAGAAGCGGCTCCTTCTTGGTTGCACTCACGTTGCCCAGATCATCGGTAGAAACTTGGCAATAGGTTCTTTTCAAATGGTGCCAATACTGTGCCTTTTACAAATACAGATCATTGCAAAACACTTCCTAGACAATTAAATAGTTTTCAAAATATAGACATCATTGTAATGTAGGAAATGCACACACATTTCCACAAATAGCAATATGAGAATGGTCAGATAATCTTTAGTGATGTTTGTTGCAGGATAAATATTACGAGATAACTCTCTTGCCTTTCTGAATTGCTGAGGGCAGATGGCACCTCAATTTAACATCACATTTAACAGTATAGCATTCCTTCGGCATAGGCTTAGAATTGGGCATGCTGCCAATGCGACATAACTGACCCTTAATCATAGCCTCTGATGACTAATCCACAACATTGTAACTCTGTTGTTGATCTGCTCAGTGAAGTGATGCTTCTAAGTTGTGGTGTTTCACATTAAGTAGAATACTCAGTGAAGGTGTTGCCAGGATACAGTGGAATGTGCCATGCTATGTCAGTACTATGAAATTGGTTGTGATGCAGCACAGGATCATATTAAAACCACTATTTTAGTTGCTGTTGGCTTTGGTTCTATCTGGAGTTCAGGCGTAATAACGAGCTAAAACTAAAATAACCTCTACAAAAGCTAAATTTGCAAAAATTATCCCTCCAAGGAGAAGGAGCTATGAAGAGTGTGAGTTTTTTTTAATGAGAAATCTTGCTGCAGAGCAGTAGGACTCTTCCTGAAATATAGCTGCTTTTATATTGGCGCTATTTGAATTTTGATTCCAGGAGATTGGTCTTGTGAGCTAATTTTCAAGGATTGGGATAACATTTGGTTCCTTTATCCAGGTAACACTCATTGTAGATCAGAATGCCAGGGTTTGGTTTAGTAGTGCAAATATAGACTCGTGATGCAGACTTCCCAGGCAAGTTATAATGGAGTCTGGAATGAAAAATTAATAAAACCACCAGCTTGTATCAAAATAAGTCTTATGCACATGCACCCCCTGGGGTGGGGGGGGTTCCAGTTGTTTCATCTTAAATCCCATTACTGTTTATAAGAACTTATTTTCCTTGTGACACAGAACTGAATTTCACAAGCAAGAGCTTTAATTGCGGACCTACCTTCTTGATGTTTTATGATCAGCCATGATCAAATTAAATGTCGGAGAACGCTCAAAGGGCCAAATGGTCTACTCCTATTTTCTATGTTTCTGTGTGTTTGTATGCCAGCAGCCCCAAGTCTATATTCCAGTTTTAACTGTTATAACTATGTTCCTGCCAGCTAATCTGAGGCTAAGTATATTGCAGATTTGTCATGGCATCACATTGCTTGAGTGAGTGTCAAGGTTGCAATCTTTCTGGGACAGTGCAACAGCTTTCCTCTTGTATCGACATGGCTGCTGCAGTTTCTCCCTGCCTTGGTCAGCATCTCCCATGTCTGCACTCACATTGCTGTTTAGCTAATTCCTATATTTTTCTAAGAATCATTCCTCTCAAGCTAAACAGGCAGCCTTATGGCACTTGGCTAATCAGACTGTTGACCACACTTACTGGAACCCTGGGGCACTCATGTGAATATTCACGTCCCACTCCAAGAAACTTTTTCTCTGGAAATGTTTTGCTGGTGGAATTGAGGGTGTAAGTTGATACTGAAACCTCTGAATTGATAATGGCTATGAGTTATCTTAGCTGAAATATTCAACATATTCCTGTGATTCTGCTGACATTGGCTTTTAGTATTCAATGTTGGTTTGTTACTGCAGTTCTCAGAGGTGTTGTACTTATTTTATGAGAAGGGCTTGATGCCATATCTAGCCACATTCAGTGAAAATTATTAAAATATATTTTTGGATTTAGGTCATATATTTTCTATATTTTGACAGTAATTGCTTGTAATCATTCTTGGATGTCCTGAGGTTGTGAAAGGTGCTACCAATGAAATAACAGTTGCTGCTATGATACCTATCATCTCTTGGCCAGGTTAGGAGCTGTAGTAGGCCATTTGGCCCTTTGAGCTTCTGACTCCCATGAAATCTGCAGCCTATGCACTGAATGTGTTTCCTCTCTGATCATGAATATTGGTCCGGAGATGCATTCATTTCATGGAACCCACTCTCAGGCCTATTAGATATAAGTTTACTGCTCAACCTTGAACTTGGTTGATTGTCTTGAGCATGTAGGAGTATGAGAATTAAATATCCTCTTTTCTCTGACATTTGAGAATGGAGCATTCAATTGTTCTTTCATTGATTCATTCTTAGAATGTGGGATAGCTGGCACAGCTGCATTTATTTCCACATTCCTACTCACCAGTAAGCAGTTTGATACAATTTCTCAGGATGTTCAAAATGCATCACAGCCAGGCAATGTTTTGTATTCACTTAACAATGCAGGAAATGGGTAGCTCATAGCAAGATCCCAAAAATAGCAAAAAGCTAATGACCAGTCAGTCTGTTTTAGTTATATTAATTGAGATAAATTTTGGCTAACACACTGGGAAGAACTCATCTAGTGTTGTTTAAAATGCTGCCATGAGATCCTTTGTGCCTACCTGAACATCTGAAAGGCAGCACCTTGCTTATTGTAGCACTCTCACTCTCTCAGTACTGTAGTGAAGCAGCATGTAGTGTTGGCTCAAGACTCCAGAGGGGGACTTGAATCACAGACTTTAAGCATTTGGACCAACGATTATTCTGCTTGTCTCTGAAGCTCACAAAGTTCAACAGTAATAGGTGGTTGGCCCAGGAAGTCTGGAACAATTTCTCTGTGGATGATTCCTGTGCTGCAAAGATTTAAATAAATAATTGAACTTTCATTCCATAGACTATTGGTCAGAAAATCACAGCAGTTGAAATGCAGATGAAAAAATGCTCAGACACCAGGATCAGTCAAGATGACAACTGAAAACTAATATGGGCGGGCAGACAGAAGACCAGGTATAATGCCTCCCCGTGCAGCGACACTTCTGGGCAGTAACAAAGTACAACATGTAGCTTGAGGCTAGTGGTGTTGACTTATTGAAAGTCAGTTGGGAAGTATTTTTATATATAGATCAGGAAAAAAAAACCTACAACATTTTAAATATAAACTTGCTGCATAATAAAGCAAATTTGAAACAGCAAAATGTGCCACGTAACTTGTAACCAGAGCAGCAATTTAAAATGCCAACCATTTACAACAGATTAAACCTCCTTCGGGGACAATCGCGAGAGAGAGTGAGCAGAAGGAAGTTGGCATTTTATAACTGAACAGAGGCAGAGATTTTGGAGTCAGTTAAAACTTGGTGGGCAGGTACAAAAAAACAGTCAAAACAGCAAATGGAATGTTGGCCTTGTTCCAACTGAATAGAAGTGATGCTTCTGCTACACAGATTCTTGGTTAGACCATATGTGGAGTTCTGCTCATTGCAGCTCAGGAAAGAGATATTGGAATAGACAAGATACTGAGGATGCTGGAATCTGAAACAAACACAGAAGATTCTGGAAAAACTCAGGTCACACAAAATCTATTAGGAATGAAAGCAGAGTTAACATTTTGAGTCTTTTGACTCTGTCAGAACTAAAGGAGGGAGAATGTGTTAGAGCTGTGAGAGATTACAAGAGTAGCAACTAGAACAAAACACAGATGTCCTTGTGTATGCATTGGGGCCCTATGTGAAAGAGATTTGTTGTAAAATTATAAGTTACTGCACTTGCACTGGGTGTAACTAGAACATTGCAGCAGTCTAAAGATGGACATATGAGCATGACAGCAAGGTGCTGAGTTAAAATTTCAGCAATAGGAAGCTTAGAACAGTACAGCACAATACAGGCCCTTCATCCTTCAATGTTGTGCAGAGCTTTGTCCAAAATCAAGATCAAGCTATTCCACTCCCTATCGTTTTGGTGTGCTCCCATGTGCTTATCCAATAACCGTTTGATAGATCCTAAAGTGTCTGACTCCATTATCACAGCAGGCAGTCCATTCCATACCTCAATCACTTTGTGAGTAAAGGACCTACCTTGGACATCCCTCCTATATCTCCCATCATGAACCTTACAGTTATGCCCCCTAATAACAGCTACATCCACCCGAGGAAATAATGTCTGCACAACCACTCTATCAATCGCCTCATCATCTTATAAACCTCTATGTGGTCACCCAGTCAGTGTTTAGAACAAAGAAAATTAAGCACAGGAACAGGCTGTTTGGCCCTCCAAGCGTGCACTGAACATGCTGCCGGACTGAACTAAAACCCTAATCCTCAGGACCATATCCTTCTATTCCCATCCTATTCCATGTATTTGTATTTTAGATAACCTTAAAAGTCACTATCATATTTGCTTCCACTACCTCTCTTGGCAATGAGTTCCAGGCACCTATACCCTCTGTGTGGGAAAAAAAAACACCTGTACATCATCTTTAAACTTTGCCCCTCTCACTTTAAACCTATGCCCCATAGTAATTGACTCTTCCAGCCTGGGAAAAAGCTTCTGACTATCCGCTCTGTTCATGCCCCTTGTAAGCTTGCAGGCTTCTATCAAATTGCCTCTCAACCTCTGTCGTTCTAGTGAGAAAGTTTCTCCAACCTCTTACAGCTAATGCCCTCAATACCAGGCAATATTCTGGTAAATCTTCTCTGTACCCTCCAAAGCCTTCACATCTTTCTGATAGTGTGGTGACCAGAACTGAATACTATATTAGTCTCTCCAATGTAGAGAAGACCACATTGGGAGCAGCAAATATAATAAACCAAATTGAAAGAGGTGCGAGTGAAGCACTACATAACCTGAAAGGAATGTTTGGGGCTTTAAATGGTGAGGAATTAAAGGGTCAGGTGTTGCATCTTCTGCCATTGAAAGGGATGGGAGTTGGACACGATGGAGAAATGGACCAAGGTGTCACAGAAGGAGCAGTTTCTGCTGATGGGAGGCAGGATGGAGGATAACGGTAACATTGTATTGGGGTTGGGAGGAAGGCCAAAGGATGATCCCTTTGAATGCAGAGGCTAGTGGGATGAAAAGTGAGGATGGGAGGAGCCCTAATCATGGTCTGGGAGGGGAAGGGATGAAGGCAAAGATGTGGGAAGTGGGTCAAATCTGAGTGCCCTGTCTACTCAGTGGGGAGGAAATCTTGGTACAGGAAAAAAGCAGACATATCAGAAGCACCATTTCCAAAGGTGACATTGTGAGAACAGATGTGACAAAGATGGTGAAATTGGGAGAATGGGAGTTTTTGCGAGGAGTTGTAGTCAAGGTAGCTGTGAGAGTCACTGCATCTGGAATGAGACATTTGCTTTGGGGTGCACCAGAATGATACAGAAAATCAGAAGATTAAATACTGAGGATCAGTTGCATGTATTTGATTTGTTTTCCCTTGAGTAAAGAAGATTAGGGGATTGATCTGATTGAGATGTTTAAAATGTTGGGGAAAATTGAGAACGAGACATAACCATGAGCTGGTAAAACTTGACACTTTCCCTCAAAAGACTGGCAGACAATTGGAGGGTTAAAAATTGATTTTGGTGGGGGGGATGTTGGCTAAGGATGTCCTATTATGTAGGTGAGTCAAGATAAACTAACTGAAAGTTGGAGGGGACTCTTCTATTCTTCAAATAGAAATATCCATTTCTATAAGGATTCGGGACCTGGATGGCTCCAGATGCTGCTTCAAGCAGATGTGAGTTTAATTATGACTTGATTCCTGTGATAAAGCCATTACTTTGCTTTGTTGGATGATCTTCAGCAGCTGGATCCTGCTTGTGCATTTGGCCTGGAGTGCAAACAGGTAATCCTAGTAACTGCTACTTTCCTACTGTCTGAGAGGAGACAACGACACAGGCACAATTTCTTGGCAACCTGTTGAGATTTTTGCGCAGCCCAATTCAGTTTATATCGGTCCAATTCAGATACTTCAACCAGTTTCTTAATCAAAGTTTTATCCAGATGCTTTTATTTATGAAAAGAACAAAGTATGGACACAGAAATATAATACAACAAATCTTAATAAATATAGTTAACCTGTAAATTACCCACTATGTATACAAAATGTATTCAGGATCAGCTGTACTTCCCATGAAGATGACTTGGCAGGCTGGAGATCTGGCCCATGACTCCCTCTGGTAAGTCTTCACAAAAGTGATTCTTGCTGGCCGTTGCTTGCTTCCTTCCTTCCTTCCCTCTCTGGTCTGGTGTGGTCTGGTCTAGTCTTGGTTGTCTCCATCTCAAGTCTTCATTCCCAAGGTGTCCAGAGTACTATTTTATCCTGCCAATGGGGCCTCAGGATGGGTTTCAGTGTCCAATGGTTTAGTTGGTGACCTATTGACAGGATAGCTAAGTCTGGCACCCCTGGGTGCCTTGGAGTCTGGCCCCAAATAGGCTGCAGGAGACAGGCTGGTGCATGTCAGTAGGAGCGATGATCACTTGATGGGTTATCGGGCTGATCCAGACTTGCCCTGGCAGCTCATGTGATCCCTGTGTATTTCGAACTTTAGCCAGGTCCCATTTGGAGTACTATGCATAGTTCTGGTCGCCTCACTATAGGAAGGATGTGGAAACTATTGAAAGAGTGCAGAGGAGATTTATAAGGATGCTGCCTGGATTGGGATGCAGGCCTTATGAAGATAGGTTGAGGGAGCTGGGACTTTTCTCCCTGGAGAGACGTAGGTTGAGAGGCGACCTGATAGAGGTTTATAAAATGTTGAGAGGAATAGATAGGGTGGATTCTCAGAGGCTATTTCCCCGGGCTGAAATGGTCATTACGAGAGGAGACATTTAAGGTGCAGGGAAGCAAATACAGAGGGCATGTTAGGGGTAAGTTTTTCACTCAGAGGATGGTGAGTGAATGGAATCGGCTGCCGTCGGTGGTGGTAGAGGCAAACTCGGTGGAGTCTTTTAAAAGACTTCTGGATGAGTATATGGGAACTAATGGGATAGGGGTTATAGATAGGTCTGTGGCTTGGTAGGTATAGGTGTGATTGGCGCAGCTTGTGGGCCGAAGGGCCTGTTTGTGCTGTAGCGTCCTATGTTAAATAGGACTGGCTATTTGGCACTTTCTGCCTACTCTGCACATTCAACTAGATTGTGACTGATCTTCCACCTCAAAGCCATTTTTCTATACTATCCCTATATTTCTTGATGACCTTAATATTTAAAATCTGTCAAACTTGTGTCTCTTCAATATGCACAATTGCTGAGCTTCCCACAACGCTCTGGGTAGAGAATGCCAAAGATTCATCATTCCTCTTTATTTCAGTCCTAAATGGTCTACCCCTTATTCTGAGACTCTGTTCCCCTCGTTCTAGACTCCCCAGCCAGAGCAGACATCTTTCCTACATCTATCCTGCTGGCCCTAAAGAGTTTGTATGTTTGAATGAAATCACCTCCCATACTTCTAAATTCTAGAGAAAGCATCCCAAGTCACCTCAGTCCTTCCTCACTGGACAATCCTGCCATTCCAGAATCAATCTGGTGAACTTTGGCCCTATGATAAGGATATCTTTCCTTGGGTAGAAGTACCAAAGCTATAGACAATAAACCAGGTGTCTCACCCAAGACTCTAATTGCAGCAAGATTTGGTTATTCCTGTGTGTAAATTCTCGAGGCTTGCTCCCAGTCATCCTTAAGCTGGGCCTGACGTCAGTACAAGTGACACGGAGACCAAGGTGACCCTGCTGCACCCATACCCTAGTTCCTGACAGGTCATATACAAGTCTCCTATCTGACAGGCCTCTCAAGGTTTATAGCTGCAGCTCCAAACTTGTGTGTGCCTGGTTGTTTGTGATGGTGGGGTCGGGTGGGGGGACATTAGTAAAGTGTGGAAGAGATCGAGAACTGGTGAAGTGGTTCAGTGAGGCCTATGAGGGGTGGGTATGTATTTGACAACATCCAATGCATCAACAAGTCATCCTGAGAAAGTTTACTTTCCTTTTGGATCTGGCTTAAGGAAATAAGCAGATTTCACCTCAAAAGTTGTGAACACCCCTGGATGTGGACAACTGCTTTTCAATCCATTCTTTTGAAAAAATATTGAGACAGACAAATTTCAGTTCTCAGATTTCTGTTCTTTGAGCCCTGAGAATATAAACCTGATCTGCATGGATAGGTTGTTTATTTCTTTCTGCAATTGTTCCCGTATGTGGAATATAGAGCTTAGTGCTTTGACCACCTGGATAGCCTGTGCCCCCTCCTCCCTCTTTCAGCTAGTTTTATTGAACCATCAAAAACAATAACAATTTTATGATTTTTTTCATGGGGTTGATGTGGAAGTTATAAAGATTATCTCCCAGTTTTTTAAACAATATCATCACTTCCTCTGCAAGATCAGCATTGGCTTTGTTGTACACAAGCTCACTGATTTATTAGTAATATCACTCTGCTTTACATTCCAGCAAAATTATAAGAGACACGAACAGAATGGATGAGGAGCTGTTGTTTCCCTTAGTTGAAGGATCAGTCACAAAGGGACATTTTTACCCAGAGGGTGGTGACGCCCTGGAATGTGCTGCCTGGGAGAGTGATAGAGGCGGGTTGTCTCACATCCTTTAAAGTATCTGGATGAACATTTGGCACGTCATAACATTCAGGGCTACGGATCAAGTGCTGGCAGATGAGATTAAGTGGGAGTTCAGGTGTTTCTAATGTGTTGGTGTGGACTCGATGGGCTGAAGGCCTCTTCTGCGCTCTATGGTTCAATGAAATTTGGTGTTTAAATAGAAGGCATTATTAACAGGGAGTGCAAATAGCACAGTGTTATAGCAGATTTGAGTATGTCAGCCAAGACTCTGTATGACTTATAGAAACAAAAATCTCTTGATTTAAAAGCAGGGATTTTTCTCCAGCCAAACACAACAAGCGCAAGATGCACGCTGTATAAAATTGATCTTGGTCACATTCAATAGGTGTGAGACTGGGAAATTCCCTATTTTGAGTTTTCTGCCCAGAGCTTGCAGTTTCTCTATATACAGCCAAGGAAATTTACAACTTGTCTTTTTTCTGTAAATTGACTTTTTGATTCCCTGATTCTGTTTACTCAAATTTAAACAGATTTTACTAACTTTGTTTACAAAGGAAATAAGATCATCCATGAGTGCAACTGTGAAGCTGATGGATGGGGAAGAGAAATGGGGCTCCCTGAACTCCAAACTGATTTGAGGGTTGAGATGCTGACGGGTCTCCGTGATGAGTTGAAAGTAAAGGTGACATGTAAATCTGGAACATCGTCAACTGTGTCTGTATGCAAACTGGGCTGTTACACAAGCTCAGTTCCACTCGTTTATTGTAACTGACTGATGTTGAGATTCTATAGCTGGAGCTTATCCAAGTCCTTTGTTTGGGAACTGGGGCTTTAAATTGGGAGTAATGAATTTTTGTTTTAAATTGCACTGTTGTTAAGTGAGGCACAGTCCATATGTGGAGAGAAAGCTCCTTCTGCATTGCCTGACCTGACAACGATGCTCCTTTAACTCCACACCACTGCCACACACTTACATATAGGAGCGGGAGGAGGCATTTGGCCCTTTGCGCTTGCCCCACAATTCATCTTGATCATGGCTGATCATCCAATTTAAAACCTAATTCTGCTTTCTCCCTGTAACTTTTGATCCCGTTCACTCCAAGTGCTTTATCTAGCTGCCTCTTGAATATGTTCAGTATTTTGGCATTAACTACTTCCTGTGATAATGAATTCCACAGGCTCCCCACTCTTTGGATGAAGAAATGTCTCCTCATCTCAGTTGGAGGATTTGGGGTAGACCATTTAGGACAGTGACCCCTGGGTCTGGACTCCCCCATATCCTTTCTGCATCCACCCTGTCTAGTCCTGTTAGAATTTTATAAGTCTCTGAGATTCCCCCCTCATTTGTCTGAACTCTAGCAAAAAACAATCCTAACCTAGTCAATCCCCCCTCGTACATCAGTCCTGCCATTCCTGGAATCAGCCTGGTAAACCTTTGTTACATTCCCTTGAGAGCAAGAACGTCCTTCCTCAGAAAAGGAGACAAAAACTGCATACACTATTCTTTGTGTGGCCTCACCAATACCTTGTACAATTGAAGCAACACATCCTTGCTTCTCTATTCAACCTCTCACAATGAAGACCAACATACCATTTGCCGCCTTTATCACCTGCTGCATCTGCACACTTACTTTCGGTGACTGGTGCACAAGGACATCCCAATCTTGCTGCACACTCCTTCTCCCAATTTATGTATGATATTTTCATTTATATAATACCTTCTAATGTATTAAGACACCCCAACACACTTCACTTTTCAACTTTTCAAACAAAATTTGAAACCAAGTCATGTAAGGACATACAAGGGATAGAGGATCAAAACTTTGGTTGAGGAATTGCGTTTCAAGAAGCATCTTAAAGGAGGAGGGCCAGAGAATTGGAGTTTATGGAAGAAATCCTTTGGGAAACTGCCAAAAGTGGAGCAAGGAAATCAGGATATGGTGGAGGACAGTAGCAGATGAGTGCAGGGATCTCAAAGTGTTAGAACTGGAAGAAATGAAGTTATAAATAGAGATAAAAACCATGAAAGTGTTTGCAAACATGAATGAGAATTTCAAAATAATCAGAAGGTTCCAAATGGTAGGTTGCTGTGGAAGGTTAGACCATATGGAATCCAGGGAAAGTTGGCAAATTAGCTTGATGGTAGGAAGAGGGGGGTAATGGTGGAAAGATGTTGTCAGACTTGAGGCCTGTGACTAGTGATGTGACTAGAGGTCAGTGCTGGGCCCATTGCGGTTTGTTATTTATATCAATGGTTTGGATGAGAATATACAAAGCATGATCAGTAAGTTGCAGATGACACAAAAATAGGTGGCATTGCAGACAATAAGGAAGGTTATGAAAAATTGCAGCAGGATCTTGATCTGCTGGGAAAGTGGGCTGAAAAATGGCAAATGGAGTTCAATACAGATAATTGTCAGCTGTTGTATTTTGCAAAGTCAAAGACTTTCACTGTGAATGGTAGGACACCAGGGAGTATTCTGAACCTTGGTGTTCAGGTACACAGTTATTTAAAAGTGGAGTCACAGGGCAGTGAAGAAGGCTTTTGACATGCTGGCCTTCATCAGTCAGGCCATTTGAGGGAAGTTTATGTTGCAGTTGTACAGAATGTTGGTAAGTCTGCACCTGGAGTATTGAGTTCAGTTTTGGTCACTTGCTATCGGAAAGATGTTATTAAACTGGAGAGCATGTAGAAGAGATTTACAAGGATTTGCCAGGACTTGGGGACTAAGTTCTATGTAGAGATTGGACAGGTAGGACTTTTTTCTTTGAAGCATAGGAGACTGAGAGGTGATCTTATAGAGTTGAATGAAATTATGAGAGGCATCAATAGGGTGAATGTACTCAGTTTTTTTTCCCAGGATTGGGGAATCGAACTAGAGGGCTGGCATGTTGGCACAGTGGTTAGCACTGCTGCCTCAACACCAGGGACCTGAGTTCAATTCCTGCCTCAGGTCACTGTCTGTGTGGAGTTTGCACATTCTCACCGTGTTTGTGTGGGTTTCCTCCGGGTTCTCCAGTTTCCTCCCACAGTCCAAAGATAGAACAAAGAACAGTTTGGCATAGGAATAGGCCCTTTGGCCGTCCAAAGCTGCACTAATCATGTGTTCCTAACTAGAGCATCCGTTTATATCCCTCTCTTTCCAGCCTGTTCATGTGGATATCAAGATAAGTCTTAAATGATCCTAGTGTGTCTGCCTTAACCACCTTGGTAGTACTTTCCAGGCTCCTACCACCCTCTGTGTAAAATATGTCCCCCGCATATCAGTATTGAACCTTGCGTTCCCCTTCCCCACCCTTGACCTTGTGACCCCTTGTGTTTGTCATTTCCAACTTGGGAAAAAGCTTTCAACTGTTCACTCTATCTATGCTCTTGATAATTTTATAAATTTCTATCCTGTCACCCCTCAACCTCTGTCTTTCCAGGGAGAATAACCCTAGTTTACTCAATCTCACCTCATAGCTAATAACCTTCATACCAGGCAACATCCTGGTAAACCTACTCTGCACTCTCCAAAGCCTCCACGTCCTTCTGGTAATGTGGCGACCAGAACTGGATGCAGTATTCCAAACGTGACCTAACCAACACTCTATACAATTGCAATATCATATGCCAACTTCTATACTCTGTGCCTGTCCAGTAAAGGCAAGCATGCCATATACCGTCTTCACCACCTTTTCCACGTGTGTTGCCACCTTTAAGGATCTGTGGACTTGCACACCCAGATCCCTTTGTGTGCCTATATCCTGATGGTTCTGCTGTTTATTATATAGCTCCCCCCATCCTGTATGGGTTAGGTTGATTGGCCGTGCTAAATTAACCCCAGTGTCGGGGAGTTAGCAGGATAAATATGTGGGGTTATGTGAATAGGGCCTAAGGCGTTGTAGTTGCAGAATTGATGGGTCAAATGGCCTCCTTCTGCACTGTAGGGATTTTATTATTCTAGAGGGCATAGATTTAAATTAAGAGGGGAAAGAATTAATGAGAATCTGAGGAGCAACTTTTTTTTACACAGGTCGTACGTATGTGGGATGAGCTGCCGTAGGGGGTGATTGAAGCAGGGACATTGACAACATTTAAAAGGCATTTGTACAGATATACGTGGATAGGAAAGGTGTAGAGAGACATGGGCCAAATGCAGACAAATGGGATTAACTTATATAGGCATTTTGATTGTCATGGACCAGTTTGGCTGAAAAGTCTGTCTCTGTGCCATTGATTCTATAATTCCTCATATCCTGTGAGTTGTAATTTGCAATTTTCTTTCCAAAAACCTTTAAGGGTTGCGAGTTCTGATGATGCATTCTGATTGACAGGAACCCTCTTTGCATTGTTTATCCAAATGTTCAAACTAATTAGTTTTTTTTTGTTAAACAGCCTCCGCCTCTCTTCTCAATTTAAGACTGGACACAATGGGGAAAAAGCAAAACAAGAAAAAAGTGGAGGAGGTTCTAGAGGAGGAGGAGGAAGAATATGTTGTGGAAAAAGTACTGGACAGGCGTATTGTAAAAGGAAAAGTGGAGTATCTGCTGAAGTGGAAAGGATTCTCAGAGTGAGTGTTTAACACATTTTGTGCTGCCTTCAGTCATCATCCTCACTCTGGCTAAATGTCTGTTCTTCATATAGGTCTTAGGAGACGGGGCAGCACATATTCAGAGATTACCAGAGTGCCCAGAGTTAGGTAACACAAAGTAGACCCCAATTGTTGAAGGTTTAGGAAGGAGAGGCTTCATCTCGCAAGTTTAAATGTAGGTTTTAGAATTGGTGCCGCTTTCTTTTCCTCCTTTCTTTCCCTCCTCTTTTTCTCCTTCTTCCCGTCCCCCCTCTCTTTCCTTTACCCATCGTGAATGGGTTACATAGACAGACCTGCTATTGTTTCAGCTGCACCACTTTTACAATGCAGGATGCTACACTGTATCCTCCCCAAGTGTGTATGCATTTGATTTGAAAGTCAGATTGTGTTATGCTGTGCTAAGTGAAGTTAGGTGCAAAGTGTAATATAATTCCAAAATGCTCTCTTGACGTTCTATGAAATTTAACTCCTACCATCTAACCAATGTTTATAATTTGGGTTAATTGTGGTATTTCAAGTTGCTGCTGTCCTGTGGTGTTGTAAACCTGAATTATTTTCTAGTGATGACAACACATGGGAGCCTGAGGAGAACCTTGACTGTCCCGATCTCATCGCAGAGTTCTTACAGTCCCAGAAAATAGCACATGACGGCATAGAGAAAACAGAGGGGCCCAAACGGAAAGCGGAGTCTGATACTGAAACTGAGGAAAATAAAAACAAGAAGAGGAGAGAGGAGGTTAGTAAATGTACTTAACCTTCAATATTACCTGCTTTTCCATGTCCAGTGCAAATCTGAGCCTTGAACTGAATATGCATAAAGAGCCTAGGAAAATTTTCCACATCTTTCATATTGCAAGAGGATAAATGTCCCTTTGCTTCTGCTGTGATCTGAACTTTTTTATGATTTTCCTGAGTTGAGAATTAAATCTGTCTGCCCATTCCCTCCATGTGGTGGGTCAAATCATGAATCCCCAGGGTTCCCATCAGGGTTTGGAATCAAACAATTGTGTACCAAGAGAATAATACAAATTCAGCTGCTTAAACTATTGTCCCTTAGTGAGATGCTAACTCGTAACCTCGAGAGAGAGGAGGAGTAACCAGACTCTTTTCTGGTCAAGATGCTCAGTAATAACTCTTGGCAGGATCATTGACCAGATCCTGGCTGTTTTGTCATATCCAAGCCACTGTTTGTTGGTCCAGTCAGCCTCTGATGTTTGATGGATCCTGGGATTCTCCAGATAATTCTGGGCTATGGTGATCCTCACCCTTTATTATGATGTGGAGTTGCCGATGTCAACTGGGTTGAAAGATTAAGAAGTTTCACAACATCACCTTAAAGTCTAACAGGTTTATTTGATAGCAGGAGTTTTCAGGCACTACTCCTTCATCAGATATGTGCTAAAAGACCAGTGCTCCCAAATAAACCTTTTATTAGGCAAACCTGGCTGTCTGTGGATTTCTTGGTTCACCAGAATGATTACACATTTCCCCACCCCTCACTCTGCCCCTTTTTGAGGTCCAGTGTGTTTCTTGTGCAGCAGGAGAAGCCAAGGGGCTTTGCTAGAGGACTGGAACCAGAGCGTATTATTGGGGCAACAGACTCAAGTGGAGAGCTCATGTTTCTCATGAAGTGGTGAGTTTCAGCTTTTAACATTTATTTCTAACACATTTTTTAATGTCCTGAAAAATGTTACTGTACTAAGAGCTTCTGACCCTATGGAAGGGGTAAGTGTACAAAACTGCTCCTAACACTAAATTAGCAAAACAAGAACAAAGGGTGATTACATGAAGAGGGCAAGAGAGTTCAATCAGAATGGAATCTTGCAGCATAGGAGGCTGTTCAGCCTGTTGTGCTTGTATCAATCCTTTTAAGGAGCTATCCTATGAGCCTCACTGCTGTGTTCTTTCCCCCAAGGAAGACGATTGAAGGGAGAGCCACTGTTTATAGCTCGTGACCCAGAGCACAAAGTAGTCATCAAATATATCAAATAACTAAATGTAAATTTAACTGATCTTGTCGAGTGAGTTGTGTAACTGCTGTTACCAGACCAAGTTGAATAAAAGTTGTTTCTGACAACAAACTTTGGTTTACATTCTCCATCTAGGAAGAATTCTGATGAGGCTGATTTGGTTCCAGCAAAAGAAGCTAACGTCAAATGTCCCCAGGTGGTTATCTCATTTTATGAGGAGCGTCTGACGTGGCATTCGTACCCATCTGAAGAGGAAGAAAAGAAGGAAGAAAAGTAACCAAGGGAGAGGAGCTTGCGCACCTCCCATTTACAACTTTACAAGACGAGAAAATAATCCCGACTCTTCAGAAAGTGGTTTTCAGTTGTACAGGTGTATAGTTCTCCGGGTGTACCTTTTCTCAATCCTTTCAGACCCATATCATTGTCAGCGTTTGTGAGGGGATGGGACAGGTTGTGTTTTTAAATGCAGCATGATTTTTTTTTTCCTCCAGGTTTTGGATAACATCGGATTGTAGAAGCCAGTGAATTGTAGATTAGTTACCTTGGCTCGTAGCATAGGGTTTGAGTCTTTGAAGGGGAAAGGAGTCCGTAGGAGCTAATGTGCCATTAAATAGTAGCCTCTTTTAATATGACATATGGCAGTTTTGATTGAAATTCTTTCCCCCTCACCCCATCCTTTTCCTTCATTCCAGATCTGAAGGGCAGCTTGGGTAGAATTTATCTGACTGGTGTCTTGAGGTGTGGCAATTACTTCACAAAGCTAAATTGATTTGAAAGTTGCATTTGCACCTTGGTTAGGGGGATTTCAATAGCTCCTGCCATTAGGAGCCTCTTTTGCTGCCAGCTTCCCCCGGTCCCCACTTCAGAGAAACACCAAAACTTTTGCAGAGAAGTTGAGGAACACCAGATAGCAAGGGGGCTATGTAATACTAAACTAACTAGTAGGAGGTGCAGTCATTTTCACAGCCTCCCTCTTGGATTTTTAACTTTTTTTTTTAGATAGTGTTTCAGTTGTAGTAAGACTCTCCTCTTGGCCAGTGCAGGCTGTTTTACAATTAAATGATAAAACCTCATTAAGTGTGACAGGCATTCTTAAGGTCAAAAACTGTTGGACAGGCATTCTTAAAGGGTCAAGTTCTTGAGATTACTGATTGCCTTATTGCATAAGATCGAGTCTTTGCACAGAGCAGTTCACTGTTCTTAACAAAGGTGGCATTAATTTTTTTTGTATTAATACCTGCTCATTTGTGTAACTTCCACTGCCTTGTGATGGAACCTGAGGGGACTGCCCAACAACCTGAGAGATGCAGACATGTACTGCAGACAGGAGTGCAGAAGGACATGGCAGTCAGTAGTTTTGTGACAGAGAAGAGGCAAGTTTTGTTCTTGGGGTTTTTTTTTGTGTGGTCAGGTAGAGGTTTACACTTGAAGCATTACCTCGTGTTTCACTGTGCCTTTCAGCATTTCCTGCTTGTATCACACCCGTGGAAGTCATGGTGGTGCAAGTTGAAATTCCAACTAAGACCCCAGAGTGCAGCAACATATTCCCCTCTATCTCGGTCTCACCATCCCTGGACCAGTGGCTTCTGAAGATGTGTATTTCAATGCTCTGATAATTCCATCTTGATTTCCAGACAGTTGCACAGAACATGGCAATGTATAGCCAGGGGTTATCAAAATCATTGGCTGGCAGGGAGCACTAGAGTACGTACTAGAAGTAATGCTGTCTCTGGGAATTTTGCCCAACATCCCAAGGAACACTTTCAGCTCATTTGATCCCAGAATACATTTCATTATCTCACTTGCTTCTGATTGGTGAAATCTCATCTTAGTTCAACCTGCCTGGGTAGAGGAGGAGGAGGAGGAGGAGGGGGGGAATTAAGTTACGTGAATGCAGCACTGGTTCTCAGGTTTACATATGCTCCCTTCCCTGAGATATTGATCTTGGGGATATTAATAATCATTGGGGGGGGGGGGGGGTGGAATTTGGATTTACCTGCACAAGTTCAATAGCAAAATCACATCAAAACCAAATAACACATGGCTGCCTATTTTAAAAAATTCCCCTATAAGATTGTGATTTTTATTGGAATACTAATCATGTTTTTGTTTAGGGTGGGGGTTGTGAAGGAGGAGAGAAAGGAGTCTCTTGTCCAATATCTATGTACTGTAGGCCTGGAACAGGGATGTAGCTGCTTTTCCCATGATGGTTCCTCCCAACTGACTGGAACGTCAGAAATCCAATGCTGTCCTGATGCAGGAAAAGTATTGCTTCAACAAAGTGTTCTTGTGTTACTGAAGTATGACTGATTATGTTTTCATTAGTAATATTTTTAAATGTGATTTGGGGTGGGGGGGGGGGGGGATAGGATATGTTTGTCTGAGGTATTTGTGGAAGAAAATATATAAGCATGGAAATTAAAGTATTAGTGCCACTTTCCTAATTTTCATACATTGCAGCTTTGTCTGATTCACATTTAATCATCAAATGTCTTTTAGAGGGGGAGAACTGATTTTAGCTGGTTTTAAAGGATCTGTTTTTTGTAGAATTCCTATTAAGTATTGTGATAACTGCTCCTGCAACACCACAGTGTTGTTTAACAGGCACGCAAATATTGTGTAATAAAACAGGAAAAACACTAGCAATGTTGTCTTTTTTTGGAATTGGACAAGTGTTAATCTGAGAGCAAAGTACCGAACCAACACGATGACCAACACGAGAGGACATAACTTTAAATTAAGAAGTGGTAGTTATAGGACGGATGTCAGAGGCAGGTTCTTTACACAGAGGGTGGTGAGGGCGTGGAATGCCCTGCCTGCAGCAGTGGTGGACTCGCCTACTTTGGGGGCATTCAAATGATCGGTGGATAGGCATATGGATGATATTGGAATAGTTTAGGTTAGAGGGTCCACTGGCCGGCGCAACGTCGAGGGCCGAAGGGCTGTACTGCACTGTAATGTTCTATGTTCTATGAACATCTGGAGTGGGTCAACATATGAAGTTAGTGATTCCTTGTCTTTCACTGTGGATCATGTTAAATAGGTATGACCTTCCCCTACTGGTCAATATGCAGTTATTTTTAAAATAGGTGTGAAGACTGGACCAGTTCATATGGAAAGATTTAACTCAAAACACGGAAGAAAATTTCCAGAATGTTAAACCAAAGAATCCTGGTTTGGATGTTCTGGGGAAAAAAAAAAAATCACTCCATCTGATATTGTATTAAAGAGAAATACAAAAGTGATGTGAGCTTTGTCCTGTTTAGACCCATTAAGCAGGATTTTGATTTTTCTGGCCATCATTCCAATTTGGAACTGTATTCTTTCTCTCATTTATTTCTTCAAATAACACATCTTGTCAAGTTACTTCATTGCTGTTTGCAGAAACATAAGATGTGTTTCCTACAAAGTCATTCACAGCCAATAAATACTGGTGTAAAATTTAAGGCTATAGACATGAGTCTGTTTATTAGGAAATGTGTTCTGAATGATCATCTTGCATTTACTGAGAACGTTACACAGGAAAGGAGGGTACTCTGAGTCCTTCAGCTTTCTGCAGATTCCCCACTTTATCTTATTAAAAGTGGGTATTAGATAAGAACAGGGGGAAAGTAGGAGAGAGAGGAAAGACTGTCAAGAAGTATTTTCTTAACTCTGAACACCTTTATGCACACTGGATCAGAGGACAACAATTATTTTGAAATATCCAAGTACTCATGCTCCTGCAATCCCTCAGCTGATGGAGGCTTCCTTGCTCATGTTTATGGAGACTAGAGTCATTGCAGGGAACTTATTCCTAACTGTATATCATTGTGCCACTTATAGTAGGTCTGTCGTGGTAGACTTAGGACTTAGCCAGGTATAGTGAAAGGTGTCACACATTGTTGGATATGATTGAAAAGTGAGGTTCTGTTGCTTAACTGGTATCAACGCAGCAGCTGTACCCCCATCTCCACAACGCTATATTCACCATGGCAAATCCTACACATTTAGATATGAATGAGTTAGCATGGTCAATCCCCTAACCTGCAAACCTTTGTACCATGGGAGGAAACCTACACAGACACAGAGACCATGCAACTTCCATAGACAGTCACGAAAGGCCAGAATCAAACCTGTCCCTGGCACTAAGGCAATGTTAAACAGTGTGCCACCTTCCACGTCTGAATACGAGGAACTCCTCCCCCAATTTTGTAGAAGGAATAATCACTTAATTCCTAACATGCATACATCTGATTCTGACCATGTCCGGACGTAAAAATTCTCACCAACAATCCAGGGTTTACACTTTTTTACCTTATGGAAGAGAAGATTAATTCTTTCTTCCCCTCCTTGCCCTGAATATAAACAGCAATATCCAGTAGAATGAAATAATTAGTCTGGAAAACATATGAAAATAGAACTAATTTATTGAATTTCCCTCCCCAAACAATCCTGGTTTGCTGCAAGTTTCCACGTAAAGAAAAATATACAGATTTGAGAGCAAGATTCCCTGCCAAGCCAAGAAAAAAAATCAAGACATTTGTTACAGGCAACATCAGATATCTGCACAAATCTGACAGGAAACAATAAAATAGGAGACACTCCATCATCCATAACTCAAATACAAAAAGACAACAGGAAAGGATTACTAGTTATTTTGCAGAGGCCGGTATAAGTGTATACGTAGGTGAAGGGAATAACCTGGGAGAACAAAGCTCCTCAATAACCTCTGGAGCAAATGTTAAGTGCCATTAGAACTAACCAGAAATGCAGAGTGTAGAGTCAGCTTTAAGCATGATTTCAGTTTCTAGAAACTTCCTGTCCCTTAGCAATCAACACCTGGGAACAATAATGGACCAATGTTGCTCCTGAGCATGGAACCTTGCAATTGAATGATCAGAGAATTTCCAAATCCAACAGTTTTGCACGCCTGCTAGATTAGAAGCACTTAGAAACTAGAACTAGATCTGGTGCACTTAGAACCTTGGTTATTTTGTTTCTTTAACCGAGTGGGAACGTGTTGAAAGAGTTTGAAATCTGCTCTAGGTGCAGGGAAAATAAATACTTGGAAAACAGCCCCGTAGGCAAGCAGATCAAATGTAGTAACATGGCTGTTCGCTCATCTCTATCACCCCAGGTATTGGACCAGCTCACTTAGAATTTTCAGCTTCCTGCAGCCCTTTTTGTTAATAGGAATCGCTGAAGATTTGCCTGCCCACGTGATCCACTAGAAAGCTAGAAACAAACAATTCAATTCAAACTTTGATGTCCTAAAATAAACTCAGCCATCTTTGTGGAAAACCCAATCACAAACCCAAGGAGGTCTCAACTTCAATCTTCATTTAAGGTTATTAAAGTTCATCAGTTTTGCAACTCGTCTTACTAACAAGTGGAATATAGATAAACACGGAGAAAGAAATTGAAGGAGATGATATGGTGAGATAAAGGGATCAGAGAGCATTGGTACATAAACACTGGCATAAGCCAGTTTCAATGCTGTATATTTCATGTAATTCCATAAACTGCAGCAAGGATTTTAACCTGAGCTCCACATTCATGTTTTGCACTAGCAGTGAAGGTTGTGCAAAGCACAGGAAGGCGGATGCAGGGGAAAACAGAACTCCGGTCTGGGATTGCACTGCCGATTACAGCTTGACATGGTCCAGCTCAGTTACAGTTTCCTGTCCCAGAGAGTTGGACAATTCCCCATATCTGAACCAATCTAAAGAGTCACCAAATTAATTGAGGGCTCCTCTGATTCATAAAATTGCCTCCAGGCAAGGGGAAAAAATGCATTTATGTAAAATTTGAAATAGCAGTAGTAGAGGGAGCCTAAATCTGATCGAAAAGGTCCCTGCAATGAACTGTTCAGCTGCTTTTTTAAGATGCAATAAAGTATTTACGTTGTAAAATACCCACTGCTGCACTAGAAACAGCTCAGGATCAGGCACCATTCCAGTCCTGGCTTTAATCATTCTGACCACCAGAATCCAATGAAGGGGCTGAACTGAGCACTCGGTGTGATGCATTTTAGTCAACAATGCAAGAGATCACATGAAATTAGCTGTACAATTAAAGTGTAAATTTGCACTCATATTTCTTTGTGGATAAATTGATAATGTTGATTATGATTTGAACTTTATACACAGACACTAATGAAGGAAAGGTAATGCATCTTGGAAATGCTATACACTTAACATGGAGTAACTAATACAAGACAATGGAAAACTGCAGCGACATCTGACCCAAGACTAGCCATCAATTCTTGACATCCACGGAAACTGATAAGTGGAGAATCAGCTGAAGGATGATGATATTTCTATTAACTTCTGTTTGTTATGTGTCTCTTTTCTTGCTAGTTACCTGTTAGTCTCAGCAATGTGGGAGGAGGAGCTGAATCTTGACATCCAGAACCTCAGATACTTGAAAATGGCAGAGTGTCTCAGATGATTAATGCATCACAACTGATTATGCCATGCAGGAGTGGCAAGGCCAGTGAGATTGTATGTTTCGTAGTCAACATTGGAGTAAGGTTCATCTATAGCCAGTGTACATGGGAGTTGTAACTTCTCATGTGGAATATGAATAACATGAGCTGCAGCCAAAAGCCAGTTCTTAAAAATCTCCATATTATCCATGTTGATCAGAATGCTGGGTTCATTCAACATCAACACCAATCATCTTCAGAGGTATGAGGTGGGAGGATTCAGGTCACCGTGCAACTAGAGCCATAAAACATCCCACCAAACCCTTGCACAAGCACACACATCTTGCCAAACACATTATCCTTTTGTAATAAATGAGCTTTTCCTTCATATTACCTCATTTCCATTCTCAATCAAGAAACTGTGGAGGTTACCAACAGGAAACACTAGTTTGGAAACCAAACTTTTGTTTTCTGCTTTCTCTGAATCACCATCCTGTTATGGCCCTGAGCTAGTTAACTTATGATCAAAAGTATAAAAAGGTTTTCACTCTGCAAAGCAACAATTCCTCCCTGCATTATTTGAGTAATATCTGCAGATTGAACTGCATTTCAATTGCCTGGTTCTGTGATGAGTCTGGAAGCTGTCTGCATATCCAACTCCATTTGTATAGAGTATCTCTTCCATTATAAACATTAATTCACTTATTGTGCCCTCCATTTAAACAGCAGATATTTCCAACCTGAATGGGCCAGTATTCAGACAAATCAGGCTCCAACTGCCAGGATATAAAATCAGGAGGAATAAATAAAACTGAAAGCATTCAGTGCTATAGATTTTCCTTTGCAATTGTGTAAACTCTGCATTAACCCTGTGAAGAAACTAATTGCTGCATTATAACTAATCTAATCTAGAAATCCCACTCCCCATTCTAAACCCAATATAGCACATTTCAAAGACACGCCCTGACACAAATCCTCATCATAAATAGCGAATAGAGCAGGGAATCCAAGAGGTGCTTCACAATTGTAGATCCCCATGTGATGATGACCTGGCCACAGCAGCGGCAAGGGATCACGCCAAGGCTGCAGACCATACACAAAAATAAAGGAAAGCTGGCAAAGCCAGGATTTATAGGCACACACCAAACACTGGCCTGCTGCACCCTAGAATCCATAAGAAGAGCTGCACTAAAGGTAAATAACGTCAACACATTTGGTACATAAAAATGGGGATCTTGAGACAGCCACTATCTCCCCATTAACTCTCAGCACACTGAGTTAAAGGAGCAAGGGAACAGTACAGGCACCCTTAACACAAAGATCTCCAGAACTCAACTGCGTCTATCTGGGCAAGGACAGCCCTTAATGCTCCTTGGCATCACCTCTTTATAGCATCATTGATAAAAGCCTAGGAACAGGCTCTCTTTCCTACTCACCCCCAGCTAATACTCTTCCTCCCCCTTTCCAAACAACCCCCACACCACCAGCAAAATACCTGGCATTGGGAAGAATACAACAACAAATTAATCCATCTTTCTTAGTACATCACACATTGTATACTGACATAGCGAGAAGTGTTACGTAGGCATTTCTGCTCAGCTGCCCCAAGTGTGAGAGGAGTGCAATGAAATGATTGAAAATTAAAGCACTCCTAAGTGCCCAAATGAACACACCGTATAACAGAAATAAAATTAAACGTGCAAGGCTTGATTTCTGCACTTAATAAATAGTGCCATTGCAGCAAGGACTCAAAGTAGATCACCTCTTCAAACCATGCTAGAGATACAGCACTTGGCAAAAATGAATCCCTGCAGGGCAAGGTCATATGCAGAAGGTCCGAGACTCTCATAGCAGCATAGTGCCTCCAAAATACAACTGTATTTTATCCAAACCAACTCTATCATAACTTTTGATTTCAAAACATATGCAGCCACAATTTAGAAGTTAAAACTTTTAAATAAAAAATTGCCTGTGAACAAATGCTCTTAGTTCACACATCAAGTCCTTAGATTAAAAAAAGGGAAATATTCAAGTAACAACTGAACGCATAGCGTCAGGGTTGTCTGTAAACTGTGGAGCAGTGGGAATTATTCTTAATCCTCATTTGTTTTGCTGAGTAGTTTGTTACCCACAGCCGAGGTGTCTCACTCAGAGAGAGAACAAACTTCTTTTCAGCTGCTAAATCCCAAGCTCTTCAACCCCTCCCTCCAAGCAGACACACACAAGCGTGCACACAACTATTCTTCCCAAGGGACACAACAGGAGTGCAAAGACACTTGTTGATTCTCAAGCTGTGGTCAAAAGCAAACTACCAACTCAATACATAAAGCTCTGTCACCGAGCCTCCTGGGATACTGTTCCATCCTAACTGACCTGCAGCTGTCAGATTTGCGAGATATTTTCAAATACGAGAAGGTGCAAATTGTCAGTTGTCTATTTGTAAAAGTCAGTGGCAGCTTTCAGGAGGCGCTGCCTCTCGCTGAGTTCCTTTCTCTAGTTCACTTCAAAGCCGTAAACTCAGGCTGATCACGGGTTTCACTTCTTCTTATTGTTCTTCTTCTTATCTGATTTTCCTTGCTGAGAGATTAGAGCCCGAGGCATGACCAGTACACTGCCATCGTTTGTGTACTGGAGAGAGTATTGACTCGGGCAGTAAGGCCTTCCCTCCTCGTCCCTCAGACGGTCAAAGACCTGCTGATAAAGCTCCTGCAGTTTCTGCTTCATCTGCCGCAAGGACTTGACAAACTCCACTTTCTCCTTTAGCAGCCTGGCCTTCTGCTTCTTCAGATGATCCACATCATGGTCCAGATTCAAAATGGTGTCCAGCTTCCTCTTGCGGCAGTTCTGGGCCGCCAGTTTGTTCTTCCCACGACGTCTGATGTCACGAATGAGGGTCAGCTGGGCATCAGTGAGCTGATACTTGGACAGGAGCTCGTTAAATTCATCAACAGGTGAGTTGATGATCTTGTCATTGGAGAATGGGATCTTCAGTGCCCTGGCCCTACGCTCATCACGGCCCAGATGTATATCCATGCGATTGGAATGGGTTTCCTTGTTTACTGCTTTTTTGCCAGGGCCTGTGTGGTACTGTTGACTGGAGACAGAAGCCCCAGGGGGTAGGTTGTAAGTGTGGTTGTGGTTGACCTGATCCAAATAAGGCAGCGAGTGGAAATAATTGGGATTTTGGTAACTCATTCGGCAGAACTTGCTGTACTCTGGCTGATAGCCTCCCACTGCACCTTCTCTCTCAGGTTCTTCAGAGTCCGCAGTTTCTGAATCGGTGCTATAGCCGACTGCCCCTTCCTGGTAGAATAAGGAGGAGGAAGTGGAGGAGGAGGAGGAGGAGGAGGAGGAGGAGGAGGATTCAGAGCTGCTCGGAGAAACGGGACTGTGGCTTGAATCAAGAGAGAGGCCAGAATCAGAGTCCAGCTCTTCCTCAATCTGAGAGGCCACCATTGGACCAAAACCTTCTTCCATGGCCAGGTCCATTAAGCTGATCTCGTCAAACATCGCCTCATCCAGCAAGCTAGACAGAGGGTCAGGCAAGTTGGAACCAGAAGTCTCATTACTAGTTCCATTAATCTGAGGAGGGAAAAAAATCCCAGTAAAGTTGGTGGATCCAAAGGTGGCATCAAAGTTGGTGGAATTGGTGGAAGCCAGTCGCTGAAGCCTGGGACTGCTCTCCACAGAAGGATTCTCCAAGTTTGGATTAAAAAAGGATGGGAAGTCCTGGCCACATAGTGGTAAGGTGGCATCATGGAGACTTACATCTTGATTGATGGCTGTGGCTGGAGTTTGGTTGTAATTTGTGGGCACATCAGTGCTGCCATTCCCAGAGACATTATACGATGATGTTACACTGTTGGTCACTTCCATATCCTGCAAATGAGGATCAAAACATGATTTAAAAAGTTGACTATACATATTACACAACCATTGCAACCTGTTATCATGCCCCTCTCATCAATGCTCAATAGCTGATGGACCATTGCTAAACAGTTGACACAAGCTAGAGAACAGGAGAAGAACAAACCTGGATACTTGTTCTTTCCATTTCCTTCCCTCAAATCCCTGCAGAAGAAGCATTCCATATGAGATCACCAGCTCCCTCTGGTGAAGAGGTCTTTTCAAACTAAACTGCAATGGCTCAGTGGAACAACCCAATGCAAGTGTAACTAGCCTCTTCATATCTGGCAATGGTGAAACACATACACACCCACAAACAAATCCATGGGCAGTTCATTGCATACATTGCTATAGATAAACAGGCAGAACCTGGTGAGGATGAATTATACCTCCAAAATTTTGCACCAGATGAGAATGTTAACTAAGAAAAACCTGACATTGTCACTGGACTAGTAATCCACAGCCCCAGAGCAAGATCTGGGAACCCAGGTTCAAATCCTGCCATAACTGATGGTGAAATCTAGATTCAATAAATATTTGGAATTAAAAGTCTACTGATGACCATTACCGAAAAAACCCTTCTGGTTTACTAATATCTTTTACGGAAGGAAATCTGCCATCTTTATGCAGTCTGACCTATATGCAACTAGATCCACAGCAACGTGGTTGGTTAGAGACAGGCAATAAATATTTCCCCAACCAGTAATGCTCATGTCCCATTAAAAATAAATTTTTAAAAAAACTAAAGCAACTGTCCCTGCACACATCAACAGAGCAAAACAAACCATGCGCACAGTTCAGAAGATGCTCACCTGTAGCTCCATGAGGGACAGGAGGTCCTGCCACTGTTGTTCTAAGTCTAAAGTTGTGTCTGGCCTCAAGAGAGGTGGAAGGGTCATCTGTGAACCTGCAGTCAGGCTGTCGCTGGTGCTAGGCAGAGCATTGTCTGTAGTCTCATTCAGCACTGAGGATATTGCTGTTGGAAACTGATAACAGAAGACATGAAATTCAGTCTTTTGCCATGCTCCATCAACATCTCTCAGGTTGTTCCTATACAATAAGTGTGCAGAGAGTGTGACACTTGCCTCAGCAGGGGTGCTGATTGGGAGGCAATCACATTGCTAAACGATTGCTACATTCGCCACAAAGCGAGTGTTTGCACCTTACAAACTGACATCTGCAGTCAGCTTAGCAACACGTTTTATCGCACAGAAGCCCATCTTTAACCGGATGACCACAGAATATAATAAAGCTATGCCTTGCTTGATATAATTTACAATGATTGCACAATGATTATTCCCTCATGACAATTCAATTGAGGGATGCAGTGCCCAGTTAGATGAAGCACGTCAATGGATCCAACTAAAATTTGGGAACACACTGAAGTGTTATATACATCACAATAGGGCCACACAGCTAATCTTCAAAACGCAATCAAATAGTTGAAAGCCACTTGCTAGCTCGGAACATGGATGACCCCATCTGAAGGGTAAATTGAAATCAGATTATAGAAGCCCTTAATTTTAGATTGTCTATGATAAGTAGACATGTTGAGGTAATTATAAAGTGCCTTATATATAGTGAGAATTTACAACGTGCCTGGAAAAATACATGCAAAGATATTATATACTGTTTTAACCCACAATTTAACCAAGTTTGGAAGAGTCCTTGGAGCATTATGTGGATGGCCCGACTAGAGAGGGGGCTATACTGGATTTGGTTCTGGGGAATGAGCCAGGGCAGGTGGTTGACGTCGAGGTAGGAGAGCATGTGTCAAATAGTGATCACAACTCTGTCTGCTTTAGGATATTAATGGAAAAGGACAAGACCGGCCCAAAAGGGAAGGTATTTAACTGGGAAGGGCTAGATACAGCCAGATTAGGCAAGATCTTAAAGATACCAACTGGGATAAGCTTTTCGAGGGCAGGTCGACGAGGTACACGTGGGAGTCTTTCAAGGGAAAACTAAATTCTCTGCAGGAAAGATACGTGCCGGCAAGGAGGAAGGATGGGAAAGGTAGGATTAGAGAACCGTGGCTTACCAGGGATATTGAGGACTTGATCAGGAAGAAGCGAGAGGCTTACATTAGATCTAGGCAACTGGGGACTGAGACAGCGCTGGAAGCTTATAGAGAGTGTAGACGGGATCTTAAAAGGGGTGTTAGAAAGGCAAAAAGGGGCCACGAGGTGGCTCTGGCAGGTAGGATTAAGGAAAATCCAAAGGCATTTTACACCTATGTAAGGAGCAAAAGGATGGTTAGAGGCAAGATTGGACCTCTCAGGGACAGAGGAGGGGATCTTAGAGCCTGAGGGAATGGGGGAGATCCTGAATGAATACTTTGCGTCGGTATTCACGCAGGAGACTGGCAAGATGTCTGTGCCTGATGTTGACAAAGTTGAGGATTGGTTGAGGGAAATAAGGATTACGAGGAAAGAGGTGTTGGGGCTGTTAGGCAGCTTAAAGACATATAAAGCTCCGGGGCCTGATGGCATTTACCCCAGGCTGCTAAGGGAGTTGAGGGAAGACCTGGCTGGGCCTCTGACGCAAATCTTTGTCTCTTCCTTGGACACAGGTGAGGTCCCAGAGGACTGGAGGATAGCAAACGTAGTACCGTTGTTTAAAAAAGGTCAGAGGGATCACCCAGGGAACTATAGGCCGGTGAGCTTGACTTCAGTTATAGGTAAGCTAATGGAGAGGATCCTTAGGGACAGGAGGTATGAGCATCTGGAGCGCTGCGATCTGATCAGGGATACGCAGCATGGCTTCATCAAGGGGAAGTCTTGTCTTACAAATCTAGTGGAATTTTTTGAAGAAGTGACAAAAACAGTTGATGAAGGACAGGCTGTTGATGTCGTCTACATGGATTTCAGTAAGGCGTTTGACAAGGTTCCTCATGGTAGACTGATAGAGAAGGTGAAGGCGCATGGGATACAGGGTCGGGGATGTAGATGGGTCGAAAACTGGCTCGGAAGGAGGAGACAGAGGGGAGTAGTGGAAGGCTCTTTTTCCAGCTGGAAGCCTGTCACTAGTGGAGTGCCACAAGGCTCAGTACTAGGTCCTCTTCTATTTGTGGTCTACATAAACGACTTGGAAGTTGGGGTAGGTGGTGAGATCAGCAAATTTGCTGATGACACCAAGATGCTTGGATTGGCGGGTACAGAGGAACAGTGCCAGGCAATACAACAGGACATAGTTAGGTTGGTAGACTGGGCAGATAGATGGCAAATGGAATTTAATCCGGATAAATGCGAGGTGATGCATTTTGGCCGGAAAAATGTAGAAGAGAGTTATAGGATAAAAGGTAAAACTATACGGAGTATAGAGACGCAGAGAGACTTGGGGTGCAGGTTCACAAGTCTCTGAAGGTGTCTTCACAGGTGGAGAAGGTGATAAAGAAAGCGTATAGTATGTTAGCTTTCATAGAAAAGGGTTATAGAATACAAGAGTAGGAGTTTGATGTTGCAATTGTATAGAACGTTGGTTAGGCCTCACTTGGAATACTGCGTCCAGTTCTGGTCGCCGTACTATCGGAAGGATGTGGAGTCCTTGGAGAGAGTGCAGAGGAGGTTTACCAGGATGCCGCCTGGTATGGAAGGACTGTCTTATGAGGAACGATTAAATAGACTGGGGTTGTTTTCCCTTGAAAGACGTCAGCTTAGAGGGGATCTCATAGAGGTGTATAAGATTATAAGGGGTATAGATAGAGTAAATGGAGGTAAACTTTTTCCCCCTTCAGAAATGGATAGGACGAGGGGTCATGGCCTTAGGGTGAGGGGGGCTATGTATAAGACGAATATTAGAGGGCAGTTTTTCACACAAAGGGTAGTGGGGGTGTGGAATGCACTGCCGAGTAAGGTGGTGGGAGCAGGCACGCTAGGGCTGTTTAAGGGTCTCTTGGACAGCCACATGAGCGATATGCAGATAGAGTGATTTAGTAGGACTGTTTAACTACGGCTTTTTTTCCCCACAGGTAATTCGGTCCATACTTGACCAACAATGAGCATGCATTCGGCAGGTGGTGCGAGGACAGCTCTTGGATGTTGATTCATGGGTTGCCTGGTACTTCATGTCGTAAAGGAGTGCTTTATGTGGACCATCTGAAGGGCACCATGACAGCTCAGAGACTATCGATGTGGCTGTGCAGACACTTGGAATTGGGCCGGTGTCTGCGGGAGTTTGTGCGTTCTCCCTGTGGTTGCGTGGGTTTTCTCCGGGCACTCCGGTTTCCTCCCACAACCCAAAAATTCGCTCTTAGGCTGATTGGGAAACAAATTGTCCCTATAGTGAGAGTCTTCCATATTAGGAATAACCTAATTTTATATTATGATAATGGAATTGCTACTAATATAGTTATGACGGCGGCGCGGGCTCGTTGGGCCGAAGGGCCTGTTTCCCGTGCTGTGTTGCTCTAAAAAAAAGTATGAAATTAAATGGCATTCTTAACGTGTTTTGTAAACTTTGGCCAATTGGGTGATTGAACTGCTCAGCATGATGGGAAACAGTGGTAGATTAAATTATTTTAATACAAAGGAGTACAGAAAGATGGTTTCTCTTATCTTGGAATATGCAGAAGCAAGTTTAATCAGAGATCTAGAATGTATGGGATTATATTCATTCCTGGGTAGCAGGGCTGGTGTAATCTCTCAAACTGACAAGAGGCCGGATTCGGGCAAAAGAATGACTCCTTTTGCCAATTAAAATTTGCAGACATTAGCTGTGAACTTGCATATAGTGGATGTTCGTGGGTTAGATTTCCTAGTAACGAGGGAAGAGCCTTTACGTTGCATATACAAATGAGCTCCTACTCCGGTTGACAGGTGGAATGTTATTGGCTAAAGTGATATTTTGTAATATTATAATTGGACACTCCAGTGTGGGTGACAAGCTGTGTGGGATATTGAAGTATCAATTCTACTTTGGTAATGTTAATGAAGAGAAGATAGACGATGGCCATTGGCTGTTCTCTCTCCTGATGCATGTATAGTAAATAAAATTCCTTTTTATTCTTTAACTACATGCTGACTTTTGCAGTCTATTGGTTAGTGAGATTGAGTACAAGACATCCCGGAGGACATTTCAGAAAATTCCTCTTACACCATTTTTTGGTAATTAAAAATTACAGGGGCTTTTGCTCAATTATCTTAACTGGAGATCTGCTAGTTTGTTGAACACACAAAACCAATGTCCTCTTGCCAATCCTTATACACTCTTCCTCATCCCTTTCATGCTGACTCACCCATCACTCCCAACTCTAGAATTTACCCTTAATGACTACCATAGTTTAACTCCAAGCTGTATTCTAGATTTACCTTTATCATACTGTTTAGAGATACCTGAGAACTCACCCACAACCTAATGACAACGAACAGTCTCAAGTTTTTTTCAAATTGTCCACAATCAATCTTTTCATGCCTAGCCCCAGTTTCTGGCTCTTGCCTTCAAGTTCTAATCCCTAGTCTCCATCATAGACTACTTCTTCCAAGAAACCATATATAATCCACATGAGGCGATCTAGACCCCAAGATGGTAGCTTTAAAGTTACTACCAAGAATCTACTATAAAAATTCACATCCAATCTGGGTGGAATGTTTGTGGCCTATGGTTCTAGGTTAAAATTCAACATAGCATTGTCACTATTCACTGACCTCAGAGTCCTCCCCAAAACAAAATGTTTCATCCAGAAGCCTCAAGCACTCCTCGAAGGAAGGTGCAGTCTGCTCCACTAACTCCGGCACCTGGCAAAACAACATGAGATCTGATTAACATCAGTAAATGGAGGGGTCAAAGCTGCACATACAAACCACAAGTAAAAAGGATCTGGGAAACGATGATAAAACCATGCAGCTGCCAGGCTAAATTTAAAGATCTAATTTCAAGATAAAAATCTATATAAACAAGGGAACGTTTATGTCGTATGGACTGTCAGAAAACTTTAAAGATCTACATAATTATTGGCAGAAATGAACACGTATAACCAGGTTCTAATGACGCCAACTTAGTGCATAGTGTAGATAGGAACAGGAAGTTACAAGGCACATTGAAAAATGAACCCAGTAGGCAAAACTACGGCAGGTGAAAAACTTGAGGCAATCAAGTGTGAATATGGAGCTTAAATTCAGCATGTACTGAGGGGTCAAATGGATCATTTTTATGCTATAAAGGTTATGGAAATACGAGATCTTCTACAAAGGACTTCTGAAAAGTAAATTTGGAGAATTTTATAAATAATAAGAAGCTAGAAACTGTAGAGGAAGCTGCTTTTTAAAAACTATGTATTCATGTCTTTACAATGTGTTTTGCTGAACACTGGATCTAACACTTTGGACAAACTCAGTTTTTATTAAACAAATCAAGTTTTAATCAATCTAATTTTTCTTGAGCAGATGAATGGCCTTCTTTTCTATTGCTCCTTGCTGTTATGCAAAAGGGCTGCCACATTTGCATTTCAACATAAATCACCACAAGTTTGCCAGAGGCAAGAAGAAATTATATAGACGCTATAGCTTTGTATGTGAAGAAAATGATTAACATGAATGTGCAGCAGCCAATGCTAAAGGCTAGAATGTAGACAGAACAAGTCTTCTGCATTTATACAACTTTTGAAGGGCACAGATGCTAATTATTTTGCAACCTGTACTAATTAAACATAAAAACATGTTACCATTAAAATGTGCCTAAAGCCTATTAAATGGCAAATATAGCAGCGTGGTGATAACGTCACTAGATTAGTAATATAGAGATTTAGGCTAATTGCTTTGAGGACATGGGTTCAAATCTCACCATGGCAGCTGGCAGAATTTAAATTCAGTTAAAAAGAAAATCTAGAATTAAAAGCTAATCTTAATTTCATGGTCACCATATTCACCATCAATGTTGCAGAAATACCATTTGGTTCACTAACGTCCTTTATGGAAGGAAATCTGCCAACCTGACCAGCCCATACCAGGGACACCTGCATTCCAAAGATTAAAACAAAAGCTACATTCCCATTATATAAGAGTCAAACTCATTCAAAATGGCATCTTTATATAACAAATACTTAGGAAGATATTGCATACCTTTGGTTAACAAAAACTTTCAGATTAAAGTTAATTTATCCAGCATCAATTATCATTTGCAGAAGAGAATTCCAAGTTTCTACCGTTCTTGAATATCAAAGCATTTCCTAATTTCACTTCTGAAAAGTCTAGATTTAACATTTAGGATATATCTCCTCACTCTAAACTCACCAACATCTCCTCTGCCCTATTTGATCCCACTAATATTTTGTAAACTATATCAAATCATCCTTAATTTTCTAAACGGAAGGGAATACAGTCCAGTTTGTATAATCTCTCATGACTAAATCTTTCAGCTGTGGAAAATACTCAGGCAACTTCACTTTACAGCAGCTTCTCTGTCAACAATTTTTTTTGTGTTTAAAGCAAATTATAATTTAAAGTTCTTTTTAAGTTAAGGTGAATAACAAGTGGTCTACTTGGTTAATAAAGAAATATTTGCAACAGAAGAAATGGTATTGCTTTCTATTTCTTCACAGTTTTCACCAATTTAATTTTGGAACTTGGGTATCATTCTGGCAAATCTGAACTGCACTCCTTCCAACGCCAATATATCTTTCTTAAAATGCGCCTCAAGTGAAAACACTTCCTCTTCCCTGCCCAGATTGGCTCACCATACATGAATCAAAATATTAATGCATTTCTGGCCTATCTGATTCAATGCTACACTGGATGGTACCTTACATCATATGGATAGGCAAATAGCAATGCAATTATATAAAGTTATGAAATGAATGATTAAATATGTCTGTATTTTAGATATTGAGGCAGCATATTCAATTTTCATAGCAGTCAGAGGCTCTCCCAAACCCTACTCCACAGAGATTACAAATTATTAAATTCAACTGAAAATTCAGTTTAGAATTTTCCTTATACTCAATATTTGAATGTTGGATTTGGATTTAGATTTATAAAACCATTTAAGAGTTACACCTTGCTAACAATTGACAGCTCGTTCCATTTTCTCTCTCCCACATAAAGTCCTCACTCAAATTTAAAATTCAAGAGGGAGACTTGAGAGGAAATATCCAACACTGTAGCAAATACAATATATTCCACTTAAAGTCATGAAATTAGAAATGTTGGAATAAGCATGTTGTATAGAGAAAAGAACTGTTTCGGGAAAAAAAAATTATTCATTTTCTTAAAACCAGAGTTATAATTTGCATCTACAATCAGGCTTTTTAGACTGAAACAGTAAAACAACTGCATAACCAGACTGCTTGGCTTAGTGACTGCAGGTAATCCAACATACCATTATCCAAATCAAAGATGAACATGGATAGAATTTCAGTTGTAGCTTGTTGGTTGCCATAGGGCCTTCTTGAAACTCCCTTTTTATTTAGCTTGATGGAAAGAAGCCAAGTGCAATGAAACTCCAGTACAAACAGTCCTAGGCATGTTCCAATCATTCCATTTTAATGCCTCCCAGTAATCCAGCCATTGGGAATGTTAGCGTGCAGATTAAAAAGCAGCACTCAATATAAACGCTTTACTCAGTTAAGCAAAAATACTGGGATTGGGTAATTGTGAAAATATGATGCCAACACCTGGCTAGTCACACTGCCTGGCAATGCTGTCTAGACTAAGACTGCGTATGGTAAAGCTTAAGGCTCGCAACTGAGCATTACAGCCTGAAACTGTTCAGGAAACACCATCACAGAAAAGGCTAAATTTTGGCAGTGGATGAGTTACATGGAAAGACTGGAGAAGCTGGGATCATTCTCCTAAAGGGGACACATAGATGTTTAAAACGATGTGGTTTGATATAGTAGAAAGTTTCCACTGGCAGGAGAGTCAGGAAGCATGTTGCTAATTTAAGTTAATTGATAAGGGAACCTCAAGGGAAACAAAGACCATTTTTAAAAATCTCAGCAAGTGCTGATGATTTAACTAATGCTTAACTAATTTGGTGGAATTCTTTGAGAACATTCCATGTGCAATGGACAATGGGGAACCTGTGGATGTGGTGTATCTGGATTTCCAGAAGGCATTTGACAAGGTGCCGCACCAAAGACTGCTGCATAAGATAAAGGTGCACAGTGTTATGGATAATGTATTAGCATGGGTAGAGGATTGGTTAACTAACAGAAAGCAAAGAGTCGGGGTAAATGGGTGTTTTTCTGGTTGGCAATCAGTGACTAGTGGTGTGCCTCAGGGATCAGTGTTGGGACCACAATTGTTTACAATTTACATAAATGATTTGGAGTTATAAAACATAAAACATTACAGCACAGAACAGGCCCTTCGGCCTTCGATGTTGCGCCGACCAATATAAAAAGCAATGCCCCTCCAAACTAAACCATTCCCTTCTCTTCCATATACTTATCAACTAACCTCTTAAACGCCACCAAACTTGGCGCATCTACAACTGCTGCAGGCAGGGCATTCCACTCCCGAACCACCCTTTGGGTAAAGAACCTACCTCTGATATCCGTCCTATAACTATCACCCCTTAATTTAAAGCTGTGTCCCCTCGTGCTAGCTTTCTCCATCCTAGGAAAAAGGCTATCACTGTCCACCCTATCTAAACCTCTAATCATCTTATATGTTTCGATAAGGTCCCCTCTTAGCCGCCTCCTTTCTAACGAAAACAACCTCAAATCCCTCAGCCTCTCTTCATAAGACCTGCCCTCCATACCAGGCAACATCCTGGTAAACCTCCTCTGTACCCTCTCCAATGCCTCCACATCTTTCTTATAATGTGGGGACCAGAACTGCACACAATACTCCAAGTGCGGCCGCACTACAGTTTTGTACAGTTGCAACATGACGTTGCGGCTCCGAAATTCAATCCCCCTACCAATAAAAGCTAAGACTCCATATGCCTTCTTAACAACCTTATCGACTTGACTGCCTACTTTCAGGGATCTATGCACAAATACACCAAGATCCCTCTGTTCATCAACACTATTAAGAATCCTACCATTAGCCCTATACTCTACACATTTATTATTCCTGCCAAAGTGCATTACCTCACACTTTTCCACATTAAACTCCAATGTTAGGAACCAAGTGTATTGTACCAAAATTTGCAGATGACACTAAGATGAGTGACAGAGCAAAGTGTGCAGAGGACGCTGAAAGCAAACACAGAGATATAGATAATCTAAGTCAGTGGGCAAGGGCTTGGCAGATGGAGTACAATGTTGGTAAATGTGAGGTCATCCATTTTGGTAGGAATAACAGCAAAATGACTATTATTTAATGGTTAAAATATTGCAGAATGCTGCTGTGCAGAAGGACCTGGATGTCCTTGTGCAGGAATCTTGGAGTTAATTTGCAGGTGTAGCAGGTAATTAAGGCAAATGGAATTTTATCTTTTATTGCTAGATGAATGGGGTTTAAAAACAATGAGGTTATGTTGCAGCTGTATAAGGTGCTGGTGAGGCCACACCTAGAGTACTGTGTACAGCTTTGGTCTCCTTACTTGAGAAAGGATATACTGGCAATGGAGAGGCTGCAGTGGAGATTCATTGGGTTGATTCCGGAGTTGAGAGGTTTGGCTTATGAGGAAAGACTGAGTAGACTGGGCTATATTATTGGAATTCAGAAGAATGAGAGGAGATCTTAAAGAAACATAAGATTGTGGAGGGAATAGATAAGATAGAAGCAGGGAAGTTGTTTCCACTGGTGGGTGAAACTAGAACTAGGGGGCATAGCCTCAAAATAAGGGGAAGCAGATTTAGGACTGAGTTGAAGAGGTACTTCTTTACCCAAAGGATTGTGAATCTCTGCCCAATGAAGCAGTTGAGGCTACCTCATTGAATGTTTTTAAGGCAAGGATAGATACATTTTTAAACAGTAAAGGAATTAAAAGTTATAGTGAGTGGATGGGTAAGTGGAGCTGACTCCACAAAAAGATTAGCCATGATCTTACTGAATGGCAGAGCAGGCTCAAAGGGCCAGTTTGCCTACTCCTGCTCCTCGACTTTATGTTCTAATGTTTTATTATTTAGAACGTGCTGTCTGAAAAGGCAGTGAAAGCAGTATCAATAGCAAGTTTCAAAAAGGAATTGGATAAATGCTTGATTGGGGTAACCTTCCATAGCCAAGAGGAAGGTGGAGGGGAATGGAACTAATTGAATAAGTCTTTCAAAGAACTGGCAAAAACAATAGGCTGAATATCCAAATCTGTGCCGAGATATTTGATGATCAACCAGAATTAGATAGCAGGTTAAACTAATTGTCCTCAGCCATGAGACAGTACCTGATCAGGAATGCTTTCTCCCGTCTCCCCATCCACTTGAATAGGCCCCTGCAGTGATCCACTTCTCTCATTTCCATCTTTCTCTTCATTCTTCGTGCTCTGCTCCTCTTGTTCGTTCTCCTTCTGTCTATAATTGTAGTCGAAAACTTCTCTCCCAGCTCCCAGATCTATGTCTTGCCTCCACAGGATATCAATTAGATCAATGTCCTAAAACCAAAGAATTCAAAAACATTTCATCTATATCCAATACTTATTTCAGCAACAAAGCAAGACACTTTCATTAAGCTGTTGACAATGTGAAAGAGGAGCACTTTTAATCCTCCCCCCTCCAGTTTTGGAATTTTCTATTCACACCAAAACACATTTAGCGCACTGCCACTGAAGAATAGAACATAGAACATTACAGCGCAGTACAGGCCCTTCGGCCCTCCATGTTGCGCCGGCCAGTGTACCCTCTAACCTAAACTATTCCAATATCATCCATATGCCTATCCACCGAACATTTGAATGCCCCCAAAGTAGGCGAGTCCACAACTGCTGCAGGCAGGGCATCCACGCCCTCACCACCCTCTGTGTGAAGAACCTGCCTCTGACATCCGTCCTATAACTACCACCTCTTAATTTAAAGTTATGTCCCCTCGTGTTGGTCATCACCATCCGAGGAAAAAAGGCTCTCACTACCCACCCTATCCAATCCCTTGATCATCTTATACGCCTCAATTAGGTCACCGCGTAACTTTCTTCTCTCTAATGAAAATAACCTCAGGTCCCTCAGCCTTCCCACCATACCAGGCATCATCCTGGTAAACCTCCTCTGCACCCTTTCCAATGCTTCCACATCTTTCTTATAATGCGGCGACCAGAACTGTACGCAATATTCCAAGTGCGGCCGCACCAGAGTTTTGTATAGTTGTAACATAACCTCACGGCTCCTAAATTCAATCCCTCTACCAATAAAAGCTAACACACAGTACGCCTTCTTAACAACTTTATCAACCTGGGTGCCAACTTTCAAAGAGCTATGTACTTGTACCCCAAGATCCCTCTGCTCGACAACACTAGTAAGGGTCCTTCCATTAGCCCTATATTTCATATGCCTGTTATTCCTACCAAAGTGAATCACCTCACACTTATCTGTATTGAATTCCATTTGCCACCTCACGGCCCAGCTCTGCAACCTATGTCCCTCTGCAAACTGTAACATCCATCCTCGCTGTCTACAACTCCCCCCACTTTGGTATCGTCAGCAAATTTACTAATCCAACCCTCTACACCCTCATCTAGGTCATTATAAAAATGACAAACAGCAGTGGCCCTAAAACAGATCCTTGAGGTACACCACTTGTAACTGCACTCCAGATTGAATATTTCCCATCAACCACCACCCTCTGTCTTCTATCAGCTAGCCAATTCCTAATCCAAATGCTAAATCACCTTCAATCCCATGCATCTGCACTTTCTGCAGTAGCCTACCATGGGGAACCTTATCAAACGCTTTGCTAAAATCCATATACACTACATCAACTGCCTTATCCTTATCTATCTCTTTGGTCACCTCCTCAAAAAACTCAATAAGGTTTGTGAGGCACGACCTACCCTTCACAACACTGTGCTGACTATCCCTAATCAATTTATTCCTCTCTAGATGCTTATAAATCCTATCCCTTATAATTCTTTCCAAGACCTTGCCCACAACAGAAGTCAGGCTCACCGGTCTATAATTTCCAGGATGGTCCCTACTCCCCTTTTTGACAACATTTGCCATCCTCCAGTCTTCCGGCACTATACCTGTAGCTAACAACGACATGAAGATCAAAGCCACAGGCTCTACAATCTCCTCTCTAGCCTCCCAGAGAATCCTGGGGTAAATCCCATCTGGCCCAGGGGACTTACCAATTTTCATACCCTCAAGATTCGCTAACACCTCCTCCTTATGAACCTCAATCCTGCTCAGTCTACAACCTAGTATCGCAGTATTCTCCCCGACAACATTGTCTTTCTCCTGCGTGAATACTGACGAAAAATACTCATTCAATGTCTCTCCTATCTCCTTAGGCTCCACGCACAACTTCCCACTGCTATCTCTGACTGGCCCTAATCTTGCCCTAACCAATCTTTTATTATTTATATACCTGTAAAAAGCTTTAGGATTCTCCTTAATCCTATCTGCCAGTCTTCTCGTGTCCTCTTCTAGCTCTTCTCAACTCCCTCTTTAGCTCCTTCCTGGCTGATTTATAGCTCTCCATTGCCCTAACTGAGCCTTCACATCTCATCATTATATAAGCCTCCTTCTTCCTCTTCACCAGAGATTCAACTTCCCTAGTACACCATGGTTCCCTCACTCGACTGACACAATAATGGCACGAAGTGGAGGACAAAGGTTTCCACAGGAAGAGAGCAAGCAAAAGAGGCAGTGCAACTGTCATCCTGAGGAAACTTTTCCACAATAATATAAAACAAAAGTACTGCAGATGCTGGAAATCTTAAGTAACTTCACTGCGATTTTAATGTAAGCCTACATGTGAATCATGGTAGCCAAAAGATTTGTTATTGAATTAACATTCTGGCAATTGAAAATTGGGGTATCAATAAATTTGAGAATTTAAAGAACAAAGAACAAAACAGCACAGAAAACAGGCCCTTCGGCCCAACGAGCCCGCGCTGTCACCCCAATGTTCCCACCTCTACCCGTGATCCCTGTCTACGTTTATAGATCTATGGATTAAAAACCAAATTTGAGACAATTTAGGGAGAATTTGTTTTGCCAATTAGCCTAAGAGCACATCTTTGGGATGTGGGAGGAAACCGGAGCACCCGGAGAAAACCCACGCAAGCACGGGGAGAACGCGCAAACTCCCACAGACACAGGCCCAAATCCATGTATCTGCACAGCACAGCGATAGTCACTGAGCTGTCGTGTTGCCCATCAAATGGTCCAGGTCAAGCGTACACTAACGACGTGAAGCACTAGGATACTCTCGAAAAAAAATCCAAGAGCAGCCCTCTCACGACCCATCGCGTGTATGCCCCTTATTAGACAACGAGATGGACCAAAGCACCTGTAGGATAAAAATAAGTACATCAATATCATCATCTATTTACACACTTACGAGGGACTCCCAAGGCTCATGATCCCTATTTTAAATCAGTTTTCTATATGCCTCCATTCCCATTCTGTTTATGTGCCCATCTAAGTTTTTCTTGAATAACTCCAGAGAACCTGCCTCCACCACTTGGTAGCGCATTCCATAACCCCACCACCCTCTGTGGAAAAAAAAAACTCCCTCTAGCATCCAAATTATACCTCACCCTAAGCCCGTGACCCCTCGTGCTATTCGAGTCCATCCTAGGAAAAAGCTTAACCCTTTTTACTCTATCTATACCCCTTAATCTTGTACACCTCTATTAGATCTCCTGTAAGTCTATGTTTTTCTAAGGAAAACAGTCCCAATTTGCCTAACCTCTCCTCATAACTCAGACCTTCCATACCAGGCAGCATCCTGGTAAACCTCCTCTGCACTCTCTCCACATCCTTCCGATAGTAAGGCGACCAGAACTGGACGTAGTATTCCAAATGAGGTCTAACCAACGTTTTATACAACTGCAACATTAAAGGCCAGCTCTTGTACTCTATACCCCTTCTTATAAAAGCTAGCATACTATATGCTTTCTTCACAACCTTCTCCACTTACTCTGCCACCTTCAGAGACTTGTTCACCTGCACCTCCAGGTCCCTCTGCGTTTCTATACTCTTAATAGGTCTACCCTTTATCATACACTTCCCCCTACATTCTTTCTCCTGAAATGCATCACCATTTATCAGGATTGAATTCTATCTGCCATCTATCTGCCCAAGCTACCAGCCTATGTCCTGCTGCATCGCCTGACAATGCTCCTCACTATCCGCAAGTCCAGCCATCTCTGTATCGTCTGCAAATTTGCTGATCACTCCACTTACTCCCTCTTCCAAGTCATTTATATATATTACAAATAGAAGAGGTCCCAGTACTGAGCTCTGCGGCACACCACTAGTGACTGACCTCCAGCTAGAAAAACACCCTTCCACTATTAGTCTCTGTCTCCTATTACTAAGCCAGTTACTTATCCATCTAGCTTCCTGTCCTTGTATCCCATGAGCTTTGACCTTCTCAGCTAACCTCCCACGAGGGACGTTGTCAAACGCCTTACTGAAATCCATATAGACGACATCAACGGCTCGCCTTTCGTCCACCGTTTTCATCACCTCCTCAAAAAATTCTACCAGATTTGTAAGGCATGACCTCCCCTTAACAAATTCATGCTGAGTATCCCTAATCAGATCGCAATGCTCTAAGTGCCTATATATCCTACTCTAAGAATCCCCTTCAATAGCTTCCCTAACACTGACGTCAAACTCACCGGCCTATAATTCCCAGCGTTATCCTTCCTGCCCTTTTTAAACAATGGTACAACATTAGCTATTCTCCAGTCCTCTGGGACCTCACCTGTGTCCAAAGAAGAGACAAAGATTTGCGTCAGAGGCTCAGCAATTGAAAGCTACCATTATTTGAATTAAAGAAGAAACTAGTCAACAAATATTTCCCACTGTGTGAAACTACTGACCCTCTCCAGTCTGATTCCAGTCACACAATAATAATTTGATTATTAAAAAATGTCAGTCACCAGGAATGGATAATAAATATGGTATGGCCAGAACTAAAGCAAAACACGGAGGATGTTGGAAATCAAATAAAGACAGAACATGCTAGAAATACTCAGCAGGTCCAGCAGCACCCATGGAGAGAAAACAAATTAACATTTCAGGTCAATGGTCCTCTAACAAAGAATAAGAGGAGACAGTGGCACAGTGATTAGCACTGCTGCCTCACAGCTCCAAAAACCCAGATTCGATTCCCAGTGTGCATCACTGTCTGTGAGGAGTCTGCACATTCTTCCCATATCTGTATGGGTTTCCCTGGGTGCTCTGGTTTCCTTCCACAGTTCAAAAGATGTGCTGGTTAGGTGCTAAAGTCTCCCTCAGTGTACCGGACTGGCACTGGAATGTGGGACTAGGAGGTTTTCATAGTAACTAAGTTAAGCCCACTATGACACTAATAAATAAACATTAACTCCTGTTTATTTCTCTGTAGATGCTGCCTTACCCAAATGTTTTGTTTTTACTGCCCTTGTCAATGCTGCTAACAGCTCAGGAACTAAATCAAAAATGAGAGAGAAATGCCAAGTGTTCAGCTATCAGTGGAAAGGATCTGGAATTTACAAAACTACATTGAAAGAGTATAGCAGAGAAAGACAGAGGGGCACAGAAAGAAAGAGGCCTGCTTTTTGTTCAGAATATTCTCCCATTGCCTTGAAGTGGGAGGATATTTTACCAGTTACTTATGCTTCTGATATTGAATATATCTGGATTAGTCACAAACCCACTGACACCAAATAAGATTAACAAGATAGGGGAAAGGGAAAAAGACTAATCTAAAATGACAGCTTTCCAAAGAAGTCCATTTTGGCCCCATTCTTATGTGTTGGGGTGGCCAAAACCATTTCCATTGATCAGCCTCCCTTTTTAACTGTACCATATTTGGCTCTGTCTAAAACCAGTTAGTCTCTTTCGTATTTCAAATTCCAGACAGCAGCTTAGAGGGCACAAATTTGAGATTAGTTCCAGGCTTCAGTCAGACACTACCTGACAATAACGTTTGATTTACTGCCGCTTCCCTCTCTCTCCTGCTCACGTCACAGTGGTACCATAACTGATTTACATATGGGGACAGTGAACTGTAGCAAAGTAGTCTGGGCTGATTCTTCAGTGCACTAGTCACAAACAGCAAGATAACAAGCTTGATAAGATGTAGCAAATTTAAATATACACATACAATTCTCTAAAGGAGCGACAAGCATTTGTTTTTATAAAAGCTGTAGCTGGCAGTAGTGTGGAGCACTGGAAAATGTTTATGTGAATTGGCAGGCGGCGGGGTGGAGCCACAGGAGTGTGAGAGAGAGAGAGAGAGAGAGAGAGATAACGTGAGGTGTGCCATTTTATCTTTGAAAGTACTACATAAATGCAAGATATTATTGTTGAAATACACAGCATGCAGCAGCTTTGATGAAAGACTAAAGGTAATGATTTTTTTAAAAAGCACCTGTCCCTTTAAAGGCACAGTGAGCAGACTTCATGGGAAAGAGGTCTTAAATCAATAAAGCCTGGTCATTGCAGCCGATTTACACGAAGTAATTAGTGTGATAATGTTTTTAATCCAGATCAGAAGAAACCAGGATTCAATAACTGTTTTTTCCTTCAAAAAAGTTTATTTTCCCAAAGCAAGTTTCCTGGGACACCTAGCATCAAATCATACAATAGAATTCCTACATTGCAGGAGGCCATTCGGCCTATCAAGTCTGCACCAAGCACAATCCCACCCAGGCCCTATTCCCGTGACCCCACATCTTTACCCTGCCAATCCCAATCCTCGACACAAGTATGCTTAGTCAACCTAACCCACACACGGGAGGAAACTAGAACACACAGAGGGAATGCACGCAGACACAGGGAGAATATGCAAACTCTACACAAACAGTGGCCTGCAGCTGGGATTGAACCTGAATCCCTGGCGCTGTGAGGTAGTAGTGCTAGCCACTGTGCCATCTGGAATTCACTGGAAAATAGCAGTTTTCTCCATACCTCGTACAAACATTCACATTGGAACAGACTAACGAACACAGTAGACGTCAATGAATTCAGTGACGGTGACTCAGTTTATGATTAAATATTAGGCCTTGAAACCAACTTGAAAGTGGAACAAGAAAGAATGACTGCTTTTAGCAGATACCCACATCAGCCTATTGGTCTCAGTCACATCAGATCAGAGGCCTTAGCCCAGTCTGGAGGTGGACAGTTGACACATTTAATTAAATATGGAAGCTTGATCAATTCAGAAAAAATGGCTGCTTAAAACAGCCGGCTAGTTAGATCAAGATACCTCTGAAGAAAACCACTGGCAACTTCAGAATCAATGGTCAGACTTAAAAACTTGCTATAGCGAAATGCACTCAGCGTTTAAATAAGTAGTAGTTTAAAAAACTGTAGTGAAATTTAAATAATTCAGCTCACACAAACAGTTCTAGATGATTCCTTCTGCCTCGAATGAGGGAGTGGCAAAATTATTTGAAATTTTCAGTACCCATTTCATCTTCAACGCCTCCTTCTGTCCTCATGGATAACAGACCACTGCTATTTTTGACTTTACATAAGCTCTGTGTTATTCTGGCTGTCAACCTGTTCCAGAGTACTGCAATGGGTTAGGCAGCTGGTAATCAATCTGGACTGGCTCAATTGTGTAACTGTAGCAGGGAGTCATCCAGTAATTGGACATAATCCACATTTATCTATTTTAATCTATCTTGGTTCTGTCTTGCAAATCAAATCAGCATCCACAGTAGTGCTTCACAGCGTCGCATACCCACTTCTCAAAGGATGAGAATTTGAGCTTAATCTCTAAAGAGGGAATTTCAGAGTTAAAGGAGCAATGTGACCCACTTTTAACTCCTCCCACTCCCCAATCATTTCTCCTTGGGGTTAAAATGTGAAACTTGTATTAATCATATCACCTTTCCGATTACTCTCTCTTTGGTAAGAGTTGTACGATTTTCTTTCCCATCCAAAGTAATACTTCCATTTCATGAGTTGCGTCACATTCTATCTAATGTATCTCAAACTGCCTCAATAAGCATTGAGTATAACAAAATGGAGGTGAACGTTTAACCCATCATTAACTTAAAGTGGTTAGTTACCTCAGCTCCAGGGGTGTCTCAGGTTCGTGGACTAGGCCCAACCATCTTCACCAATGACTATCCTCTGTCATTAATTCAGAAGTGAGGATGTTCGCCAATGACTGTGCAACGTTCAGCACTATTCATGATACCTCAGGTATTAAGGCGGTCCATGTTCAAACGCAACAAGATCTTTACATTATCCAGGCTTAGGCTTACAAGTGACATTCACGACACACAAAAGGAGGCAATGACCATCACCAGAGAAAGACAATCTAATTACTGGCTCTTGACATTCAAGAGTGTTACCATCACTGAATCTCCCATTGTCAACATCCTTGAGGATACCGTTGACAAAAAACTCAATTGGATTCACAACAGTGACTACAAGAACAAGTCAGAGGCTAGAAATATTGTGGCAAGTAATTCACCTCCCAACTCCCACAGCCTGTCCACTATCTACAAGGCAGAAGCCAGGAGTGTGATGCAACGCTTCCCATTTGCCATTCAAGAAGCTAAAGTGGAGTAAAGTTTATTTATTAGTCCTAAGTAGGTTTATGCTAACAGTGCAATGAAGTTACTGTGAAAATCCCCTAGCTTGACACCATCCAGGGCAAAGCAGCCTGCTTGATTGGCATTACATCTACTATCTCCACCACCGACCCGCAGTCACACTGCTGCTACTAACCCACAGCCACTACCATCTAGAAGGACAAGGCAACAGATACATGGGAACACCACCTGCAAGCTCCACTACAAGCCACTTACCATCCTGATTTGGAAATATATCACAGAATACAATAGTGCAGAAGAGGTCCTTTGGTCCATTGAGTTTGCACAGACACATGATAGGTCCTGGGCTGCACACCTAATTCCGCTTGCCAGCACTTAGCCTACAGCCTTGAATGTTATGGTGTGCCAAGTACTTATCCTCTGCTTTTTAGAGGATTTAAGCATCCACCTCCACCACCCTCCCAGGCAGAACATTTCCAAACCGTCACCACACTGAGTAAAAAAGTTTTCCTCAAATCCCCGCTAAACCTCCCACTCCTCACTTTTAACTTGTGTGCCCTCGTAACTGACCCTTTAATTAAGGGGAGCAGTCCTCCCTATCCGCAGCCCTCAATCTTGAGCACCTGAAATCAGGTCACTCCTCAGTCTTCTCTGCTCTAGAGAAAACAACCCATCCAACCTCTCTTCATAACTGAAAGGTACCATCCCACAGCATCCAGGCAAATCTCACCTGCAGCCCTTCCAGTGCATTCATATCTTTCCTATAGTGTGGTGACTAGAACTGCACATAATTCTCCAGTTATGACCTCAAAGTTCTATACAACTCCATCATGACCTCCCTGCTTTTGTAATCTGTATCCCGATTGATAAAGACAAGTGTTCCATGTGCCTTTTTCACCATCCTATTAATCTGCCTTTCACCTTTAGAGATCTATGGATAAACATGCCAAGGTCCCTTTAGTTCTTCAGAACTTCCCACTGTCAGACTTTTCATAGTATACTTCCTCGGCAAATTATTCCTTCCAAATGCATCACCTCATACTTTTCAGGGTTAAATTCATCTGCCACTTATCCACCCATTTGACCATCTTGTCTGTATCTTCCTGTAACCCAAGACGCGCATCCTCACTGTTAACCATCCAGCCAATCTTTGTGTCATTGGCAAACTTACTGATTCTACCCCCCACAGTCATCTGTGTAATTTATAAAAATGACGAACAATAGAGGGAGCCAGCACAGATCTCTGTGGTGTGCCACTGGAATCACTGAAGCAGCCATCATCACCCTCATTCTCCTATCACTAAGCCAATTATGAATGCACTTTAAAAGATCATCCTGTATCCCACATGCATTTGCCTTTTTAATAAGTCTCCCATGTAGGACATTATCAAAAGGCATGGCCTCCATCTAACAAAACCATGCTGACTATCCCTGATCAAACCTTGTCTCTCCAAATGGAGATAGATTCGCTCCTTCAGAATCTTCTCCAGTAGAGCCCTAACTTTAACCCTAACCCTTGTTCCCTATTTGTCTCTAAAAACTTTCTTAAACAGTTGGACAACATCAGCTGTTCTCCAGTCCTCTGGCACCTATGCAGAGGATGGCCTCACCCAGGATCTTGGATTTATGTCACACTATCTGTAACCCCTACCACTTGCCTGGGTTTAGAAAACCTCACTAACTATCCTGGCTGGAGACAATAACATCTCTTTAATCTGTGCTTAACCCTCTCTCCAGTCACATTGTCTGTACCTTTAAGACTTGATTACCTGTAAATACTCATATTCCAACCATTATTTTGTAAATTGAGTTTTTACATGCCCTGTTTGTGAATAAATCTGCCACTCATCTGATGAAGGGGCAGTGCTCCAAAAGCTAGTGGATTGTATTACCAAATAAATCTGTTAGACTTTAACTTCTTGTTATGAGACTTCTTACTGTGTTTATCCCAGTTCAATGCCGGCATGTCCACATTCCTCCAAGGTTACTGGGCAAGTAATTAAAATTTTGGGTATGAGGCCCTTTAATTTCCTCCTTCGCCTCCCATAATAGATTGGAACACAATTCATCTGGACTTGGAGATTTGTCAACTTTTAAGCCTGTCAATACCTCTAAATACATTGTCACTCTCTACGACAATTTGCTCTAGAATCTCACAATCTTTTTCTGAGTTCCATTACTACTATCTCATTGTTGTGGGTGAAGACAAATATGAAATGTGAAATATTCATTTAATATGCTACCAACATCCTCTGCCTTCAACCACAGACTTCCCCTCAGTCCTTAATGGGTCCTATTCTTTCCATCTTCCCATTGATATACTTACAGAATATTTTAGGATTTTCTCTTCTTTATCAGTCACAGTTTTCTCATATCCCTCTTTGCTCTCCTAATTAATTTCTTAAACTCCATCCTGCACTTTCTGTACTCCACTAATGTCTCTGCAGACTTACTCCCATATACAAGGAACAAAGAACAAAACAGCACGGGAATACTGGTTAAAAGCCTCACTTTTCCTTCTCATTGTATCTTGGATGTTTCTGGTCATCCATGGTTCTCTAGGTTTGTTACATCTTTCTATTACCCTATTGTACTCTCCCCATTTCCCCTCTGAATGCCTCCCATTGCTCTTCTCTAGATTTCCCCACAAATGATTTGCTCCAGTCTACATTGGCCTGATCCTGCCTTATTTTGTTAAAAGCTACTCTCCCTCAATCCACTGCAACTTATCTATTTCTTTGTCCATAACAAATCTAAATCAAACCATGCTGTAATCACTATCACCAAATTGCTCCCTCACCAACACATCAACCACCTGTCTGGTTTCATTCCAGAATTAGGTGAAGCACAGTCCTTCCCTTGTTGGATCCTCTACAGATTGACTTAAAAGATTTTCCTGTATACATTTGAAGATCCCTACTCCATCTAAACCCTTACCATGATAACTATCCCAATTAATGTTGAAATCACCTGATATAACTAACCTTATTATTTTTACATCCTCTGCGAATTGCTCACATATCACCCATTCTTTTGCAGTGCCCGGGTCAAAATCCTGCAATTTCCTCCAAGAGCATTGTGGGTCAACCCACAGCACGTGGACGGCAACGTTCCAAGAAGGCAGCACATCATCGTCTCAATGGCAACTGGGTTGGGGTTTAAAAGCTGGCCAGCCAGCAATGCCCATGTCTGAATAAAAAAACTACACAATCTGCCACTCACCAACCAGGGCAGGAACCAAGTCTTTCCTGTGGAGAGGAACTGAGTTAATGTTTCGTCATCAAACTTAAGTATTAACACTGTTTCTCTATTTACAGCACTTTGTTTTCATTTGTGAGCAGCACAATAACAGTGGTTAGCATTACTGCTTCACAGCTCCAGGGTCCTGGGTTCAATTCCCAGCTTGGGTCACTGACTTTGTGGAGTTTGCACATTCTCCTCGTGTCTGTGTGGGTTTCCACTGATTTCCTCCCACAGTCCAAAGATGTGCGGGTTAGGTTGATTGGCCATGCTAAGAAAGTGCCCCTTACTGTCCAGGGATGCGTAGGTTAGAGGGATTACTGCGTATAACATGTAGAGATATAGAGGTAGGGCCTGGGTAGGATTGTATTTGGTGCAGACTTGATGAGCCGAAGGGCCTCTTCCTGTACTGTAGCATTCTATGATTCTATTTCAGATTTCTAGCCAGCACAGTATTTTGCTTTTGATCAAGTTCCTTCTACTCCCACTTGTGAAATTGTGCAACTCCACTCAGATCGCTGGAAACCTTAGCCAGAAAGCAGCACGGAAGGATCTTAGGCTCAATTTGTGTGAAGCTCATCAATTGCAACCAAGATGATAGCTCAGGAGCAGTGGGTATGAGGGGACAGAACTGGGTCTTGCAACAGCCAAGTCTGCTGACACACCTTTACCACTTGGGATGAATACACTTTTACTTTTGAAAGTACAAAAAGTGACAACGTTTCACTGAAGCATACCATAGGCCAAAGGCAACACCTTTCAAGATTGGAATGAAAATAACTGGCGTGGGAAAAAAATTGCAAGATGTAATTACTATTGCAATCACTCCACACAAAAGTATGCAAGTCAAAGTGTGGTTATGAGGAAGTAACTACGAGACATTAATCAGATCGGAGACCAAAGTAAATTAGATACCATTATATAAAAGCTACTGCCTTACATTACAGGTTATATGTTGAACAAAATAATTCCCCAAGTATGATGCAACATTGGATCTGATGATTCTAATCAACAACTATCACAACCCCATTTGTTATAATCCAGGTGATAAATTCCAAGGTGTTTTATGGAATACAGCCTAGATATGTTTTGCACAGGTAAGCATAAAATGGTTCACGCGAGGTATCATTCAAATGACCCACTAGGGAGCTTTTATTAAAGTTTAAGAATACAGTTAACAAAAAAATTAGCAATAACTTTTACCAATCACGATTTGAAAAAAATGATATTGTACATACCTTAACTGCTAAATGTACTATTCCAACATAACAAACATTGTTACAAATATACATTCCCTCCCCCACCCCCTGGTTTCAGTTTAGCTCAAAAAATAAGTATACTCACGTGAAGCTGGATCTCTTGGCGGCTGGCTAGTTAGTAACTAGAGGCACTCCTTACCTCTACTTACTAGCAAGCCAGCCACCAAGAGCTAAATTTCCAATTCTAAGGACAGATCCAGAAACACACCTAACTGAAACTAAAGTTGGAAAAAAAAACTCTTCCACCTGTCAATCATTCTTCCCCTGACAATTCAAAAAGGCCATAAACTCCAGGACAGTGCATTAAGCCAAATGGCTTATTATGTGACATTAGCAACAATAAAAGGACAGGCAGCTTAGTGCCTGTTCATAACAGCAAGGATATGCTTAAAATACATTCCTTAAAGGCACAATGGCTTCACAAATTTAAGCAGAGAAACTCAAAGAACAATGAACAACGAGCCCGCGCCACCATTTTAACAGTGTGAGTTCCCACTTCCATCCATGACCCTTGTCTATGTTTATGGAAATCCACATTGGAAACCAGATTGGGGAGACAATTTAAGGATAATTTGTTTCACCAATCAGCCTAAGAGCACATCTTTGATGTGAGTACCCGGAGAAAACCCATGCAAGCACGGGGAGAATGCGCAAACTCCCACAGATATTGGCCCAAATCTGTGTATCTGCACAGCAAACAGTGATAGTCACTGAGCTGTCGTGTTACCCATCAACTGGTTCAGTTTAAGCATACACTAACAACGTGAAGCACTAGGCTACTCTCGAAAAATCCAAGAGCAGCCCTCGCACAACCCATCACGTGTATGCCCCTTGTTGGGCAACAAGGCAGACCGAAGCACCTGTGGAATAAAAGAGAAAAACATCAATAACATGCACATCTTATGCAATTCCCAGGAACGTCTCAAGGCTCTTGATCCTTATTTAAAACAGTCTTCTATATCTATTCCGCTCACGTGCCTAAGTATCCCCTAAATAACTCCAGCGTGCCTGTCTCCACCACCTTACTTGGCAGTGTGTTCCATACCCCCACAACCCTCTGCGTGAAAAACCTTCCTCTAACATCCAAATTATACCTTGCCCCTCTCACCTAAGCCCCATGTCCCCTCATAATATTTGATTCCAACCTAGGAAAAAGCTTACCACTGTTTATCTATATCTTTCATAATCTTGTACACCTCTACTAGATCTCCTCTCAGTCTCCGTCTTTCTAAAGAAAACAGCTCCAATTTGCCTAACCTTTGCTCGTAACCCAGACCTTCCACACCAGGCAGCATCCTGGTAAACCTCCTCTGCACTCTCTCCAGGGTCTCCACATCCTTCCGGTAGTAAGACGACCAGAACTGGATGCGGTACACCAAATGAGGTCCAACTCCAAGGCAATATCTCTGACTATCCAAGTGTTTGAACTTGCTCGACATTTTCATCCTGTGATCCATCCATGCGCTAATCTGTGTACAGCCTGTGGTGGGAATGCAACAATTTCAGAGTGCTCAAGCTGAAGAAGCATGCCAGTTCTTGCTCTTGGCTACATCAAGACCCTGCTGGATAATGTGTATGCATGATCATAATCTACACATAAATTAGGAGTAACCTACTCAGTCCTCCAAGCCTGCATTACTATCCAGGATGATTACGGCTAAGCTAATTTAACCTCAATTTCACATTCCTGTCCAATTTTGATAACCTTTTAGTCCCTTACCTAACTAGAATCTATCTACTTCTGCCTTAAATAATTCAAAAACACATGGCCCTCAAAAAATTGCTCATTTTGGTCTTAAATGGGCAACTTTTTATTTTTAAATGGTGACTCCTAGTTCAAGATTCTCTCAAGAGGATACATCCTAACCACATCCACCCTGTTACCATCTCAGAATATTTGATGTGTCAATCAAGTTGCCACTTACTCTTCTAAACTCCAGTGGATACAAAATTAGCCTGTCCAGGCATTCCTCATCAGACAACTGGCCCATTCCAGGTATTAGTCCAGTAAACATTCTCTGATCTGTTTCCAACACATTTACGTCTTTCCATAAGTAAACTAATGCTGTATGCAATACTCCTAATGGCAGTCTCGCCAATGCCTTAAAGCATAATCTCCATACTTCTGTATTCAATTCCTCGCCAAATAAATACCTATTAGTTTTGCTAATTACGTACTGTATCTGCATATTAACCTTATGCATTTCATGCACTAGAACACCAGAACCCTCAACATCCCAGAGCTCTGTAATCTCCCACCATTTAAATATAGAATTCATTACCACAGGTAGTTGATGCCAAAACATTGAATGTATTCCAAGAGGCAGTTGGATTTGGCACTCGGGCTGAATGGGATCAATGATTATGGGGGAAAAAAAGCAGGATTATAGGCTGTTGAGTTGGATGATCAGCCATGAACGTAATGAATGGCACAGCAGGCTTGAAGGGCCAAATGGTCTCCTCGTGCTCCAATCTTCTACATTTCTAAATAATAAGTTTCTTTCTTATTCTTCCTGCGAAAATGGACAATTTCACATTTTCCCATGTTATGCTCCATTCGCTAGATTTTTGCCAACTCATTGAACCTATAAATATCCTTTTGTAACCTCCTGTCCAACTTAGTTTCCTACATATCTTTGTCATCGAAAGATTTAATAGCCTTACCTTTGATCCCTTCATCTAAATCCTTTATATAATGACCTCTCCACACATGCTAGAGCAGCATGACAGTCTGAGTTCAGGCACGAACAATAGTGAACAGCAATGAAGTATCAGGAGCTCAATATTATATCCCAACGTGAAGCAAAAGGGGGAGAGTGACTATTTACTACAAGTTTCCACATTTTTCTGCCTACAGCATGACACAAGACAACAAAACATTGGATTTAGTTGCTGATGAAATGAAATGCTGACAAAAGTTCATTTTGTCACAAGTCAGACTAAATTCACAAAGTTAAACAAACACATTCCAACAGACTACTCTCCGATTGACCAGATCCTCCAATTTCTGAACTGAGATCTCAACATAAAAGAAAATGCCCATACACTCCTGTTGAGAATGCAGCACCGTCCCACTGGTGACAGTCCAAATTAAACATGCATTTGTAACAGGCATTGACCAAATTAAATGAACAAGTGGATTGGGAATATCACAATACTGCAGTATACTAATTTGTTAGTCATTTATTAAAAATCCAACAAGCTATATTCCAACTTAAGCCCACCATAGTTAATACCTTATTTACTAGTGCGCAGATTAGAATAGTGCAGCTCATCCAAAACAGACACCAGGCAGAAGTCACCTGGCCTAGCAGGTATACGATTCATAACACTTCTGGTCAAGGCATGCATGAATAGAAGGTTCAAGCTTTCATGTTTGGTCAGGAGTGATTGCCATTATCCATTTGTGCAGTTTTATTCCATGAACTAGATAATCATGGCTGTACTGGTGAGCAGGAACCCAATTGCCCAAGCAAATGATAAGTGCAGAATGAAAAGATGAGAAGGAGCACAAGCAAAAAAAGGAGGCAGGGAAAAGAGCAAGATCTCCTCAAAGATCAGCCTCAAATGCCTCCTACACTGCTACTCACCTGAACAGGCTAACACAGCCCCATAGAAAATAACCAATGGTGATAGTGAGAAGAGCAAGAAAAAAACTCAAAAGAAGAGAAAATGGTGGAAAAAAGTATAAATGGTCCCTCAAAATGTAAATAATGACAATCTCTGTAAGGTCAGAGATATTGATGTTATTTTTCTCCTTTGTGCACTCACTTGGCTTGGATTTGGTAGATGCCCAGATCCAAGTAAGCTCACTGACTAATTTTCATATTGAAGTTTGAAAGTGTTTAGGTCTTATTCCTCTACTTTTGGGGTGACCTGCAAAGTCAATAGGGCATTCCCTTTCTTCCTACATCTTAGTAAGTATAGAAGTTAATAGACTACTGTAGACTCCCCCTGGCAGGTATCACAATACTAGTCAGGAAAGATAGGGTAGTGAAGAAAAACAGGGAGGACAGTATAATACCAATATCTTCCTTATGTTACATATCTGCTTGAACCCATTCAACACATATGAATATGGCACTTGAAAGACACAGGAATTGTTCAGCAATCAATCACATGATGAGTAGGCAGCTCATACGTTTTATATAATTAGTGTACAAGTCGTGATTTTTAGTAATAGTTTATTTATAGGGCAAACAAATACAGACATGGGCTCCTGTAATTTACTATATTGAGACAATCAGAACTCAAACTAAACAAATAGTTCTTTCACCACCAGTTTGTAATCATAAATACAGACGCATCTAACTGGGTGCCAACATGAAATGCCATATAACTGACCTTCTGACTTCAGACAGAGATAGAATGAGATTGTATGAAAGCAGTACAGGGAAGGAAAACAGACGCTGAAAACACTTTTCAGAAAGAAAATATGCTCAAGAAGCATACCTTATAAAAGTATATGTAAAAAATGTTATGGACATGATATAAATGCTAGTTGTTACTGCAGTGGTCGATTTAAAAGAAAAACCTGCATTTTTTCCAGATCCTGGATGATTTAAACTGTTTTATAGCCAATAAAAGTATCTTAGAAGTGTAATCTAAGTCACAGCTAGGATCATTAGTACCAGTCTGCAGTAGCAAGTTATAAATGTCATTGAAGTCGAGATTAGCACATCGAAAAAAACTAAACTACAAGCAGAGGGGCGAATGTGCTCCAGTTCAGTGTTCAACGTTGGAGAATGCAAGATTTAGTGAGAGGGAAGAACTGAGGGAAATCAGTATTAGTAGAGAAACGATGCTGAGAAAATTGATGGGAGTGAGGGCAGATAAATCCCCAGGGCCTGATGATCTATATCCAAAATACATAAAGAAGTGGGTCTAGAAATAGTGGATGCATTAGTGGACATCTTCCAGAATTCTCTCGACTCTGGAACAGTCCCTGCAGATTGGAGGGTTGCGAATGTCACTCCAATATTCAAAAAGGGAGGTAGAGAGAAAGCATGGAATTATAGATCAGAAATCTTAACATCGGTAGCGGGGAAAATTTCTGAATCCATTATCAAGGAGTTTATAGAAGAGAATTTAGAAAGCAGTGGTAGGATCAGACAGAGTCAGCATAGATTTATGAAGGGGAAATCATGTTTGATTAATCTGATAGAATTCTTTGAATTAGTAGAGTTGATCTATTCAAAGGAGAGAAAATGGTGGAAAAAAGTATAAATGGTCCCTCAAAATGTAGATAATGACATAATCTCTAAGTTCAGAGATATTGATGTTATTTTTCTCCTTTGTGCACTCACTCAGCTTGGAAGCCACTTGATACAACATATTTGGATTCTCAGAAAGTGACTGACAAAGTCCCAAATAAGAGATTATCACGCAAGATTAAAGCCATAAGATTTCTGGGAGCAGAAAGGATCTTTCAGAATGGTCTGGACAGGTTGGGTGAGTGGGTAAATCAATGGCAGATGCGGTATAATTTGGATAAATGTGAGGTTATTCACTTTGGAAGCAAAAACAAGATGGCAAATTACTACCTGAATGGCTGTAAATTTGGAGAGGGTATTGTGCAACTGGACCTGGGCGACCTTGTGCACCAGTCACTGAAGGTAAGCATGCAAGTGCAGCAGGCAGGAAAGGTGGTAAATGGCATGTTGGCCTTCATTGCAAGAGGTTGAGTACAGGAGCAGGGATGTGTTGTTACAGTTACATAGGACCTTGGTGAGGCCACACCAAGAATATTGTGAACAGTTTTGGTCTCTTAGAACATAGAACACTACAGCACAAACAGGCCCTTCGGCCCACAAGTTGTGCTGATCATATCCATACTTACTAGGCCATAGACCTATCTGTAACTCCCAATCCCATTACATCCCATGTACTCATCCAGAAGTCTCTTAAAAGACTCCAGCGAGTTCGCCTCTACCACCACTGATGGCAACCGATTCTATTCACTCACCACCCTCTGAGTGAAAAACTTACCTCCAACATCTCCTCTGTACTTGCCCCCCAGCACCTTAAACCTGTGTCCTCTCGTAGCGACCATTTCAGCCCTTTTTCTGAGAAAGAATGTTTTTGTTCTTGAAGGAGTGCAGGCTGATTCCAGGGATGGCAGGACTGATGTATGAGGGGAGATTGACTAGGTTGATTGTTTTTGCTGGCGTTCAGACGAAAGAGGAGGGAAATCTCAGAGACTTTTAAAATTCTAACAGGACTAGATTGCTGTCTCAACTCCACATGCATGTTCAGGGCCATCCAGAAGGATCACTTTATTCCCATCCTCTTTTCTGTTAACTGGCCTTAACTCTTCTGTCAGGCAGTCCAACTCCACCTTCTAATGATAAATTCTACACTCAAAATTCTTCAGAGTCTCCACTTGTACATCTTTCTGCTCCAAGATAGTTCATCAATTCCTTTGTTCTGTATCTTCTTCATCTTTGCATTTACCTTTGGTAAAGGTATATAGTAGAATGGTTTCTTTGCTCTCAATTTGCAGCAATTATGCTGCTGCAAAAACCATTATAATTTACTCAAACATCAGTTATGAACAATACTATTTCTGTTTTTCCATTTCTGTACAAGCTGCACTGATTTATTATCCCAGCAGTTTATTTAGAATGATTGTAATGAAACTGTACTGTATTAATTAACGTTGTTGGCCTTTTCTTTTGTCTGCAGTAGTGCAATGCTTCTGCTTCTCAATCTCCATCTTCAGATCACACATCTACTGACGGATCTACTTTTTTTTCCTCACAGATGACAAGTTGCTGTTGACAGTACTGTGGTTTCTGCTCAGGTAATTTCAACAACTCAGGAACAGGTTTCAAATCAGTGAACTTTTCTTGCAACTGTTTCCGCAACTACTCACTTTCCTTATTCTCTTCACTGTCCAGTTTTACATTGCACTCATCTACTTTAGTTTAGTTTGTAATACCTCAGGTCATTTGATCTTCCTCCAGAAGGTAACTCGGTAATTTATTCCGATTTCTGAGTAAATTCAAATTGACAATGGGCAGAACAAGATATTGAAAGTGTTGGCAGCTTAAAAAGCAGATAAATCTCCATGGATCCAGACGAATTGTGCCCTAGGCTGCTGAGGGAGGCATGGCAGGAGATTGTGGGGGCTCTGGCCCAAATTTTCAATTCCTCTCTGGCCACAGGGAGGTGCCAGATGACTGGAGAACAGCTAGTGGTTCCATTATTTAAGGATTGTAGAGGTAAACCAGAGAACTACAGACCAGTATGTCTTACATCAGTGGTTGGAAAACTATTAGATAAACTTCTGAAGGAGAGCATCAATCTCCACTTGGAGGCACACACTTGATCAGTGGCAGACAGCATGGCTTCATCAGAGGAAAGTCATGCCTAACAAAATTTGACTGAATTTTGAGGAGGTCACCAGGTGTGTAGACGAGGGTTGTTCAGTTGATGTAGTTTATATGGATTTCAGCAAAGCCTTTGACAAGTTCCACATAGCACACTTGTAAAGAAGATAAATTCAGTTGGGATACAGGGTAATTTGATTAAGTGGATTCAAAATTGGCTCAGCTGTAGAAGACAGAGGATGATGATAGAAGGCTGCTTTAGTGACTGGAAACCATGACACTGATAGAACATAGAACATTACAGCGCAGAACAGACCCTTCGGCCCTCAATGTTGCACCGACCAATTAAGAAAAAGCAATGACCCTCTAACCTAAACCATTCCCTTTTCATCCATAAATCTATCCACGGACCTCTTAAATGCCCCTAAACTTGGCGCATCTACAACTGCAGCAGGCAGGGCATTCCATACCCTTACCTCTGGGTAAAGAACCTACCTCTGACATCCGTCCTATAACTACCATGACCTTACCATGATGACTACATGTGGGGGGAGGGGGGGATTAGGACGAGTGGTTTACAGTGAGGCAGTGTGTCTTGGGCTACAAAAAGATGTAGAAGGAATGGTCAAATGAGCAAATAAGTGACAGATGGAATTTAACCCAGGAAAGTGTGAGGTGATACAATTTAGAAATAGTAATTTGACAAGGAAGTATACAATGGATGGTAGGACACTAGGATGTTCAGTTGGGTCACTTGAGGATTACATGGTAGCTAGGAATGAGTTAAACAAAAAAGGTTTAGGAGAGGGCATAAGAAGTCCTTGGCGGGTCAGATAAAGGAAAACCCCAAGGTTTTTTACATTTTTGTAAATAAAAGAATGACCAGGATGAGATTAGGGCCAGTCAAAGACAGTAATGGGAAGTTGTGCATGGAGTAGCAGAGGTAAGTGAGGCACTGAATGAATACTTTTCTTCCATGTTCACTAAGGAGAGGGGCCATGTTTTTGAGAATGAGTTGTGTGATACAGGCTGATAGGATACAGGAGGAAGATAGAACATAGAACACTACAGCACAAACAGGCCCTTTGGCCCACAAGTTGTGCCGAACACATCAAAACCTACCCAGCCATAGACCTATCTATAACCCCCAATCCCATTGGATCCCATATACTCATCCAGAAGTCTTTTAAAAGACCCCAGCGAGTTCGCCTCGACTCACCACCGACGGCAGCTGATTCCATTCACTCACCACCCTCTGAGTGAAAAACTTTCCCCTAGCATCCCCTCTGTACTTGCTTCCCTGCACCTTAAATCTGTGTCCTCTCGTCGCGACCATTTCAGCCCTGGGAAATAGTCTCTGAGAGTCCACCCTATCTATTCCTCTCAACATCTTGTAAACCTCTATCAGGTCGCCTCTCAACCTTCGTCTCTCCAGGGAGAACAGTCCCAGCTCCCTCAACCTGTCTTCATAAGGCATGCCTCCCAATCCAGGCAACATCCTTGTAAATCTCCTCTTCACCCTTTCAATAGCTTCCACGTCCTTCCTATAGTGAGGCGACCAGAACTGCGCATAGTACTCCAAGTGTGGTCTGACAAGGGTCCTACAAAGCCGCAGCATTACCTCCTGACTCCTGAACTCAATCCCTCGATGAATGAAGGCCAGTACACCGTAAGCTTTCTTAACCACATCCTCCACCTGGGAGGCCGATTTGAGATGTTCTGAGGGAAGATGTATTAGCAACTTTGAAAAACCTGAGGGTCAATAAGTCCCCTGGGCCAATGAGGTACATCCTAGGATACTTTTGGAGGCAAGGGATGAGATTGCGGTGCATTTAGCTTTGATCTTTGGGTCCACAGTCATTTGGGATTGTGCCAGAGGATTGGAGAGTGGCAAATGTTGTTCCTCTCTTAAAGAAAGGAAATAGGAAGGACTATGGTAATTATAAGCCAGTTAGTCTTACTTCTGTGATCAGTAAGTTTATGGAAGGGTCCTGAGAGATAGGATTTATGAACAGTTGGAAAGATGCAGTTTAATCCGGGATAGTCAGCACGATTTTGTGAGGGGTAAGTCCTGCCTCACAAATTTCATTGAATTCTTTGAGGTGGTAACTAAGTGTTACTTAGTTACCACCTCACTTGGGATACAGGATAATTTGATTAAGTGAATTCAAAGTTAGTAGACGAAGGTAGACCAGTTGATATCATATATATGGATTTTAGTAAGGCGTTTGATAAGGTTCCTCATGGTAGGCTCATGAGGAAAGTAAGGAGCTGTGGGATAGAAGGAAATTTAGCTCATTGGGTAAGTAACTGTCTATCTCATAGAAGACTGAGGGTGGTGATGGAGGGAAAATTTCCAGACTGGAGGCCAGTTATCAGCAGTGTACCACAGGGATCAGTGCTGGGTCCTCTGCTATTTTTGATTTTTATTAATGACTTGGAAGAGGGACTGTTGGGGGAGGGGGGTTAGTAAATTTGCTGATGACACCAAGATTGGTGGGGTAGTGGATGAGGTGGAGGGCTCTTGCAGGCTGCAAAGAGCTGGGCAGAAAAGTGGCAGGTGGATTTTAACCTGTTAAGTGCAAGGTGATTCATTTTGATGGGACAGACTTGAATGCAGATTACAGGGTCAACAGCACGGTTCTGGGGAACGTGGAGGAACGGAGAGATCTTGGAGTTCATATCCACAGACCTCTGAAGACTGACACTCAAGTGAATACAGCAGTGAAGAAAGCTTATAGTGTGTTAGCATTTATTAACAGGGGGTTTGAGTTTAAGAGCCATGAGGTTATGCTGCATCTATACTGGACCTTGGTGAAACCACATTTGGAATATTGTGCACAGTTCAGGTTACTTCACTATAAGGAGGATGTGGAAACATTAGAGAGAGTGCAGAGGAGATTTACTAGGATGCTACATGATTTGGAGGGTAGGTCTTATGGGGAAAGGTTGAGGGAGCTGGGGCTTTTCTCTTCAGAGCAGAGGAGGATGAGAGGCGACTTAATACAGGTTTATAAGATGATGAGGGAGATAGAGTGGACGTGCAGAGATTATTTCCTCGGGTGGATGTAGCTGTTACTAGGAAGCATAACTATAAGGTTCATGGTGGGAGATATAGCAGGGATGTCCATGGTAGATTCTTTACTCAGGGTGATTGAGGTGTGGAATGCACTGCCTGCTGTGATAATGGAGTCGGACTTTAGCAACTTTCAAGCAGTTATTGGATAAGCACATGGAGCACACCAAAATGATAGGGAGTGGGATAGCTCGATCTTGGGTTTGGACAGAGCTCAGCACAAAATTGAGGGCCAAATGGCCTGTACCGTCTTGTACTGTGGAACAAAGAAAACTTGGAGTGTTTGTCTACAAATCTCTGAAAGCAGAAGGGTATGTTAGTGGGATGGTGAAAAAGGTATATGGGACACTTGCCTTTATCGATCGAGGCATAGATTGAAAAAGCAGGAAAGTCTTGTTGGATTGTATAAAATTTTGATGAGGCTATAGTTGGAGTACCATATGCAGTTCTGATCGCCATATTATTGGAAGGGCATGATTGCACTGAAGAGAGTGCAGAGGAGAACGATCAGCCTGGAATGGAACATTTAGGTTACGGAGAGAGGTTGGGTAGTCTTGGACTGTGTCCACATCATGACTGTTTCCATCAGAGGAGAGAATGAGGCACGATCTGATTGAGGTAAACAAGATTATGTGGGACTTGGACAGCATAGATAAAGGCGGCAGGGCTCAGTACTAGGATCTCTTCTATTTGTATTATATACAAATGACTTGGAAGAGGGAGTAAATAGTGTGATCAGCAAGTTTGCAGATGACACAAAGATGGCTGGACTTGCGGAAGTGAGCAGCAATGTCAGGTGATACAGCAGGACATAGATAGGCTGGTAGCTTGGGCAGATAGAATTCAATCCTGATAAATGTGAGGTGACGCATTTCAGGAGAAAGAATGTAGGGGGAGTTATATGATAAAGGATAGATTTATTAAAAGTATAGAAACGTAGAGGGACCTGGGGTGCAGGTGCACAAGTCTTTGAAGATGGCAGAATAGGTGGAGAAGGTTGTGAAGAAAGCTTATGGTATGCTAGCCTTTATAGGAAGGAGTATAGAGTACAAGAGCTGGCGTTTAATGTTGCAGTTGTATAGAATGTTGGTTAGACCTCATTAGGAAATTGCGATTAGTTCTGGTCGCCCTACTACCGAAAGGACGTGGAGACCCTGGAGAGAGTGCAGAGGAGGTTTACCAGGATGCTGCCTGGTATGGAAGGACTGGGTTATGAGGAAAGGTTAAGCAAATTGAGGCTGTTTTCTTTAGAAAGACAGAGACTGAGAGGAGATCTAATAAAGGTGAACAAGATTATGAAGGGTATAGATAAAGTAAACAATGGTAAGCTTTTTCCTAGGTTGGAATCAAATATCACGAAGGGCCACGGGCTGAGGGCGAAGGGGGCAAAGTATAATTTGGATATTAGAGGAAGGTTTTTCACAGAGGTTGTGGGGGTATGGAAAGCACTGCCAAGTCAGGTGGTGGAGGCAGGCACGCTGGAGTTATTTATGAGATAGATAGGCACATGAGCAGAATAGGGATGGAGGGATACAGTAGACAGATTTAAATAGGGATCATGAGCCTTGGGACGTTCCTGTGATTTGTATGTTATTGATGCATTTCCCTTTTATCCTACAGATACTTCGGTCCACCTTATTGTGCAACAAGGGGCATACACGTAATGGGTCGTGAGAGGGCTGCTGTTAGATTTTTCGAGAGTAGCCTATTGCTTCACGTCATAAGCGTACTCAAACCATACCAGTTGACGGGCAACACGACAACTCAGTGACTATCACTGTGGCTGTGCAGATACAGGGATTTGTGCCGGTATCTGTGGGAGTTTGCGCATTCTCCCTGTGCTTGCGTGGGTTTTGTCCGGTTGATCTTATTTCCTCCCACACCCCAAAGATGTGCTCTTAGGCAAAACAAACTGTCCCTAAATTGTCTCCCCAGTTTGGTTCCAATGCAGATTTCCATAAACGTAGACAAGGGTCATAGGTGGAATGGGAATGTTAAAATGGCGGCATGGGCTCGTTGGGCCAAAGGGCCTGTTTCCCATGCTGTGTTGTTTTTTGTTCTTTAACTGTTCCCATTAGTTGAAGAGTCAGTCATGAGGAGACATTGGTTCAAGGTGAGGGGCAGGAGGTTTAGGGGAGAATATGAGGAATTTTGTTTTATCTAGGTGGTGACAGTCTGGAACACGCTGCCTGGGAAGATGGTAGAGGTGGGTTACTTTACATCCTTTAAAAAGAATCTAGCTGAGCACTTGGCACGTCATAACATTCAGGGATATGGCCAAATGCTAGCAGATGGGATTAGATAGAAGTTCAAGCGTTTCTAATGTATCAGTGCGGACTTGATGGGCTGAATGGTCTCTTCTGCGCAATATGATTCTATGATTCATTAGATGCATTCTTCGTTCAAACGAAATTCCTTTATCCCAATCCTCTGGGTAAACCACAAGCCCTCAACATGGTATTTAAAGTTTGATGCCACCATTCTGATGTCTCTGTGACTCTGCATGGTATGCAGTTTAGTTAAATTACTTTACTCCTAAGCTATCCATAACTTCTGCAAATAGTTGAGGTAAAATTTGATCCTTCATCGGATTATATATCTGGAGATAATCCATATCTCCATTCTGGAGAAGGTGAGAGGGCATGGGATCCAAGGGGCTTTGGCCTCGTGGATCCAGAACTGGCTTGCCGACAGAAGGCAGAGAGTGGTTGTGGATGGGTCTTGTTCTGCATGGAGGTCGGTAACCAGTGGAGTGCCTCAGGGATCTGTTCTGGGACCCCTGCTGTTTGTCATTTTCATAAATGACCTGGATGAGGAAGTGGAGGGATGTGTTAGTAAGTTCGCCGACGATACAAAGGTTGGCGGTGTTGTGGATGGTCTGGAGGGATGCCAAAAGTTGCAGTGGGACATAGACAGGATGCAAGACTGTGCGGAAAAGTGGCAGATGGACTTCAATGCGGATAAATGTGTAGTGGTCCACTTTGGCAGGAATAATGGGATGAAGGAGTACATTATAAGGGGTTGGAGTCTTAGCTGTGTTGTAGAGCAGAAGGATCTCGGGGTCCGGGTCCATAGGACTCTTAAAATCAGCCTCGCAGGTGGAGGAAGTGGTCAAGAAGGCGTACGGTGTACTGGCCTTCATTAATCGAGGAATAGAGTTTAGGAGCCAGGAGGTAATGATGCAGCTCTATAAGACTCTTGTCAGACCCCAGTTGGAGTATTGTGCGCAGTTCTGGTCGCCTCATTATAGGAAGGATGTAGAGGCTATTGAGAGGGTTCAGAGGAGATTTACAAGGATGCTGCCTGGATTGGGATGCAGGCCTTATGAAGATAGGTTGAGGGAGCTGGGACTCTTCTCACTGGAGAGACGTAGGTTGAGAGGCGACCTGATAGAGTTTATAAAATGTTGAGAGGAATAGATAGGGTGGACTCTCAGAGACTATTTCCCCGAGCTGAAATGGTCACTACGAGAGGACACAGATTTAAGGTGCAGGGAAGCAAATACAAAGGAGATGTCAGGGGTAGGTTTTTCACTCGGAGGGTGGTGAGTGAATGGAACCGACTGCCGTCGGAGGTTGTTGAGGCAAACTCACTGGGGTCTTTTAGAAGACTTCTGGATGAGTATATGGAAAAGAATAGGATAGGGGGTTATAGATAGGTCTGTGGATTGGTAGATGTGATCGGCGCAACTCGTGGGCCGAAGGGCCTGTTTGTGCTGTATTGTTCTATGTTCTATATACAACATTTAAATACATTTCTTAATATATCAGACAACTCGCTAAGTGGTCTTCGAAAGTACCTCTCAAGACAAGATCTCTACCACCTAGAAAGACAAAGGCAACAGATGCAGAAGAACACCAGACCTGTAAGTTCACTCGAAGCATCATAATACCCTGACTTGAACTCTATTGCCAGTCCTTCACCATTGCTGAGTCAAAATTATGGAACCCCCTTCCTATAACAGCACAGGATGTACCCACACCACAGGATCGGCAGCAGTGAGACAGCTTACCACCACTTTACACACAATGAGGAATGGACGGAAATGCTGGCCTAGCCAGCAACATTCACATCCCATGAACAAATAAACAACATTCCAAAGCCTCAGACCTAGGCAGCTGAAAGTGAAAATGAATGATTAAAATCAGGAATCCACAGAAAGTAGGATCAGCAAAGATCTGAGCCAAAACTGACTTGGGACAGGGAAGGCAGAGCCATGGACAGATTTGTAAGCAAAAATGACAATTTAAAATGGAAGCTCTGCTTGACCAAGAGCTGATGTAAATCAAAGAGCACAGGGGAAGATGCGTGAGCAGACTTGGTATAGGTTAGGACACAAACAGCAGAGTTTTGAATGACCTCAAGTTTGCAGAGATGGGAGATAGAAAGCAGATAAATGCTAATTGAAAATGTTGATATCCTTGTAGGTCCTACATGACAATACAAACATAAGGAATACACATTTGACAGCAGCGGTTTATAGAAAATAAGCCAATACGCTACCACAGAATTCACTGATAAGACTGCACATGAAGCAATTTCCAACAAAGCACCCAGTCATCTTCTATCTCCTACACAAGTCAATAAAACATGCAGTTTGAACATTTGCCCTGTTGTTCAAGAGCGTGTGAACTGAAGACATGGGAGACTCCTGATTTCTTGTTTCAAAAAATAAGCCAAGAGAATTCACATATGTTAAAGTGAATAATTAGTCATTCATTGCCTCCATTCTGCATGTAACATAAAATTTAAAGACTCCTAAGAATCCTTTCCACGGAAACACAAAACAGTCAAAGATGACCAATTATCCCAGATGTATATCATCAGAGCAACAGTGAAGAGGACACGGAGGTTAATCTTGCATCATTTACTGGTTCAGTCTGCAGTAACTACATGTCAAAAAATGGACATTAGCTGTAAAGTGCTTTAGAAAAAGGCAATAGAAATGCTGGTCTTCTTTTACTGAACAAATAACTTCTAGCTCTTGATTGGGTGCTGTTCATTACGAAGTCTAATTCGGAGTCAAATTAGAAGCTATCTTTGATTCATCAATGTGGAAAGGACGTTGGTAAAAAGGAAAGTTCCAGGTCTTTGAAAAAACGGAGCAAATGCATTTTTTTTAAAAAAATGCTTCGTGAATATTCATTAACTCCATCTTAATATGTAGAATATCAGTGAGTCGAAGGGTCTGATGAGGCTCCAACACCACTAGAGTCATAGAGATCCCAGTCTTCAGGTTTAAGTCTTAAGCTTTTAAAGTTGAGGTCAACCACAATACAGCTTACTCCAATGCTTAACTCTGAATCAAAATTTTAAACTAAACAGATTGATACAAAGGTAATTAATTTCAAGTGTCTGCAGAATCAGATATATTTACTAATGAACTTCACAAGTCCTGTAATCAGCTGATTTATATTCATACACAGTATCCACAGAGCCAATGTTTATAAATACAAACACCTGCCCGAGAGAGAAGTCACAGCAAGACTTCACATTGGACTCTGACTCGAGCACAGGAACCAACCGAAGTTCTGCTAACATTCCTGTATGCCTTCCACGCCTGGCTATGTGTAGCAGATAAGAACATTGGCTGGGTATGGAAATCCCCTAGAAATCCTGGTGACAGAAATAGGCCTGCTCCAGATGGAGTTACTGACATGCTTGGGTGAACTTCCATCACACGATATTGGAACGAACAGTTATTTTTAATCAGCCCAGGAACAAAATGTTGTTGATGATATGGAGTCTTTCTTTCTGAAAAGCACATGATCGGCAGCTGCTTGACCTCCACTATTTCAAAACAGATAAACAGGGGAGAAACCATAACCAGTCTTGTTAAAGTTAGTTCAGAAATAAGAAGAATAAAAAGCCAGTTTGCAGGATTTTAATTTCAATCCCTGACTCAGTCCAAACAGGAAAGCAAAACATAAATATTGTTCCCCTCCAACACATCCAATTTCTCCCCTTATCTAAAATGTTGATTTATTACTGGGTAAAGTTCCAGAGATACTACCTGCCGAGTTCTATAACCAAGCAGCCATTACTCTGGCATATTCATATGGCATGATTTTGAAAACGAGTAAATGAATTCTCCTTGGTGTCCTGATCATATTTAACACTCTGCCATCAATTTTAAAAGCTCATATTATCCATAGATCATAGAATCCTACAGTGCAGAAAGTGGCCCTTCGAGTCTGCACTGAACACAATCCCAACCAGGCCCTACCCCCGTATCCCTACGTATTATACCCACTAATCCCCCTAAACATTATCCAGTCATTTTGCTGTTTGGGGACATCACGCCACAAGGATCAGAAATGGAATCTGGGATAATATCCGCTGTTTTAATAAAAAACAATCTGTCAACTACAGTGGAAGCACTCTGTAGCAAACTGCCACCTTTCTTTTTATTCATTTGTGGGACAAGGGCGTTGCTGGTTGGCTAGCATTTATTACCCATCCCTAGTTGTCCTTGAACTGAACAGCTTTCTAGACCATTTCAGAGGGCAGTTGAGAGTCGACCACGTTGCTGTGAGTCTGGAATCACATGTAGACCAGACCAGGTATATACAGCAGATTTCCTTCCCCAAAGGACATTAGTAAACCAGATGGGTTTTTCCAACAATTGACAATAGTTTCATGGGTCATCAGTATATTCTTAATTCCAGATTTTTTTTTTAAAATTGAATTCAAATTCCATCATTTGCTATGGTAGGATTTGAACCTGGGTCCCCAAAACATTAGCTGAGTTTCTGGATTGATAGCCTAATGATAATATCACTAGGCTATCACATCCCCTGGCCCAACCCTAACCACCATGCTTTATTGATTCAAACTCACTGACAGTGCAGCACTGCAATTAGTGAGGCAGCCACTGATCAACAACTTCAGGGACACAGGAAGCAATACTGATAGTGATGATATTTTTATTACTTTAAAGGCACTATATAAATACAGATCATAGTTGTTCGGATAACAGGCCCTGTTGAGCTGGGCATGAGTAGGTCCTCAGATTCTTGATTTGTGCCTTACAGCAGGGGGATTTTTTTTTGAGAGAATAAATGCTAAGCAAATGAATGGCCCAGATATACTCGCACACAATGCTAGTACTATGGGAAAAAATTGATTTATACTTGGGAGAAATGTAGAATTTAAAAAAATTAAACAGAAAACTTGATAGATTTCTCACACCTTCCTCACATGGAACATAACAGTTCAAGGTGGCAGCTCACTAACACCCATAACAATAATTACAGATGAGCCATAAACGCTGGCCTAGTCTGCAACACCCACATTCATGAATGAAGAAAAGAAAACCTCTGGTGAGGGCGTTTAATTGGGCAAGGGCCAAATACATTCAAATTAGACAGGTACCTGGGAATGTGGATTGGGAACAGTTCTCTGAGGGCAAATCCACATCTGGCACGTTGATCAAAGTGCAGGAAAGGCATGTCCCCGTAAAAGAGAACAAAACAAATGGCAGGATTCAGGAACCATAGATGACCACGGAAATTGTAAACGGAAAAAGGAAGCATATGAGGGAGGTTAAGGTGAGAGAAAAAAATATCTATAAAGCCCTTGAGGAGTATAGAGAAAGTAGGAAGGAACTTAAACAAGGAATTAGGAGGGCTAAACGGGGCCATGAAATGTCTTTAGCAAACTGGGTCAAGGGGAACCCCAAGGCTTCTTATGCATATATTACGACCAAGATGGTAGCAAAAAACGAACAGGCCCTCTTAAGGACATTGGAGGGAAGTTATGTATACAGCTACAGGAAGTGAGTGACATCCTTGAGTACTTCGTATTGTTTTCACAAGCAAAAGGACATGATGGATGTTGAGATCAGGGATAGATGCGAGAACACACTACAGGGTGTCAATATATTGAAGGAGGAAGTGTTGGGTATCCTAACCTGCATTAAGGTAGATAAGTCCCTGGGACTGGATGGGATATGGCCCAGGTTACTGTAGAAGGCAAAGGAAGAAATAGCTATAGCCTTAACAGATATTTTCACATCCTCTTTGACCACAGGCAAGGTTCCAGAGGAGTGGAGAATAGCTCATGTTGATCTTTTGTTTAAGAAAGGAAGTAGGGATAACCCAGGAAATTATGAACTGGTGAGCCAGACATGTGTGGTGGGGAAGCTTTTGGAGAAGATACTGAGGGACAGACTATATATCACATTTGGTTTCAAATAGACTAGTTAAAGACAGGGAGCACTGTTTTGACAGGGAAGGTCACGGCTCATCAACCTAATTGTTTTTCTGAAGATGGGACAAAGATAATTGACGAGAGATGGGCTGTGGATGTAGTTTACATGGATTTCAGTAAGGTGTTTGACAAGGTATTGCATGGCAGACTGGTATGGAAACTCAAATCACATTGGATTTGGAGTGGGATGGCTAGATGGATACAGAACTGGCTTGGCCATAGAAAACAGAGTAGAGGTGGAAGGGTACTTTTCAGACATTAGATCTGTAGCTCGAGGCTTTCCGCAGGGGTCGGTGCAGGGACTTCTGTTGCTTATAGTATATATAACGATCTGGAAGAAAATGTGATTATTTTCTGATTATTAAATTGTCGATGACTGGAAGCTTGCTGGAGTTGCTGATAGCATCTGGGATTGTCAGAGGATACAACAGGATAGATTGGAGACTTGGGCATAGGAATGGCAGGTAGAGTTTAATCCAGACAAATGTGAGATGATGCATTTTGAAGGATCAAGTTTAGGTGTGAATTATACTGTAAACGGCAGAACCCTTGGGAATCTTAACATAGAGGGATCTGGGCATACAGGTCCACAAATCCCTCAAAGCGGTAACACAGGTAGAATCATAGAACCCTGCAGTGCAGAAATAGGCCCTTTGGCCCATCGAGTCTGCATCGAACACAATCCCACCTAGGCCCTACCCACATATTCCTACATATTTATACCCACTAATCCCTCTAACCTATGCATCCCTGGACACTAAGGAGCAATTTCTGAGCACAACCAATCAACCTAACCCGCTCATCTTTGGGCTGTGGGAAGAAACCAGAGTACCCAGAGGAAACCCATGCAGACACGAGGAAAATGTGCAAACTCCACTCAGACAGTGACCCAAGCCAGAAATCGAACCCAGAACCCTGGAGCTGTGAAGCAGCAGTGCTAATCACTCTGCTACTATGTTGCCCTTGGATTTCCATCCAAGATTTCAAAATGAAATAGGTGAGGACACTGAACATTCTCTCTAATTATCTTACAAAGATCTCTAGATATCAGAACAGTTCCTGCTGCACATTACTGTTTTTCGGGAAAGCCAAGAGAAAGGCCAAGAAAATTAGAGATCAGTTAGTCCAACATCTGTTGTGAAATTACTTGAGTCTACTGGTTTTGTGAAGAGTAGGTCGTGCCTTACTGGTTTTGTGAAGGGTAGGTCGTGCCTTACTAACCTCATTGAGTTTTTTGAAAAAGTGACTAAAGAGGTGGATGGGGGTAAGGCAGTTGATGTGGTATATATGCACTTTAGTAAGGCGTTTGATAAGGTGGCCCATGGAAGACTTCTGCAGAAAATGCAGATGTATGGGATAGAGGGTGATTTAGCTAATTGGATTATGAATTGGCTAGCAGATAGAAGACAGAGGGTGGTGGTTGATGGGAGATATTCATCGTGGAGTTCGGTGACAAGTGGTGTACCTCAGGGGTCTGTTTTGGGGCCCCTGCTGTTTGTAATTTTTATAAATGATCTGGATGAGGGTATTGAATGATGGATTAGTAAATTTGCAGATGACACTAAAGTCGGTGGAGTGGTAGATAGTGAAGAGTGGTGTTATAGTTTGCAGAGGGACTTGGACAAGTTGCAGAGCTGGGCCGAGAGGTGGCAAATGGAGTTTAATGTGTAAAAGTGTGAGGTAATGCACTATGGCAGAAATAATAAATGTGTAGAGTATAGGGCAAATGGTAGGATTCTTAGCAGTCTAGATGAACAGAGGGATCTTGGTGTGTATGTGCATAAATCCCTGAAAGTAGTCAGTCAAGTCGAGAAGGTTGTTAAGAAGGCATATGGAGTCTTGGCTTTTATTAGTAGGGGGATTGAATTTCGGAGCCGCAACGTCATGTTGCAACTGTACAAAACTCTAGTGCGGCCGCACTTGGAGTATTGTGTGCAGTTCTGGTCCCCTCATTATAAGAAAGATGTGGAGGCATTGGAGAGGGTACAGAGGAGGTTTACCAGGATGTTGCCTGGTATGGAGGGCAGGTTTTATGAAGAGAGGCTGAGGGATTTGAGGTTATTTTCGTTAGAAAGGAGGCGGCTAAGAGGGGACCTAATCGAAACATATAAGATGATTAGAGGTTTAGATAGGGTGGACAGTGATAGCCTTTTTCCTAGGATGGAAAAAGCTCGCACGAGGGGACACAGCTTTAAATTAAGGGGTGATAGTTATAGGACGGATATCAGAGGTAGGTTCTTTACCCCAAGGGTGGTTCGGGAGTGGAATGCCCTGCCTGCAGCAGTTGTAGATGCGCCAAGTTTGGTGGCGTTTAAGAGGTTAGTTGATAATTATATGGAAGAGAAGGGAATGGTTTAGTTTGGAGGGGCATTGCTTTTTATATTGGTCGGCGCAACATCGAAGGCCGAAGGGCCTGTTCTGTGCTGTAATGTTCTATGTTCTATAATTAAAGATAGGGTAACCGAACACCTTGCAAATTTTTAACGTATCAAAGAGTCCAGAATGGATTTCTAGAGAGTAGATCATGCCTGACAAATCTGATGCCTTTATATATAGAGAATTGGAAAAGAAGAGGATAGAAAGCATACTTTGGGTATACAAAGCCTTGGTTGAACCACACTAACCAGTTCTAAATACTTCATCTTAGAAAGGTTACACTGGTCTTGAAGGGAATACAACACAGATTTAGTAGAATGATTCCTGGCCTTTGTGGGATAAGTTATGAGAGATTGCATAAATTCAATTGCATTTCTGGCATGCAGATGGTTAAGGGCAGTTTGGTTAAAGTTTACAAGATAAAAGGAAGACAAACAGGACAGATAGACAAACTATTTTCACTGCTTGGAAAATCAAGGACTAAGAGACCGTTTGCAAATGGAGATAGATCATTCAGGAGTGTAATTAAGAAATGCTTCTTCACATAAAGGATAGTAGAAATTTGCAACACTTCTAGAAGCAGCAACTGGTGCTAAATAATTTGCAAATTTTTAATTTTCAGTTTGATAAACTTTTAACACAAAGATACAAAGATACAAGGGTTAGGCCATATACCAGCCTTGATCTCACTGAAAAGTGGAACAGACTTGAAGAGTCTAGTCTGTTTCTATCTTACCAGTTAACAAATCATTGAGTCTAAGATGATACTTTAAATATCTTGCGTATCCTTGTGTATCTGATTTCATTCATGAGTCTACAGCCAAGACTGCAGCTGGAACTACTGGCATTTTCCACAGAACTTTGTGGTTATCTGACTATTACAGCAAGTACAACTCATCTTGACAGGTTATAACTAGGTTAAGTATTGAAATAGCTTGCCTCCAGAAATATTTTAGAAATAATCCCATAGTGAGTGGGAGAATCTTCCCAGTGTTACATAATCACAGCATAATTGCATCAGGAACTCAACAGAGCAGACTGCATTTATGTTACACCTTTAGTGAAACATCCCCAAAAAGGCTTCACTGGCGCATTTTCAGACAAAATTTAACAAAGCCACAAAAAAAAAAACAAGAAAAGGTGACCCCAAAATACTTGATCAAAGAGGTAGAACGCAATTTCTTCATTAAAGGACGAAAGAGGAATGGGGGCGGATGGGAGGGGGGGGATACAGAGGGATTTAGGGCAAGAATTCCAAAGTTTAGTCCCTGCAGCTAAAGGCATGGCTGTCGATGATGAGACAATAAAAATCAGAACGTGCAAGGGGTCAGAACTGAAGGAGCACAGGATTCACTGAGTTAAAGTTTGGCGGTATGGAGAGATAAAAAAGGTTCAAGATCAGAGGAGGGATTTAAAAACAATCAATGCATTGTCTCATTGGGTGAACAGTACTGCTGAACTGCCCCTCTGCAGGAAGGGAAGATAATGTGAAAGAAATGTACTTTGAATGTAGTCTAATGGTGAGAAATTTTGGGTCACCCATTCCATTTTAATATACATACTATCTCCTGTTAGTTATCCTAATAAAATAAAGGTGTGGCAATAGGTGCAGACTTCTGGAACCATTATAATCCACAAGTAATTCTGCAAGATTCACAAAGACTCCAAAACAGAAACAGATTAAGTGTTAGAGAACTCACAAACACTGTCTGGTTCATTTTTTAATTATTTCATGGGATTTGGGCATTACTGGCTGGGACCCATCCTTAATTGAAGTAGGCAATTTGAGAACAAAGTCAACCACAGTGCTGTGGATCTGGAGTCATATGTAGGCCAGACAGGTATGGACAGCAGATTTCCTCCCCTAAAGGACATTAATGATAGCAATCAACAATAGTTTCATGATCATCATTAGATTTTTAATTCTAATGGTGGGATTCAAACCTGGATCCCTAGGGCATTACCATTTCCTAGAGCAATCGAAACATTCAATCTAATACCTTATGCATGCCGTAGACACTGGATATTGCAACCACTAATTGAAAAGAGTTTCTACCAGAGATCTTTCATATTGTCTTCCCCTCTTATCATCAAAGCACCTGGGGATTTGGCCAGAAGCCAAATACAACATGGTTGGGATGGTCAAACAAGCTGGCGGCAGCCTATTCTTGATCTCTGTATCATAAGCATTGCTAATGTGTTGTGATGCATACAACAAATAAGCAATGAGAACGCTCTTTAGGTTATCTTATTATTCCAGTTTAAGCTTTCCATTCAGTGCAAGATTAACAGCTGCAAGTTACAACAAAATGGCTAATGAACTAGAGAAGAGATATTCAAGTTATGCTGCAATTATACAGTACAAAACTTCAGTTAGACCACATCTTAAGGAGGACACATTAGCTTTGGAGAGTTTGTAGTGCAGGTTTAGTTGACAATACCCAGTTTAGAGTTAAATTATGAGAACAGGTTGGAAAGATTAGGCTTCTATTTGCTCAAGATGGAGGCTAACAGTCCATTATCCTTCAGCATTTGAATTAAAGGATTACATTGGGTGGATACAAAGAAATTGCTTCCTATGAGAGAGTCCAAAACAAGGAGCAAAACCTTAAATTAGAGCTGATTTGTTCAGGAAAGCATTTCTTCCTACAGAAGGATAGTGGAAGTCTGGAAACTCTGTTCCAAAACAGCTGTTCAAGATGGGTTAAATTAAACTGAAAAGGACTGAGAATAATTGATTTTTGTTAGGCAATATTCAGGTGGAAAATTTACATATGATACAGTCCAGATCAGCCAGGGACTAACTGAATGGCAGAACAGGTTCAAGGGATTGAATAACTGACTCATGTTCCTGGGTGGAACCAGAGGATCTGAACTCTGACCTGTGAGGTAACTTATTTTAGTATATTGCACCAGATTGGAAGTGGTGTTGTGTGTTAAACTAACTCCAGACTGTAATATAGATTCACAAATATAAGAATATGGCTCAGTTTTAAACTCCAGTGCCAGGCTATTAGAGCATTTTCTGACAATTAACCTGTTGGTACACTACAGAGCCAGAAGGGTAGATTAAAATTGACAATTACTCAACAGCTATGGAGCACAGCACTCCATTTCTGTCAGAGGATGCTGGGATCAAGTCCCACTCAAGAGGCCAGAACATTTAATCCAGGTTAACACCTCAGTGAAGTATTGAGGGAGAACTGTCAGAGGTGTTATCTTCCATATGAAACATATAACCAGGATCCAATCTGCCCCCTCAGTTGAACACAAGATGATCCCATGAAAAGGATTCTCTTGTCTCCTGGCTAATATTTATCCCTCAATCAACATTGGATTACAACTAATCTAGAAATGACCAAATTCCTCCAATCTAGTAACATCTGATATTTACTTAGCATCAATAATGCAACAAAAGCCCAAGGCAGAAGCACTGTAAAATAAGCAGGACAGATGACCAAACTTCTGGTCAAAGTATTGCCATTTAAGTTACGTCTTACGGGGCAGAGAGTTTAGGGAGAAAGTTAAATGGAAACAGAACATGCACCCTTATGGTAAAAATAGGATAGGTTTGGGGTGGTGAAGGTGTTAGAGACAGAATCTACGTAAAGAAAGGGAGGGTGGTAATACAAAATTCAAAATATTGGATAATTGAGGGTCAATGGACGCTGACAAGAATAGGAGGATAGAGGGGCAGCCCAGTAGATGGAGTTTGGATTTTATATATATGAACAGTCAAGGAATATTGTGCAGAATTTTTTTTTAAAAAATCACCTGCAAGGCCAACATTTGTTGCCCATTCCCAATTGCCCTTAAGAGGTAATGGTGAGCTGCCTTCATTCTGGTAGGTACATCCACAGTGCTGATGGGAAGGAAGTTCCAGGATTTTTATCTACTGACAGCAAAGGAGCAGTGATATTATTTCCAAATTAAGATGGTGCATGGCTTGGAGGAGAACTTCCAGGTGGTGGTGTTTACATGTGTCTGCTGCCCATACCCTCCTAGATAGTAGCGATTATGGGTTTGGAAGATGCCATCAAAGAGCCTTGGTGAGTTCCAGCAGTTATCTTGTAGATAGTGGCTACACTGTGTTCCGTGTGCAAGTGAACGTTTGTGGATAGAATGTCAATCAAATGTGCTGCTTTGTCCTGGATGGTGCCAAGACTGTTATTAGAGCTTCAGTCATCCAAGTAAGTTAAAAGCATTCTATCACACTCCAGACTTGTGCTTTCTGGACGGTATTAAGGCTTTGGGGAGTTACTTCTGCAGGATTCCTAGCTTCCGAACTGTTCTTGTACCCACAGTATTTATATGGTTAGCCCAATACACTTTATGGTCAATGGTAACCCCCAGGATGTTGATAATGGAGATCTTAGTAGATTCTCTCATCATTGCCTGACATTTGTGGAACACAAATGTCGTCACTTATAGCCCAAGTATGAGAAGATGCAAATGGTGCTGAGTGTTATGCTATCAGTAAATATCTTAGCTTGTGATTGGGTGAAAGATCATTGATGTAGCAGCTGAAGATGGTTGGCCTAAGATCCTATCAAGGAATTCCTGCAGTGATACTTTAGAACTCAGATGATTGATCTCCAAAAACCAAAGCCATCTTCTTTTTGTGCTAAATCTCCAACCAGCTGAGATTTCCCCAATTCCTATTGACTACAGTTCTGCAAGGGATCCTTGATGCAACATGTCCAATGCTGCCTTAATGTCAAAAGCAATCACTCTCACTTTATTTCCACATTTGAACCAAGAATATAACAAGGTCAGGAGCTGAGTTATCCTGGCGAAACCCAAACTGAATGTCAGTGTGCAGGTTATTTCTAAGCAAGTGTTGTTTGATAGCACTGATGATTAAGAGGAGACTATTTGGGTGGTAATTGTCCAGGTAGGATTTATCCCCATGCGTGCGAGACATACCCATGCAATTTTTCACATTGCCAGGTAAAAATCAGTACTGTAGCTGTACTGGAACAGCTTGGCTAAGGACAAAATAGGTTCTGGAGCACAAGTCTTCAGTGCTATTTCCAGGACCCATAGTTTTTCCAGTATGGAGTGAACCAAATTGGTTGAAGTCTGGCATCTGTGATACTGGTGACTTTGGAGGAAGCCAAGATGGATCATCCACAGCCATACATTTTTCATTAATGTGCTAGGCTCTCTCATCGTGGGATAAACAGAAAGCTCTTTGGTTGATTTGTCTTGAGGTAAAGGGAAGGAAAGTGAGGGTTTCATTAGCAGTGGAAAAGGATCAAACTGCAAAAGGTAAAAAACCATCAGTGGGAAACAGTTTTGACCAAGGCAGAAGGTTATGGATTTGAATAGAAAACTAAGGGCCATCTATGCAGTAGAGGGAGAGCAAGGTCAGAGATGCCATTTTTTGGCTAAGTCATTAAACTGAGGCCCAGCTTTATCTTCTCAGGTGGACATAAAAGATCACAGGAGATTCTTTCAAAGAGCAAAAGAATTATTCCCAATATTCTTGCCAAAATACCTCCTTTCAAACAACATGACAAGAACAGGCCACCTGGTCATTAACCATTGCTCTGTGTGAGAGCTTACTGTCCAAACTGGTTGCCCTATTTGTTAAATGACAAGTGACTAAGCTTCATTGGATGGAAGGTCTGGTGGTTATGAAAGGTGCCATGTAAACGTGCATTAATTGTTTTAAATGTAATTTAAAGGATGTGGGGCATCATTTAGAGAAAGTAAGGGAACATTGAGAGAATGAACCCCATTTCAGTATTTAAAAAGCAAGTGAAAAGGACATCTCAGAGAAAGAACTGATAGGTTTAGCAAATTACAGCTCTCCTGCAGTTTATTTCTTTCTCCTCCCATTTCCTTTTCATGTGGGGAAGTGAGTGACCTCCACTTAGTAAAAGCTCATGACAGAACTGAAACCAAGAGCTCATGTGGTGAATTACAGATGCAGGCATATTCCATCACTGTACACTGCTGTAAACATGTGTACATGTCCCTTGAGTCATGTTATTTAGAATTGTAACCTTGTGCATGAAGCAATTGCTCCAAGATTAATTTACATTAGGATTAATTTTAAAACTTTAACACTTAGCTATGACTAAACTTGAGTTGCATACTACCCTGTCAGAATATCTACTTTTCAACAAGCAATATGATCAGGAAACCAGATTAAAATTATCAAAGCAACTTTGGAATGTTTAATCAATTTCATTACCAATGCAGGCAATAACTCAGTTCTTACAACAAACAACTGTGATGCTCTTTTACAGTGGCATACACAAAAACCATTTCCAACCAGGATGCCTTCTTCCTTGTTACACTGCCCCCCCCCATTCAATACAAATAATGCAAGACAATCCACACAATCAATACTTTGCATATGCCCAGATTACCAAATATCACTCCATTCTTGAAACTCTGGTTCCTTGCAATGGCTCTATTCCACTAGGACTACCGATCGACATTTGGTACATCAGTCTAATGGCCATAATCCAAAAGTCAGCCAACAAGGGACCACTGGCGAGATGTGCAATCTAAAAACAGCAGCACAGTTTATTCAATCCTTGGCTAAACCTACCAAACATTTGTGAACAGCAAGATCCATTTGATTTTCCTGCTAGCCTAATTAATACATCCCCCCCACCCCTCTACTTGCTCACCTACACTGGCTTGTGATCCTACAGTGCCTCAATTTTAAAATGTCAATTTTCAAATTGATCGTGGTCATCGTACTTCAACTTTCAACTGACAGCCCTCAGATCTGAGTTCCTACAACTCACTCCCTCTTTTCCTCAATTGTCAGTTGTACCTCGAGTAGTTTAAATTGCAAACATACAACAAACATCTACAAATGCTGTAATTTTATTTTGAGATTGACTTATCTGCCAGGATAATAGTTCCTGAGCAACCGTTTAATCAAGATCTGCCCAGTAACCAAGTTCGCCATCATGTAAAGTTTACTTCCTTCAAATAGCAATGTTGTGAAACCAACACAAACTTTTAAGGATACAAGGTGGCGCATGTTGTTTCAAGTTGCAATCTGATCGTGGAAAGGGATGCGAGGGAAAGATTCTGGTTTTTATTGAAAGAAAGCACGTGTAGATTATTTCTCCATATAAAAGGGTAGAGTTTCGATTTCGGTTTATGCAGGAGTGTCTGTTTACTTCAAAACAAAACAACGTTTTATTTTAAGATATGTGGGTCAGGCTCTGCACCCGGGTTAAATAAAGATCTGCATTAGATTTAAAATACCTCTTTGGTCAATTCGCTGCTCATTGGCAATCCCACAGCCCCCAAGTTCTCCTCGACTTGCTCAGAGGAGCCATTGCCTCTGTTGTTGCTCTCCGAATCTGTCACCTCGCTCACCCCACTCGGGTTGTCCAAGGGCAGGTTGGGCTGCGATGAGGCCACTGAACTGTCCGCTTCCCTACTGCCGCCTCCGCTGCTGCTGTGCACCAGCCAGGCATTGAGCTCGGTACTAGGTACCAGCAGTCTGTCCAGGCCCCTCACATCGTTCAGCAGCCTCCTGGCTGTGAAGTAATAGTCCAGGTCCACGCTCTTGGGGTGAAGGTCGTAGCCATCCAGCGTGTTCCTCCAGTTGTGGAATTGAGTCTGGGTGTAAGCCGAGCTCTGGCCCAGGATAATCTCACGGAATGGAGGGAGCTGGGCGTTTAGATACGAGTCAATGTCCACCCGGACCCCCATCAGACTCAGGAGGATGGTGAACTGGATGAGACCCTCTGTAAAATATTTCTTCAGGGGAAGCATCTTCCCTTCCAAAATTACAGTCAAGTGGTGTCAAAATACCCGGGTGGATAAGAACCTTTAATTCCCCACTTCTCTCCTTCCTACTTTAAAAAGACAGAAAGGTACAATGGAATAGAAAGAAACTTCTGGCAAGTCCCAACCCTTTGCCCGCTCGTTAGCAAAGGGAATCACTTCCTCCTTCTTGGCTGTAAAACGCCCTTTGTTTTTCACTGCCCTGCCCTTGCGCTCATCCTCTCCCAGTCACGGAAAGTCCAAATGAACGGAAGAAAAGTTCCTCCGCAAAGAGGCCGAGAGACTTCACTCTGGCTCCAGGCTCTGTGTTGCTGCCAGTCTGACTAGGCCGCTTGGATGCTGAGGACCTTTTAATCAAAGGACACGGCGGCTTTGTTGGCGGGTTGCTGGGCTCAGCTGCCGCTCTCCTCCATGCACTGGTTTGTTTGTTGTGACTCCGACTGCCGGCTCCACACACGCTAAACTTCAGCTTGTGACGACAAGCAGTAAGGAAACCGACCGCCACTTCCTCATCCCAGCCTGATTGACAAGCCTCCCAACCAATCACACATCCTCTCGTCAAATCACTCGGCAACGCCCCACCACAGCGGACCAATCAGGGGGCAGTGGGAGGGCGGAGCCTGTTGCTATGCGGCAATGTGGTTTAGGCCCAGGCGCCAGCTGGGAGTAGGCGGGCGTCTTCTCTTTTGTTCGCTTTCTAATTTTGTTGGGCAGGAACCGGGATAGACTCGGCTATACTCAAAGCGTTTGTCTAATCGGTGATGAGTCTGTGGGCCTTGAGAGACACCCGTGTTAGCGGCTGAGCTGGGTTTATCGGCCGCTCCGTCCCTCACCCCCTCCGCCTGCAGGCACCATGATGACTTGCAGATTCTGCCGAAGATGCAGAGCGTGCGCACTGCCGGTGAGATCCGCGAAGCTGAGTACCGAACTTCTGCCACGTGACCTAGGGTTGTCAAGAAGTCGGCCATTTTAGTGCGGGGAACGCAGCTTTAATCTCAGTGAGGTGCCACCTGTCCTGAACCATAATAGCTGAAAGCTTAGTCTCTCGAACGTCGCTGTGAGCTGGAGCTCTGCTTCTTAAATCAGAAATAGAAATTCTAAAGTGTTTTGTTGATAGAGTATTAAATACATAAGGTCTGGGTGCTCTAGTTTCCTCCCATGTCCAAAGATGTCCCGGTTAGGTGGGTTAGCCAAGCTAAATTGTCCTTAACCTCAAGGGGATTTGTGGAGTAAATACATGAAGTTTTAGGGATACGGTCTGGATGGGATTGTTGTCCATGCAGGCTTGATGGGCCAAATGGATCTTTTGTATTGATTTTATGGAATAGAAGTCATCTATTTGGTGCTTCAAGTTAAGTCCACTATTCAGTAAGATCATAGCTAATCTATCTCAACTCCACTTTTTCTATATCTTGAATTTCCTTAGTATTGAACAATCTATCCATCTCTATCTTGAATATTTTTGATGACTGGGTTACCAAAGCTCTCTGGAAAAATAAGAGGTGCAAGCAGCAGGGTCAGTAATCAGTGAACATTTAACATTACCGTTATGCCATGGTTCAATGAATCATCCAAAAATCTGGGGCAATGATCTAGTAAGAAGTCTCACAACACCAGGTAAAAGTCCAACATGTTTATTTGGTAGCAAAGACCACTAGCTTTTAGAGCGCTGCTCTTTCATCAGGTAAATGGGGTGCACAGCGTCCCAAAAGCTAGTGGCTTTTGCTACCAAATAAACCTGTTGGACTTTAGTTGTTGTTATCAGATTTCTTACTGCATTTACCCCAGTCCAACACTGGCATCTCCATGCAATGATTTAAACACGTGAGTTCCAATCTAATCTTGGTGAACTTTATAATTCAGTTATTTAAATCAGCTTGGGAAGAATTGGTAACAGTAACCATGAAATACTGGATTGTTGAAAAACCCATTAATATCCTTTAAGAAAGGAAATCTACCTCTTTACCAAGTGTGACTTGAATTTGGCTCCAGGCCCAGAGCCATGTGGTTAACTCTCAACTGCCCTTGAAAGAAACTTAGCAAAACATTCAGTTTTATTCACTATGGTAGCACTTAGGCATTGCCAGTGATGCCCAAATCATAAAAAATGAACAAGTGCAATGAATAGTGATTGTCAAGTGTTGTGAAGTTGGGTAGAGTAATTGTAGATTGGGAGGTAGAAGTTAGAATTTGGCCTTTATAAAATTGTAAAATCCTGGGGGTAGGGAGTAACATTACATGATCCCATTAAAAGTTGGTTCTGCGCTTAAAGATTTAAAATGCAAGTACACAGAAACTCCAAAATGAAACAGTTGTGTCAAAAGGTCAAGCAGCAGTTATTACCAAGACAACAAGTTTTTGAATTTAGCCAATCAATTTGAATCAGGCAGTTGGATACCAGATGATACAAAGGTATGTAGAGGGACAGGTAGTGTTGAAGAAGTGAGGAGGCTGCAGAATGACTTGGACAGGCTAGGAGAGTGGACAAAGAAGTAGGATGGAATACAATGTAGGAAAGTGTGAGGTTATCACTTTGCAGATGGCATGATAGCACACTGCTGCCTAGGACTTGTGTTCAATTCCCGGCTTGGGTTGCTGCCTGTGTGGAGTTTGCACGATTGCCCAATGTCTGGGTGTTCTGGTTTCCTCCCACAGTATGAAAGACGTGCTGGTTAGATGCATTGACCCAAACAGGCACCAGAGTGTGGTGATTAGGGGAATTTCACAGTGACTTCATTGCCGTATTAATGTAAGCCTTACTTATGATTAATAATTAAAAATTTTAAACTTTGGTAGGAAGACTAGAGGCATAAATTATTTTCTAAATGGGGAAAGGCTTCAAAAATATGAAGCACAGAGGGACTTGGGAGTCCCGGTTCCGGATTCTCTTAAGGTTTATATGCAGATTCAGTTGGCAGTTAGGAAGGCAAATTCAGTGTTAGCATTCATTCCGAGAGGGCGAGAATGCAAGCGATGTACTGCTCTAGTATATGACTCTGGTCAGACCCCATTTGGAATATTGTGAGCAGTTTTATGCCCCATACCTAAGGAATGATGTACTGACTTTGGAGGAGGTCCATATGAAGAGCGGTTGAGGAGTCTGGGTCTAATTCAATAGAGTTTAGAAGGATGATGGGGGATCTAATTGAAACTTACAGAATACTGAGAGACGTAGATTGTGTGGACGTGGAGAGACTCAAACTTGAGGGTACAATCTCAGAGTGAAAGGATCTCCTTTAAAATTGAGATTAGGAGGAATTTCTTCAGTCAGAGAGTGGTGAATCCGTGGAACTCATTGCCACAGAGGGCTATAGAGGCCAGGTCACTGAGTGTCTTTAAGACAGAGATAGGTTCTTGATTAATAAGGGGATCGAGGGTTAGGGTGAGATGGCAGGAGAATGGGAACAAGAATCATATGAGCCATGATTGAATGGCAGAGCAGACTCGATGGGCTGAATGGCCTAATTCTGCTCCTATATCTTATGGTCTTACTTGGGGGACAAGCATACAAGAGGACTTTGTAAAAGGAAATCATGTTTAATCAATTTATTGGACTTTTTTGACCAAGTTAACATATGCGATGGATAAAGGGGAACCAGTGGATAGATTGTTTAGATTTTCAGAAAGCATTTGATAAGCTGCCATATCAAATGTTACTGCAGAAAAGAAGCTCATGGTGCAGATGGTATCACATTGGCATGGCTATGATGATGATTGGCTAGCTAACAGGAAATACAGAGTTGACATATATGGGTCTTTTGCTGGTTTATCGGATGTAATGAGTGGTGTGCTACAGGGATTAGTGCTGGGCCTCAACTCTACAATTTATGTAAACGATTTGAATTAAGGGACTGAAGGTCTGGCTGCTAAATTTGCTGATGACACAAATCATAGGTAGGAAAGTAAATTGTGAAGAGGATAAGGAGGCTAAAAAGGGACAGAGATAAGTGTGTGGGAAAAGTGCTGGCAAATGGAATATAAAGTGAGCAAATATGAAATTGTCCATTTTGCTGTAAACTAGTGCATGAATCAGGAAAGGCTAGTATGTAGGTACAGCAAGTAATTAGAAAAGCTAATAGGATGTTATTTACTCTGATGAAGGATGCTGAGATTGTCCAGCATTTTCTGAGAATATTATTGCTTATTGTGAGGGCATTGACTACAAAAATAAGGAGGTTATTTTTCAGTTGTATAAGACATATGAAGGACTATCCAAAAGACGTGCTGGTTAGATGCATTGGCCATGCTAAATTCTTCATGAACAGGCACTGGAGTGAGGTGACTAGGGGATTTTCACAGTAACTTCATTGCAGTGTTAATCTAAGTCTACTTGTGACAACAATAAATAAGATAAATATATACAATTATATCTTTACTTAAGAAAATATATAAATGTGTTAGAAGCAGTTCAGAGAATGTTTACTAGATTAATACCTGGAACATCTTACAAAGAAAGGCTGGCCAGGCTATACTTTTATTCACTGGAATTAGGGAGAGAAAGAGGTGACTTGGCTGAAACATATAAGACCTTGAGAGATCATGACAGAGTGAATATGGAGAGGATGTTTCCCCTTGTGGAAGAATGTAGGACTGGGGGTCTTTGTTTAAAAATAAAGGGTCAGACATTTAAAACAGAGATGAGAATTTTTTTTCTCTCAAATCATGGCTGGAATTTTACTGGGACACCTGCCCCTGAATTGGGGTGGGCAAGGATCACCGAACAGAATTCTCCATTAGCGTTGGGTGGGATTTTATGAGCTTTGCCTGAGCGAGGTCATAAAATCCAGGCCACCACTCATTGGTACTCTCTTCCTCACAAAGTAGAATCTTTGGATATTTTTAAGGCAAAACGAGATAGATTCTTGATTAATAAGAGGTTGAGATGCTTTCAGGAATGTGTGTTTGAGATTACAATTAGATCAGCCATCAATGACAGAATAGGCTCAAAGGGCTGAATGAGGGCTCCTGCTCCTAATTCGTATGTAAGAGGGTATAAATCATACTTAAGCTATGCAAAGATTTGGTTGAACTCCATCTGGAGTATTGTGAGCAGTTCTGAGTGCCACACCTTAGGAACAATATATTGACCTTGGGAGGTGAACAATGTAGTTGTACCAGATCATTACCGAGATACCAATGATTAAATTAAGAGGAGAGGTTGTGCAGACTAGGGCTGTATTCACCAAAAATTTAGAAAGTTTGAGGGGATTCAACAGAGTAAGGGGAGCTGATAGGGTAAATAGAGGGAAATTACTAGGTTGTGGAGTCTATAATTACAGGACATGGCTTTAAAGTTAAACCCAGGCCTGTTGGGAGTACAATTGGGATTCCCTATATGCAACGAGTGATTGAAGTTTAGAATTCTCTTTTGAAACCAGCAGTTGATGATAAACCAATTATAAATTTTAAATCTTAAATTGATAAATTATAACTGACCAAATACATCAAAGGATGTGGGACAAAGGTGAGACATGTAGAATGTTTAAAAAATCATTTATGGGTGAGGGTCCACTGCCCTTGTCCTTGTATGTAGAAGCAGTTGTGTGTTTGAAAGGTGCTATTAAGGAACCTTCGTGAGTTCCAGCAGTTACCTTGTGAGTGGTACATACTGCACCACTGTGTTTCAGTGGTGAAGAGATTGAATGTGGAAGGGATGCCAATCAAGTAAGCTGCTTTGTCCAGAATAGTGTCAAACTTCTTGAATGCTGTTGGATGAGTTTCACTCATGTAGTCAAGGGAAGAACCCATCAAACTCCTGACCTGTGTCCTGTAGATTGTGAACAGGCTTTAGGGAGTCAGGACGTTAGCTACTCACTGCAGGATCCAAATCTCTGACCTGCTTTTGTTGCCACAATATTTATATGGTTAGTCTTTTTCACTTTCTAGTTAATGGTAACTCCAAGGTTGTTGATAGTGGGGGATTCAGCATGAACATGTCAAGGGCAATGGTTTGACTCTCTCATTGGAGGAGGTCATTTCCTGTCACTTCTATGGTACAATGTTATTTGTCAACCCACACCTGGATATTGTCCAGGCCCTATTTGCATTTGGACTTGAACTGCTTCAGTATTGAAGGAGTCATGAATGGTGCTGAAGATTGTGAAGTCATGAGTGAACATCCCCATGTACAATGGAAGGAAGGTCATTGATGAAGCAGCTGAAAATGGTTGAGCCTAAGACGCAATCCTGAGGAACTCCTGCAGTGATGTCCTGGAACTGAGATAATTGACTTGCAACAATCATAACCATCTTCCTTTGTACTAAACTCCACCAGCAGGGAGTTTTCCACCAATTCCCAAAGACTCCAGCTTTTCGAGAGCTCTTTGGTGCACCATTCGATCAAATATTGCCTTGATGTCAAGGATTTTCATCTCACCCCTTAAGTTCAGTTTCTATATCCGTGTTTGAACCAAGGATGTAACAAGGCCAGGAGTTGAATGATTTTAGCAGAATTCAAACTGAGTATTGCTGAGCAAGTTATTACTAAGCAAATGTTGCTTAATAGCATTATTGATGACCCATTCCATGACTTCATTTCATGATCAAGAGTAAACTTATGGAGCAGTAATTAGCCAGGTTTGATTTGTCACACTTTATTTGTATAAAACTTATCTATGCAATTATCCAAGTTGGTGGGTAGCAATCAGTGTTGTAGCTGTATTAGAAAAGCTTGGCTAAGGGCTTGGCAAGTTTTGAAGTACAAATCTCCAGTAGTATTGCTGGAAAATCGTCAGTGTCCACAGCCTTTGCAGTATCCAGTGCCTTCAATCTTTTCTTGAAATTATGTGGAGTGGATCAAATTAGCTGAAGACTGGCATCTGTGATACAGAGGGCCTCCAGAGCAAGCTAAAAAGGAACATTCACTTTGCACTTCTGGCTGAAGGTTGTTAGAATCATAGAGGTATACAGCATGGAAAAGGCCCTTCAGCCCAACCTGTCCATGCCGCCCTTGTTTTTTGGAATCCCTAAGCTAATCCCAGTTGCCTGCATTTGACCCTTATCTCTTCATACCCATCATATCCATGTAACTATCTAAATGCTTTTTAAAAGACAAAATTGTATCTGCCTCTACTACTACCTCTGGTAGCTTGTTCCAGACACTCACCACCCTCTGTGTGAAAAAGTTGCTCCTCTGGACACTTTTGTATCTCTTCCCTCCCACCTTAAATTTATGCCCTCTAGTTTTAGATTCCCCTATCTTTGGGGAAAGATATTGACTGTCTAGCTGATCCGTGCCCCTCATTATTTAATGAACCTCTATAAGATCATCCCTCAGCCTCCTACGCTCCAGAAAAAAAAGTCCCAGTCTATCTAGCCTTTCTTATAACTAGTACTGGTAGCATCCTAGTATATATCGAGTACTGGTAGCATCCTAGTATATATCGAGTACTGGTAGCATCCTAGTAAATCTTTTCTGCACTCTTCCTTCTTTTCTATAATAGGGTGACCAGAATTGCACACAGTATTCCAACTGTGGCCTTACCAATATCTTGTACAACTTCAACAAGATGCCCCAACTCCTGTATTCAACGTTCTGATTGATGAAACCAAGCATGCTTAATGCCTTCTTCACCACTCTGTCCACCTGTGACTCCACTTTCAAGGAGCTCTGAACCTGTACCCCTAGATCTCTTTGTTCTGTAACTCTTCCCAATGCCCTATCATTAACTGAGTAAGTTCTACCCTGGTTCAATCTACCAAAATGCATCACTTCACATTTGTCTAAATTAAACTCCATCTGCCATTTGTCAGCCCACTGGCCCAATTGATCAAGATTCCATCGCAATTGGAGATAACTTTCTTCACTGTCCACTATGCCACTAATCTTAATGTCATCTCCAAACTTACTTAACCATGTCTCCTGTATTCTCATCCAAATCATTAATATAAATGACAAACAACAGTGGGTCCAGCACTAATCCCTGAAGCACACTTCTGGTCACAGGCCTCCTGTTTGAAAACAACTCTCTACAACCACCCAGAAGCCAATTTGCTATCCATTTAGATACCTCACCCTGGATTCCGTGAGATTTAACTTTATGCAACAATCTACCATACGGTACCTTGTCAAAGGCCTTGCTAAAGTCCATGTAGACAACACCAATTGCACCGCCCTCATCCACCTTATTGGTTACCCCTTCAAAAAACTCAATCAAATCTGTGAAACATGATTTTCCACTCACAAAGCCCTGCTGATTGTCCCTAATCAGTCTTCGTGTATCTAAATGCCTGTAGATCCTGTCTCTCAAAATACCTTCCAACAATTTATCTACCACAGATGTGAAGCTCACTGGCCTGTAAGTTCCCAGGCTTTTCCCTGCAGCTCTTTTTAAACAAAGGCACAACATTTGCCACTCTCCATTCTTCAGGCACGTCACCTGTGATTATCGATGATTCAAATATCTCAGCTAAGGGATCTGCAATTTCCTCCCTAACTCCCACAATGTTTTGGGATACACTTCGTCAGGTCCCAATGATTTATCTACCTTGATGGGCTTTAAGACTTCCAGCACCTCTTTTCTGTAATATGTACACTCCTCAAGACATCACTATTCCCCAACTTTCCTAACATCCACGCTTTTCTAAACAGTAAATACTAATGAGAAATATTCATTTAGGATCTCACCCATCTTTTGTGGATCGCACATAGATGACCTCATGGCTCCTTAAGAGTCCTTATTCTCTCCCTTGTTACTCTTTTGCCCTTTTATGTATTTGTAGAAGCTTTTCGGATTCTCCTTTGCCTTTGCTGCCAAAACAATCTTGTGTCCTCATTTTGCCTCCTGATTTCTCTCTTAATTCTACTCCTACATACCCTGCAGGAGGTAACGATGCAGCTCTATAAGACTCTTGTCAGACCCCACTTGGAGTATTGTGCGCAGTTCTGGTCACCTCACTATAGGAAGGATGTAGAGGCTACTGAGAGAGTGCAGAGGAGATTTACAAGGATGCTGCCTAGATTGGGAGGCAGGCCTTAGGTTGAGGGAGCTGGGACTGTTCTCACTGGTGAGACATACGTTGAGAGGCGACCTGATAGAGGTTTATAAAATGTTGAGAGGAATAGATAGGGTGGACTCTCAGAGACTATTTCCCCGAGCACTACGGAGTCACTACGAGAGGACACAGATTTAAGGTGCAGGGAAGCAAATACAAAGGAGATGTCAGGGGTAAGTTTTTCACTCAGAGGGTGGTGAGTGAATGGAATCAACTGCCATCGGAGGTTGTTGAGGCAAACTCACTGGGGTCTTTTAAAAGACTTCTGGATGAGTATATGGAAAAGAATAGGATAGGGGGTTATAGATAGGTCTGTGGATTGGTAGATGTGATCGGCACAACTCATGGGCTGAAGGGCCTGTTTGTGCTGTATTGTTCTATGTTCTATGTTCTATTCTGTGCAAGAGATTCGCTTGATCCCAGTTGCTTATGCATATCATGTGCCTTTTTCTTCTTGACCAGGGCTTCCTACTTCTATCTACCTTGCCCTTCACTCTAAGAGGAATGTATTTAGTCTGAACCCTGGTTAACACACTTTTGAAAACGTGCCATTTACCAGACATCAGCCTCCCAGGTGGAGGATGTGGTTAAGAAAGCTTACGGTGTACTGGCCTTCATTCATCGAGGGATTAAGTTCAGGAGTCAGGAGGTAATGCTGCAGCTTTATCAGACCCTTGTCAGACCACACTTGGAGTACTGTGCGCAGTTCTGGTCGCCTCACTATAGGAAGGACGTGGAAGCTATTGAAAGGGTGCAGAGAAGATTTACAAGGATGTTGCCTGGATTGGGAGGCATGCCTTATGAAGACAGGTTGAGGGAGCTGGGACTGTTCTCCCTGGAGAGACGAAGGTTGAGAGGCGACCTGATAGAGGTTTACAAGATGTTGAGAGGAATAGATAGGGTGGACTCTCAGAGACTATTTCCCAGGGCTGAAATGGTCACGACGAGAGGGCACAGATTTAAGGTGCAGGGAAGCAAGTACAGAGGGGATGCTAGGGGAAAGTTTTTCACTCAGAGGGTGGTGAGTGAATGGAATCGGCTGCTGTCGGTGGTGGTCGAGGTGAACTCGCTGGGGTCTTTTAAAAGACTTCTGGATGAGTATATGGGATCCAATGGGATTGGGGGTTATAGATAGGTCTATGGCTGGGTAGGTTTTGATGTGTTCGGCACAACTTGTGGGCCGAAGGGCCTGTTTGTGCTGTAGTGTTCTATGTTCTATGTTCTATCCCTTTGCCTTCCTACAGACTTCCCCAATTAACTTTTGAAAGTTCCTGTCTGATACCATCAAAATTGGTTTTGCCCCAATTTAAAATTTTAACTTTTGAGCCAGAATGTTTCAGCCTTATCTTTTTGCACTGATGTTTTGGGCTCCCTCGTTGTTGGGGATGGGAATATTTGTGGAGCCTTCTCCTCCAGTGAGTTGCTTAATTGTATATCACCATTCCTGAATGGATGTGGCAGAGCTTTGATATGTTGCTAGTGGAATCGCTTAGCTGTGTCTATTGCATGCTGTTCCACTGTTTGGCATTCAAGTAATCCTGTGTTGTATTTTTATCATGTTGACATCTCATTTTTAATTGTGCCTTGCTCTTCTCTTGGAATGCCCTCTTGCACTCTTCATTGTGAGTTAACTCAGATCAGCCATGATCTAACTGGACTGCTGAACAGGCTTGAGTTGCTAAATACATTATTCCTGTTTCTATCTGGAATCCACTTTTGAATATAAAAAATCTGCTGCACTTTCTTCTTAAAGCAGATTCTTATATATTCAAAAGGCAATTGGATAAATACTTGAAAGGGAAAGGAAATACAGGGCTTTGGAGAAAGAGCAAGGTAGTACAAATTGGAAAACTCTTTGAAAAGATCCCACAGGCAGGATGGATTGAATATCATTCTTCTGTATTTTTATATTCATGGGGGCGTTGTTGATTGGTAGCATATATTGCTCACCCCTAGTCACTTTGAACTAGTGGTTTGCTAGGCCATTTCAAAGGACACTAGAGAATCAGTCGCATTGCTGTGTCTTTAGAATTGCATGAAGGCCAGACAAGGTAAGGGCAGCAGATTTCCTGTCCTGAAGAACATTAGTTTGAACCATATGGGTTTTTCTGACAATCGACAATAGTTTCAACCTGGGTCCCCAGAACATTACTGTGGATGCAGAAATCTGAAACCAAAAGAGAAAATGCTGGAAAATCTCAGCAGGTCTGGCAAAGCTTTGACAAAGGGTTACCTGAATTCGAAACGTCAGTCTTTTCTCTCCTTACAGATGCTGCCAGACCTGCTGAGATTTTCCAGCATTTTCTCTTTTGGTTTCAGATTCCAGCATCTGCATTAATTTGCTTTTATCCAGTGTTTAACTCACTGTCACTTGTCTTATAGAAATGCCAGCCATGAAGAATTACTGCCCTTCCATCCAACAGGATTTCCATATGACTGTCCCTCACTGTCCACCTTCACTGCTTTCCATTTTTAATCTTAGTGTTGGACAAGGTATTTACCAAGACTCGCTTCCACAACCATATTTCTTTTCTCAGTGACTGTCTTCATGTCTGACTTATGCCATGTGGATTTCAACTCAAATTCCACCCAATATGTAACCTGCAGAATTACATGTACCTCCAGGATATACAACATTCTTCCAACTGCTGTTCTCACTGCATGCTGAAAGCCACACTCAGTGCCACGCACCTCGACATGAAGACACGTGACATGTTTCTCCAGTAATACCATGTTACTCTCTCTCAAAACTGGCCCTGACCCCAGTTTCATTTCATCCTCCGCATCATTCGCCGTCTTAACAAAAATCTTTTCCTGTTTTTTGAGGATGTTAAGGAATGCAAGCTTTAATAACTTATCAACATCATTGCCCATCCCAGACTCTCCACCAATTCTTCAAGTTCCATGTCTTCTAGCCCCAGCCCTTGCCGTGTGTTCACCACATCTTCCGACTTTCCCTTCTCTGAGACTGTGTGTGCTGTTCTCTGCAAAAGATTCAGCTTTGTATTCTTATGTCCCCACCTCAATGAATTCTGAGCTCCCCATGATGTTGAACTCCTCTTTTATCTCCTTCATCTCTATGCCCACACTTTTGGGCAAGTGTCCTCTCTCATTCCATAGAACCTTTCACGTGCCTCCAAGACTCTACCTCTAATTGGACACCCCCACTATGTCAATTACCTGTCCTCAATGTTTTTCATTCGGAATTGTCGATGGGACATTGGCTGGCTTTAATTTTCTGCCCCACTCACCATTCCAACCTCTTCTTCTGAACTTTCTGCTCTTTCCTCTCTCAGGTCCAACCCTGACATTGTCATCAAAGTTGCTGACAAAGTGGGTGCTGTTGTTGTCTGTCATACTGACCTCTACCTCACAGAGACTGACTGCCAATTCTCAGAGACTTCTACCTCCCTCTGGACCATGACCACACCACTGAATATCAAGCCATTATCTCCAACGTAATAACTGATCTCATTTCCTCTGGATGCTGCACCCCCTACAGCTTCCAACCTCATAGTCTCCCAACCTCGGACAGCCCACTTCTACCTACTTCCCAAATCCACAAAAAAGATGTCCTTGTAAGCCCATTGTGTCAGCATGCTCCTGTTCCACTGAACTTATTTCCTCTTGACTCCATTCTCTTTCCTCTGGTCCATTCCCTTCCCACCTACATCTGGGATTCCTCTGATGCCCTGTGTCATTTTGACAGCTTCCACTTCACAGGCCCTAACCACCTTCTATTCATCATGGATGTGCAATCTCTCTTCAGTCCATACCAAGAGCCTGAGAGCTCTTCGCTTTTTTGTTGAAAAGTGGCCTGAAAAATTCCTATTCATCACCACTCTCCCCTGCCTAGCTGAATTCGTTCTATCCTCAACAACTTCTCCAAATCAAAGTAGTAGCAATGGATACTGCATGAGTCCTTGCTATGCTTGTCTTGCTGAGATTTTCCAACATTTTCTCTTTTGGTCCCCAGAACATTAGCTGAGTTTCTGAATTAATAGTCTAACAATAGTACCACTTAAGGCCTTCACCAATTGGGTGGCAAAAGACATATAATTTTATTAGTTATGAAAATATAGGAGCTGAGAAAATCTTCAATAAGAATTGGTAATGATGCATCTGTTTGCTTTCTAATTGGCCATGTATGGCAAGGATGGATGATTGTGAGGCAGCAAAGGAGAGTTGGCACCAGAAGGGCTGTGGCCAGTGTAAAGTCAGCACCAGACAGATTTAGAAAGAACAAAAGTCTTGATAAAAATGGATCCTTGTAATGGAGTTATAAGCCAGGCATCCATTATGTTCCACGAATGCACTTGAGTAAAATTATACAATCCACCCAGAAAAAGATTGGTATATTACTCATTAAAATCACTGTTCATTTGTGTAATTGAAGCTGACTATTGCTGAATTATAAAAGAAAGAACTTACATTCAAATGGCATTTTTCACAACTCCAGGACATCCCAAAGTGCATCACAGGCAGTGAAGTACTTTTTCAATTGTAATCACTGTTGTAAGAAACAAGACAATTCACACTTAGCAAATAATACATGTTGGCTGAGGGATAGATATTGACCAGGATTCTGGGAGAAAGTTCCTGCTCTTTGAGTAGTATCAGAGGATATAGGACCTTGTTTTACTGTCTTAGCCAATAGATAACAATTGTTTCTTCAGAAGAGCTATAGGACTGGGTGTCAGTTTGACTCAGTTGGCTGGGCAGCTAGTTAGTGATGTAAAACAATACCAACTGTATGGGTTCAATTCCTTTACGAGCTGAGGTTGTTCATGCATGAAGGCCCACCTTTTCAATCTTGCCATTTGCTGGAAGAGTGGTGATTCTCAGGTTAAATCACCACCAGTCAACCCTCGCCGTCAAAGGAGAGAGCAGCCTACGGTCATCTGGGACTATGATGGCTTTACCTTTATAGTAAGGACTGAACATTTGCCTTTATACATTTCCTGTACAATCACAGCCCACAACTTCCAACTGCTGATATGAAGCAGTGAAATTATTTTGTGCATCCTCTACAATAATTGATTTTAAATTATAGTACTGAATCAAACAGACACAAGTATTTCTTACCTAGTTCGAGATCCCCGTTACTGATTACATGTGGCTTGAAGCATTGAAAAAACAGAATAACTTTTTTTTACACAGCATGAAATTAAATTTCTTACATAATATCTTTTTGTAAATCATTACGTTCCTGCTAGGCAACTGCACCCATATGAAGTACAAGAAAAGATCATGGGATTCCAACAGTATGCCAGAGAACTGCACCCAAACTATTAAAACTATTTTTAAAAGCACAGGATACCTGAACAATATTTTATTCTTGGCTCAGAATATCTCATCAAAGTATTACTGTAGAACAAACTGTATACAATAGAACAAAGTTTAGTTCATTGCAGTTCTGTGCAGAGGGAATAAAGAAGAGCAATTTCATCTATTGAGATTCTTTATAATGAGAGTGGGTTCAGTCCATTGGGATTCAATGTAGATTTGGACTCTGTAACTCTCTCACACTGTCAATAAAACCCTTCTACAATCTTCATAACTCAGACGATTGGTTTCAGTAGTTTCCCTAGATAGGGTTAGAGCACTAACTGTTCTGGGTGACTTCAAAACTCAAAGGATTTTAATCCCTTAATCTTAGCACTTGGAAAGCAATCTAGACTGATGGGAGACTGTGTGTATGGTGAAAAACAAACACTGATGTTTGCTGCTAAATGATATACAATGTTAAAACCTATAGCCCCACCCTGTTGCCATTACTGCTAAGACCAGGTTATAAGTTATCTCCTGGAATGAAAAATGTTTCATCAGGTAAACCCCTTTTCACTATGGCAAAACCCAACAAGTTCCCCAAAGAGCTGATGGAGGCATTGGTTGACTCTGAAGTTTTGCATATGTATTCCCAACATTGACTTTAACTACACAGAGTGCATGTAGGTTATTTGCTGGCCTCATCACTTGCAATCCATGGAAAGTGTGTTCATAGTCATCCAATTTGTAGTGCTAATTGGTAGAAGGCTCCAATTGAGGAGCTGTCTGAATAAGTCAACCCAGAGGAATGAAAGGAGAATGAATACAAGCAGGAAGGATTTCATTAAAGGTGTCAGCTATGGCTTAGTGGGTAGTGTATTTGTCTCTGAATCAAAAGTTTACAGGTTTCTGTTCTAGAGAATTGAACATGTGGTCTAGATTGGCACTTTGATTCAGTACCGAGGAAGACCTCTCCTCAGTAAACGTCATCTCTCAGATGTGAATTAATATTGTAGCCATTCTGAATAACCCAAAACATGAATTAAAATCTAACTATACTTGTGTGAGATTAAATGCAATTCAGAAAACAACATATTGTTAGAATCAGTGAATATAATTTGTATAAACCACAAGGGTCTTAATGCCTTTTTAAGATGAGAAAAATCTTGCTGAATGTCACCCCAGAACCTAAAGTTCCAACCATCACAACTGTCTGGAGTGAGCTTTGAACCCTACATCTTCTGACACAGAGACAAATGCCTCACTGAGCCAAAAGCTTGACCTCAGTTCAACACCGTCATCTCCACATCAAAAGCTTGATCCAGGGCAACGAGTGATGGCCAACTTTCTCAGTCATTCACAAATTCTGAAATGTATTCACCATGTACATAATCCAATTTTTAACAACAAATAGAAACAATATATGTAATTCTCCGACCTTATTTGTGGCTGGGATTCTCCAGTCAGTTGCTGTGATTAGTGATTTAGCTAAGCAACGAATTCTCATTTTTGCTGCAGCAATAGCTGGGTATGTGAGACCAGAGAATTTTGACCTAAATTTCTAACTATTTACTCTGCATTTCTGTAACTCCCTTTTCATAAATACAGATTCTACTCTCGCCCCTCCCCAAGTTTCAGTGCTGACATACAGCTGCTAAGGGAAAAGACTTTTAGGTGGGATCGATGAATTGGTTTAGTTTGACTTTGACACCTGGAAAATAGCAACAATTTGGGAATATGATCCTCTGTGGACTCTAATATGGAATCAGGCAAGGTATTTCATCTGGAAGACTCTGGTGAACAATGGAAAATAGACTAGCAGCACATTGGTAGGTTGAATGGAACAAAGGTATGAATGCTGCTCAGCTGACTTCTCCAAAAAGACAATAGAGATTTCATTTGGTGTGATATTAACTGGAAAGATAGACCAACTTCAAGGCTTCATCCTCTAACAGAACACTCATCACTTTCTTCTGGAAAGAACCAATTTAGGTCCAACAAATCTTCATGCATATTGTCACTATCTGCTCCGCTGTCTCCTGCATCTATTAGCTTTAGCCAAACTTCATTAAGAACTGAGAGATTCACAACTTCAATCTCTGCCCAGGGTCTAGCGGATGGTGTCTTGGTGAAAGAAAGAACTTACTACTGATTGAATAAATTTCCTCAGCTGCTCTGGACTGACTTTCCACTATTTTTAAATAAAAGTTTGAAGAATGTTCCATGAATTACATTGAATTGTTCAAATCATAGAAACCCTACAGTGCAGAAAGAGGCCATTGGGCCCATCAAGCCTGCACTGACCACAATTTCATCCAGGCCTTAGCCCCAAATTCTACATATTTACCACTAATCCCTCTAACCTAAGCATCTCAGGACACTAAGGGGCAATTTTAGCATGTCCAAGCAACCTAACCCACATACCTTTAGACTGTGGGAGAAAACCAGAGCACCTGGAAGTAACCAGCAGATATGAGGAGAATGTGCAAAGTCCACACAGATAGTGACCCAAGCCAGGAATGGAACCCAGGTCCCTGGAGCTGTGAAGCGGCAGTGCTAACCACTGTGCTATCATGCAGCCCCTCATCGACGATCTGTTGCCCATTGTAACAAAGTGAAGTAATAGTCACTAATTAGTAATAGTGGACTAATTGGAAGGTCTATGCTTTCTGAATCTTGTAATTTGATGTCTGATGAATGGAGAGGGATTTACTGAAGCTAGTTGTGATCATCTGCTAGTATCAATTTTAAAGATGGTATTGAAGTCTTTAACTTGCACTGAAACTGACCAATAGTTTGGTCTAAGGCTATTAACTTTCCTGAGGAACTCTATAATTTCATTTTTATCTTAATTTCCAATTTCTTGGATAGGATGTGTTTCCAAAATATTTTCTTGTCTTCTACCTTGACTAAATTTGGTGGACTGACAGAAATGTGCTATTTTGCTGTTCTGGTAACATTCCATGCCCAGTTCTGACATCAATGTTGATTCTTTGCGCCATAATGCAAATGGCTCAAAATAACTCCCCCTGTTGCATTTCCCACCCTTTTGTCCAAAATGCTAGGCTTTCTTATGATGGGGCAACTGTCCATGGACCTACCCAGTCAACAGGTTCATGTGGAACATCAGAGTAGTGCGAAATTATAGCCAGTTAAATTCTCTAAGATCAGCCTGCCTCACATACTAGACTGCTTGATCTAAAGTAGAGTCAGTTTTGATCTGCTGAAAGTCAGTGAAGTTTTCATCTTGGATTCCCACTATGCTTACATCGATTAGCACCCCATAATTCCAGTAACCATGCAATACAGGTCAGTTCAAAATAAATCAATTGATTTTCCAGGTTATTGCAACCTTTGGTTAAAACTTGCTTCAGGCTAAAATAGGTGTCAAAGATTTTGAGAACAGTCTCAAAATCCATGGTGGATTCCCTACCTCGGGAGAATGTTGTCTGCTACGGGAATGTTACTGCTACTTAGAGGAAATTGAGCAAGGGTTGGTAACTCTAGTAAGCCTGGCAGAGACTGGTTCCTTCAGTGATGAGAAGACTCCCAATCACTGGTTTAATTTACAGTCAAATTTGAATGCATCATAATGGAAAGGCATTGATCCTATTTGAATTGTAATTATTTCAAACAGTGTATCTCCCTTTCAGTTGTGTCCTCATCATGAAATACAACAGTGATTAGCACTGCTGCTTCACAGCATCAGAGACCCAAGTTTGATTTCTGGCTTGGGTCACTGTTTGCATGGAGTTTGTACGTTCTCCCCCTGTCTGCGTGAGTTTCCTCCAGGTGCTCCAGTTTCCTCCCACAGTGCAAAGACTGGTTAGGTTGATTGCTGTGCTAAATTGATCCTAGTGTTAGGGGGATTAGTAGGGTAAATGTGTGGGACTGGGTGGGATTGTGGTTGGTGCAGACTTAATGGGCCAAATGGTGTCCTTCTGTACTGTAGAGACCACAATATAACGAGTTTAAGCTTATGCAGCTTAGACAAAGGGTCTCATGTTTCAACAGCATTGTCATTCTGTACTGCTTAAGTTCAAGGGGTGTAACAAGTGGACTGTTGCTTGGCAACCCTGTCACAATATTGGAGGGTTTTCTTGGAGTCCCAGAGTTTACAGTAATGTTTTACCTCAAAGTGAGATTCTGCACAATTCACAGCATAAACTGGGAGGATAGAAAAATGATTTGTATTTCTACAGTACCTTTCTCTGTAGTCCCCAAGGATCTCTCTTTCATCCCCATCCTGTTTCTCTTCTATATGCTGTAATTCATCCAAAAACATCTTGCCAGTTTTGTACGCTGTCAATTTCAGCTTTGTCTCACTACCACACCTCCTTAAACCCATATACTGATTCAAAATTATCATGGTGCTTATTCAGCATTAATCATTGCCCATCTCTCAGCTCTTCTGCTGCTGAAACCCACATCCATGTCTTTATTATTTCTAGATTTAATTACTCCAATGTATCCTGACTGGCCTCCACATTCTATCTATGGAATCTCATTTAGCTCCTCAACCCTGTGCAATCGGTACAATCCTTAAATTCTAGCTCCTTGGGCATCTCTGATTTTAATCTTTCCCCCTTGGCAGTTGTGCCTTCAGCTGCCAAGGCTTGAAGCCCTGCAATTCTCTTCCTATTTCTCTTCACTTCTTGTTCCTCCTTTAAGATGGTCCTTAAACCTTCTTTAACAAAGTCTATCTATCTTAAAAATGTCTTTATGAAATTCTGTGGCACATCTGTTTGGTAAGCTCCTGTGTAGAGCCTTGGGATGCTTTATTAGGTTGTTTTAATGTTAATCGATTGATAAATATTGACCAGGTCACTGGGGAGAACATCCCACTTCAAAATTGTGCCATGATATTTTTTACATCAATTTGATTGATTTTTTTATTGTCACACGTAATAGTATACACGTAATCATGAAAAGTATTGTTTCTTGCACGCTGTGCAGACAAAGTATATTGTTCATCGAGAAGGAAAAGAGAGAGTGCAGAATGTAATGTTACAATCATAGCTAGGATGTAGAGAAAGATCAACTTAATGCAAGGGGGTCCATTCAAAAGACTGATGGCAGTAGGGAAGAAGTTGTTTTTGAATCAGCTGATACGTGACCTCAGACTTTTGTATCTTTTTCCTGATGGAAGAAAATGGAAGAGAGTATGTCCAGGGTGTCTGGGGTCCTTGATTATGCTGGCTGTTTTTCCCAGGCAGTGGGAAGTGTAGACAGAGTCAGTGAATGGGAGGCTGATTTGTGTGATGGACTGGGCTTCATTCATGACCCTTTGTAGTTTCTTGCAGACTTGGACAGAGCAGGAAATATACCTAGCTGTGATACAATAACAAACGATGCTGTCTGTAGTGCATCTGTAGACGTTGGTGAGAGTTGTAGCTATCATGCCAAATTTAGACCATTGAAACCCTACAGTGCAGGAAAAGGCCATTCGGCCCATCAAATCTGCACCAACAACAATCCCACCTAGACCTTATCCGCATATTTACCCCGCTAATCACTCTACCTTACGCATACCGGGACACCAAGGGGCAATTTAGCTTGGCCAATCCACCTAACCCACACATCGTGGACTGTGGGAGGAAACCGGAGCACCCAGAGGAAACCCATGCAGACACAGGGAGAATGTGCAAACTCTGCATGGACAGTGACCCGAGCCAGGAATCAAACATGGGTCCTTGGAGCTGTGAAGCAACAGTGCTACCACTGTGCTACCGTGCTGCCCTAATTTCCTTAGTTTCCTGAGAAAGTAGAGACGTTGGTGGGCTTTCTTAACTATATCGTTTGTGTTGGACCAGGACAGGTTGTTGGTGATCTCGACATCTAAAAACTTGAAGCTCTTGATCATTTCTACTTTGTCCCCATTGATATTGACAGGGGCATTTTCTCCATTATGTTTTCTGAAGTTGATGATTATCTCCTCTGTTTTGAAGAAGAGATTATTGTCATCACACTAGTTTAGTGGGATTCTCTATCTTTTTCCTATACTGTGTCTCGTCATTATTTGAGATCTGACCCACTACAGTGGTATCATCACTGTAAAATCAAATCAACTGGAGGGGATTTTGGCCTTACAGTCAAAGGTGTATAACGAGTTTAAGCTTATGCAGCTTGGACAAAGGGTATTCTGGACTCGAAACGTCAGCTCTTTTCTCTCCTTATAGATGCTGCCAGACCTGCTGAGATTTTCCAGCATTTTCTCTATAAGGACTGTAGTAAGGGGCTGAGGACACAGCCTTGCAGAGCACCAGTGTTGAGGATGATTATGGAGGAGGTGTTGTTGTCTAAGCTTACTGACTGCAGTCTGTGGGTTAGGAAGTCGAGGATCCAGTTGTACTGGGAGGAGGACTCTGCTTAATATTGTGTCAGAAAGATGGCGTCTCTAAGAAGATAGCACTTCCTCACCATTTTCCCTGGTGTGTCAGAGTAATCTTTAGTTCAAATCTGTAAATAAATCCATAAACTTCTGACTTGTAGAGTGAGCCTTGACTGATGTTATGCAATTCACTTCCATAGTCTCCAGTTTCTGCTCCAGTGCAATACACGTTCTGATTATCCACTTTGAATATTCTGTACACTGAATATAGAGAAGGCATTGGGGAATTCCATTCAGATTCAACAAAGTTTTTGAAAATATAATCCTTGAATCTAAAATCTGTATTCCTGTTCCATGTTTTGTTCTGACTGACTCATTATAGAAATAAGTTAAATAAGTAAGATGGCTATAGTATTGAGGCCTTTCAAAAGTCTCCTCCAAATGGACTTTATAGAACCCTGGGCAAAGCCAAAACTTGTTAAAGTAATTTTGTGCTTGTCAGTTTCATCAGTGCTGCTGAATGGAGTGCTCTTTCCAAACTTGCTACCTAGCATTAATATTAAGTACTGCCCTGGCAAGGGACCACATCATTTCTGAAAGTCTCTCCCTGTTCACATCATCCCACAAGATAGTGCTTACTGTCAGGTTTCCACACTTTGAGTACAGTATTGTAATGTTTGAGGAAGAAAGAACTCGCATCAGTATCCTTTGTGAACTCAAGGTTTTCCAAATCATCAATAAAGTACTTTTTGAAGTGTTATGTAGCAAACACAGCGGCTAACTTTCACACATCAAGATCCCACAAACAACAATTTTACCAGATCATCTAACTTTGGTGATGTTGGTTAAGGAATAAATATTGACCAGGATACCAAGGCATCTCGGAGCTGTTTCAAAGTAGTGCCATTGCCTGTTTGACTTCCCCTGGGAGGGTAGACAGGTCCTCAGTTTATCTGAAAAATTCACCTCTGACAGTGTAGCTTTCCAGTACCGCAGCAGCCAGATGTGTGAAGTGGAATTTGGATTCACAATCTTTTGCCTCAGAGACTTTCTCATTGAGTAACAGATGGCACGTGTCTTGCTGTTGATAAGAAATGTGTCAGAGTTTAATTCACTCCATCTGACTGCTGTACTCAGCAACTTAATAATAGTGCTACAAGTTAAACCAATTTTAAAAAAATTAATGTGATGTGGGCGCCACTGGCATGGCCAGCATCTATTGTCATCGATACTGCCCTTCTGACAATGGTGTTGAATTGTCTTCTTGAATCACAGCAGTTTGGCACAGCAGCAATATTCTCCATTTGAGGCTGAGGTAAGTTATTGGGGTAAAATGCAAGGATATTGACTCTGCCTTTATTTGTACTGTATGACTTAGGAGTGCTAAATTCTAGCACCATGTGGGAAGAATAAAATGTGTCCAACTGACAGCAACAGCATCCTTCATGACAATGAAGAAAACATTGGGGAGAAAAAGGAAACAATGCTATCATTATCCATCAAAGAGTGTTGCTATTTGGTTGAATCAGACCTTCAAATGATCAAATTGATGTTTGAAACTTTCACTGACATTGATTAATGAGGGGACTATTCTGTGTTCCTTGTTGCTTTTTCAGTTTTGTTTCTTGTGATTGCAAAATACTGTGGATGCTGGAAATCTGAAATGAAAACAGAAAATGCTGACAACGCACCACAGGTCTGGCAGCATGTGGAGAGTGAAAAACAGAATTAATGTTTCACGATTGTAACTTTTCTTCAGAACCTATCTGGTGAATATCCCAGTATCATTTTCATGAATCTGATAGGAGGTGTGATTCTTGAATGCAGATAGTATTGATGGAATGTTCATGGGCCAGGGTGCCAACTAGCTTTCAAGATGGTTAGCTGACTCAGACTTTGCCTAAGTTGGAAGTTACTTTAAACAAAAATATTGCTAAGCTGGCCATCCACTGCCAGACAACTGAATATCAGCAAACAGTCTCAAGTTCCTTCTATCTTCTTGAAAAGTGGGAGTTGAATATCACCCCGGTTGGCCAGAGACTAAAACACGATTTTCACCTGTGATACGTGGCTCCTTTAAGGGACTGATTCTTTGAGGGCCACATGATCAAATCGGAACCTATGGAGAGGGTGCAAGGGGAGCCGAGCCAATCAGGAGCAAGGGCACATGTCCTGGGATGGTGAGGAAGCTCAGTTGGAGTCAAAGAGAAGAGGAGAGAGTAGATGTGAATCGCGGTTCTGTCAGACCCTTATTTTTGTACCAATATTATATTGAAGATAAGTCTTTCATTGTTGGAGTCACAACGAGTTGCCTTCAACTTTATTGCACCAACAAGGAAAAATGTAGTCATTTATTGGAAGATTGTAGTGCATAGTCAGAAGGGGAGCAGACTGATTGTCACAAATATGAACAGACACGTACAAGTGCCATAAAAATGCTTTTACTTGGGTCGATTGAGCCATTTGACCCAGAAGAGGAAAACTGGGGATAATATATCAAAAGGTTGTATTTTTTTTTGTATTAATGAGATCACAGCAGAGGAAAAACAAAAGGTGATTCTGCTTTCAGTCTGTGGCTCACAAACTTACAGCTTAATCAAGAGTCTAACATTGTCTGAAGCTCCAGGCACAAAGGCAGGATATTCCAGACTCGCTTGCCCAAAAACCAGAAAATAACTTGCTCAAAGTCAGTGGACATTTGCATGGTCCAGCCCCCGCCCATGATGATTTTTGTAGTGAACGGGAGGGGAGAATTTTACCCAAAGTCTTCTTGACCAGATGGTGGAAATGGTCAAAGATCATTTTAACCCACAACATTCAATCATGTTGAGTTATAAATTTCATTCAGTCCAGGAGCCGGGGAAGTCTCTCTCTGGTTTCATGGCCAGATTGAATGCCAGAGTCCTGCAAATTCAGCCCAGCTTTAGAGGAGATGTTAAGAGTGTTTGGTCTGTGGAATCAACCACCTCACCATACAAAAAAGCTGCTGGTTGAGACTAAAATCTCTCTGAAAAAATGCCATGGAGGCGGCTCAGAATGCACTGAGCAAGATGTAAGTGAATAGCAGGGTATATTCAACAAGGCAAATTGTTTGGTGGAAAGTGGCTCCTGCAAGGAATAGCTGTTTATTTTAAAGTACATGAAGTCTGAGAGTAAAGCCTCTTACTAAAGGAATAAAGCCATAAGATTCCACAGGTTTGAGCTAAACAAAAATAAATTTCACAGTACAAATTCAGAAAGATTCAACAATTTACAATATCTTATACTGGTAACATTCAGGATAAGTGAAGTACATGTGATATAACAAAGGAACTGTAGTCGGACACACCACATTACACAATAGATAACAATTGCAATGAAAAGCAGATTCCATGGATTTGTCACATTGTGAGCCAAATAATCTCACTGAAACCTTGTTTTTCTCAAGATGGTTTCCAATCTCCGCATTTGAAGATCACACCTCGGAATTCTGTTCAAAAGACACTCCCATTCAGATTGTCTTCAACAAGAATCCATCTTGCAGGGTTTCAATCGCACCTTCTGAGATTTCTTTCCCCTGGCTATCCGAGTACAGTCAAGTTTCACCCTCCATATATAGTTTCAGATCTTTGGCCATGCCGAGCAGGACACACTGTTTGCCTTGCCCCAGTGGCCCACAGCATAGAGTCACCAACCGTCAGCTGCCTTCTTAAATCTTCAGGCCTTCTTTCAAGTTTACTTTGCTCAAAGTCTTCTCCCTGCAGCTACTTCTTTAATCTGGAGCCTATGTCTCTGCTCCTTTCTTTTAGTTTAAAGAATCTACTTCTGCCCTCTATCTTTCATCCCTTGCCTGAAACTTGTTTTTGGGACCACTCACTCTCCACCTTCCTGATTGGAGACCTCTCCTTTCCCCTTCCGTTATCCTGCTCCCTGAGACACCCACTAGATAATGGTGCTCTGTATCAGGTCATCTGACCTGCATTTTTAATTCTGTTCTTCCTTCTTCTGCACAGGCATGCAGGACTGGTCCATGACAGGAAGAGCATAAAAAAGCAGCACTGTGTATGCCCTGGTCTGAAAATTATTGCGAATCAGTTCAGGTTTCATCACAAAGCTACTGGAAAAGATTGACTCTAATCTGAACCTACCCTTATTCAATGACCTCCTGAACTGACAGCAGTACATCTTTTCTCACCTCACCCCATAGAGTAAAACCCACCACACTAAGGAGTAGCAGCTGAGGACCTGTGGAGGAGGATTGACATGACAAAATGTGCGCCAGAAACCACCTATCATGGTGGATCACACTGCTCCTCTGCCCAGCTTTGGTGTTCCATGGCAACAGAGGGCATTCCAGGCTGGTCAGTACATCTGCGCCGCCACACAGCATCACTCAGGGCTCCCTGACCATCCAGGCTGCAGCTGTGAATCAGCCTAAACAATGACTTACATTGTCCAGGAGAATCCACTGACTAAATTTGAAGGTTGGCTGAGAGAACTCTATCTAGCCACTGATACAACTATCGATTGGCTCTGTGACTAAGTACACACTAAATAAATAAATAAAATTCTCACAAATCTATACTGTATCCCTTCAAACCCAATTATCTTTCCTGAAGTGCAGTGTTCAGAACTTAATGCAGTAGTCCTAATGTGGTCTGACCATGGCCCTAAATAAAATATGTAATCAGCAAGGAAGATCTTGTATGTATATATTTTTGATATTTATTCCTTCACAGAATGTGAGTGACTCTGGCTAAACTAGCATTTATTGCCCATCCCTAATTTCCCATGAGAAGGGATGGTGTGCTACTTTCTTGATCCGCTGCAGTCCCTGTGTGTAGGTACACACACACTGCAATTAGCGAGAGTGTTCCAGGATTTTGACTCAGCAACAGTGAAGGAACATCAATATATTTTCAAGTCAGGATGATGTGTGACTTGGTGGTGATTGTGATGGTGGTAGTGGTGGTGGTGGTGATGTTGTGGGGGGGGGGGGGGGGTACTTGAAGGTACTGATGTCACCTTTCAGGATCTCAGCTTGTCTAAAGTGTTTTGTGGTACATACAATGAAGTGTAATCATTGTCATAATGTCAGAATCAGCTGCTGTGCAAATGCAAAGTTGTGAGAATATTAAGGCTGTAAGTCATACTGTGTGTCATAAGAACATAAGAAATAGGAGCAGGAGTAGGCCATCCAGCCCCTCGAGCCTGCCCCGCCATTCAATAAGATCATGGCTGATCTGCAGTGATTCAGTACCACTTTCCCACTTTCTCCCCGTAACTTTTAATTCCCTTGTCAATCAAAAACCTATCCACTCTTGACTTGAACACATTCAGTGAGGAAGCCTCCACCACCTCATCTGGCAGAGAATTCCAAAGATTCACCACCCTTTGCGTGAAGAAACTCCTCCGCAACTCTGATCCAAACCGCCCTCCCCTAATCTTCAGGCTGTGTCCTCTAGTCCTGCTATCTTTGTTAAGCGGGAAGAGTCTCTCAACTTCTACCCTATCCATCCTCTTCATTATCTTATACGTCTCTATAAGATCCCCTCTCAGCCTTCTAAAACTCCAAAGAGTACATAACTAGCCTATTCAGTCACTCCTCATAATCCAATGCCCTTATCTCTGGTATCAGCCTAGTCAACCTTCTCTGCACCCCTTCCAAGGCCAATATATCTTTCCTTGAATGCGGTGACCAAAACTGCACACAGTACTTCAGCTGCGGCCTCACCAATACCCTATACATCTGCAACAGAACCTCCCTACTTCTATATTCTATCCCCCTCGCTATAAAGGCCAACACTGCATTTGCCTTCTTAATCACCTGCTGTACCTGCATACTGTGTTTTTGCGATTTGCGCACAAGGACCCCCAGGTCCCTCTGCACTGTCGCATGCTGCAGCTTTTCATCATTTAAATAGTAATCCTTCCTACCATTATTCTTACCAAAGTGGATAACCTCACACTTGCTAACATTATACTCCATCTGCCAGGTCCTCGCTCACTCATTCAATCTATCCAGATCCCTCTGCAGGCTTTCCACACCCTCCACGTAATTTGCTTTTCCACTCATTATGCTCCAAATAGTTAACATGTTTCCATCTTTGTCTTCTATTTTAAAAAAGAAATATTAAGTATTTCTGTTAAATGTTGATGGCCTAGTTCACAGATATTGCTGCAAGCATGCTAACAGGCCTGATTTTTTTTTCTCTAATGGTCATTTGTACATAATAGTCCTCACCCCTGATTGTCTGACTTCTGTCTGCCCCCACCTTGTAAAAGTGCAGATCTCATCACTGGCAGCAGGAGTAACCCCTGAGAGCTGAATTAGAGAGAAATGCCGACCCCGGGAGATTATAGGTCAGGGTGTCCCATCATGACTGTGCCCTCATGAGCTGAAAAGCACAAACATGGAAGCAGTGAAAGAACCATCTAGTAGTGTTTTAAATTCAGGACAGCTGTAGAGAAAGTGAAGAACATCCTTGTGGCTAGCAGTTTTTAATCAGAAACCTCTCCAGAGCATTTGTTCAGTATAAGCAGGGAACTGGAGAGGGGCTCTTAAAACTACTGTGATTTGTCACTGTAATAATTCCAGTTCACTGTTAGGTGAATAACAACTGAAACCACCCTGCCTAATTCCATTAAATATTACTGTGTACATTGTTTTCTAAATATTTGAACCCATTTTATGTCAAAGCTACATAAGGATGACAAATGTAACGAACAAGAAAATGTCACCTACAGACAACATGTCAGCATAGTGTCCAAGTGTAATGTAAACCTGTGAAGCATATCCCTTCAAACATGGTTGTGTCTGTCAATTGAACTCCAATCACATATCAAATATTATCAAATCAAATAAAAACAGACAACATGTTCCAGTCATATGACGCCCCCCCACCCCTGAAGGTTTGCCAAAAAACAAAATATTTAATTCTATGAATTAGGAGCAGGAGTAAGCCGTTCAGCCCCTCCAGCCTGCTCCACCATTCATTAAGAATCAAGGCTGATCTGATCATTACTGCAGTCCACCAAACAGGAGGTCTCAGGTAGTTATTTTGATTTGATCAGTCAGAATCACTGTAGACAGATTGTAGTATTTCCCATGTACTCTTCAATAGATTATTGGTTGAATGTTTGATGGTTGATGGTTGAATGTTTGTTCTCTGAGAGATCCTGCCCACTCCAGATATTCTTTCACCCCCTTATTACTCAAGAATCTATCTAGCTCTGCCTTAAAGATACTCAAATATTCTGCTGCTGCTGCCATCTGAGCAAGAGTTCACATCCTCTGAGAAAAAAATTCTCATCATAATTCATAACTGAATTGTGTTCTCTCTCATTTCTGATATCCAACTCCTATCTTTCATCATAACCCCACCACCTCCATTGCAAATCCTCTTACATCTCTCCATTCCACCTTTACCATATTTGTCAACGCCTCTCCAATCTTTCACCTTTTTCTCTATCTAAACTCCAAATATACTGGCCTACACATTCTTCCTTCTCAACACCAACAACTTACATTTATACATGTTGGTGTTGGATTGGGCACAATAAGAAGTCTCACAACACCAGATTAAAGTCCAATAGGTTTATTTGGTAGCACAAGCTTTCAAAGCACTGCATCTTCATCAGGCAAGTGGAGAATTGGGTCTACAAAAACAGCAAATATAGACACAAACTCAACTACAAGATAATGGTTGGAATACAAGAACTTAACAGGTAATCAAGTTTTTACAGGTGTAGACAATGTGAGACGGTTAAGCACAGGTTAAAGAAGTGTGACAAAGACACCTACAGATGCTGAAAGACACACTCATAAGATCAGGATGTGGTACTCAACTCATTGATCAACAGTTCCAACGTGCCACAGCAAAAAACCGCACCAACCTCCTTAGAAGACAAACAGAGTACCCTTTGTCGTCCGGTACTTCCCCAGAGCGGTGAAGCTATAACTTTTTCTTTGAAGCCTTCAACGCATCTTCAATGAAGATGAACATCTTGCCAAGGCCATCCCGACACCCCCACTACTTGCCTTCAAACAACTGCGCAACCTCAAGCATACCATTGTACGCAGCAAACTACCCATCCTCAGGAAAACAGTGACCACGACACCACACAACCCTGACACAACAATCTCTGCAAGACATGCTGCATCATCGACACAGATGCCATCCACCAGGTACATGGTACACACTCTTGCAACTCGCCAATGTTATCTACCTGATATGCTGCAGGAAAGGATGTCCTGAACCACGGTACATTGGCGAGACAAAAGCTACGAATAAATGGACAATGCTTGAGAATCACCAGGCAGGAGTGTTCCCTTCCTGTTGGGGAACACTTCAGCAGTCAAGGGCATTCAGCCTCTGATCTGCAGATAAGCTTTCTCCAAGGCGGCCTCCAAGACACACGACAACGCAGAATTGCCGAGCAGAAACTGATAGCCAAATTCCGCACGCATGCCTCAACTGGGATCTTGGGTTTATGTCACGCTATCTGTAACTCCCACAGCTTGTATGGGTTTGCAAAATCTTACTTAACTGTCCTGGCTTGATTCAATTCACACCTCTTTAACCTGTGCTTAACCCTCTCTTCACTCGTATTGTCTGCACCTGTAAAGATTTGATTATCTGTTAAGACTCAAATTCCAGCCATTATCTTGCAATTGACTCTGTGTCTATATATGCCCTGCTTGTGAACTGAATTCTCTACTTGCCTGATGAAGGGGCAGCATCCCGAAAGCTTGTGCTACCAAATACACCTTTTGAACTTTAACCTGTGAGACTTTGAACTGTGCTTATATTTATACAGCATCTTTAATAGTAAAACATCCCAAAGAACTTCGTAAGTATATTATCAGGCAAAATTTGATCATGAGGACAGGTATCTAAAAGCTTGGTCAAAAAGATTTTAAATAACACTTTGAAGGAGAGGCAGATGGTGAGGTTTTGAGGGGCAATTCTAAAGCTCAAGACCCAGGCACCTGAAAGCGCAGCAACCAATTGTGTGGCAATAATAGTAAGTGGGGTGAAAAACTGACCAAATTAAAGGAATACAAAGATTGTAATTCTGGATGTGATTACAGAATTAAGGAGAGCAGAACTTGAAAGGGAGAATGAAAAATTGAAAAGCACGACATTCCTTGGCAGGGTACCAATATCGGACAATGAACATGAAATTGATGTATGAATGGAATCTGGTGTAAGTTAAGCTTTCAGCAAGTTCAAATTTAAGGAGGGTGCAAGGTGGGAGGCTAGTTTTTAATGTCTAAGTTTGTTATCATTCAGTCAGTAGTTGTTGATTATTGCCAACCTGGCTGGTGTCCATCTTCTGGACATTGCAATGTAGATGAGTATAAAACCTTCATATATAATTCAGGAGTGCAAAAACCAAATGTAATGGATTATTTTTCTATCTATGGATGATTTCTATTTCCAGAATATACTTCATTGTTCTGGAATTAACATTTGGTTTTGATTTATTATTGTCACGTGTATTGGGATACAGTTAAAAGTATTGTTTCTTGCATGCTATACAGACAAGACATACTGCTCATAGAGTGTATAGGGGAGAAGGAAAGGAGAGAGTGCAAAATGTAGTATTACAGTCATAGCTAGGTTGTATAGAAAGATTAGTTTAATATAAGATCCATTCAAAAGTCCATTTTTGAGACAGTTGGTACATGATCTCAGATTTCTTTATCTTTTTTCAAGTGGAAGAAGATGGAAGAGAGAGAATATCTGGGGTGCTTGGGATCCTTGATTGTGCTAGTTGTTTTTCTGAGGCAGCAGGAAGCATAGACAGAGTCAATGGATGGAAATCTGGTTTGCATGATGGGATACAACCCTTAGTAATTTCTTGTGGTCTTGGTCAAAGCAGGAGCCATAAGAAGCTGTGATACATCCGCTTTCCATTTTGCATCTGTAAAAATTGGTGAGAGTCTTAGTGGACATGCTGAAAGTAAAGGCATTGCTAGGCTTTCTTAACTATAGTCTGGTGTGGAAAGACCAAGATAGGTTGTTGGTGATCTGGACACCTAAAAACTTGAAGCTCTCAACTATTTCCATTTCATCCCCATTAATGTAGAGGGGGGCATGCCCCTCCATTGTGCTTTCTGAAGTTGATGACTATCTCCTTCATTTTACTGAAATTGAGAAAGAGATTATTGTTGTTGTACCAGTTCACCAGATTCTCTCTCTTTCCTGTACTCCGTCTTATCATAGGTCACAGATGAATGGTCCCAGAAAATTAGAAGAAAGTCAAAGATTGCTCATTTCCATTGCATACCCAAGGCCAATGACAGGGCTGCTAGGGCAAGTTTTTTTTAATCTTTCTTTTTTTTATCCTTCATCCAAGAGCATCCACTCTCCACAAGCATTGTAATTCTTTACAATCTCACCAGAGGGCCATTTATCATTGGCCAGCGGAATGGTGGGGAGTCACTGCCAGGTTTGCTCCTCTCCTCACTTAACATCCACATACAAATTTTCAAGTAGAGGCAATTGGAATGGAAACCCTCTCTGATTTGCATTTCTTTAGCTTGGAAATATGGAAGCCAGATTTACTGCCCCTACTATTGTCCCATCTAACACGGGATTATTCTTTCTAATTGATGGGATTCAGTCGGAGATGTACTTACTGACAGTGTCACTGGGTGAACTTGATTCCTAATCCGTCATTTTCTTCTCCTATTTTTCCAGCCCACCCGTGTATGAAACATGCAACATGTTATTTGCAAAGCTATTGATCAGGGTATTAGTTACGTTGAAACCAGAGGTGAAGTAAGTGAACAAGAGTGATTAATTGACAGCAAACAGAGAAGTTAAACACTGGGCTCCCATCTTGCATCCTTTGTAACCTAGGGAACAGAAGTTAAAATTGACTCCACTGGTTCCATTTAGCTTGGTCAGAACTGGGGGATTCTGAAACAGGAGATGTCCTTACAGTTAATAACTGATAGTTAAGAGTTGATGGGTGTAAGAGAGAGGTAAAAATTAGCAGTCAGGCACTTTATGGAAGCTTGAGGTGATGAAATGACACCACTGTATGGAAGCTCTTGCTTTTCCTTGAGGAAGGTTTGTGCCTATCTGTTTTTGGACTGATGAGACTTTTTTGAGTGAAGTGTCTGAAAACATTTCAAATTACAAACTGAATTTCCAAAGCCAATTCTCAAAAATATCAACCAAATTTTCCTACTAGAGTTGTGCAATCTGCTTATGCTGTTTGATCACTGGTTTGATCATCTATCCAAGTGATGATGAGAGGATTCCTGTATTCTGATGTCTTCTGTTCTGTCTGTATACTGCGCAAGAAATCATACTTTTCACATGATGTGACAATAAATCAAATCAAAATCTTTAAATTTTGCTTCTCGTTGATTTGAAATTTGAAACCTTTGTTGGAATTCGCATCTCTTGCTGTAGCTTTTGTTATCAAACCACATTGCCATTGCTGTTTTGGTCCCTTATATTTGCCCCTCAACTATACATTGATAATTACTTTTTAATTTTTAAATGTTGGTAATTCTTGAGAGGTGATCCTACCATTGACTTAATTACCAACCCTCCAGAGATATCCTGGAATCCCAAGGAATTGAAGATTAAGCTACAGAACATTGCTGCGAACAAACCAGGAAAAAAAGCATGTTATAAGTGCGGGAAAAAAATGGCCTAGTAGTATTACTGTTATATTATTAATTCAGAAACTCAGCTCATGTTCTGGAAACCTGGGTTCAAATCCTGCCCTGGCAGATAGTGGAATTTGAATTCAATAAGAAAAAAACCTGAAGTTAAGAATCTGACAATCTCTGGTTCACTAATGTCCTTTAGAGAAGGAAATCTGCTGTCCTTACTTGGTCTGGTCTATATGGATTCCAAAGCCACAACAACGTTGTTGACTCTCAACTCCCCTTGGGCAATAGGGATAGGCAATAGATACTGCCAGCCAGCCAGTTACACCCATGTTCCACGAATGAAAAAAAATCAATCATATAAACAGTAAAAACATAAATATTTCTATTTGTCAGTTGTAAAAATACTGGAGGTGGAAACAGATCATTTTCACTTTAGAGTGGAATCTTCCATTCTGTCTAAGTCGAGTGGCATGCAGGAATGTTGGAGTGATTCCTGCTAGGTAGTGGGATGGCTGAACATGTGACCTTCCTCTGTTTAGCTCATTAACTGTGCATCTGTGAGGAGCTCAGCAAATCTTGTAGCAGCGTGGGCAGGAAGTTGCCTGCCCCACTATTACCTCATGGGGTCAAAGATCCTGGCATCATGTTTAAGCAGTAATTCATGCAATCACTGTAGGCCAGGAGCTCAACATTACTCCTCCAGAGACCACAAGGTTGTAGCTCATTCCGGAGAAGCTGTAGATGTGAGCAACTATCAGCAAAAGGTTCCACCTGCATTTCACTCATTTCTAGATAAGCACTATCTATACCTGTAGTCAGGCCAATGCTCAACATTGCAGTGGATCCTGTTTGCTAGAATCTTGACATTGCTGAAGCCCTGCTACCTCTTGCTGCTTAGGCCCTTGAACTTCCTGGCCTCTGCAAATCTGCAACCTCCTTCTCCTCATCTGGATGAGAGTAATTACAAGCCTGGTTACCTGCTACCTACATCATCAACACCTCAGTGAACATGTCAATAAATTGAAATTATACATTTAGTGATCATGTCATTTACAAGGCTCCATCCATCTCAAAAACAGCAAGCCAATGTAGAGTCCTTTACCTAGCCCCTGCCTAAACAATGACATCCCCATTGCTTCCAGGTGAAGGACATCCTGGAGGATCAGAGGTGGGTATTCCTTCCATTCATACATGACTGCCTGTGAAGTCACTATTCTTTGACCAGGGTGATGTGAGCTGTGTGTGAGAACTTTCTCTTTGCCATTATTCCCCTCGTCTCCTTGCCCTCCACATTCCATAGAGAGTCTGTAGCCTTGGCAGCATAGAAAAACTAAGCACATGGGCCCTTGCCAGCCAAGATCAATTGCCCAGGACGTTGGTGATTTGGATTCAGGTGTTGGCTGCTGTCCACCAGCTGTGCCTTTTGGAGACATCCATCTCCCTTCTCTTCCTTTCTTCATTTCTGTCTCTGACTGCAGCAGATGGCAAATAGCACAGAATGAATGATAGCTCCATACAGTGTTCAAGGTTGATAGAGGAGAGAGGAATATGATATTGGGTAGGTCAATTGTGATGCCATGATGTCAGTGAGTTGAAATTTGAAAAATGCTCACAAGTGAACATCTTGATATTCAAGTTGTGTCATAAATATTAGTGTGTCTATTTGTCCACCCACTCAGAATGATACTCAACCCATTTCAAAGGATCTCACTCTCTAATTGTGGTCAAAGTCAAATTTGAAAAATAGTGTGCATTACCTTCCAAACTTAGTCCACCATCTTCTGCCTTAACCCTGTTATCCACTGACATCACCCTTGACCTACCCAATATCATATTCCTCTCTCCTCTACCATCCTTGAACACCGTTGATACTCTGTTACCCTGGACTCTATTGCAATCCACCTCCATGTGCTTTCCCTCCCTTCAGAACCAACACCTATTACCAACCCTATGCCCACCCTGACTCTATCACCTCCTGTTATCACAGCCACCTGTGTAGTCTGCTTCTGTGATCCTCCCCAATGAAACTTTCACCTACCAAATTATCAGACTGGACCTGCTCCCCTACTGCATCCCATTCCACTCATTGACTGTGATTGTTATCTCCTGTTACTAGTTCAACATCCAGGATTCCACTGTTGATGCCTCTAACCCCTAGCTAAGATACCTATCTCTCCACTTCCCCAGACAATTTTCCACCCCCTTCCCTGTTTAGCTTGCTTCCCCTGTACGGTCATCATCCTCGGCTGCCTCCTCTGTCCAGCCTTGGCCTAGCTTTTACTACATACTATAAGTGGAGTTATGTGTAATTCTCAAAAAGGCAAAAGCAGCATCTACTGACCTCAAAATCTTGGAAAAAATGAAGCTTGCCATGTGCACATGTCATTTATAAAAAGGTAAAAGTCCCAGATGGCCATAAACTGATTTAACCTGTGGATGACCACACTTCAAGCAATGGACAAGATTGAGAAGGTGGGTCATTCATGAATAACCTCAGCCAGTACAGGAATTGAATGTGTTGTTGGAGTCACTCTGTACCATGAATCTGCCAATTGAGCTAACCAATTGCCTGCTTATATATACCCACATGCCACTGATATAATGGCATAACTCAACATTCGAAATTCACATCACACTGGCAGGAGCTTAATTCTGGTGAGGTGATCTTTTAATGAACATGCGTGAGATGCTAAATACATGAAAATCAGGTCCCTGCCTTTAACCCACCTTGAAAGTCAGGAGATCAAAATTCCAACAGTTTATCCCACCCCCAGGAAACAGATTTTTTTGTGTGCCGCCAAATTAAGTATCCCTGTCTCCACGATTCCTGCTGCTGCTGGTGGGAATGGAACATTCCATTCACAGTTTTGATGAATCCACCTAGGGATTTTAGTTTGTAGGGTGTGTGTGTCTGGAAAATCCATGCAGTTGCCTATCTCTAATAACTGCCTTTTGATCTGTGCATTGGGAGTAACAGGGGCTACATAAATGCAAGGTGTTGGTGGTTCAGTTGGATGAATGACTGATTTATGGGGCAGAGCATTGCAAACAATGTGGGTTCAATTTCTGAACCAGCCAAGGTTATTCATGGAGGCCCAACCTTGCCTGAGGTGTGGTGATTCTCAGGTTAAATCACCATTAGTTTTCGGTCACCTGGGAATATGATGACTTTTATAAATGCGAGATCTGGCGTATTGAGCTGATCAAACAGCCATTTCAGAACCCATCCCAGAATCACCCTCAATCCTGAGGGGCCAGAGGAGTCCACAGCTCCTCCTCTTGTCTGTACACCACGTGTACTGGACACTGTGAGTGTGCTGTTGGTCACTTCATTTCCAACCCCAAAAAAAACACAGTTGGAACGGAGGAGGGGAAAAAAAAGCGAGGAATTTGTTTCAAACCACATGAGAAGGAGCAATTACTGGAGCTGGGAGTCATCCAGAATCCCGTCATACACCGTTGCAGCCTAAATAAACCCTCCTATGGCGAGGGAGCCAGTCACAGAGACTGGGAGTGGAAGCAAGATTTGTCCACGTCGGCACTACTGCAACATGGATCCCTCAGTACTGGTACGGTGTGTAACATTTGAAGTAATTTTTTCCCCCCCTTCTTTAGGTCATGTCACTTTCGGTGGATGATCCTGTGGTGAAGGAGGCTGTGAGCGAGGCGGAATCAACATTGCTCTCCAGACTGAGTCTCCTTTCGCTGAATTGGCCAAGGTTTATTCATCTGACATTTTTCACATACCAGTTTGCAGAGATAGAGAGAGCCCGGACAGTGTACGACCCTGTAACAAAACCTAACTAAATTCCTCCTGACGAGAATCAATCGCTAACTTGCTTCTAAAACAAAACTAGAGAAGCTACTTCAGTAAAATGGAACTAAACGGCTTTGCCTGCTCCTTAATTCCCAGTCTGTGTGTGTCGGAGGATGGGGGAGGAGGAACTAAAATTTACAAACTTACAAAGTTACAAGAAAAAAAAACCCCGTCTTAGTTTGTGTCAATGATAGAATCTTTGATTTGCTTAATGAGTTTGGGAGTTTCTGCAAGTTTGAACGCAGTCATGTCGATACCGTGTCGAAATCCAAAGTAAACGAGTAGAAAAAGAGTTTTATTCCAACCAAAACTGCGATTTTTTTTGTCTTAAAAACAAGAATCTTGCCTTCCCCTGAGGATCCGCTGTGCCGAGGTCTCCCAAGCCGAAGGTTCTGTCATACACTCCGGCTCTGTAACTGAGAAAAGTCAGTGCATGACAGAACTTTGTTTTGGAAAGACCCCAACTACAAACTAAAACCAAGCGAACTGGCTAAAAACTGCAACCTTCCCAGCTGTTAAACAGAAGGCAATTTTTATACATTTGGTTTTAAAGTTAACTTTTGCTGATAGAACGTTTGTTACTTTATTTATGCATGTGTACATCAAAAAGCTAACTTTTGTTACAATATTTGTTACCTCATTTATGTATTTATGTGTAAATATGCAAGAACATTCATGGTTGCAAAGTTTGCTGCTTTTAACAGCTGAGAATGTCCAGAAGTTTGAGTAAAGCTTTTAATTTTAGTCTTTTAGAGGTGTATGTGTGAAGTTGTGATGATCTTCTAGGTCAATATATGATGTGGCGTTAGCAGAGACACGTGTAGCTTCCGGGCAGTCAGTGTTAGGAGTAATGTTGGTTGGTGTGGATTGCAGGTAACATGACATGATTGCCAAAGAGAGCAGTGAGCAGTCAAAGCACCAACACAGAAGGCAGCTTACTTAAATCCTGACTTTACAAGAATGTCTGCCCAAGTGCTTTTAAACAAAAAGTGTCGAGCTGATTTTTTTTTTAAAAATTCGAACAATATGTCAAAGAGAACGGAGAGCAGATTGTAATTAATTAATCTTTTTTCTAATGCTGCTGATTTAAATTCACTATCAAGTTGACACTAACCGGACTGTCATTTGCATATGTAATATTTTGAGAGGCCAGAAGGATCTAATAATAAACGACATGCCAACGTGTTGCAGACAGGGTTGAAATTTGGGGCAGGGTTTAGAGAATGCAATATCTATTTACAGGGTATATCCAAAGTCTGTAGCAAACACAGCTCCAAATCCTGAAAATTGCAGTAAGTGAAGGATACATATGTACAAAATCAATATCAGTCACATGTAGCAGTGGTTGATGGGACCTAGACATTATTCTAGCTGTGGTGTGGTGACGTTTATACGCCCTTCATATAAAGCCCTTCATGAGACACAGAAGCAGTGAAAAATTTAACTGTCGATTAAAAAAAATTAACATTTTGGCTCTTTCTGCATTTTAACAACTATATAATACCTTTTTAAATTTAACAATGTGCCCATGTCACTTTAGAAGTGGCATTGGACAGTGAGCCACAAAAGGAGAGATGACTAAAAGCTTGGTCAAAAGAGGATCTGAAAGAAGAGAAGAGGGGCTAAGAGGTTTCGGGGCTTGATGCATAGATAGCTGAAGGTACAGCCACCAGTGATGAAGGGATTAAAATCAGGAATGCAACAGAGGCTATAATTGGAGGAGAACAGAGAACTTTGAAGGCTGTGGGTTTGAAGGAGGTTATAGAGGTACGGAGACACAAGTCCATGGAGGGATTTGAAAACAAGGTGAGAGTTTTAAAATCAACGTGATTTTAGAATAGTTCTTTCAACAACTAGCTGAATGGCAATGCCTGGTACACTGCTATTCTGTCAGATAAAGTTTTAACATTTATGTATTAATGTCACAAATAGGCTTACATTAACACTAATAAAGTTGCTGTGAAAATCTCCATGCTCTGGCACCTGTTCGGGTACACTGAGGATGAATTTAGCTTGGCCAATGCACCAAACTAGCATGTCTTTTAGATTGTGGGAGGAGATTGGAGCACCCAGAGAAAACCCACATCGACATGGACAGAATCTGCAGACTCTTCATAGTGACCCAAACCAGGAATTGAACCCAGTACCCTGGTGCTGTGAGGTAGCAGTGCTACCCACTATGCCTCTGTGCTACCCTAATAGAGATGATTGGCAGAGTGTTATGTCATGCAAACTAGAGGCAGGAGAAGGCCATTCGCCCTTCGAACCTGTGCTGCCATTCATTTTGATCATCAAATTCAATATCCTGATGATTGTTGCCCCATAATCTCTTGATCTCTTTAGCCCCAAGAACTATATCTCATTCCCTCTTGAAATAACACACCATTTTTTGGTCTCAACTATTCTCTATGGTAGTGAATTCTACATATTCACCACCCTCTGGATGAGGAAATTTCTCCTCCCCTCAGTTCTAAAAGGTTTACCCTTTATGCTCAAACTATAACTTCCTAGTTTTTGGATGGAAAGTGGTTTACTCCAGCATGATTAGATTCATTTGTATGGCACCTTGGCCAAATCACCTTTACTGTGAGGATGCTGAGTTACAAACTCTATATTTACACTGCTTCAAACCCCAGTATCTGCAAGCTTTTTTACTTATCTGTGATCCCTGAATTGAATGAGTGGTTACCACACAGACTGAACCTTGAGATGCAGCACTCTAAAGGTCTGAGGCCCCAAGGTAATCTCAGTACATGATTTATAAGAAGAAGCTTATAGCTCAGGCAGAATGGGCTGAATGGCCTTTTTCAATGCTGTGAAATTCCATCTGGTAGACATGTTGGCATAGTTTTGTAAATGTTGAATGATTCTGCTGTACAGCTGCAGTAGAGTTAAAGACAAAATTACGAATGGTTTATTATATTGCTTATTTCCCTCTGACTCTCACTTTTTATTGGGAAGACTATCATGTTAAGTCAACGGAAGTCCTTTGTTTTATAAAGAGTGCAATATCCAGTGATCCTTGAACCTGGCTCTATTGTCTGCATGACTTTGTGTGTTCTGGACAAGCTGTCCTTATATAAAAGTAAGGATTCATATAATTGTAGATTATGTACATCAGAAACAGGAAAAATAAATGTCAGAATGACCTGTTAATCCTTACATCCTGGCCTTCTGGCTGCATGACATATGTTAAGTCAATTTTCGTCCAACTAAAACAAAAACTTGCTTCCGTGTTCAGAAAGTCTTGCATTTATGTAGCACTTTTCACAACTTCCAAATATCCAGAGGCACTTTACTGCCTATTAACTGTTACTTTAAAGCGTTGTCATCCATTTGTGAACAGTAAATTCCCACCAAGAGCAATGATTAGATAATAGGTCTTAGATGTTGGTTGAAGGATAAATATTGGCCAGGACATTGGTGAGAACTAGCTCTCTCTTCAGTTAATGCAGATAGAACTTCAGTTCAATATCTCCTCCAAAAGACAGCACCTCACTCAATGCGGCACTCCCTTAGCACTCGCAGAGTCTCCCGGATTTTATGCTCTTGTGTTCTGGAGTGGATTTAAAGCCATAATCATCTTCCTCTCGGATGGGAGGGCCACTGCTGTTTACAAGTGGGATCACCACAGGCTGAAACTTTTCAGGTAGGGTTTGATGGTCACCTGAGTAAAGGTTCAGTGAGATGTAACAGCAAGTGTGTCCTGTACTTCAGTGAAAGTGGATAAACCTATAAGGCCAAATGGGCAGAGTCAGAAGTTCCATGTTTCCGGTGTCTTGTCCTGTCCCCACCTTTCCTTGACTTGACTTTTTCATTAGTGTTGCTTCGAACTCTTGTTTTGTCAACCAGGCCTTGAAAGTTGTGTTTTATTCTTTTGGTGCATTTGCTTTCGCTCCGTCTGTCTGTCTCTCTCTGTCTCTTTCGTTACCTCCGGCTTCATGCCAGATGGAAAGGCTCAGTAAATATTGTGTTACAAAACATGTTTGCTTTTCTTGGTTTGCAGTTTCCTGAAGGACATCACCACTGGGAGCCTCTCTCTTACTGTGTAATTACATCCCATTTATATCACAGAATTTATTCCATCTTAGAATTATTCTGAGAGGCTGCTGCAAAACCAAGAGGCATGTCCATAATTGTTTTTATGCTCTGATTGTGACTTTAAGGCTTTAACTGTGACCCCTGGTGGAAACTAGACTGGAGGAAGTGGCCAAGGCAGGCAGTTAAAATGAGTGGAACACATTGTCACTTTCCCCATCCTGTCATCCTGCTGCCGTCCCACAGCTTTCCAAAGTAGCCATCCCCTTTGAACAGAAAGATGGGACAAGTTGATGGGGTCCACTTTTAACTCTGCAGATTGGATGCTGCTTGATGGCTTTTGTTTGAAGTTTGAGTCTGGGACGGGTGGAGGAAGCAGTGATAAGTTCAAGCTGTATCAGCAGGCCCGAGCTGCCCAGAGGGGAAATGGGTGCCAAAGGAAACCCAAGCAGGTAAGTTTTTAATTTTAATGTTTGCTTTCCTGGTGGAATTAAGGGTGTTCCATTGAGCTCCACAAAGAAGATTCATGTTTCTCTTATGCCCCCAACTACACCACCAAATATTTCCCTTCACCTGAGAGAACAAATGAGGCCTCAGTTTAACAACTGATCGGAAAGACAGTACCTCGGAGTGCTGCTCACTCCCTCAGTACCACAGTGGGGTGTCAGCCTAGATTCTAGGCACAAGTCTGTGAGTGAAACTGAATCCTATTATCTGCTGGCTCTGATAGACTATCAGTCAGATGAGGATTACTGCCTGTTTTTCATACACTCCTCAGCCAGTCTCCCACTCCCCTGCTGGATCCTGGGACAGAGGTTCACCTGGGATGTAAATAGATTGGCAGGCAGATTCACCTTTGGCAATTTAACCGACTCTCTGTGAATGTTGCAATGGGGCAACGAGACATGGCAGGAATGGGGAGCTCTTACCCATTTTCAAAACAAAAACATCTGCCATGGACCTGGATGAAAATGTCTGTTCTTTGTCTTTCCCTTGTCTTGTGGTTTAGGAGCCTTCTCTCTACACTGTCAAAGCAATCATCATCCTGGACAATGATGGGGAGCGTCTGCATGCCAAGGTAACACCTAAAAGATGAAAGTTTGATAAAGTTTGTTGTTTTCTTTGTAATGTTCATGGGAATGATTCTTTCTCTCTCTCTCTCTCTCTTCTCTCTGCTTCTGTTTCTCAATCTTTCACTCCACAGTATTATGATGATGCCTATCCTTCCAACAAGGAACAGAGGATTTTTGAAAAGAATATTTTCAGCAAGACACATAAAAATGACAGTAAGTGTGCCTACCCTTCACTAGTGCCATTGGGGTAAATTTGTTTCAAGCTCTCCGATTCTCTGCTTTCACTCTTTCCCTCTTCTCCCACTGCTCAGGGTGGTTCTGTGGTTTATTGTGTGTGGGATAGAATATCACAGCCAAACCCAGTCCTTGTCTTATAGAACATAGAACAATACGGCACAAATAGGCCCTTCGGCCCACGAGTTGCGCCGATCACATCTACCAATCCACAGATCTATCTATAACCCCCTATCCTATTCGTTTCCATATACTCATCCAGAAGTCTTTTAAAAGACCCCAGCGAGTTCACCTCAACAATCTCCGACGGCAGCCGATTCCATTCACTCACCACCCTATGAGTGAAAAACTTACCCTTAACATCTCCTCTGTATTTACTTCCCTGCACCTTTAATCTGTGTCCTCTCGTAGTGACCATTTCAGCTCGGGGAAATAGTCTCTGAGAGTCCACCCTATCTATTCCTCTCAACATTTTATAAACCTCTCTCAGGTCGATTCCTTATGTACATTCCTTTCAGTTCTGACCCTGTATCTCAGGAACGGTGTATTGGTCTGGGTGGCAGTGCAACACAGATTCACCAGAACAATGCTAAGTTGTGGGGACAGATTGTCTAAAGTATTCCTATGAGCATATGGGATTGAAGTGTTTAAGATGATTGATAAGGTCGATGGAGAGAAACTATTTTCACTGATATGGGAATCCAGAACAAAATTAGAACCAGGCTGTTCAGGAGTGCATTTACCATGGATAATCCACCTAATCTGGATATTTTTAGAATGTGGGAGGAAACTGAAGCACCTGGAGAAAACCCATGCAGACATAGAACATAGAACATTACAGCACAGAACAGGCCCTTCGGCCTTCGATGTTGCGCTGACCAATATAAAAAGCAATGCCCCTCCAAACTAAACCATTCCCTTCTCTTCCATATACTTATCAACTAACCTCTTAAACGCCACCAAACTTGGCGCATCTACAACTGCTGCAGGCAGGGCATTCCACTCCCGAACCACCCTTTGGGTAAAGAACCTACCTCTGATATCCGTCCTATAACTATCACCCCTTAATTTAAAGCTGTGTCCCCTCGTGCTAGCTTTCTCCATCCTAGGAAAAAGGCTATCACTGTCCACCCTATCTAAACCTCTAATCATCTTATATGTTTCAATAAGATCCCCTCTTAGCCGTCTCCTTTCTAACGAAAACAACCTCAAATCCTCAGCCTCTCTTCATAAGACCTGCCCTCCATACCAGGCAACATCCTGGTAAACCTCCTCTGTACCCTCTCCAATGCCTCCACATCTTTCTTATAATGTGGGGACCAGAACTGCACACAATACTCCAAGTGCGGCCGCACTAGAGTTTTGTACAGTTGCAACATGACGTTGCGGCTCCGAAATTCAATCCCCCTACCAATAAAAGCTAAGACTCCATATGCCTTCTTAACAACCTTATCGACTTGACTGCCTACTTTCAGGGATCTATGCACAAATACACCAAGATCCCTCTGTTCATCAACACTATTAAGAATCCTACCATTAGCCCTATACTCTACACATTTATTATTCCTGCCAAAGTGCATTACCTCACACTTTTCCACATTAAACTCCATTTGCCACCTCTCGGCCCAGCTCTGCAACTTGTCCAAGTCTCTCTGCAAACTATAACACCCCTCTTCACTATCTACCACTCCACCGACTTTAGTGTCATCTGCAAATTTACTAATCCATCCTTCAATACCCTCATCCAGATCATTTATAAAAATTACAAACAGCAGGGGCCCCAAAACAGACCCCTGAGGTACACCACTTGTCACCGAACTCCATGATGAATATCTCCCATCAACCACCACCCTCTGTCTTCTATCTGCTAGCCATGGGGAGAACATGCAGATTCCACCCAGTCGGCCGAGACTGAAATTGAAACTGGATCACTGGTGCTGTGAGGCAGCAGTGCTAACGACTGTTGCACCCTATAAAACATTGCAGCCATTTGAGATTGTGATTCCAGTAGTACTGACTTCAGCAGTTGAGTAGTTGGTTTTGAGATTCCAGGGTACAGATGTTGAACTGAGAAGTTGCCCTGTTTCCTTTTCAGCTGTGGCTTTACTGACCTGGCTTGCTTCAATAATCAAAGACAGTGTGAGATTTGTAATTTCTATCTGTCAGAGTGGGGATGAGGGGTGGGCGGGACTGTGCTGCTTTTTTTTTTTGTTTCTATGTCACACACTTCGATACAACTATCATTATCCACATTGACCAAGTTTTTCAGCTGGCTTTATATCCCAATTTCTAGTATATTCCTGGAAGGTGAAAAACAAAAACTGGTCTAGGACATAACTTACAGAATATAATTCCTATTGCTGCCATTATTTCCACAGGTGATGGCAGTTCATATTTGTATGGCTCCTTTCTTTCAAATGTCTCTCTGAGATAGGTTGTGTTTTTCTTTTAGTATAGCCACACTGGATTAATTTAGACAGTGACTGAATTTACATTCTGAGAATTTATATCCTTGGCCATCTTTGGCTTGTATGTCCAATTTTAAAATACACCTTAAAAGCTCAATATATCCAGATATATTTTGGGGTTTTTCTCCATCATTGTAAAGGAATTGAAGCATGTATCATGGGGTTATAACAAATTAGCCATTATCAAATTAAATGGCAAAATCATATCACTGGCTAAATATCTTTCTCCTTTATGTCAAAATATCTCTGCCTATTGCTGGACAGAATTTAAGAGTAGAAACCATGACCAATTTCCCTCACATCCTCTTCACTCAGAGGGAAAGGAATGCATTCTAGTGCATTCATAATACTGCCTACCTAGCATCAGCTGACGTAGCACTGACTAGAAACTGGGCATTGGTTTCTATGGCTCAATATCTTACTGACTGGAGAATTGATTGGGTTGGGAATTTTTTAGAACCTGATTTTTAAAAAATCATTCTTGGAATGTGAGCATCACTGGTTAAGCTGGCATTTATTGTCCATCCCTAATTGTCCCTAGTGATGAGCTGTTACAGTGAGTGTTATGAATTGATTCCCCCGGTGTTGTCAGGAATTTAACTCTTTCCGTCCAAGAAATAATTTTGGTAAATCTGCACCGGAGCCCCTCCAAGATCAATATTTTTCCTGGGCGTAATGCCCTAATTGAAATGATATTACTCCTGGAACTGGAACTCAGAAACTGACATCTGACTTGCACCTTTTTCTATGACATTTTCCAGCCCTCTTAAGGTGTTGGCCAACATTCTATGAAAGAATATATTTCCAAATCAGAAAGGGGATCTTGCAGGTGGTGATGTTCCCATATGCCTGCTGTCCTTGTCCTTCAAGGTGTTGGAGGTCACAGATTTGGCAGGTTCTGCTGAGAAAGTCTTGATGAGCCACTGCAGTTTCTTGTAGACAGCATATGTGTTCAGCTGCTCTGCACTGGAGGGAGTGAATGTTTAAGGTGCTGAATGGCATTCTGATCAATTTGAATTGAAAAACAGTTCAAAGTTATTGGTATCAGGAGAAGGTCACAGAGTTTGTGAGCTCAGTATATTGAGAACAGGTGGCTGATGTGGATGATAGTGCACATATACATCGTACTATGAGTTGACACGTGACTTTAATAAGATGATGAAATCCTCTGTTTAACAGCAAACTGTCAGATGCAATTCAGTGCGAGGGAAGTGTTAGATATTATATTTTGAATCTAAGAAAGATAGATTAGAGTATTTTCTAAATGGTGAATAGTTTGAAACTGTAAAGCAGTGGAGAGATTCAGAATTCCAGGTACAGAGAACACAAAAAAATTATTGAGTTAGTGAAAATAAATATTTTAGAAGTTTCATAGAATGTTGGCCAACACCTTAAGGAGGCTGGAAAATGTCATAGGAAAAGGTGCAAGTCAGATGTCAGTTTCTGAGTTCCAGCTCCAGAAGTAATATCATTTCAGTTAGGGCATTATGCCTAGGAAAAATATTGATCTTGGAGGGGCTGCAGTGCAGATTTACCAGAATTGTTTCTTGAACTGAAAGAGTTAAATTCGGTGGAGTATTAATAAAGCAAAATAATATGGATATTTTAAATCTGAAATAAAAATAAAAAATGTTGGAAATGTTCAACAGGTCAGGTGGCATCTGCTACCCACTTCCTATCATGCATGGTAATATTTAGGACAGTTGTAACTGAAAATTGTTAAACAAAATTGAGATATCCATTCATTACAGAATTCTTTGTCTCCAAAGCAATGCTTAGATATTAAAAAGCAATCTCTAACTTTTTCAAATTCTGATAAAAGCAGAAGCATTCTCTGTCTACAGATTCTCAGTATTTGTTGCTTTTATTTGCATAGCCGAGCTTTGTGTTCACTTGACATAGAAGATCAAAATTTAATTGTGTTATTTGGGATAATTAAAGTAGTGATCTGCTAAATCAGGAGAAATTATTTCCTCCTGTGAGATTACAAAACAAGTGGCATAACCTTAAAATCAGAGTTAGGACATTCATTGAGTCATGGAAGTTTACAGCTTGGAAACAAGCCTGTGGATGGCATGGTGGCACAGTGGTTAGCACTGCTGCCTCACAGTGTCAGGGTTCCAGGTTCAATTCCGACCTCAGGTCACTGTCTGTGTGGCATTTGCACATTCTCCCTGTATCTGCATGGATTTTCTCCTGGTGCTCAGTCCAAAGATGTGCAGGTTAGGTTGATTGGCCATGCTAAATTGACCCTTAGTGTCAGTGAGATTAGCAGGGTAAATGCACAGGGTTACAGCCTGGGTGTGATTGTGGTCAAACTCAATGGGCCAAATGGCTCCCTTCTGTATTGTAGGGATTCTATGATATTTATGACAGCCACTCTTTGTTTTCAACAACTAGTGCCCACATTTAGCACATATCTCTCAATAGCTATCTTACTCATGTAACTGTCTAAATGCTTTCTAAAAAACAAAATTGTACCCACCTTTACGACGACCTCTTGCAGCTTGTTCCAGATACCAATTGTGTGAAAAAATTGCCCCTCTGGACCCTTTAGTATCTCTTCCCTCTCACCTTAAATCTATGCCTCTAATTTTAGCCTCCCCTATCTTTGGGAAAAGATATTGACTATCTAGCTGATCTATGCATCTCATTATTTTATAGACCTCTATAAGATCATCCCTAAGCCTCCTGTGTTCCAGAGAAACAAATCCCAGTCTATCCAGCCTCTTCTTATAACTTAAACCATCAAGTCCTGGTAGTATCCTAGTAAATCTTTTCTGCACTCTTTCTAGTTTAATAATATCCTTTCTATAATAGGGTGACCAGAACTGCACACAGTAATTCAAGTGTGGCCTTACCAACTTCAACAAGACGTCCCAACTCCTGTATTCAATGTTCTGACCAATGAAACCAAGCATGCTGAATGCCTTCTTCACCACTCTGTCCACCTGTGACTCCACTTTCAAGGATCTATGAACGTGTACCCCTAGATCTCTTTGTTCTTAATTTAGCGATGATGGCAGGAAACGCTTCTTCACATAAAAGGCAATGCAAATCTGGAATACCATTTTCCCCAGAAAACTGGAACCTGGGGGTGTCAGTTGAAAATGTAAAAACTGAGATTGATAGATTTGGTTAGGTAAGGCTTTTGAGGGATACAGAACTAGGCTAGGAAAATAGAATTAAAACAGGATCTGGTTCAAAATGAAGAACAGACTAGTGTGAGAGGAACAAAATTGTTTAATCCCAGGGAAATTCTGACACTGTCCTTTTGACGGAAACAGGTGAAATTGCATTCCTGGAAGGTCTGACCATCATCTATAAAAGTTCTGTCGATCTATATTTCTACGTCGTAGGCAATCCACAGGAAAATGAGGTAAAAAAAAACTTTTTTTGCTCTATTTAATGAAATATACAGATGTGTTGGAAGGTGCTAACTGGAGTCTTAGTGTTATTCGTTCTGACACAGTTCCCTGTGGAACAGCTCGGAGCAACAATGGTAGAAGGCTTAAGGTAATTTACAAGTTGTACAAGGATTGGGGAGAAAAAAACTGATATCTACATTTTATGGAATTCTTGATCTCTTTGGCACTGAGCAGTATTGTAATAAAAATAAATGACTGCAGATGCTGGAATCCGAAACCAAAAGATAGAAGGAATATTGTAACATTGTTACTGTTTCTTGCTATGTTATTGTTAGATAGTAACAAGGAGGGGCAAAATAAAATAATGTGGGGCAGCATAATCTAAAAGCAATATGGATTGACAATAATATAGCAAATAGAATTAAGAGCTACAGTGCTACATAGTGATAAATTGTAACAGATGACTAGGATAGATTGTGACTAAAACAGGCAAGAGGGAGAAAGGATTTGGCCTCTTGTTAAGATAAAAGCAAATGACTAGATGCTGGAATCTGAAACAAAAACAGAAAGTTCTGAAAATCTCAGCAATCTGTTGGCATCTATGGAGAGAGAATAGAGCTAACATTTTGTGTCTGGATAATCCTTTGTCAGAGCTGAAAACTACAGGAAATAGGGTGATATTTATATTGTTAGAGTGAGAGGGTATTGACAAAGATGTCATAGACAAAAAGACAAAGGGAATGTAAATATTGGTGATCATAGCTGAAGAAGAGCGCTGATGGTGGCCATTAAGAAATCAGAGAGAGACAGAATCCTGATTGATTCTAGGGAGCAATTGTAAATTGGTCAGCTTTTTCACTGTTTGATTTGTACAAAACCTACTTAGTGTTTGATTTATTACTGTATGAGTGTTTAATCCTTTCCAGTGAAATTGCTTTGTGCACAATTGAACCTACTTTATTTTAAGCAGGTTATAACAGTTCTGAAATAACAATGTTAGACTTCTGGACCCTAATACTTTGATTTTTAACCAAGTGACCCATGAGGCAGATGTGCCTGTTTCCAGAGCTAGATTTTTTTTCCTGGAACAGGTCACTAGCCTGTTCTTGGAGGCAATGCCATTCTGCATTAAGCATAGCTGACCAGGAGACTCTTCCACTCTTTCTGCTTAATGAATTGGAAGAATTTACAAGTTGATAATCAATTTGTATTAAAGTAAAAGCAAAACACTGCAGATGCTAAAAATCTGAAATAAAAAGAGAAAATGCTGGAAAAACTCAGTAGGTCTGGCAGCATCTGTAGAGAGAGAGAGACAGAGTTAATGTTTCAAGTTCAGTATGATTCCTGTTAGGAGCCAAGTTCCATTTTCTGATGATAATCAACCTGTTTGGCCTCATTATGAACGCACTTTCCTTGACCTTCCAAGCCCTAGATTGCGAGAGCTTCTGGGTTAGCAACAGGCACTACCCACTGTGCCACCAGATTATCAATTATCTCCTCTTTTTCCTGTAAGATTTTTGCCCATTCATAAAATAATAAGTATCAAGTCTTTCTGACATGGCAGTTTGTTCATTATTCCTGTAGTATTTTGCCTTCCCAGCTGTTGCAGTGGGTGTTTTCTGCATGTGTTGTTTGTTGCTTTTTCCATGCCAAATCTTGTTGGTATCGAGAGATCTATCTGCTTCCAGATCCTGAGATTGGGGGAGGTTCCTGTCTGTCCAATACTATTGGTCTGACTCATTCTCAAATCCTAGGGATGAAGACATCCTATCAGCGTTCCTAATTATTTGCTGAACCTGCATGATGGTCTTTTGTGATTTGTGCACTCGGACACCTAGAGCTCTTGACATCTCCAAGTTCTGCAAATTTCTCACTATTCTTCCTTCCAGTATGGACAATTTAATGTTTGCCCACATTATGTAAATTCATTGGAAAGAGTTCAGCGAAGGTTTACTAAACTGAAACCAGGAATGGCTGGGTTGTCTTGTTAGGAAAGGGTGGACAGTCTGGATTTGTATCCATTGGAGTTTAGAAGATTAGGAGATGACCTGACTGAAATGTTTTAAATGTTGAGGGTTCTTGATAGAATGGATGTGCAGAGAATGTTTCATCTTGTAGGAGAATTTAAAATTCGGGGTTACAGTGGTTTCAAAATTAAAGGTCGTTTGTTTAATTAGGGTTGTGAATTTTGAGATTCTCTTCCTGAAAAGATGGTGGAAGCAGAATCTTTGAATATTTTTAAAGTAGAGCAAGATAAATGTTTGGCAAGCAAGAGAATGAAATATTACCGGGAGTAGGCGGGAATGTGGAATTGCGGTTACAATTTGATCAGCAATAGATTCATTGTATGACAGAGTGGCCTATTCCTTATTTACATGTTAGTAACATTAAAGATGCTATATAAATTCCAGATATTGTTGCATCAGCAGAGTTCTAGTTTATTATATACAATATATTATTATGATGTGATGGTCACTCAATTATGAAATCAAGTAAATGTGTAACAGATTCTGTCTATTTACAGCTTATGTTAATGAGTGTTCTCAATTGCCTGTTCGATTCTTTGAGCCAAATGCTACGGTAAGTGAGACTTAAACTCTTGTTAAAGTTGAACCTTTATCCTGTGGAACAATAGCTCAACGAAATCATTCTGTCCTTCAATTCTGTCAGTCCCCTTCCACCAATTTGATTTATCACCACCTCATATTTGTTCCCGACTCTGGAGCGTTTGTCGCCATGAATCAGACTGTTTCCAACCTTGGTTCTTACTTGCCCCAGAGCTGAGTTTCTGAACCCATATCCATGCCATCACAAAGAGCACCTGCTTCTACTTCAATATCTCTGGCCTCTGTCACCTGCTACTGAAACCCTTATCCATGTCCTAGGCCTGACCGATCAACTTGACCTTTATCTTCAAGTCTGCTGCCCATATCCTAACTCCCACTTAGTTTATTTTGTTCAGTCTTGGGATGTGGCATCACTAACTGGTCAGTATTTATTGCCCATCCCTATTTGCCCATGAGAAGATGATGGTGAGCTGCGTTCTTGCACCACTGCAATCTACCTAGTGTAGAAATATTTGCACTGCTATTAGAGAAGTAGTTCCAGAAATTTGAATCAGTGACGTTGAAGGAATGGCAATATTTTTCAAAGTCTGGACGGTGTGTGAATTGGTATCGGTAATAACCATGGCACTCCCTAGCCCCATTCACCAACAGCCCGATTATTAGCTTCCACTTCAGCACCACCTCAGTTTTAAAATTCTTATCCTCCTGTTCAAATCCTTACTTGACTTCACCCCTTCCTAACTGTAATTTCCTTCAATTTTGGCCTTGTGTGCATTCCCTGCTTCTTTTACCCAGTGATTGGTGCCTTTGCTTTTAACCAGTTAAGCTCTAAGTCCTGGAATTTCCACCCTAAATCTCTCATTCCTCCACATCTTCCTTTTAAGAGTATCTTTGAAATTTACCTCTCTGATGACCAAGACTCCATACCTCCTCATGTGGTTCAGTGTTATTGTTTGATTATGCTCTGGGGAAGTGCCCTGGGACATTTTCATATGTTTAAGATGCTTATATAAATGCAAGTAGTTCTTATTCCCTGGTTGGTGGGCTAATCCAAAATCATCAGCAAATAAAATAATTAAAGTGTAACAACACAAGGTTAAAATCAGATGAGGAGGGGCCGAATGGCTTCCTTCTTTGCCCTCTCCTCATTTGACTGGAACAAATTTGTGCTAAGAGAATGTACTTGCCAATTCATTGAATACAGAACTGCTTACATCCTGTGATCATGAAAACTAAAGGACAGCTTTCCTTGAAAAGGATTAGCTTTGTTATAATTAAGCAGATCAAAATAAAATATACACTGATTTTTGCATGCAATTACAGAGTTGGGAACAGTAAAGTTAAAAGGGAATGCAGTCTTTACTGGCTGACTTCAGGCTGGATTTGATGCTTCTGAATTGATTGTTCTCTGGGAGATGATAGCGCTGGGTTGGATTCTTTTAAGAAGTTTCTTGTGCAGTCAGGGTATTGCTGAATGATCACAGCAGCAAACAGGGTGCAGCATATGAGACAAGAGGAACCCCACTTGGGTATTCTCCCCAAGCTGCTTATCCTTGGTTTGGCTGAGAAAATATGTACTAAAACATACAAATGGTTGGTTTATTGTGTGACAGTTCTTCTGCAAAAGCCCAGGGTGTTTTGATTTGATTTATTATTGTCAGATGCATTAGTATAGAGTGAAAAGTATTGTTTCTTGTGCACTATACAGACAAAGCATACTGTTCATAGAGAAGGAGAGGAGAGAGTGTAGAATGTGGTGTTACAGTCATAGCTAGGGTGTAGTGAAAGATCAACTTAATGCAAGGTGGGTCCATCCAAGAGACTGATGGCAGCAGGGAAGAAGTTGTTCTTGAGTTGGTTGATGCATAACCTCAGATTTTTGTATCCTTTTCCCAGCAGAAGTAGGTGCAAGAGAGAATGTCCGGGGTGTTGGGGTCCTTAGTTACGCCGGCTGCTATTTTAAGGCAGCAGGAAGTGTAGACAGAATCAATGGATGGGTGGCTGGTTTACGTGATGGATTGGGCTTCGTTCATGACCCTTTGTAGTTTCTTGTGGTCTTGGGCAGAGCAGGAGCCCATTCCAAGCTGTGATACAACCAGAAAGAATTTTCCAGCTCTCCTGCCAGCAGGATTTTCCAGTCCTGCTGAAGGCAATCCCTGTGACGGGTTCCTCAGGAGGATGATGAATGAGACATACGAAATGCCATACACATTGGTGGGACCTGAATATTCTGCAGTGGTCAAGTCTGGGGGAGTGGAAAATCCTACACCTTGTCCATGTATTCCAAAGATTAATTGATTAGTTAATGTTTGGAAGCTGAATTAGCCAGGGTCCCATTGTTCAAGCAATTACTTTTAATGATCTGTCTGGAACAGTTGAATACCTTAGATTGTTGCCATAAATATCTTGCTACTGAGACAGGAGAATTGAGTCCTTCACACTCCTCTGAAGTCATTTGCTGGTATTTTATGACCTTGCTTGGACAAGGCTCATAAAATCCTGCTTGAGGCCAATGGAGATTCCGTTCTGTGAGCTGCACCGGCCCCGATTCCGGGGTAAGCGTGGCAGTCCAATTCCAGCTTTGATGGGTTTTGAGATAGAATGACTCCACTCCAGTGAGTCAGAATGTAGAATGTGCAGTGATGCAAATTGGGCTGAGTGCAAACTATTGTAGTTTCTTATTTTTAAGAAGTCTGCTTTTAAAAGCTATTTCAGGTACTCGGTTGGTAGATCAAAATAATTATTTGGCATAAAGCATATGTATATTTTTTTGGTAATCCATTTTATTATTTTCAGGAAAAATGTGGAAAAGAAAACTCTAATGGAGAATATGGATGGGGTTTTCCTCATCATTGATGAGATTGTGGATGGAGGGTGAGGCTATTTTTACATATTTTGCACTCTTTCAGACAAAGCCACATTATTTGGAAATTCTAAGCTGAATGTCTGAGTTTCTACTTGTTTGAGGGTTATTAACAATGACACATTGCATAAACATGGCTTGTGTTCTTTTTTTGAGTTTAGACATAGAAACACAGAAGATGGGAGCAGGAAGAGGCCCACCATTCATTATGATCATGGCTGATCATCTAACTCAAAAGCCTAATCCTGGTTTGTCCCCATAACCCTTGACCATCTTTGCCCTAAATGCTATATCCAGCTGCCTCTTGAATACATTCAAGGTTTTGGCATCAACTGCTTCCTGCAGTGATGAATTCCGCAGGCTCACCACTCTTTGGGTGTAGAAATGTCTCCCTATCTCTATGCTAAATGGTCTACCCCAAATCCTGAGTCTGTGACCCCTGTTCTGGACTCCCCAACCATCGGGACCATCCTTCCTGCTTCCCTCCTGTCTAGTCCTATTAGAATTTTGTTAGTCTCTAAGACCCATCCCCCCCCCCCCCCCCCCATTTGTCTAATCATCTAGATGATTAAAGATGATCTAATTGAGGTGTTTTAAAATAATAATACTTGATGGGATGTAGTTTCTCTGTCTATCCTGTGGTGGATGGCCTTGAAATGAGAACTAGGCTGTTCAGGAGTGAGGTGAGGCAGCCTTTCTGTACACAGTGGGAATCAGAGTGATTCAGACACAGTCAGTAACATGGGGACTGCTGAATTAGTGTGAGAGCTGGACTAATATCACCATTCACTAACTCTAGCCATGTTTTTTAATCCAATGTTTTACTTTGGTTCTTTTCTTCAACAGAGTCATTTTGGAGAGTGATCCTCAGCAGGTCATTCAGAAAGTGAATTTCCGGGTAAGTGTCTGTTCTAGAATATTCCTTCTATTCTATACTCTCTTTGTGTGCTCTCCTGTTTGGGGGAACTATATCTTTATTCTTTTCTTTCTGTCCCTCTGTCTCCCTCTCTCTCTGTCAGGCAGACTCTGAATCCGCTTATGGCTTTGTTCTCTTTGACTATCTGACCAGCAGTGGGAACAGTGAAGATCAATGTCAGCGGCCTCTCAATTAATGGCGGGTAGTGCAGGTACAGGATTTTATCCCGCTGTGCCCCCTCGCTGTGTGCTGTTATGTGGGATTGTCTGTCAACCTAATGGGGAGTTTGCCTCTGATTGAAGTATCTATCTGGCTATTTACACAATATCACCATCGTTTATACCCCATTAGCTGATCGCATCTCAAGAAGACAGGGTGATGTGAGGTTGTGTTGGGACACACACACACACACACACACACACACACACACACACACACACACACACACACACACACACACACACACACACACACACACACACACACACACACACACACACACACACACACAATAAACAGCTGTAAGTATGTGTTATGTAGAGTAAAACTTGCATTTCTGTAGCACCATTACCAATCTTTTGGATTTCCCAGAGCACATGAAAACCAATGAGGTACTTTTTGAAGTGTAGTTATTGTTGTAATGTAGGATGCACAGCAGCTAATCTTCACACAGCAAGCTCACACTAATAGTAATGTGATACACACCAGATAATCTCAGACAGAATTTTCCATTCCCGCTGGCAGTGGCTTTTGTGGCAGTGAGAGAGAACATTCAGGGAGAGGCCAAAAGTCAAAATCCTGTTCTGTCCTTGCCACTCTCACGGTGAGTTGAGTGATTGGCATTTAGTGTGTCATGGATGACTTTAAAAGTCACTGGAATCATCTATCTGTCCTAATTACCTGCTACGTTAGCATGCAGTTATACTAGTCTGATTCCTCACTGGATATAAATGGATTGCAGTTTTCTTGTGATTTTGAGGGAGTGCAACATTGAGTCACTATGCAGCAGCACTGCTGCAAGTTCTCAATGATGACAAATGCTAGTCCACATTGATGGGCTGTTCATAGTAGCTGCTGAGATTCTCCAGGGTAACGGTGTTGTGGGTTTCAGGCAGGATTACACTCTGAGACTAGCGTGGTGATTGGGACTAGGTGGGGAAATGGAAGACGAAGATATGAGGGTGCAGGTGGAAGATTGGGGTACAGTTATGTTATGGTATCATTAAAAAAATTTGAGATTTTATTCGGAACAAATTATTTATTGTTGAGGGAAATTTGGAAACTTGGTTTATGGAACGTGAAGGCTGCCTTGGGGCTGAGACCATCTAGAATTGGCCCTACATGTTTACAGCATGGTTCCAGAAGTAAAATGCCTTGAGAGAGGATCTCTCTCTCTGGTGTTGCCACTTACTCCTAATTCCCATTGGTTGGTCAAGTCAGGTGACTACTTCTGCTGTACTGTCTTTAAAAAAACAGACACCACTGACATAATATCTTCCCCCTTTAAGATTTTTATACAATCTTCAAAATTGATTTATTCAATCCACATTCTAAACATTTGTAAATCGATGCAGTGATTGTTCAATGGAGGTATCTTGAAGCTTTCATTAATATGACAGCTCTTCTAGAAAGCTTGAACTGTGGACAGTTCCAAATATTGCGTGCGATTCTTCCATACAAGCCTGCTGCTTTCTGAGTTCTGTCCTAGATTGTGCGCTAACAGAAGAGTAGATACTTTATTCTGAAAACTGTGTCACTCTCCAATCATTCTCTGTCAAATACCTTACTCTACAATGCATACAGATACCACTATCACAACACAATACCGTTTTACGTAACACTCTCAAGACAAAGGCAAAATACTGCAGATGCTGGAATCTGAAACAAAAATGGAAAATCTCAGCAGGTTTGGCAGTACCTGCAGAGGGAGAATAGATCCAGATCTGAAGAAGTATCACCCTAACTCGAAACATTGGCTCCGTTTTCTCTCCACAGACACTGTCAGACCTGACGGCGTTTTCAAGCATTTTCTGTTTTTCTTTTTGCAGTGTCTTGGTTTGTCATTTATGAAGGAAGTATCATGGTTCTGTATTACTGGTACTTGGATCATGTGATAAAGTTTCTTCTCTTCCAAGCATTTCTATTTACTTCTCTTCCAGCAACTAATTTATCATATTGGTTCTTGTGCATTTCTATTACTCGATTTCAGTAATCGTCTTATGCCAGGTAATCTCAGGTTCCTTCTGTGTTTGAATTGGTAACTTGTTCCAACACTTGTATTCTCTCTCTTTGGTTTGCTAAATCCTTCTCAGTACCTTTGAGCACTGGACAGTTTCTGCATCTCTGCAGGATGCCAATTTCTCCAGCAGATTTGCGTATTCCACACGACTGTCAGTTTGATCATTCAATTGGATCTCTAAAGGCTTCCCAGTATACTTCAGGTAAACGATAGCTCTGCTCTGATTTCTGCTTCAACAGCATGGTGACTGTTACAGTCGATGACACAGGATGCTGTAGATCATCATGGATCAAATTTGTGATGCATTTCACTCCGAGACTGGCCGTTCTCTCTTTGATCACAAAACTGATCGTGTCCATTAGATGGGAGTTCACTGATTCGTCTCAAGTTCCACGCTGCAACCTGTCGCTGGTTTCCTCCTGTGCTTTTCTCTTTTTGTCTTTTTTTATCTTTTATTCACATCTTCATGCTCTAATTCCAGTTCCATAGTGCTTGTTTTTATTCCTTGGCTTTGATTATAGCTGGGCTGTTTCTTTAGCTTCTCATTTTCTATTTGCAGTAGTTCCAGTTAAGTCTACCTCTTCACTGTTAGTTCTGCTGTCTTACTTTCTAACTGATTATAATTTGTGCTTGCTTGTAATTTATTGCGACAGCTTCAAGGAACTTGTCATTTTAATACAAAAAGATGGATACAAGCTAGTTTTTGATAGTTCAGCTCATCTTTTAGAATCTTTTACCCCTTCCTGGTTCTTTTAGATCCCTCCTCCCCACCCTTGGAGGACTTTTACTGCCTACTCTTGAATCTGATGTTAATCTTGCTGGAGGACTTATTGCCTCTTCTAAACTCCAACATTCCAACATTACCTCTTTTTTGAGATCTTAATTTCCTCCCTTTGAGGCCTTGTGTTATTGATTGATCTTTATTTCCAGAGTTGCTTTCTATCTGAGGTCCTCTGATTTTCCTTTCCCTTATCCTTTGTTCCTTTTTATGGTTATTGCAATAAATGTTACAAAACCTTTAATTAACTCTTTAAATACATTACTGCTTTAAGACTGTCAAAGTTTTTGAAACTGCAGCTGCCTCTGTCTATGCTTTCCCTGCATTTTTTTGGGGTTTCGGTGGGAACCTGCTTTTGGAGCCAGTTTTAAAACTTTTAAAGTCGGTTCCTGCAGTTTTCCCAGTTGTTTGGCTGCCTGGAAAGTCACCTTCTCTCTCCTTGTTTTAACTTTGATCTTTTTGTCAATTTCACTAGTGGCTGTCCAGTTAGGATTTTTTTTTAACTTTCAGCTACTTTGTTTTTAAACAGTTGTAGGTCTCCTTCCCTTTCAAAACCTCTTGAACCTGCTGGCCTGCAACAGGGACAGCCACTAGTGACAACTTCCCACCTCCCCGGTCCCAGGCTCTGTTCAGACTGAGTCTCAGCATCTTCTTTCTCCTGCATTTTCAGGGAAGTCCTCCAGCCCCTTGGGCCACTTTTTTGTCCCATTTTACTTTTGAACTTGCTTAGCTGAAGCAAATCTCTGCTTTTCATTTCCAGATTTATTTTAAAATCTGAAACCACAGCTTTGAGCTGCGTGGATGGTATTTCAGACACTCCTATCTCTCTTTCTTTTATTCAAGTTTTGCTTTCTTTACTCTTGGAGCTGATCTCTCTCTTATTTTTTTAAAATATATTTCGAAATATCTTTACTTGCTTGGCCACACCAGGATCATTACTTTGACTGGCCCTCAGTGTTTGGCACTAGTTTAACACATCCTGCTGAGATATTAGTCCAAAGGTATCTCTCTTTTCCAACTTCAGTGAAATCAGATACTCACCTTTAGGCTGTGCCGTTCAGTCAATCCCATTCTTGTCGCCAGTATGTTATGTTGTGACTGTTATGGCGCCGTCAAGAAATTTCAGATTTATTGTTAGTAACAAAATGTATTGAGAAGAGAAACCTGCGTACAGGAGATTTCAGCAGCACCCGTTTCTCCATCGTTCCAGATGTAAAAAGCCTGAGAGAGAACTCTAGTGTGATCACTCACTTTCGGCTCCTGTTGGTCTCACAAGTTAGGTGACTCCCTTCTGCTGTACTGTCTTAAAGAGTGGCATCACATTCTCAACCAGTATGGAAGCTGGAACTTAATATAGAACACTGGCATACAGAGGGGGTGGATGGGATTTGGGTTGAATCCAGGGGATGAATGCAGGTGATGGGACAATGAGATATGGTTGAGAGGTTAAAGGCAGAACTGAGGCTTTGCAGGGCTGTTTATGGCAAGCATATAATCTTCCTGCTCCAGAGAGGGGCAAGGCTTGTGTGCTGAATGGGCATTAGACATTGCTTGATGTGGAGGGTGTGGCCATTATCTCTCACTCAGTGAGGAGGTTGTCTGGATGGTCAGGAGAGAAATCTTCAGTCTCTAAATGGAGAAGACGTAATAAAAAGAGGGTGGAGGGGATACTTGAAACTCACTTGTGTGGGAGGGTGACCTCTGTCACCATGCACACATTGGATGAGTTGGATGAAGAGAGAGTTCTCCCCGCACATTGGGAGGGTCGAGGAAGATGGGGGACCGGAATACAGAGGAAGGGTCAATGCTGTTCTGGAAGTAGAAGTATGTTATGTGAGATTTACTCTGGATGAAATGTAAAGCGACTCTGAGGAGAGATACAACATGACACCTAGTCTGACATGATCCATCAGAGAGCAGATCATCTGGATTTCAAAGCTGTATTTTCAATGCTTGGATTGCCCTGTAGTATTCTTATAGGATATCCTGTTTAACATGATGGTTGTGCCCTGCACAAGCTGGCACTTTAAAAGGGAGGTGTGCCAGAGAGAGACATGGAGAAGATTGAGAACTCCTTGGATGATGGAGTCTGGGAAAAGCTTGAGGCTGAGGAGATCAATGATGCCAAACCTCCATAAGAGAATGCCATTAAAGAGTTCAAGTGAAGCAGATGGTCACACCGTTCCAGGAGTAAGATACAGAGAAGAGAATTTGTGTGCATTTCTGAAAGGCATTTACAACCACTTCCATCGACAGCATTGAGCACTGGACCACCAACCCTTGTCATTCACTGTGTCCTCCATCTTTGGAAAAGTTTGCAGCCAGAGCTCAGTGCTCTGGGAGTGAAAGGCAGCAGAGCAATGTGAAACCTGCTTCACGTGGACTTTTTCTTTCATGAGCTGGGCCAGCATTTGTTCACCGTCCCTAATTGGCCTTCAGCTGAATGGCTTGCTCAGCCATTTCAGAGGGCAGTTAAATATCAACTACATTGCTGTGGTCTGCAGTCACATGTAGACCAGACTAGGTAAGGATGGCAGCTTTCTGTCCCTGAAGGATATTAGTGAATCATATGGGTGTTTGCGACAATTTCACATCTGCCTTGGAGGGATTTGAACCTTGGGTCCCCAAATCATTAGCCTGGTCTCTGGATTACTAATCCAGTAATTATACTGCTACCTCCCCAGTGCTGGAGAGAGCATCATGGTTGCAGATCCTGTGCTTTGATACTAACAATGAAGACAACAGTAAGTTATAATTACTGATGACCCTTCAAGACAATTGAGCATGTAGAACTCCATCATAATGCAAATTGCATGTCACAATAAAAAGCTTGACACATTACCCTGACATTACACACTGGGCAAGCGCAGCACGGTGGCACAGTGGTTGCCTCACAGCACCAGGGACCTGGGTTCAATTCCTGGCTTGAGTCACTGTCTGTGTGGAGTTTGCACATTCTCCCTTGTCTGCGTGGGTTTCCTCCAGGTGCTCCAGTTTCCTCCCACAATGTGAAAGATGTGCTGGCTAGATGTATTAACCAGAGTGTGATGACTGGAGGAATTTAACACTGCAGTGAAGTTATTGTGAATGTAAGCCTTCCTTGTGACTAATGAATAAACTTTAAGTTAAACAAATTAACTGAATACACGTGAATGTGAAGTTCACAAATTGAAGTGACAGTTGAGTGGGAGCTTAGGTCAACCTCACAATAAAAGGATCCATAGATGTACATGAATGATGCATTGGAATGACGAGACCATTGTCAGAATCAGGGTCATTAGATTCGTTCCGCTGGTCGGCGCAACATTGAGGGCCAAAGAACCTGTACTGTGCTGTAATGTTCTATGAAATTGTGTATCTTCCCTGTATGTTTAGCTCCTCCCATTAGTGTGTGACTGTCTCTGTCAATCAACCTAATCAAAATTCTACTCTGAAACCCCAGGGGAAATAAATAAACACAAATGTATTAACACTATTTAGACAAATACTCCATTAGTTAAAGTGAGTTGTTATTGTCCTGCAGTCTCAGCATGGAGCTGCATGTTTATGCTGACAAATTGACCACTTGCAACAAAATGCTGTCTCTTACAAGAAACATGATATAAATATATTTCTTAAAGGCACAGTATCATCACAAGAGAGCAGCTCCTCAATGAATATTTAGATTCAAGTGGAATATTGGGCATGAGAACCTCTTTGCTACTCCTTTTTGCTACTGCTGCCCACCACCACACCTAGTCTCCAGAAAGAAACATTCCGTCCTTCGTTATTTTTGTGATGTACCTGGGTGTATCTTGTATAAATTATTAAAACTTCCCAGATGGGTAGAGAAAGTATCCAAGGTTTTGTTAATAGGAGCAAAGAGGTTATGCTGAACTTATGCAAGTCAAAAGTTAAAACATCAGTTGGAATATTGTGTACAGTTCTGAGAGCCACATTGTCGGAAGGATGTGAATATATTGGAGAGAGTGCAAAAGGGATTTCCAAGAATGTTTCCAGTGATGAGAAACTTCAACTAAGAGGGTAGATCGGAGAGGTTGGCACTATTTTCCTTGGGGAGAAGAAGGCTAAGAGGAGATTTGATAGAGATGTTTAAAATCCTGAAGGGCTGGACAGATTAGATTGGGAGAAACTGAACCCACTCGTAAAAGGATTGAGAATGAGAAGGTACAGATTTAAAATGATTCGTAAAAGAAGTGAATGCGATGTAAGAAGAAACTTTTTCACACAACGTGAGGATCAGGTCTGGAATGCCTGGAAGTGTGGTACAGGCAGGTTCAATCAAGGCATTCAAGAGGGCATTGGATGTGCAGGGGAACAGAAAAGGCAGGATAATAGCACTAAGTCATGATGTTCCTTTGGAGAGCTGAGGAACACTTGTGATTTATAGGTGACTTTAATCTGCATATAAATTGAGTGACTCATAATAGTCACAATAACGTAGAGGAGGAATTCCCGGAATGTATCCGGGATGATTTTCTGGACGAATATGTTGAGGGACAAACAAGGGACAGGTCATCTTGGACCGGGCATTGCACAATGAGAAAAGGATTCGTTGGAAGTCTCGTTGTGAGAGAACACTTGGGGATGAGTGACCATAAAATATGATAGAATTCTTTGTCAAGATGGATAATGAGATAATTGATTCTGAGGCCAGGGTCCTGAATCTTGATAAAGGTAACTATGATGGTCTGAGGCATGAATTAGTCATGATGGACTGGGAAACATTACTGAAAGGAAGATCAGTGGACAGGCAACGGCAGACATTTAAGGAACATCTAGGTGAAAACAAAAGTTGTTTATTCCTATGTGGCGCAAGAGCGGTAAGGGAACTGTGGCCAAACCATGGCTTGTGAGGAAATTAGAGATAATATTAGATTCAAAGAAGAAACATACAAATTGGCAAGAAAAAGCGATAGGTCTGAGGATTAGGAGCAGTTTAAAATTCAGCAAAGGCCAGACCAAGGGATTAATTAAGAAAGGGGAAATAGAGTATGAAAGTAAGCTAGCGGGTTTCATAAAAAACTGACTGTAAAAGTTTCTGTAGATATGTAAAGAGAAAAAGACTGACAAAAATGAATATAAGGTCGTTATTAGTCAGAAACAGGGGAATTCATAATAGGGAACAACGAAATAGCTGAGGAACTAAATTTATAGTTTGATTCTGTCTTCACAAGGAAATACATCAATAACGTACCAGAAGTTCTGAGAAACACATGGTTTTGGGAGGAGCTGAAGAACATCAGTATTAATAGAGAAATGATTCTGGAGAAATTCATAGAATCATAAAATCCCTACAGTTACATGGATATAGAGGGATATGGGCCAAACATGGGCAATTGGGATTTGTTTAGGGGTTTAAAAAAAAGGGATGGCATAGACAAGTTGGGTCAAAGGGGCTGTTTCCATTTGTAAACCTCTATGATTCTAGAAGCTCAGAGAAAGTCTTTGCCTAAATCACTGGCAGAAAGTGGCCATTTGGCCCATCGAGCCTGCACTGATCACAATTCCACCCTGGCCTATCCCTGTAATCCCACCTATTTACCCTAATAACCCCCTGACATCCTCCTAATCGCAAGGAGTAATTTAGCATAGCCAATCAACCTAACCTGCACATCTTTGGACTGTGGGAGGAAACCGGAATACCCAGATGGAAGCCCATACAGACAGTGATCCAAACCAGGAATCAAACCTGGGTTCCTGACACTGTGAGACTGCAGCGTTAACTACTGTGCCACCCACGTCCTTGCTGGCTTGTTGGCTGCAGTCTAATCTTGCACATGAATGGACTGAGATGTAGCGGAGTAACTCCGTACTTTAGAAATGTAGGCCTAGATATTCCAATTAGGATCAGAAATCCTAGGTACGATTTTATGGTCTCACTCATTCCAAGACTGTAAAATCCCGTCTGAGGTCAGGGACCTTCCCATTGTCTGCCCTTTGCCAGCTCTGATTCCCATGGCAGGCAGAGCAGTTAAAATCCGGCCTGTTTCCCAACCCAATCAGTCTGAAAAATACACACTTGTCTTCCTCCAAGTTTCCTGCGAGGTTTTCCAAATAGACAATCCTTCAAACCTGACCCCGTGCAGCAAACCTCATTGCGAGCTGTACAGAGAAGCAACGTCCTGTTTACAGCATTAGCTACAGTATTTTAGTAAGTAAATATCCAAAACTGCCTTAAAGCAATGCAGAGCAAACGTGAGAAGGGGGATATGTGTGGGAGCTGAGTTGGGAACTAGTTGAGTTGGTCAGGAGGTTGGATTAGGATTGGAGGAGGGTTGTGTAGGGGACTGGAGCGGGGAGTCTCCAGATCAGGTTGTGGGGGTAATGAAGAGAGGTCGCATGTTGGAGGGAGACTGTGTCAGTGTGAGTAATTGGGAGGATGCTGGTTGTAATTACCTCGGTGTTAGACTAAGTTTGTTCCTGTTAAACATTTTCTGGGTAACTTCTGGCAATTACATTGAAAGTCTGCCTCTAACTCAAAGTTGCAGGCTCATTGGACATTCATACTTTCCAGGCAATTTCCAAGGAGACTGTGTTGGGCTTCTGAGCATATCTTCTGAGGCACATCTGACTGTCCATAGGCAAGGAGACCTGGGCTGTAGTTTCCCAATTTTGTCTGATTATGTTGCTTTGAAGCATTTTAGAAAGATAACATATAAATGCAACTTCATTGTGACAGCACCGAGCGTAAGTATCTTGAAGGAAAGTAACCACTGTGTTAAAAATTCAAATGGAGCTTTCCGCTTGTGTATCAACACCTAGAGTGTGACCAGCCTTGGAGATTCAAAGTAAAAACACACAGTGTTTTATTGAAACCACACAGTGTAGATCAAGAGGAAAAGTCAGGCCAGTGATTTAGGCAAAGACTTTCTCTGAGCTTCTAGAATCACAGAGGTTTACAAATGGAAACAGCCCCTTTGACCCAACTTGTCTATGCCATCCCTTTTTTTTTTTAAACCCCTAAACAAATCCCAATTGCCCACGTTTGGCCCATATCCCTCTATACCATGTAACTAAATTGTATCTGCCTCTACTACTACCTCTGGCAGCTTGTTCCAGACACTCACCACCCTTTGTGAAAAAATTACCCCTCTGGACACTTTTGAATCTCTTTCTTCTCACCTAAACCTATGCCCTCTAGTTTTAGACGCTTCTACCTGTGGGAAAAGGTATTGACCGACTACCTTGTCTTTGCCCCTCATTATTTTAAAGACCTCCACAAGATCACCCCTCAGGCTCTTATGCCCCTGAGAAAAAAGTCCCAATCTATCCATCTCCTTATAATTCAATCCATCATTTCCAGTAGCATCCTAGTAAATCTTTTCTGCACTCTTTCTAATTTAATAATACCCTTTCTATAATAGAGTGACCAGAATTGCACACAGTATTCCAAGTGTGGCCTTATCAATGTCTTGTTCAACTTCAACAAGACATCTCAACTCCTGTATTCAATGTTCTCACCGATGAAAGCAAACCAAGCTGGCTGTGTTCAATAAATAGCCAACCTCTACAGCGTCAGATATATTTATTGACAACTTATTCTCCAGTGCTGACTGAACCTTTAGCTGGCTGGGCCCTACTTATTGGAATTTCTTCCTTACACCTCTCACATCTGATTGCTTTTAAACCACTTCAACACATTTAGATCTCTTGCGTCATCCGGAATGCATAGCTAATTGTTTTTGAACATTTATGCCTGCACGTTTATCCAATCCTTATCTGCATTTTCACTTGAGTTGGACAGTATGTAAATTGGTAAGAAAGAGTGGCAGATGAAACTTACAACAGTTAAGAGTAAAGTAAGAGAATTCTGATGAATAAATGTCCTACACTGAAAAGATTTGGGAGGAAGTTGTAAGATCTTGAGCCTTGGTCATATGACGTTAAACATCTCTAACTAATTCCCAGCAGCTATCAATAAAAGACGATTATTTATAACAACATCCACATTCTCAGGATGTCCCGAATCATTTCCCAGCCAATTAGGTAATTTTGGAGTGAAGCTCTTGGGAAGTGGCGACATGGCAAAGCTATTTTTATAAACCCTCCTTACAAAAGTGGCAGTGGGTCAGGTAGTCTTAAATTTACTTCACAGTCATTGCCATGCTGAATACCCTGACCTTATCCTGCTTCACACTACTGTTCTGACAGTGAACTCTCTCTGGCTGACTCTCCCTGGGTCCCCAGTGCCCTCCCACTTGGCTGCAGTCCCAGCCGAAAGCTTTGCAACAGAAAGACAATCTGGACTGTCTAAGCTCCGGTAACATTATCTCTTGTTCACACATGCACCAGCGGGTCTCAAACAGCCCCTCCCCTTCCCAGGCCTCATGCTGCACCCATCCCCAACCTGCAGGCTCCAGGGGAAATGTGAGAGATTCAAATTCAGTCTTCATGAAATAGCACCTGAAGTATATGGGGGAAAGTGTAGCACACGCAGAGAGGCCAAAACTTACATAAATACAGACAGTGTGTCAGGTCACGCTAACTAGAGGTTAAAAATGGAAATCTGCAGAGTGTGAGGGGGAGATAAACAGCCTGAAGCAGGGAAAGGAGGAAAGTGGCATAGAAACAACAACAAACCCAGCCAGAGGCTTATTTTTATATGTGAACAATGAGGACATGAAGAAAAAGTTTATTAACACAGTGTGTGCTTGGGATTTGGAATGCTCTGCCTGATAATGTGTTGGAAACAGATTCAACAGGAGCTTTCAGAAGGGAATTTGGATTATACTCGGAGAAGAAATATTGCAGGGATATGGGGAATAGAACTGATTAGGTTGCCCTTTGAAAGCTAGACAAACACAATGAACAAATGGCCTCCCGTATTGTGTCATGTCACTATGATTCAATAACCTCTTCTCCTCTCTTCTCGTTCCCTGGTCTCTGTGTGTCTCTTTGGGTGTTTGTTTTTGTGATCCATTGTCATTTGATTGAAATGTTTACTTTCATTAGATATTTGCTATGCTCCAGGTTGATTTGAGTCAGGATGTTGTAGGTTCAGATCCCAATTCAGTAACCTGAGCACAAAAAACTCTCGGCTGATGCTCCAGTGCATTGCTGATGGAGTGCTGCACTGCTGGATGTGCAATCTTTCTGAAGATTAAACCAAGGCTCTATCTATTCTTTAGAGTGAACTTAAAGGAAGGCATTTACCCAGTGTCCTGAGAAATATTTACCCCTCAACCAGTATCTCTTTTCTTCAAAAATTAACTGACCATTTATCTTGTTGCTGCTTGTGGGAGCTTTGTGTACATAAATTGGTGCGTTTCCTGTTTCATTTTGAATCCAGAGACTAGCTGGAGTTTTGGGATTTGTCGATTAACCTAAGAATGCTACCATTGACCATTATCCATTTTTTAAAAAAATTCTAGCTTACAGATCTATATATAGAGTATATCTCTATTCAATATTCATTTGTATGTCTGTTTCCCACCAGATACCAGTCTCTTAGTCATGTGACATTGCATCATAGTTACATCAACAATTACAGCATCAGCTGCTGCTAGTGTTAATCTACAGTCCCACTGCCATGGGAATTGGAATGGATGGGATACCAAAAGGTCCATCAACCTTGGGCAGAATTTTACAGTTTTGGAATGAGAGCGAAGTCATAAAATCCCGCCTGACAGCTCACCCCAAGTCTTTATCCCACTAAATACAGCATGTCTCCTCCACCCCAATAAACGTCTCAGATTTAACTGGGTTAGTCTCTGTGATCTCCCTGATCTGGTCCTGATTTTGCTTTGTTGCCTTCTGCCTGGGTGGTTGTATTGTTTCTACTTGTCTCTGGCTCCTTGTCTCCTAAATAGTAATTATTAAATCCTGATAGATCTAATTACGCCCAAAATTCTATTGGTTTCCTTCTCAATGATATAAAGGCATTTTGGTTCCTTCAGATATTTCCCTGATCCTTCTTGATTCTATAAGATCTTGCTTGTGAAATTATTTACTCTGCCTCCACTCTGTTGATCTTGAGTTCACTGTCTTCCCCTGGCCTCGTCCTCTTGTATCTGAAGTTGAGGCCAAAACTTGTGATTTCAAGAAGGAATTAGATACAGCTCTTGGAGATAAAAGGATCACAGGATATGGGGAGAAGGGAGATCAGAATACTGAATTCGATGATCAGCCATGATCAAAATGAATGGTGGAGCAGGTTCAAAGGGCCAAATGGCCTACTCCTGCTTCTAATTTTCTGAACTTGAACGATGTTGCTCTCACACTTCCTGACTTTCTTATGATTTATCTGAGCTAATGTTAGGTTTTAATGCTTATTGTGGATCTGGAGCTGCATTCACAGCCATTGTTCCATCAACTACGGGTGGCAAGGTGGCACAGTGGTTAGCACTGCTGCCTCTCAGCACCAGGGACCTGGGTTCAATTCTGGCCTTGGGTCATTGTCTGTGTGGAGTTCGCACATTCTCCCTATGTCTGAGAGGGTTCCCTCAGGGTGCTCCTGTTTCCTCCCATATTCCAAGGATGTGTGGATTAGGTTGATTGGCCATGCTAAATTGCCCTTTAGTGCCAAGGGATAAGGTGGGCAAATATTTGGGGTTACAGGGATGGGGTCTGGCTGGGAATGTGGTCGATGCATACCTGATGGGCTGAATGTTCTCCTTCTCCACTGTAGGGATTCTATGAACAACTGTGATAGCAAGAAGCTGTTTTTAGCATTTAAGGTTTCGAAGTTAAGGACAAAATTATACATTGTAATCAATTCTTTGATTGCTTGAACTCTTTGCTTCTCCATTTGACTGAGGACATCTCGGTGAACTAGTTCCGTGCATGAAACCATATTCCTACACAAAGTAATAGAGCAGCTGGTTAACTAACTAAGGATGAATGTTTGACACTGCAATGTCAGGGATGCCACGTGTTGTGAAGATTCTTCTTGGTGATGTAATGACTGCCTCCGCTGTAGTGCTGTGCAGTCTGTTCACTTCAAACCATCTGGAGTAATCAGTGATGATGATGAAAACTTTGAACTCAAATAAATCAGTTTCTAGACATGCCAGTGGCCTCATTGCAAAGGTAGATTTAATTTCATCAGATAATACTGAAACACCTGCCCCAGTCTCTAGTATGACCATCAACTTCTGACTTAATTCCCCAATAATTATTTTCTGTTTCATTAACTTCTCTTAACATGATTTGATATTTTCTATGGTTCTAACATTTTTGGAGTTTACCTGGTTTCATTATTTTTTCCCACTTCCAATGAGCTATAGGTACTTTGGATCTGCAGACTGCTATAAAGTCCCAACTTCCTATAGTTGTGGCACTCAGCTTCCCCTGCTGGACGTTCTTCCCAGTTGTGTTAGATTTTCTTACCGCACTGAGAGCATTGTGTGGACTCTTGTTTCACTGTACTTTCTTTCTGTTGACATATTGAATGGCTTCACTCAGTTTTTCCCAAGGGACATTATTTTCCACATGAACAACTGCTCTGCTTGGCTTCCTAAGTTAGCCTGTCATGGTCTTTATACTGTCTTTGAAAGTTAAATCTTCCCTTGTTTGTAAAGTATTTGATTCCAAGGTCTTGCAGCTCTGCAGCCTTCTGTTGCATTTTTCTGTGTCTTCACTATGTCTGATACCACCACATTTTAGATCATGCCCTTGGTAAGCTGGCAGAAACCATCAGCTGCTACTCGGTGTCATCCTGAGATTGGGGTCTAGATGTTTTTAAAAATTAATTCATGTGTTGCGGGCGGCACTCTCTAGGCCAATATTTATTACCCATACCTAATTGCCCTTGGGAACGTGGTGGTGAGCTGCTTTCTTGAACCATTGCAGGAATACCAGTGCAGGAATAATAAATGTGTAGAGTATAGGGCTAATGGTAGGATTCTTAGTAGTGTTGATGAACAGAGCGATCTTGGTGTATATGTGCATAGATCCCTGAAAGTAGGCAGTCAAGTTGATAAGGTTGTTAAGAAGGCATATGGAGCTTTTATTGGTAGGGGGATTGAATTTCGGAGCCGCAACGTCATGTTGCAACTGTACAAAACTCTAGTGCGGCTGCACTTGGAGTATTGTGTGCAGTTCTGGTCCCCACATTGTAAGAAAGATGTGGAGGCATTGGAGAGGGTACAGAGGAGGTTTACCAGGATGTTGCCTGGTATGGAGGGCAGGTCTTATGAAGAGAGGCTGAGGGATTTGAGGTTGTTTTCGTTAGAAAGGAGGCGGCTAAGAGGGGACCTAATCGAAACATATAAGATGATTAGAGGTTTAGATAGGGTGGACAGTGATAGCCTTTTTCCTAGGATGGAGAAAGCTAGCACGAGGGGACACAGCTTTAAATTAAGGGGTGATAGTTATAGGACGGATATCAGAGGTAGGTTCTTTACCCAAAGGGTGGTTCGGGAGTGGAATGCCCTGCCTGCAGCAGTTGTAGATGCGCCAAGTTTGGTGGCGTTTAAGAGGTTAGTTGATAAGTATATGGAAGAGAAGGGAATGGTTTAGTTTGGAGGGGCATTGCTTTTTATATTGGTCGGCGCAACATCGAAGGCCGAAGGGCCTGTTCTGTGCTGTAATGTTCTATGTTCTATGTTCATTGCAGTCCATTTGGATACACTATACACAGTCCATTATAGATATGCCCAAATTGCTATTAAAGGGAGAGTTCCAGGATTTTGACTTTTTAACACTAATATATTTACAGGATGGTGAATGGCTTGGAGGGGAACAACAAGGTGGTAGTGTTCCAATGTATCTGCTGCCCTTCTTCCTGATGGTAGCAGTCATAGGTTTGGAAAGTGCTGTATAAGGAGCATTGGTGAGTCCCTACAGTGCATCATGTAGATGGTACACACAGATGCTACTGTACATTGTTGGTGGTGGGAGTGAATATTTGTGGATGGTGTTGGGCTACTTGAGTGTTCTACACTCAGTGTGGTCATTGAGGCAAAGGGAGGGTATTCCATCACACTCCTAACTTGAGCCTTGTAGATGTTGGACAGACTTTGGGGAGTCATGAGGTCAGTTACTCAGTGAACGAGTTGAGCCTCTGACTGGTTCTTGTAGCCAGCTTGTAGTTCAGCTTCTGGCCACCCCCAGAAAATTGGGGGAGAGAGGATAATGCCATTAAATGTCAAGGGGAGATGGTTGAATTCGCTCTGACAAAGTGCCATCCAGATGCAAAATGTTGGCTCTATTCTCTCTCTGCAGATGCTGTCAGACCTGCTGAGATTTTCCAGGATTTTCTTGTTGGAGATGGTCATTGCCTGGTACTTGCCACTTGTCAGTCCAAACCTAGATATTGTCTATTTGGACGTGGACTGCTTTGGTATCTGAGGGGTCACCAATGGTGCTGAACAATGTGCAATCATCAGTGAACATCCCACTTCTGACCTCATGATGGAGACAGGTTATTGATGAAAAATGCAAAGGGGCCTTGGACACTAACCTGAGAAACTCCTACAGTGATATCCTGGATCTGAGATGATTGACTCTAACAACCTACAGCTATCTTCCTTTGTGCTCGGTATGATTCCAGCCAGGGGAACAACAATCTCTGGAACACATGTCTCCAGGATTATTGCTGGGATAGCTTCAAGCTCTATAACCTCTGCAGTATCCAGTGCCTTCAGCTGTTCCTTGTTATTATGTGGGGTGAATTGAATTGGCTGATCTGGTTGAAGGTCGTCGTAAATGCTTTGGTCTTATTTTTTGCACTGATGTGTTGTGTTCCCTCATCATTGATATTTGTGAACCCTCCTCTTTCACTGCGTTATTTAATCATCCATCCCATTCATGACTGGATATAGCAGGACTGCAGAGCTTGGATCTGATCCTTTTGTTGTGGTATTGCAAAGCTTTGTCAATCAGTTGCTGTTTATGCTTGTTTGGCACACAAATAATCCAATATTGTAATTTCAGTACATTGACACCTAGATTTTTAGGTAAGCCATGTCAGGAACCAGATAAGAAAGCATGAGATATATTGTGAGGTTAGACCAGACCTTAACAATTTTTATATTTTTGGCATTTGTGTGAGGCTAAGTTGTTTTACTCCAGATGTGATTCTGTTGACACACGAGGAAGCTTTTATCAAAACAAACATTATTTTAACAATACAATTTAAATAACTTTTAACAATTGAAATATTTAAACATGACAAGATAGAATTCTTAACTGCTTATCTATTTCTATTACTTACAATTTAAGCAATATTCCTCTTAAAGACGTAAAATTCCCCAAAATCAGTTAGCAAACAACACAAGACTCATGTGCGCTGCCAGTCCTCAAGCTTCCAGAACACCTCTGAAGAGAGAGAGATCTATTTTCTACCAATTTCCACACAGCAGACTCCAGAGAGAGACTTATCTGCTTTTCTCTGTAAGTTTAGCTCTGCCCAGTCACATGATTCTCTTGTTGATCAACCTAATTAAACCCTACTCTGAAACCTGAGGTGGGGGGCAATGGGGGATAATCAAAATAATAAACAAAACTGCATTAATTCAGATTAAAACTCATTATCTAGGATCAATTATTTTTCACATTCTTAGCTTGTGGGCTGGGCGGAGCAGGTGAATCAGCACTATGTAACTATATATATAAGCTGAATTTTAAACATATCCTTCACAAGAAACATAATATAAATAGATTTCTTAAAGGCTCAGTATTGTCACAGCCTGATGCTGCTCCTGACATGCCCTGCATCATTGAACTGTTCACCTGTTACTCGAAGAATGCTACTATAGTGTTATGTATGATACCCATTCTAATTTATTTATAAGTCTATATTCTCAGTATTCTGCCTCCCTCCAGATCTCCCTCTCAGTGACATCATAGCAGTTACAGTATGGGGTGCTCCTGATGTTGAGCCTTTTCTCTACATTCCCTGACTCCTGGAGCTGACTCATCTGCTCCAGGCAGCCACAAGGCTGAGAATACAGAAGAATAATTGATCCTGGGTTATCGGTTCTAATCTGAATGAATGCAGTTTTGTTTATTATTTCGTTTTTTTCTCCCTTTGGATTTCAGAGGAGGGTTTAATTAGGTTGATTGACAAGACAGCATCATGTGAATGGACGGAGCTAAGCTTATGGAGAAACCAATATTTGACTGGTTGCCCCAGCAATTTGGAGCATTTTGAGTTTATGAAAGGTGCAATAAAATGCAAGTTGGTCTTTGCAGTCTCGTGTATATCATTCTCCCGATTTCCACTGAACTTTCGCTTCTATCACTCTTCCAATTTCTACCCAGTTTTGAAAAATGCAAAATTAACATCCCAATGCTACATATGACATTGACGCTTTAATGATTGAACAGAGTTGAGACCTTTATTGAATCCTTGTACTCTATTCCTCCAGGTTGATGATACTCCTTTAACAGAGCAGAGTATGGCCCAGGTAAGACTCCAGTGCGATGATCTTCATTCACACAACATCATTCAGATAGTTCCAATGCTCCAGTCCCCATCATTTCCTTTTGATCTTCACTGACCTTCAGATAACTAAACGGCATTCAAGTTTGTGACCAAAGACTGATTCACAAGCAGGAAAGCTGATGTGAGGGGGGGGGTAGCAGGCTTGAATTTCTGGGGATCGGGGCTGCTTGGTGTTTCTTTATGGGTTGACTGTGAATCTTTTGTCCAGTTATAAAGGAAACTAGGAGAAATCTTCCCTTGGGATTGATTGTTGGGAGATACCAACGCTTAAAAAAGCTCGTCGATGGGAGTCTTTTGCTTGCCGACAAGCCTCCACACGACATCAGCTCCACTTCCTGCATGAATGCCTACGACAAAATATCTTACCACGTAATGTAGCATATAGACCACCACTTAATCATCCAGAAGCATGGACTATTGCCAGGCAGAATGGCAAACGGATGATTCGCATAATGATCACAGATGCACACAATCGCCTTAATAAGTATGAGAACGTCATAACAGAGGAAAAGGAAGCTTGCCTAAGGATATTAGGACCAGAACTCTTACAACAACTGACCACCGCAATAGAGCAAAGAGTTCGATCAACGGCAGGAAAGAAACGAGCAACTCTAGATAGTAAATTTACAAAATTAATTACAGCTAACTAGAAAGCCAGTAGTAATGAATCTTGGATTCGGAACCTTTCTAGTAGACAATTAACGGAACTAGAAAAGGATGTCCTTATTAAAGGGCTGAATTTCAACTTTAAAGATGCAAACAACTTGGAATATCGAGCCACTTTGGAAGCAGCCATGAAATCCAACAAATTCCAAGAAGATTCACAACAACAACTACGTCAAACACTTGTTCTAGCCATCACGCGCAATATAAAGTTCAACGCCCGCTCGAAACAAGAAAGACAAGCACTTACAAACCTCAGGAATGACGCTTCAATCATCATCTTACCAGCAGACAAAGGACGCATGACCGTCGTCATGGACAAACCGGACTACATCGAGAAAGCGAAACAACTACTCAATGACTCAAATACATATCACCGCTTGGAAAGCGACCGGACCTCTCAACTTGTCAACAAGATTAACAAAACCCTAAAGAAATTGAAAGACTTGAACAAGTTGACAAAAGAAGAACACTGGAGAATGAAAAGTGGTGACGCAAATATTGCACAATTCTACAGGCTCCCCAAAATACACAAAGAGACAATCCCACTGCGACCAATCGTGTCACTGCCAGGAGCACCAACATACACCATCTCAAAAGAATTATGGAAAAGAGTAAAGCACCTCATCAGTGGATCACCATGTTCAATCAGCAATGCAAAACAATTTTTGGACAAATTGAGGGACGTACAAATAGAAGAAGTTGAAATCATGGTTTCCTTTGACGTAACTTCGCTGTTCACATCGGTGGACCTAAATTCTGCCAAAACAACCATCGCAGAATTGTTGGATACACATAGAACCTCAGATGGATCTCTTGAAAAAGAAGATATCTGCGAACTCCTGGACCTTTGCCTGACAACTTATTTTGAATTTGATGGAGACTACTACGAACAACTCAAAGGTGCACCCATGGGCTCTCCAATTTCTGGATTCATTGCAGAAGTCAGTATGCAAAAACTAGAACGGATGATTCTACCGAAACTCAACCCAAAACTGTGGGTCCGCTACGTTGATGATACATTCACCATAATCAAGAAGAGTGAGCTGGCAAGAGCAAACCAGTCACTTAACAACGTCTTCGAAGACATCAAGTTCACAATGGAAACGGAAAACGGCGGCAAAGTGGCCTTCCTAGACGTGCTTATTTCGAGAACCCCGAATGGTGAACTTCACACCGAAGTATACAGGAAAGAATCCCATACCAATCAGATCCTGAGTTATCACAGTAACCATCCCAAATGCCACAAACGCAGCTGCATTCGGACCATGTTCAAGCGAATTGAAACACACTGCAACACAATAGGAGCTAAAGTAAGAGAAGAAAAACGACTGTACCAAGTCTTCCAGAAGAATGGCTATCCAAGGAACTTCATCCGGAGATCCTTACGTCACACCAACTCGGCATCTACTACCACCGGTACAGGAAATAGAAGAGTCACTCTACCCTACATCAAGAATATTAGCGAAATGACAGCAAGATTACTACGACAACACGGCATAACTGTGGCGCACAAACCCACGAATACACTTCGACAGGCACTCTCAAAACCAAAAGAACAACGAGAAATATTGAATAAGACCAACGTCATTTACAAAATTCCCTGCAATGAATGTGAAAAGCACTACGTGGGACAAACTGGAAGGAAACTATCAACCAGAATACATGAACATCAACTTGCAAGCCGAAGACATGATCCATTGTCCTTAGTATCAGTCCATGAGGACCAAGAAGGACATCAGTTCAACTGGAATAGCGTGACCGTGCTAGGTCAGGCAAAAACGAAGAAAGAACGTGAATTTATCGAGGCGTGGCACTCAACCGAACATGCGATCAATTGGCATATAGATATTGATCCAGTGTATCAACCACTGCGCAGGAAAGAACTGAATAATCGGAGCACTCAGCACTAAGATTCAAACCGACCCGCAAGGCGATCAAGGGACAAGATCGGATGCAGATGCAACAATTCCAGTGAATCCCAAAAAGGCAACCAATCAAATTTCAAGACAAGGACCTCGAATGAACTAAAAAAGAATCACAGAGAGATCAAACAACCAATCAAAGTGGAGCATGGTCACTGAAATGATGGAATCACAACACAGCAAGTTCAACAATTAATTAATCAAATAGGACTAGGGTCATTGCAATTAACCAATCAAAAGCAAGTAGATTTACTACTGTTCAATTTGCTATATAAATGTAGGTACTATGCAGGAACACACCCACAGCTAAGCACTGATGATGTTTCCTCGTTTGGTGACGAAACGTCTGCAAGCCAATTGCCAAGCTCGGCGAACACAACAACAGATGATACCAGGGAAATTTGTGAGACATTCTCACCTCATTTTTAGATAAATCTTGTGAGGAACCAGATCAGAAAGCACAAGGTATATTATGAGGTTAGACTAGATCTTAACTATTTTTGTATTTTTGGCATTTAATGAGAGAGTCAATGGGAACTCGGAAGGTGTCAGTCAATTGTCCATAATTAAAAAGTGGACAAAGCAGAAAGAGGTAACCACGGATTTATTAGCTCATTCCATGTAAAATAAAGAAATAGATTATTAGATTAAACATGAGGAGTGTCTGTACAAAATAACCTGGTCACCAAAACCCTGGTTAACAATGGATAGCCATTCAGAAACTTGGTAATGACTTTGAAGAAATGACAATCTAAGTGGGAAACCCAGTGACTTGAAGATTATGGGTTAAATTGGTAGTTAGTAAGGGAGGCCATTCAGCCTCTTGACCCTGTTCCATCATTCAGATAGATCTTGGCTGACGCTTACCTCATTCACGTTCATGGATAGCCATCCAGCTCTGATTTGAAATTTTCAACTGACCCAACACCTCAATCACTTGCATTGAGAATAGAAATGTGATTCTATGCAATCTGTACTCAGAATTTTATCCTTGCAGCCTGATCTGAGTCTGGTGGAGATTTGTGATCCCTGGTAAGTTTGTAGTTAAGTGGGACACAGACTCCAGGCTGATACAGGAATGTAATTAATACATGAGTGAAGTTATTGCTGGGGCAATAGAGCTACTGAAAGACTGAAGGAACCTATAGTTGGGAGAACTCGAATCTTCTGTGAAAATTGAGCTCAACAAACCAAATCACTTTTTTATTCATCCGTGGGACATGGGTGTTGCTGGCTGGCCAGCTTTTACTGCCCATCCCTAGTTGCCTTGGAGGACAGTGGCTCTGGAATCACATGTAGGCCAGACTAGGTAAGGACAGCAGATTTCCTCCCCTAAAGGATATTAGTGAACCAGATGGGTTTTTCTGACAATCGACAATGGTTTAATGGTCATTAGTAGAGTCTTAATTCCAGATTTTTTTTTTATTGAATTCAAATTCCACCATCTGCTGTGGCAGGATTTGAGCTTGGGTACCCAGAACATCAGCTGAGTTTCTGGATTAATAGTCAAGCGATAATATCACTAGACCATCGCCTTCCTTCGCTTCTCCCTTCTTGAATGATATTTAACAAGATTGAAACTCCACAATGTTCTGTCCTTGTGGAATCTGTTCCATCCTATTGTGTGCAGTGAAGTAACAATCCTTGTTGTCTTTTAAGTATTTGTTTCTCTTCTGTCTTTGTGTTGGTTTTGTGTTTTTTAAAGGTAGGCGCTTTTCACCCGTAACCTTTGTTGCTTACATACCATTGCTTTGCTTCCTGTTGAATGGTCTTGGTGAGTTTGTGTGTGCGTGCAGCATGTGACCTGGCTTGAAAGTGATTTTCCCCCCTCAGCGAACACCCACTGTCTGGATTCACACATGAAGGTTGCTTCCTCAACTGTGCAACAGGTTTCTCAGAATCTGGGAGACTCTGTAACCCCTCCCATTGAGAATAGAAATCTTCAGTACAGAATTGAGGCAGAAATGTTTTAGGAACAAATGTTTCAGCAAAAACATTCATAGAAGCCCTACAGATCAGAAGGAGACCATTCAGCCCATCGCATCCGCATCAACTCTGACAGAGTATCTCACCCAGGCCCCCCCGCTCTTCCCCTGCACTATCCTCATAACCGCATACATTTATGATGGCTAATCCATCTAATCTACACACCTTTGCAGTGTGGGAGGAACTGGAGCACCCAGAGGAAACTCACATAGACATGGGGAGAACATGGAAACTCCACACAGTCCCAAGGCTGAAATTGAACCTGGGTCCCAGGCGCTGTGAGGCAGTAATGCTAACCACCGTGCCACCTGCGGGAATGAAAGCTAACAGGAAATATTGACCATATGCTGTGATTTACCTTTGTTCACTTGTGAGAGAAGATGGTTAATGGAACAGGAGGAGGCCATTTGACCCATCATGTCTATCCCGCTATTTGATCAGATTATGGTGGATCTGTATCTCAAATCGATAAACTGCTCCTTATCCTTTTGAGAACCTTATCCCACAAATATTTATCAGTCTCAGTCTTGAAAGCTCTAACTGACCCCCAGTACACACGGCTTATTTGGGAAGAGAATTCCAGATGTCTGTTACCCTTGGTGTGTGAGAAAGTACTTCCTGATTTCACTTTTGCACAGTCTAGTTATTAATATAAGATCATTCCCTCTGGTCTGGTCTTGCACAATGAAGAATACTGGCTCTCGACATTCCTCCCTTTCTCAACACACAGGCTAATTCCAGCCTGGTAACTGTGTTACTGTGCAGTGGTGTGTGTGTGTGTGTGTGCAGTGGTGTGTGTGTGTGTGTGTGTGTGCATGTGTGTGTGTGTGTGTGTGCATGTGCGTATGTGCACCTGTGTATGGAATGTGACTGTGCTGCATGTTCTAATCGAGTGTCTCCATCTCTGTGTAGCAAATCTCCAGAAGGCTGGGAGTCACTAACAATGTAAGTCTCTTTGCCACCTGTTTGTCTGCAATACTTTGAATTGAAGCACAAAACTGGACCCTTCAGTCTAACAAGTCTATGTTGGTGTTTATGTTTCTCTCCAGCCTCTTCCCACCTATTCCATATCTCCCTATTAATATACCATCTGTTCCTTTCTCCTTCATGTTATCCAGCTTCCTGTGACTGCAGCTATACTATTCACTTCCTCTCCTCCATGTGATAGCAATTTGCATTCTCACCATCTCGGGATAAGGAAGTTTCCCCTGAATTCCCCAGTGGGTTTATTTATGACTATCTGATGGCTCATGGTGTTGGATTCTTCAACAAGTTAAGCATTTTCTCTATCTGGAATTCCTCTCCCTATTTTCAAAAGATTAAGTTTGAATAAATGGTACAACGTAGGAGGGACCTAGGTGGGGAAAGGGACCTAGGTAGGGAGTGGGTTCAGACACCTGCACTGCCTCATCCAAGAGGCTGCATGATATTGAGAATAAACTGAAGTTTTTTACACCAATGATCCTCCAGTATGTGTGTGTGATTAGATCAATTTTAAATATAATATTCAGGTCTGTCGCTGTATAATAATGGTGCAGTGCTGGGGCTTCTGTCACTAGGAGGGAAATGATTGAGAGCATTAAGATTGCCACAGTCTAACGTGTTCATATCTCTTGAGTTTTGGTGTATTCTGATTTCTGATAAACAAACCCATGGTTGATGGTATCCTTTCACATTCCTATCTCCTGCTCACTATAACTCTTGGACTCCCAATTCAGTAGAATGTTAGGGTGCTAAAGAGGAAATGCAGGATACTGAATAGAGAAATGAGTATGGAGTAAAAGATAGGTGCTGGGCGTTAGGGAGGGTAATGGAAATTCTGTTTAAAAGAGGATAAATATATCAGTAACTATTTGCTCTTTTCCCCCTTTTTCTAGGTCCTTCAGTCAGCAAAGGATCAGATCAAATGGTCACTGTTAAAATAAAGCGAGAATCATTTCCTTTTTCCTGTCTGCCCTTCCCCTCCTGTCAAACGCTGTGAGACAAATCCAGATCTTGAACTGTGACACAAACGTTTTGCAAATACAGATGAGAAAGGCAGTCAGGATACTAAGCTGATCCGTCCAGATGTCACCCCCTCGCTCATCATGCTGAATGGCTGCAGAATTTAGCTGTCTTGTCTCTTCACACACATGATCTTCTAAGAAAAGAAAGAACTTGCATTTCTATAGCACCTTTCACAACCTTAGGATGTGTCAGTGAAGTGCTTCTTTAAAGTGTACTTGCCATTGTAATGAGGAAAAATGACAGCCAATTTGCACATAGTAAGATCCCACAATGTGATAAATGACTAGATCATCTGTTAAGGGCTGTTCATTGTGTGAGGGGAGAATTACAGCCTCAATTCTGAATTGTTTCACTACAGTTTCCAGCTCCAATCACGTTTGAGATCTCGGTCGCTGGCCCATCAGCCCACGGACATCTTCTCTCTAACCTCTGCCGAGCTCTCTCTGTAATCCTGGGATCGATCAAGCAGCTGATCCCAGTTCCCAATGATCTCCATATTCTGAATCTGATGAAGGCCTGTAAATTGGTGAAGATGTTTGATAAGTTAGATGTAGAGATGTTTCCGCTTAAGGGGAGATCAGAATTATTAATATAAATAAAAGATAGTCATTAAATCCACTAGGGAATTTAGGAGAAATGTTTTTATTCAGTGTGGTGAATAGACTGAGGTGAATAATGTAGATATATTTAAGAAGAAGATAGGAAAACACGATGGAGAAAGGAATAGAAAGATAATCGCCGGTAGGGACCAGTTGGTCTGAATAGCCTGTTTTCCTGTGCTATAAATAGTACTTGAGTTTGCACAGCTGGGTGAACATACATCACCCTCTCCCCCTCCAAAACTCCCTGTCCCCAGAAACTGTGGATTTAAGATTGAGAGTGCATCTTACTGACTCTTAAAGAAGGACCTAGGAAGTGTTTGAGGTTACTACAGAGTCATGGGTAGGCGAAAAGGAAATTCCCAACAAGTCTGAGTCATGATGAAGTCCTTTCAGGTTCAGTATCATTAACCTCAGCATTAAGCGTCAACACAGGTTCAGCCCCCTGGAAGCGCTGACAAGAACTGTGAACTAAATGTTGAATTGGATGAATATTTGTAAAGGAGAATTTGTAGAGCCATGAGGAAATAACAGTGGTAATGCAACTAATTGGATAGACTGTACCAAATAGAAATGATGGGCTGAATGGCTGCTTTTGTGCTGTCAGATTCTGTGATCTCAGGCTGCAGAATCTGCCTCCTGCAAAACTGCACAACTTTATGCCTTTCCCACTAGGAGTTGTCAAGTTTTCAGTTTTTTTCCTGGAATCTCAAGTAACTAAGGACAAATCTTTGCAAATTCTCCCTATGTTTATATAGGTTTCCTCCCACAGATCAAAAATGTGCTGGGTTAGGTTGATTGGCCATGTTAAGTTGCTCCTTTAGTGTGTCTAAAGTTGTGAAGGTTAGGAGGATTAGGAGTGGGGTTACAGGAATAGGGTGAAGGGCGGACCTGGATGGAATGCTGTTTCAGAGAGTAGGAGCAGACTCGATGGGTCAAATGGTCTCTTCCAATATTGTAGGGGTTTCTATGTCCCAGAGATCTAGGAGAAGTATCATAGAGATGTTAAAAATAATTCCTATTACTTGAACCACTTTTTAAATTAAAAAATGTGAGATGGGGAAGGGAGATTGGTTTGATTAGCGGTCAGGAATCCGATAACAGTGTTCGTTCTCCAGCCGGTGAGGGGTGGAGGACACAGGAGTTTATTACAGAGGGGTTGAAGTGGGGAAGGAGGGTACACCAGTGCTGACTGGTGATCAGGACTTGTTTACATGAGAGGAAATGATCCGGCACAGGAGGTGGTTCTTTGCCTGCTTGGTAGGTTTATCCAATTAGCCCCAATTCCATTCTGTTCCCCTCTCGCCAGCCGAAGTATCTAGCCTTTCTAACATTACTGTTGAATATGTTTCCAACGCCCTTTCGCACAGAACCTTCCAGACCATCACAATGTTTGGGCCTGAATTACTGAGAAAAGAGTGATCCGGAGAAGGGGATTTTTCACCCGCATCTTCCAGCCTGATTTCCACAGTTTTTCCCCAGGGAAAAGCTCCTCACTGGGGGAATGCAGTCAGAATCCTGCTCATTGCTGCTGAGATTGGCTTTATACCCAGCAGGAGAAGCCATTCTGGCACTGCCTTGAGCAGCTGATGCTGTCTCTCAGTCAGTGCATCGCCTCCCTTTGGTTTTATGCTGAGGATCCCCTGGGAGATTGAATGTTGTGTATTGAATGCTCTTGATTTTTTTAATTCGTGCAGTTACATTGGGTAATGTTTTAATACAGAGCCCTTTGGTAGAACTACAGAAAAACTTTAATTAAAACAAAACCCTTTTTAATTCTGTTTTAATCGACTCGTGTTTCTGTGAATTCCCTTCTTCTTCTCACCGTGTTTCATAGCAACAGGAAGAGGCCAGTCGGCCGTTTTGCTCATTCTATCAGTTTCTGGCTGATTGGTATCAGAATGATTTACGTTCCTGGACTTCAATCATTTTTACAGAACAAACATTTGTCAACTTCTGCCTTGACATTGACATTCCGCCTTAATGTATATATTTTTTGCGGGGGGAGAGCTTGAGATTTCTTAGAAAAATTGCTTCCTGAAATTCCCCCCTTAAGGGCCTGCTTCTCATTTTAAATTGTTCTCCCATCAGAGGAATTTGTCTGATGTATGGAATCCTTTTAACATCTTAAATACATCAATTAGACCATTCTCGTAATTTTCTACAGCCCAGAGAATGTTAACCGTTTAAGTGTGGTAACATTCTGGTGAAGCTGCTCTCAAGTCAACATATCCCTCTAAGACCATAAGACACAGGAGCAGGATTAGGCTGTTCAGTCCATCGAGTCTGCTCTGCCATTCAATCATGGCTGATATTTTTCTCAACGCCCTTCTGCCTTTTCCTCATAACTCTTGATTTTCTTTTAATCAAGAACCTATCTATCTCTGTCTTAAAGACACTCATCTTCTGAGGACGGAACACTGAGCTCTATCTGAAGGCAGTAAAAACAAAGTTTATTTTAGTCGCAAGTAAGGCTTACATTAACACTGCAATTAAGTTACTGTGAAATTCCTCTAGTTGCCACAGACAGATGGGCACAGTTTGGGTCAATGCACCAAACAAGCATGTCTTTCGGACTGTGGGAGGAAATCCACACAGAAACAGGAAGAACATGCAAAATCCACAGGGACAGTGACCCAAGCCAGGAATTGAATTCAGTTCTCTGTGAAGCAGCTGTGCTAACCATGCAGACCAACATTCTCACAGTCCTTAACATCACAATTTACCCACAGCATAATTTACAGGAAGTAGGAGTGGAGTGTGAGACTAAATAGCAGCATACACAATAACGTTCCGGGGTGGCACGTTGCACAGCATCAAGGATCGGGGTTTAATTCGTGGCTTGAGTCACTATGTGGAGTCTGCACATTCTCCCCATGTCTGCATGGGTTTCCTCCATGTGCTCCGGTTTCCACCCACAATCTGAACGATTTGCTGGTTGGGTGCATTGGCCGTGTTAAATTCTCCTTCAATGTACCCAAACAGGTGCTGGAGAGTGGAGACTAAGGGATTTTCACAATAATTTCATCGCAGTGTTAATGTAAGCCTACTTGTGACATTAATAAACAAATAAGCAATGTCCTGACCAAGATATCTGCAGTGAAGTTATGATTAGACAAACCAATTATTTAATAGAAATTTCTCCCTCCCAAACATTTCCATCAGATTCCAGCCTGTCCCGGGTATCTGTATTTATAAAGTTACACCACGTGCTTCAGCTGTTCCTGGGTGGAGAAGTTTCCACCCGAGAGAACTGGGGAGGTTCAGTTGAGTAAATTCAAGGCTGGGATTGAAAGACTTTTAGAAATTATGGATATGAAGTGCAGGGAAATGGAGTTGCGGTGGATGGTGATTATTGAAAGCTGGAACTGGATCAGAGAGCAGAGTTTGGACAGTTGTAACTCTCTCTGGATTTTCAGTCGGTGGACAATAAATCGCTGCTTTAATTTTGTGGCGTTGCCCCGTGGTAATTTACATTCCCCTTTCTCATTGGCCATCTTAACATAGGCGGTAATTGGAATCACCAATCAATAAGCAGCAGGGCGTTGTGACGTCAAATGATTAACGTACAGTGCCCGCCCACTTGATGTAAATCCAGGGAAGGCGAGCACCAATCAGCACGGAGCAAAAAGAGGGTGGGGCTGAACAGCAAGATTGATCTCTCTCATTGGCTACCAGGCCAGCAAAGAGGCGTGATAAGCAAATAACTCTGCTGGTTATTCATGAGGTGATTGGATACAATACCAGGAGTGTCAGTTTCTTAAAGGCGCTTTTCATTCATTCATCCCGTTTCATTTCGATCCAAACCACCAGAAAAAGAAACGGAATCGGAGCCTTTTCTGCATCAACTTCTGGCTGAGCCGCCTGCAGCCTCTAATTCTGATCATTCTATACTGTGGAATCAGCAGCATCCTCTTTATAGCTGCTCTATCCTTATTTCAGTGTTTGAGTTGCAAAGGAGCCTCTCCCGGGAGCAGGACAAGGTGTAATGCCAGCTTGGATCTTTGTTTGTCTTTCTTATGGGGACTATAAGTTGGATTAAGTTGGAATTTGAATTTAAGTTTTGGGGTAAAGGAATAGATTCAGGTTTGCCAGGTCCACTCTGAGCATTGGCTTTGTAACTTTAAGAATGCATACATTTTTTAAACAATGGTAATGATAATAAAGTCAGCTACATCCTAATGGCCACCTTTATTTGCAGCTGCATCAAGCCGTGTATAGATCCTTGGTATGCAAATTACAAACTGAGGTTCTACCTTTCTCTGGTGTTGTGTAGGATTGTTCTGATCAAACTGCCACGGAATGCTCCAAGTAGCTGGATCATGGTGTATCTCATTTCTCATGGAAAAACCTGCTCGGAGTATCACCTTTGACCACAAGATAATCAAGCAGTCATCTGCACGTAACGTTCTCAAGCCCCTGTGGGAAAAAGAGATGGTGGATCCTGTCCAAATGTTTCCTGAGCAGACTGTCAGTGTCATTTGGCAGCAAGGCCAGAATTTTCAAACAAGCACCAAGACTGAGCTTGGCTGGTGTGGGAACAGCACTCCCCATCAGACCCTTCATGCACACCCAAAGTCTCAGTGCTGCCCTCAAAGCGGCTGCGGGAAGAGGAGATAGTCACACACCTCCTTGTGGAATGTGCTTTTTCAAAGAGGGTTTGGAGGGAGATGCAGTGGTATTTGTCGAGGTTCATCCCAAGCAGCTCTGTGATGCAGGACTCTGCTTTATAGGCTGTTCCCAGGGATGGGAACTCTGTGCTTTAAGGGATATCACCAGGATGGGGACTCTGTGCCCTATGGGCTATTCCCAGGGATGGGGATTCTGTGCTTTATGGGCTGTTCCCAGGGATGGGGTCTCTGTGCTCTGTGAGCTGTTCCCAGGGATGGAGACTGTGCTCTATGAGCTGTTCCCAGGGATGGGGACTCTTCTCTATGAGCTGTTCCCAGGGATGGGGACTCTGTGCTCTATGGGCTGTTCCCAGGGATGGGGTGTCTGTGATCTATGAGCTGTTCCCAGGGATGGGAACTCTGTGCTCTATGGGCTGTTCCCAGGGATGGAGACTCTGTGCTCTATGGGCTGTTCCCAGGGATGGGGTGTCTGTGATCTATGGGCTGTTCCCAGGGACAGCTCTATGGGGATATCCCAGGGACACACACCGAGACAAACATACGCTCTTGGGTCTGCCTGAAACGTGTTGATCTTCCAGTGGAAAGAATTGTCCTCAACCTGATGCTGCAGACTGGCACATTCCAAGGTCCAGGACCACATGCTGAGAAACACACTCAAACTTGGGGCAAGCACTTCCAAGACACAATGGGGAAACACTACTGTGTAAGGCCCTTCAGCCAGTGTACATCGAGGGGCTAGTAACCAGGTTAAAATCCCTTGGACTGTGTGCTTAATGCCAACTATATGCAACTATATTAAAACATCTCAGAATCCAACATGACCAATGTATATAACTGGAGTAGAATGGTACTCTCCCTAACAAAACCATTGATATGTTTGAAATGTTCTCATTATTGAATTGAAGCAGCTCAGAGAGCACCTTGATCTCTGGGGAAAATGTGAATATCTTTGCACTTTCCTGTTATGACAATTTGAAATGTTTTGTAATATCTCTTGCAGATATATTATAATTAAAGTATATTTTGCAAAAAGAAGAGTGACGATGATAATAATATTCAGAAGTAAAATAAAAGTAAATGTCCTAGAGTGGGAATGGTGGGGTGATGGGGAGGGGGTGAGTGGCAGGATGGGTGGGGAGGAGTGGGGGAGTGGTGGGATGGGTGGGTGGGTGTTGGGGTTAGGGTGGGGGGGGAGGGGGGGAGTGGTGGGATGGGTGGGTGTTGGGGTTAGGGTGGGGGGGTTTCTCAGACTGGCATTCACTGACCTCTTATTCCAGGTGGACAGCCCCATTTACAGGTTCCTTTTTGATTAAACGTCATTAATGTTTCTTAAAGTTACCAGGAAAAATTCTGAGAGACAGAATACATCTGCACTTGGATAGACACGAATTATCCAGGGATAGTCGGCATGGATTTGTTACTGCAATGTCATGTTTGACTGATTTAATTGAATTTTTTGAGGAGGTATCCAGGAGTGTTGATGAGGGTAATGATTTTAATGTGGTTTACTTAGATTTTAGCAAAGCTCTTGATGAGATCACTCACTCTAGACTAATCAAGGAAGTAAAGATCCATGGGATTCAAGGTGAAGTGGTTCATTAGATCCAAAATTGGCTGAGAGGCAGGAAGCAGGGGGTGATGATAAAGTTGAAGTTTATTTATTAGTCACCTTAGACTGATATTAACACTGTAATGAAGTTACTGTGAAAATCCCCTAGTTGCAACGCTCCAGTGCCTGTTTGGCTACATTGAGAGAGAATTTAGCATGGATAAAGAACCTAACTAGCATGTCTTTTGGAGTGTGAGAGGAAACTGGAGCACCCAGAGAAAACCTAGGCAGACACGGGGAGAACACACAGACTCCACACAGACAATGACCCAGGCTGGGGATCAAACCTGGGTCCCTGGTGCTGTGAGGCAGTAATGCTAAAGTTGTTTCTGTGACTAGAAGTCTGTTTCCAGTGAGATACCGCAGGACTTTTGGTGGTGCTTGGTCAAGACTCTTGGGTGGAAAGTCTGTAGAGAGATCTGGATAGGCTGAGTGAGTGGGCGAGGACCTGGCAGATGGAATATACTGTTAGCAAATGTGAGGTTATCCACTTTGGCAGAAATAATAGTGGAAAGGATTATTATTTAAAGGGCAAAAAGCTGCAGCACTCTACAGTGCAGAGGGACCTGGAAATCCTTGTGCACGAATCGCAAAAACCCAGTCTGCAGCTGCAGCAGATGTTCAAGAAGGCGAATGGAATTTGGCCTTTATAGTGAGGGGGATAGAATATAAAAGCAAAGAGATCTTGCTGCAACCGTACAGGGCACTGGTGAGGCCACTGGAGTACTGTGCGCAGTTTTGGACCCCGTATTTGCAAAAGGATATATTGGCCTTGAAGGGAGTACGGAAAAGATTCACCAGGCTGATACTGGAGATGAGGGGTTTGGCCTATGAAGAGAGATTGAATAGACTGGGTCTGCATTCGTTGGAGTTTAGAGGGCTGAGGGGGGGATCTTATAGAGACTTCCAAGATAATGAAGGGGCTAGATAGGTTAGGGTTAGAGAGATTCTTCCCACTTAGAAAGGATAGCAGAACCAGAGGGCACAGCCTCAAAATAAGGGGGGCGGGGGGTGCGCAGTTTAGAACGGAGTCGAGGAGGAACTTCTTCACTCAAAGGGTGGAGAATCTCTGGAATTTTCTGCCCATTGAAGTGGTGGAGGCTCCCTCGCTGAATATATTTAAGTCACGGTTAGATAGATTTCTGATAGATAAGGGAGTTAAGAGTTATGGAGAGAAAGTGGGAAAGTGGAACTGATCGACTTCAGATCAGCCATGATCTTATTGAATGGCGGGGCAGGCTCGAAGGGCTGGATGGCCGACTCCTGCTCCTATTTCTTACGTTCTTCTGGGGCCTTTACTATTTCTGATGTACATCAACGATATGGACTTAAGTGTAAGTGGTATGCTCAAGAAACTTGTGGTAAAATGAACAATGTTTAGATAGTAAATAGTGAGGAGGATAGCAGAGAACTGCAGGTGAATATCGATGGATTGGTCCAGTGCACAGAGCAGTGGCGAATGGAATTCAACTCGGAAAGGTGTGAGATAATTCACTCGGGAAGGGCTAACAATGTAAAAGATTACTCTGTAAATGGTAGGACCCTGGCTAGTACAAAGGGGCCTTGGAACACATATCCACAAATCCCCAACGGTGCAAGACATGTGGCGAAGGTCACTAAGAAGGTGCCTGGGATACTCGTCTTTATTAGCTGAGACATAGAATTTGAGTGCAGGAAGGACATGTTGAAACTGAATAAAACACTGGTTAGGTGGAGTTCTGTGTGCAGTTCTGGCCTCCACAGTTGAGCAGAAATGTTGGTTGGGTGTGCCGGGGAGGGTGGGGGTGGGGGTGGGGGGGTTGGGGGGTAAGGAGTGCTGCAGTGGTGGGGGTGACGGTGCCAGGGTGGGTGTGCCAGGGTGCTGGGGAGTGATGTGGGTGGGTGTGCCAGGGTCCTGGGGGGTGGGGGCTGCCACAGTGGTGGGGGTGGGTGTGCAGGGGTGCTGGGGAATGGGGATGCCAGGGTGCTGGGGGGTAGGAGTGCCGGGTGCTGGGGGGTGGGGGTACGGGATGCTGAGGGATAGGGTGCTGGGGGGTGGGATGCCGGGGTGCTGTGAGATGGGGGTGCTAAGGTGTTGAGGAGTAGGCGTGCCGGGGTGCTGGGGGGTGGGGGTGCCGCAGTGCTAGAGGGTGGGGTACCGGGATGCTGGGGTTAGGGATGTCGGGGTGCTGGGAGTTGGGATGTCGGGTGCTGGGAGGGTGGGGGTGCCGCGGTGCTGGGGTGGAGGTACCAGGATGCTGGGTGGTAGGGATGCCGCGGTGCTGGGGGGTGGGATATTGGGGTGCTGGGGGTGGGAGGTGCTGGGGTGCGGGGGGGGGGGGGGTGGTGCCGGGGTGCTGGGGGGGGGGGGTGCTGGGGTGCTAAGGGGTGGGATGCCAGGGTGCTGGTGGAGGGGTGCTGGGGGTGGAGGTGCAGGGGTGCTGGGGGTGGGATGCCGGGTGCTGGGGGGTGGGATGCCGGGGTGCTGGTGGGTGGGATGCCGGGGTGTTGGGGATGGAGAGGGATGCCGGGGTGCTGGGGGTGGGATGCCGGGGTGCTGGGGTGGGATGCGGGGTGTTGGGGAGAGGGATGCCGGGGTGCTGGGGTGAGATGCCGGGGTGCTGGGGTGGGATGCCGGGTTGGGGGAGGGGATGCCGGGGTGCTGATGGGTGGGATGCTGGGGTGTTGGGGAGAGGGATGCCGGGGTGCTGATGGGTGGGATGCTGGGGTGTTGGGGAGGGGATGCCGGGGTGCTGGGGGTGGGATGCCGGGGTGCTGGGGGGTGGGATGCCGGGGTGTTGGGGAGAGGGATGCCGGGGTGCTGGAGGGTGGGATGCCGGGGTGGTAATTTGGGGTCTGGAACTCATGGTCCAAAAGGGAGGTTGAGTCAGAAACTCTCGTAACATTGAAGAAATATTTTGCTATTCACAGGCACTGTCATAACCTCCAGGGTTATAGGACAAGTGCTGGAAAATGGGGTTAGTGTAGTCAGGTCTTTGTTGGCGAGTGTGGAGAAATTGGACTGAATGACCTCCTATGCTGTAAATGTTTATCAGTCTGAGTTCCAGTGAAGTTTCCAACAAGCCGTCCCACAGCTTGTTTCTCCTCCCCCTGTTGAATTGGCCCTTCATTATGCCCGGCAGAATATTGCAGCGGTTTGACATTCGCTGCACTGTGACTGACCGAGAAACTCTCCCCCTCACTCCCCCCCTCCAGGTCTATTGGAAGCAGTTACAGGTCGGCAATCAGTCTCAGTGGTCACATCGTGGACACACCTTCCTGATCGCTAAGTGCCAGAGTGGGACTTGGAGCCACAGCAATCGGTCCAGAGATAGGGATGCTATCCTTTGCCTCTCTGGCCTCTCCAATGCAGTGATTTACATCATCTGAGATTTGAAAAAAATACATTTTTATATTTGCTAAAATATTAGAGAGTTTCAGAAGGATTTTATTACAATAAATTTTTAACAGCGCTGTGGGTGTAACTACACCACATGAACTGCAGTGATTCAAGAAGGCAGCTCACCATCACCTTCTCAAGGGCAAATCAGAATGGGAAATAAAGATCAATCAAACAGTAAGACCCACATTCCATGAAAGAATGAAAAAATCCATAAAAAAATGGTTTTTGATTGAACACCAAGCTGAGTCTGTAAGAAAGAGGAGCCTCAATTCTTTCTGGATTGGAGTTTGGATAGGATCAGGTACATCAATGAGAGGCCAACACAAGATCCACAACTGAGACATTTGGAATTGGGCGATGCAGCAAACATTCAGCAGGTCAGACAGGAAGATGTGTTAGAAAGAAAGAATTGCATTTACATTGTACTTTTCCCGATGATGTGGAGATGCTATTGTTGGACCTGAATGGGCACAGGAAGTAGTCTCCCAACACCAGGTTAAAGTCCAACAGGTTTATTTGGTAACATGAGCTTTCAGGGCATTGCCCTTTCATCATGTGAGTCATTCGGTGAAGGGACAATGCTCCAAAAACTCGTGCTGCCAAATAAACCTGCTGGACTTTAACCTGGTGTTGGGAGACTACTTACTGTGCCTTTTCCTGCTCACTAGATCTCTCAAACAACAGCTTCAGACTTCCCAGTATTTAACTGGATGAAATTTCCACTCATCCAGTCCTCGATGTCTGATAATTAACAAGGGAGGAGGCGAGAGAAGTACTAAAAAGGTATTAGCTTTATTAGCCAGGGGAGGGACACAGAGAGCATTGACTCACTCCCCCTCTGAGCTGTCGAGAATTTAAATGTGGGGGCTGCTGTGTCTAGAATCATTTTACAACTGTGTAATGTGACCATTCAGTTAATGAATTAAATGTAATCATTAACCAAATGGATCTATTACATGGAAAAATGATCTTAATTGCTGACATTGGCACTAACCCAGCGGAGCGAGACTTCCCAACAGCCTGGAATAAAATATTAAAGGGACAGCTCCATCCAAACATTTCCCCCAGCTCTGGACAGGAGAGAAATTAACAGAAGCTGTGGAAAGCTATCCTTTCTCAGAATGTAAGTCAGGATCAGGGTAAAGACACACAATTACAGTCCAGGGCAAAGGATTCCTTCGCATCTCCTCAGAATTCATCCTTAAACCTTTCCAAGGTTTCTGACTCTATTTAAACCAATTCCAGGTGAATTAATCACCCAGCAGCCCCTACTGCCCCAATCAAATAGCCTCGTCCAATACTTTTATTATGTATAAAGGAAAATTCAAAGAAATATAAAAATACTCATTGTTTTTCTGCAGCCTACATGATTTTCCTTCTGGGTTTTTGGTTGAGGCAGAATATCTTAAATAGCACTTTCTTAGGCTAACCCTCTGACAGCGCGGCACTCCCTCGGCACTGACCCTCTGACAGCGCGGCACTCCCTCAGCACTGACCCTCTGACAGTGCGGCACTCCCTCAGCACTGACCCTCTGACAGCGCGGCACTCCCTCAGCACTGACCCTCTGACAGCGCGGCACTCCCTCAGCACTGACCCTCTGACAGCGCGGCACTCCCTCAGGACTGTGCTGAGAGTGTCAGCCTTGGTTTTGTGCTCAAGATGAGGGAGCTATCATTGAATGAAGAGAACTGTGATTTGGATTAGGCAGTGCACAGTTAATCACTTAGCGTTGCTAAGACAGGACAGTAGAGTAGTGAAGAGAAATGTCTCCTGTTGTGTAAGTGCTGCAACCCAATTGTACAGGGAGCAGCGACGCTGCGAATCTGGGGTTGGGTTATGGAGTGAACTGTGTAGCATTGTGCCCTTGGGAAGATGAAGGATTTGAACCCACTACAGCCAGTCCTGTTGTGGAGATTTGACTAGAATCTTGAAATATTGGATGGGTTTCTGGATTGGAGGCTCCTGGAAGTTTTTGGCCAGTTCTTCAATCTCTGTCTCTGGATCTTGTCTGAATGACTCTCACTCCTGCTGCAACAACAAGTTGCATTTATATAGAGAAGACCGTACACCCCATGGAGCCTCCTCCACCATTCAGTGTGAACGAGATTCTCAATGCCTCGCTGCCATTCTCTTTCCCTGAAGCCTTTCATGTTTAGAAGTCTATCTGTTTCTTTCCTAAACGCAGCGCCTTTTAACTCGGTAAAACACCTGAGGCTGCTTCACAGAAACTATCAGATAAAATTTGACACTGAGACAGATAAACGGACGACAAACCAATAGCTTGGCCAAAGAGGCCGTATTGAAGAATTGACGAGGGACAGAGTCAGAGAGTCAATGGGTGCAAAAGGTCACAGCTGGAGGAATGCGGTGATCCTGCCGGGTTGTAAGGCTGGAGGAAATTGCAGAGATAGGAAGGGGCAGAGGAATTTGAAAAGAAGGATTTTTGAATAGGTCAGCTATTTGTGAGTGGGACTTGTTGTAAATTAAAATAAGGGCTGAAAAGTTATGTATGACCAGAATGTTGGCTTTGAATCCTGACTGAATGTGTGCAGGTTCAGCCCCATTGTGAAGAGTAGGCAAGGTTCTTTAACACTGGTCACTGCCACTGAGGGAATGGCAACAGCACCAGCTCCTCTTAATGAATGGTTGCAGAATCTAATGAATGAGACGTGTGACAGAGCAGCATGCTAAATACAATATATCCACTTGGAGATGATTGGAGAGCCAACAACAAAGCAGAGAGTCGGGATAAATGGGTCTTTTTCAGGTTCACAAAATGTAACTAGTCGGGTTCAGCCCTCGAACCCCAACTATTTACAATCTATACTATTGACTTGGAAGGAGGGACAAATGTGCTATCACTATTTTGCAAACAACAGTAAAATAGGCGGGACAACAATCAGGAAATAATAAATTTACAAATGAATACGGATGGGAAACTGAACGGGCCAAAATGTGGCTCATGGAATTTAACGAGGATAAGCATGAGGTTATCCACTTCAGCCGGAGGAATAAAAAAACAACTTATTATCTAAATGGAGAGAAACTTAAATGTTTCAGTGCAGAGGGATCTGGGCATCTGTGTGCATGAATTTCAGGAGTTAGTATTCAGGAGCAGCAGGGAAATGGAATTTTGTCATTCATTGCATATGGAAGAGAGTATAAATGTAAAGAAATGCTGCTGCAACTGTGTAGGGCATTGGTGAGAACACATCTGGAGTTCTGCACAGTTTTGGTCCCCTTACTTGAGGAAAGATGTAAAAGCATTAGAAGGGTTCAAAAAAGGTTCACTAGATTGATTACATAGAAACTCTACAGTACAGAAAGAGGCCATTCAGCCCATCAAGTCTTCACCGATCACAATCCCACCGAGGTCCTCTCCCCATATCCATACATATTTTACCTACTAATCCTCTAATCTATGCATCTACAGTCAATTTAGCATGGACTATCAACCTAACCTGCACATTTTTGGACTGTGGGAGGAAACTGGAGGAAACCCATGCAGACACGAGGAGAATGTACAAACTCCACACAGGCAGTGACCCAGGCCGGGAATTAAACCCAGGTCTCTGGAGCTGTGAAGCAGCCGTGCTAACCAACTGTACTATCGTGACACCCAGGGATTCCAGGGATGAAGGATTTGTCTTACGAAGAGAGACAGAGCAGACCTCATTCAGAAGCTGAGATGAGATCAGCCGTGATGGTATTGAATGGTGGAGCAGGTTCGAGGGGCTGAAAGGCCTCCCTCCTGATCCTTAAATTCTTTGTTTCCATCACTTTGAGAGAACTTGGTCCAATAAAGAGTACTTTGGGGCCCTCCTCTGGTCAGTTATGATACTGCATCACAGCCAACCCAATGATTAATTCATAAGTTTAAATTGGCTTAATCATTGTTACAAATAGGATTAACACTGCAATGAAGTCACTGTGAAAATCCCTTAATCACCACATTCCAGCACCTGTTCAGGTACACTGGGGGACAATTTAGGACGGCCAATGCACCTAATCAGCACATCTTTTTAGACCGTGGGGGGAAACCTGAGCACCCTGAGGAAACCCATGCAGATATGGGGAGAATGTGTAGACTCCACACTGATAGTGACCCAAGCCATGAATTGAACCCAGGTCCCTGGCAATCTGAGGCAGTAGTGCTGACCACTGTGCCACCATGTCACCCATGTTACTGGTCTAGTAATGCAGAGGCCTGGATTAATTATCTGGGACATTTTAAAGATCATTCTTAGCACGTAAGTATTGTTGGCAAGGTCAGTATTTATTGTCCATTCCCAATTTCCCTTGAGAAGTTGGTGGTTTGCTGCCTCCTTGAATTGCTGCAGCCCATGTGATGTAGGTACGCCCACAGTGCTGTTTGGGAGGGAGTTCCGGGACTTTGACCCAAGGAGAGTGAAGGAGTGGAGATATGGTGAGTTAGGATGGTGAGTGACTTGGGGGAAGGTGGTGATGTTCCCAGACGGCTGCTGCTCTTATCCTTCTAAATAGTAGAGGTCAGCAGATGTGGAAGATGCTGTTGAAGGAGCCTTGGTGAGTTCTTGCAGTACATCTTGTAGATGGTACACACTGCTGCCACTGTGTGTCAGGGACAGGGGGAGTCAATGTTTATGTTTAAATGCTCAAGCGGGGCTGCTTTGTCCTGGATGGCTTTGAGCTTTTTGAGTGTTTTTGGAACTGAGAGACTGACTAGGCTGGATTTGTACTTATTGGAGTTTAGAAGGCTGAGAGGGGATCTTATAGAGACGTATAAGATAATGAAAGGGATGGATAGGGTAGAGGTTGAGAGACTCATCCCACTTAACAAAGATAGCAGGACTAGAGGGCACACAAGATTAGATGGGGGGTGGGGGGGGGGTGGGGAGGGGGCAGATCAGATCAGAGTTGAGGAGGAATTTCTTCACGCAAAGGGTGGTGAATCTTTGGAATTCTCTGCCTGTTGAAGTGGTGAAGGCTTCCTCACTGAATATATTCAAGTCAAGAGTGGATAGGTTTTTGATTGACAAGGGAATTAAAGGTTATGGGAAGAAAGCGGGAAAGTGGTACCGAACCACTGCAGATCAGCCATGATCTTATTGAATGGCGGGGCAGACTCGAGGGGCTGGATGGCCGACTCCTGCTCCTATTTCTTATGTTATGTTCTTACGAACTGCACTCATCCAGGCAAATGGAGACTATTCCATCACATTCATGACTTGTGCCTTTTAGATGGTTTTGGGGAGTCAGGAGGCGAGTTATTCTCCACAGGAATCCCAGCCTCTGTCTGATCTACTCTTGTAGGATTTAAACGGCTGGGTCCAGATCAGGGTTTGGTGAATAGTAACTTTCAGGGTGTTGATAGTGGGAGAATCAGCGATGCAAATGCCATTGAATGAGATGGGAGATATATAGATTCTCTCTCATTGGAGACAGTTACTACCTGGAACTTATGCGATAGGAATGTTACTTGTCGCTTGTTCATGAGGGTGAAAGGAATAGAAGGAAATGATGATGGAGAAGGGTGAGTGGTGGTTCCTCTGGAGCATTAAGACCAGCATGGATCAGTTGGGCTGAACAGCCTGTTTATTTTGTACATATTGTAAAATACTTCAGGGTTGCGTGATCCCCTGTATTTTTTTGTAAATTTTTGTCTCTCATTCTCACCCACTACAATGGGTTATTATGTAGTTTCAGAAACAATGTTCCAGACGGTGGGGAAGTTCAGAACTTTTATGTTATTTAGAAGTGGGACAGGACTATCGCTGGCTGGCCAGCATTTATTGCCCATCCCTAGGTGCCCTTGTTCAGGGAGCAGTTGAGAGTCAAATACATTGCTGTGGCTCTGGAGTTACATGTAGGCCAGACCTGGTAAGGACAGCAGATTTCCTTCCTTAAAGGACATTAGGGAACCAGGAGCGTTTTTCTGATAATCGACAATGGTTTCACGATCATCAGTAGATTCTTCATTCCAGATATTTTATTCAATTCAAATTCCATAATCTGCCATGGTGGGATTCGAACTCGTGTCCACAGAGCATCTTTTGGGTTTCTGGACTAATAGTCCAGTGATAATACCACAAGGCCATGACCTCCCCCATCTTGGGATCATAGTTTGAGGATAAGGGGTAAGTCTTTTAGGATTGAGGTGAGGAGAAATAGAACATAGAACATTACAGTGCAGAACAGGCCCTTCGGCCTTCGATGTTGCGCCGACCATTTAGGAAAAAGCAATGACCCTACAACCTAAACCATTCCCTTTTCGTCCATAAACTTATCTACTAACCTCTTAAACGCCCCCAAACTTGGCGCATCTACAACTGCTGCAGGCAGGGCATTCCATACCCTTACCACCCTCTGGGTAAAGAACCTACCTCTGACATCCGTCCTATAACTACCACCCCTTAATTTAAAGCTATGTCCCCTCGTGCTAGCTTTCTCCATCCTAGGAAAAAGGCTATCACTGTCCACCCTATCTAAACCTCTAATCATCTTATATGTTTCAATAAGGTCCCCTCTTAGCCGCCTTCTTTCTAACGAAAACAACCTCAAATCCCTCAGCCTCTCTTCATAAGACCTGCCCTCCATACCCGGCAACATCCTGGTAAACCTCCTCTGTACCCTCTCCAATGCCTCCACATCTTTCTTATAATGCGGGGACCAGAACTGTACACAATACTCCAAGTGCGGCCGCACTAGAGTTTTGTACAGTTGCAATTTCTTCACCCAGAGGATGGTGAATGTGTGGAGTTCACTCCCACAGAAAATAGTTGAGGTGAAAACATGTGATTTCAAGAAGTAATTAGATATTGTTCTTGGGGCTACAGAGATCAAGATGAATGGAGGCAGGGAGAGGAAATGAGGATATTGAATTTGATGATTAAAATGAATGGCAGAGCAGGGCCGAATGGCCTTCCCCAGCTATTTTCTGTGTTTCTATTTCTGAGTAATTCTGCATATTCCTACTTATGAAAACATAAATAACAAATTAAAATGTAATAGAATAAATAATACATGGAATTTAATTTTGATTGCAAGCGTTACTCAATCCTCACAGGGTTAAGGGCCAGTGTTGTGCTGAACTGCTGAATCAGATCAGTTACCCCTGCACTTCCAATTATTACCACAGGGTGGTGAAAGAGGCCAGGAATCCTCACACTGACTGGGATTCACTTCCACTGAATGGAGCAAATAACCAGCAGGGAGAACTTATTCCAGCTTCCTGCTGCTCAAGCAGGGGATTCCCCCAATAGCTCAGCTGTGACTGAGTGTTCAGCTCTCTGAACCTCCACTCCAAAGACACAATCCAGGCTGATAGACACCGCCTAGTGCAGCACCGAGGGAGTGCCACACTGCCGGGGGGCATCTTTCAGATGAGATGTTAGACCATGGCCTTGTCTGCCCTCTCACTGGGTGTAAAAGATCCTGTGTACTTTGGTGAAGAGATGGGATGCTTCTCCCTGGTGTGCTGGCCAGTATTTATCCCTCAACTAATATTACCAAATCTAGTCATTAATCATATTTTTGCTTGTGCTCTGTGCAAACTAAGAGCTCTATATTCCATGTTACAACAGTGACTGCACCTCAGAAGGACCTCATTGGCCGAAGAATCCTTTGGGATTCCAGAAGTTGTGGAAACTGCAAATTCTTTTCTTCTTTAAAAGCTGGCAGACTTCAGGAGGGAATGAGATTGGGCAGGGGTTGAGTTTTGAGGGACTGGAAAACTCAGAGAAAGCACAAAAAGTGGTGATTGTGACACAGTGAGAATGTTCGGGGGTCTGTGTTTGATGGGAGTATTTGGAGTAAAGTGGAGGCAGCCTGAGGGGAAGATCTGATCCATCAGAAATTCAGTAAGAATTTAGCAACACCAATTTTAAATCCAACCGATTTATTTGATAGTAAATCAGCGAGCTTTCGACACTCTTGTGCCTTCGTCAGGCAAATGCAGTGTTCTGGTCTGCAATCGCACACATATCAACACAGACAGTCACAGATTGCTGATTAGAATGCGAATCCTTACATCTAACCTACTATTCAAGTGTTAAAGTGGCTAACAATGTGTGTGAAGGGAATCCTGAGCATTGGTTAGAGAATTGTGTATTTTCTCCAGACAGCACAGTAAGTGAGGTTTTTTCCTAACCCAGGCAAGTTACGGGGGTTACAGATAGTGTGACATGAAGCCAAGATCCCTATTAAGACTGTCCTCATGTGTGTGGAACTTGGCTATCAGTCTCTGCTCAGCGACTCTGCACTGTCGTGTGTCACAAAGGCCCCCTTGAAGAACATTTACCCGCAGTTTGGAGGCCGAATGCCCATGACTGCTGAAGTGTTCGCCCACAGGAAGGGAACTGTTTTGCCTGGTGATTGTTGAGCGATGCTCATTCATCCGCTGTCGTAGTGTCTGCATGGTCTCCCCAATGTACCATGCTTCGGGACATCCTTTCTTGCAACGTATTTGGTAGACAACATTGGCCAAGTTGCAAGAGTATGTACCGTGTACCTGGTGAATGGTATCCTCACGTTTGATGATGTCGTCCATGTCTACGATCCGGCATGTCTTGCAGAGGTTGCTGTGGCAGGGTTGTGTGGTATTGTGGTCACTGTTCTCCTGAAGGTTGGGTAGTTTGCTGCGAACAATGATCTGTTTGAGATTGTGCGGTTGTCTGAAAGCAAGAAGTGGGGGGGTGGGGATGGCCCTAGCAAGATGTTCATCGTCATCAATGATATGTTGAAGACTCCGGAGAAGATGTCGTAGCTTCTCCGCTCCGGGGAAGTATTGGACAACAAAGGGTACTCTGTCCACCGTGTCCCGTGTTCGTCTTCTGAGGAGGTCAGTGTGGTTTATCGCTGTGGCACGTTGGAACTGTCGATCGATGAGTCGAGTGCAATATCCTGTTCTCACAAGGGCATCCTTCAGCGTCTGGAGGTGTCTGTCATGATCCTCCTCATCTGAGCAAATTCTGTGTATACAGAGGGCTTGTCCATAGGGAATGGCTTCTTTAACGTGTCTAGGGTGGAAGCTGGAGAAGTGGAAGTTGGGTAGTTTGTTCGCAGCAAACTCCCCAACCTTCAGGAGAACAGTGACCACAATACCACACAACCCTGCCACAGCAACCTCTGCAAGACGTGCCGGATCATAGACATGGACGACATCATCAAACGTGAGGATACCATTCACCAGGTGCACGGTACATACTCTTGCAACTCGGCCAACGTTGTCTACCTAATACGTTGCAAGAAAGGATGTCCCGAAGCATGGTACATTGGGGAGACCATGCAGACACTACGACAGCGGATGAATGAGCATCGCTCAACAATCACCAGGCAAAACAGTTCCCTTCCTGTGGGCGAACACTTCAGCAGTCATGGGCATTCGGCCTCCGACCTGCGGGTAAATGTTCTTCAAGGGGGCCTTCGTGACACACGACAGTGCAGAGTCGCTGAGCAGAGACTGATAGCCAAGTTCCGCACACATGAGGACGGTCTTAACAGGGATCTTGGCTTCATGACACACTATCTGTAACCCCCGTAACTTGCCTGGGTTAGCAAAAAACCTCACTTACTGTGCTGTCTGGAGAAAATACACAATTCTCTAACCAATGCTCAGGATTCCCTTCACACACATTGTTAGCCACTTTAACACTTGAATAGCAGGTTAGATGTAAGGATTCGCATTCTAATCAGCAATCTGTGACTGTCTGTGTTGATATGTGTGCGATTGCAGACCAGAACACTGCATTTGCCTGACGAAGGCACAAGAGTGTCGAAAAGCTCGCAGATTTACTATCAAATAAATCGGTTGGATTTAAAATTGGTGTTGCTAAATTCTTACTGAGTTCTTACTACCCTAGTCCAATGCCGGCATCTCTACACCATCAGAAATTAGCAGATGATTGTAAAAGAGGGAGAGACAGAGAGGAGAGAGCGATAGATTATTACCTATCACCCTTCCCCTGTAATGGAGCTTGTACCTGTCCCCCTGGATTGTGATATTTCCGATGGGATTTCTCTGGGCAGCATCTTCTCAAGGAATCTTGGGTCATGAGATCGCTCATCACTGCTGGACTTCCCTTGTGTTCAATAGTGACAAACTTTCAATGTCACTGTTAATAAATATTTAATAATCTCAAATCTGTACAGAGGATGCATCACAGATGTTTTTGCTGCTTGAGTGTGGAGATTGTTTAAAGGAAGCACCAACATTTGAATTTCAGGCAGCAGCAGTTTCTGTTGTCATTCCCCAGCTTTGCTTCTGACTCAACTCCCCAAGTTCATCCTTAAACCATTCCATCTACTCGACCTTCCCCATCTCCTTTATCAACATCTTCCCCGCGTCAGGGGCAATTTTCATCAGGGCAACAACAAGCTGCATTTGTGTAGTGCCTCTATCAGGGTAAACCACCCCAAGGTGCTGGCTCAGTTGTTTTTTAAGGTTAAAGTTTTATTTATTAGTCACAAGTAAGGCTTACATTAACACTGCAATGATGTTACTGTGAAATTCCCCTAATCACCATAGTCCAGCACCTCTTCAAGTCAATGCACCCTGACCAGCACATTTTCAGACTGTGGGAGGAAACCCTTGCAGACACGGGGAGAATGTGCAAACTCCACACAGACAGTGACCCAAGCCGGGAATCAAACTCGGGTCCTTGGTGCTGTGAGGTAGCTGTGCTAACCACTGTGCCACTGTGTGACAGTATTTGAGTCAGAAGTGTGTGGATTGAAATTTCATGCCAGGGACTTGAGCTGAGAAGATTCTCGGCTGATATTCCTGAGGGAATGTCGCAGTGTTGGAGTAAAAACCTGCCAGTATTTCAGATGATGTCAAGACTCTGTGGCACCATTCTGAAGAGCAGAGGAGATCTTCCCATTCCCTGACCAATATTTATCCCAATCTATTAGCTCTTAAATGTCCTCTGAAAGTGAGATACTCAGGGGCAATTGGGGATGGACAACAAATGCAGGCCTTTCCAGCAGCGTCCACATCCTGTGAAAGAATAAATAAAAGAATTGACATCAGTAAGAGATAATCTGATCGTTATTACATTGCTGTTTGTGATATTGTGCTTTGCACCTACTTGCTATTGTGTCTCCAACATTACAACCAACAGCACTTCAGAAAGTATTTCAATGACTATAAAAGCTTTGACACATCCTGAGTTTGTGAAAGGTGCTACACATGTCCAAAGATGTGCAGGTTAGGTGGATCAGCAGGATAAATGTGTAGAGTTACAGGGATAGGGTTGTGGGGTGTCTCAGTCAGAGATAGGTGTAGACTTGATGGGCCAAATGGCCTCCTTTTGCACTATAGGGATTCTATGATAATTGAAAGTTGTTGTTTTTTTTTAAATGTTTATTTATTAATCACAAGTAAGCTTACATTAACAGTGCAGTGAAGTTACTGTGAAAATCCCCAAGTCACCACACACTGTGCCTGTTCGGGTATACTGAGGGTGAATTTAGCATGGCCAATACACCTAACCAGCATGTCTTTTGCTCTGTGGGAGGAAACCAGAGCACCTGGATGAAACCTACACAGACATGAGGAGAATGTGCCAACTTCACACAGATAGTGACCCAAGCTAGGAATTGAACCTGGGTCCCTGGCGCTGTGAGGCAGCCGTGCTAACCACTGTGCCATGGCTCTGCCCTCTCTGTTCAGCAGATTATCTGTGACTGATTGGGAGGGTGTTTGATCCCCACAAAGAGAGGGATCTGGAAACATTAAAGCTCCAATACATCACTCACTGTTCCTCAGATTGCTGTAGAAGTTTTACCTTCCCAGACTCTATCCCAGCTGCTGAGTCTCTGGAATGGGAATCTCCCTGATACTTGTTCTCGGATTGCCTCTCTGCAGATTGTCCTTGTGTAATCTTGTCCTGCTTTTAATTCATGGACAGGATCAATCTTTTCTATCGCACTTACCCTTATAACCGCTCAGGGCTCTTTAGCATGCTTTCTCACGCCCAGCTGTCTGCAATCCTGAAATCACAGAGACAGGAAGCTGCTGGGTCTGATTCCACTCCAGGCAAACAGCAAACTCTCCAAACTGTGGAGAAAGAATAAAGCCAATGTTTCGAGCCTGGGTGACCCTTCGTCAGAGAAATGCAGCTCATCCAGACTCAAAACAATTTGGCTCCATTCTCTCCCCACAGATACTGCCAGGCCTGCTGAGATTTTCCAGCATTTTCTGTTTTTTGTTTCAGATTCCAGCATCCGCAGTATTTATCCCTAAGTTCACCGTGTTTTATTCCTGATGATTGTGTGTTCCAAGCCAGACCAGCTCACAGGAAGCCCTGTCTCCAGCCCAGGATCTCAGTTCATGAACAAAACCTATCAGCAGTGGAGAAGTTCTCCAATCCCAGAGCACTTTCTCTGTCTTTCTCCCTCTGTCTCTCTCTCTCTGTCTCTCTATCTCTCTCTGTCTCTCTGTCTCCCTGACTCTGTCTCTGTCTCTCTCTTTCTCTGTCTGTCTGTCTCTCTCTGTCCTTCTCTCGCTCTGTCTCTCTCGCTGTCTCTCTCTCTCTCTAGATGCATATATTAACAATAATACACATGCAAGAGTTGCCAAGCAATGGGCCAAGAGGCCTGATTTTGTGCTGGAAATCTCTATGATTCTGAGTGTATCCTTTGGCAGATTTCGAATATCATTCGGAAAATGAAGAGGAATCTATCCACTAAACTGAAATCTGTGGAGCAGAGTTCCTGCCCACCCTGCCCTTCCCAATGCCAGGCTCAAACTGTGAGCCAGCATCAGCCCAGGGACTCAAACATTTTCACTTGAGTTCGGAAACTGCTGAAGGTCAGATGGTAAAAAATAATAGACTTTCCTGAACTGGTATTGCCACGATCCAGTTCTGTACTGGAGCAGTCAAACTGGGTCAGTCCTGGGAGAGTTCACCCAGGATCACTGCATTAAATAAAAACATGATGTGAAGAAGCCGGGTTGGACTCGGGTGAACAACAGTAAGAAGTCTCACTGTTAAAGTCCAACAGATTTATTTGGAATCGTTTGCTTTCAGAGCACTGCTTCATCAGGTAAGCAGAGTTTGAGGAAGGGGCAGTGCTCCGAAAGCTCGGGATTCCAAATAAACCTATTGGATATCAACCTGGTGTTATGAAACTTCTTAAATAAAAACAGTGCGGCCTCCTTCAAGAGTAAGAGTCAATCAGAGACAGAGAGAAAACGTAAGGAGAGGAAATACTAAGATTTATCTGTAGTATTCTGTTTTATTTACAGTGGAACTTTCTGGATTCAGATCACCTCAGCTGTCCCCCACGTACCAGTAAAACCTGGTCAAACTCCATCCATGATGAACCTCGATATCTTTGTCTCAAAGGAGAAACAAGAGAAAGGAGATTATTGTGACTATTTTATTTATCTTACATTCCCTTCTCTTTACGGAGAGGTGTGGGTGTTTCTACCCTTTCCTGATCTCTCCCAGAATGAGGACAGAGATTTACCACAAGGTATCAGAATGACACACTGAGCCATCCTGGAGCAGGTCCCACCCCAATTCCAGGGAGAGTTTGTCATGATTCTCGAGTTTAATATTTGATAGAGTGTATGGGAATGAGAAATTTCCCCCCTCTGATCCCTTTTCCAATCTTCCTCACCATCCCATACTCTTCGGTCTGTCCCATTTTCCCACATGCTTCTACTGTGTCTCCTTCTCTCTGTTCCTTTGACTTTGTCCCACATTCTCACTCTCCCTGTCTCACTCACTCAATTGTGAATACCGGATAGATAGATCTGTGTGTGTCTGTGTAAAATGGTTGTTAATCAGCCAGTTATTTTGCATCTCTCCCTATTTTTATTTAGCGATGATGTTGCTGAACCAGTTAATCACAAATCTCAAGTTCAAATCCCAAATGACAGTTTACGAATTTGGATTATACAACCGGAAATATAAATCTGGGATCAGTGATAATGAACATAGAGCTGATGGATTGCTAAAAAAAATCTGGTTCACCAATTTCCTTAGGGAAGGAAAGTTGCTGTTGTTACTCAGCCCCGGTACATACCTGAATTCAATCCCTCAGCAATGTATCGGAATCTTAAACAGCTCTCTGAAGTATCCAAACATTACTTGTACTTTAAGAAGGTAATTCCTTCTGCTCTGGGCAGCTAACTTTGAGGATTAAATGCCAGCTTCCTCAGCTATATCATCATATCTCAGAATGCACATAAATATAAATATGAACAAGAAACAGGAGGCCACTCTGCCCCTCGAATCTGTTCCACCGTTCAATAAGACCATAGCAGATCTCATTTTAATCTCCACTTCACAATCCTACATCGATTTGATAATCTTCCATTGCCTTGCTCATCAATAATCTATCCATCTCTGCCTTCATAATAATCTGCTTCCTCCATGTATTCAGGAAGAGAATTCCAAAGATTCACAACCCCATTAGAGAAAATTTCTTCATCATCTCTGTCTTAAATGGGTGACCCCTTATCTTTAGACAGTGACCCCGAGTTCTGGATTTTCCCACAGAGGAAACACCCTTTCCCCAGCCGTCCTGTCAATATCCCTCAGGGTCTTTCCTGTTTCAATGAAATTGCTTTTTACCCTTCTAAACTCCAGTGAACACAAACCCAACTTGACCAACATTACCTCATCAGACAAGCTGCCCATTTGAGGTATTAATCTAGAAAACCTTCTCTGAACCCTCTGTCCTTTCCTGTTGTGGTTTGTTTATCATTCCCCATTTTAATATCTTCCTGTCTTCCCTTGTCTCTATTCCTTCATAGACCATATCTGCCCACAGTTTCATTGAAAACTCTCTCACAAAAAACATCCCAGCCTGGTTCAGGTGTAGAATCTCCTACTGCACAGCTCCCACTATCCCCAGTATTGATGCCAGTATCCCGTGAACTAAGACTCACTTCTACACTGGTCTTTAAGTCACATATTCATCCCTCTAATGTTATGTATCCTTTGCCAATTTGCACATGGCTTAGATAATAAGCCAGAAATTATAACTTTTGAGCTCCTGCTTTTTAAGGTAGTGCCTAATTCCTCATCCTCTCTATGCAGAACCTCTTCACTAGTTTACCTTTGTCATTGGCACCTACAGGGGCCATGGCAACTGGATCCTCCTCCTCACGTTGCAATTCCCCTCCAGTTGGAGCAGATACTCTGGCAACGGACACAGTGTGATTCCTTTAGAGAGGGTGCAGAGGAGATTCACCAGGATGTTTCCTAGGATGGAAAGTTTCAGCTATGAGGAGAGATTGGATAGTCTGGGTTTGTTTTCCCTGGAGCAGGAGAGGCTGAGGGGGATCTGATCGAGGCATACAAAATAATCTGAAGCGTAGATATGGTAGATCTCAAGAATCTTTTCCCCATGGCAGAGGTGCCTAAGGCCAGAGAGCATAGGCTTAAGGGGAGGAGTAGGGGGGGAATCTGAGGTCAAATCTTTTCATCCAGGGGGTGGTGGAAATATGGAATGTGCTGCCTGAGTGTGTGGTGGAGGCAGGGATTCTCACAACATCGAAGAAACACCAGGACAAGCACATAAATCGCCATAGCACAGCGGGCTATGGTCCGAATGTTGGTAAATGGGATTAATGTAGATTGGTATTTGATAGTTAGCATGGATATGATGGGCTGAAGGGCCTGGTTCTGTTCTGTGTGACTCAATGAATGTATGACTCTTGTTCCGTGCTGCATAGAAAAGTGTTAATCCTCAATTACTATCCCCTACTACCACTACATTCCTTTTCACTCCCTCGCCAGCTGAATGGCTTCTTGAACCACAGTGCTTTTAACATGTTATATTTTATAAAGGCGTATTTATCCCGGATCAGACTGGGAGCTCCCACATGCTGCAGCTTTCACACATCACCTGTGTTTTAATGTGTTTTAACTAATTACTTCATTATATTATTCACTTACTTAGGTTGCTTTTTAAATATATTTTATTAATTCTATCATCAGATTGTTTGCTATTTTAAATCTGGAGCAGACCTTAGCAGATGCTCACCGGACAGTGAGCTCCTCTCCCCGTCGTAAAATAATTTCTACAGAGTGAAAAACGTAGACAAGACACAAGGAAATTAACTGTTCTTTCCCCCTCCTCACTGAGCTCTGCCTCTCACCAAACTCAGTAAGAAGTCTCACAACACCAGGTTAAAGTCCAATAGGTTTATTTGGTAGCATAAGCTCCCAGGAATGCACTCAGTTCCTCAGCAGTGCTTGTGCAGCTTAACAGCAGTAAAAAAAACCTTTATAGAAAATGGAATTGAGTTAAAGAAAGCAGATTCAAGCAGTTAGCTAATGAAATGCTCCACTCTCTTAGCAGAATATTGTTTACCAGTCTAAAGCTGAAGGACAGGAACTTAGGATGATATTTGACCCGCGCTCCTGTATCAAAGTTGGAGAATTTGGAATCCAACCTATTCACTGCATAGAATCATAGAATCTGTACAGTGCAGAAGGAGACCTTCAGCCCATCAAGTCTGCACCAACAACAATCCCACCCAGATCCTACTCTCATAACCTTACATATTTATCCTGCTAATCCCCTGACACTAAAGGGCAATTTAGCATGGCCAATCAATCTAACCTGCTCATCATTGGACTGTCGAAGGAAACTGGAGCACTCAGAGGAAACCCATGCAGACATGGGGAGAATGTGCAATCTCCACACAGACAGTGACCCAAGGCTGGAATTGAATCTGTATCCCTGGCATGGTGAGGTAAAAGTGCTAACCACTGTGTCACCATGCCACCCATGGGGTGGGGAAACCCCACTGGTGTGAACGGTGGTAACATTCTGGCTGTAGTCCATTTCCAATGTACTTTTTGCTGCTAATTACAGACTAGACCAGATTATAGACCACATTCTGAAATCTACATACTGTACTTACATTCAGTAAATAAATAAAACTCATATCAATCCGTGAAGCAAAGAAATGGAACCTGTTGGAGTAAATATGGCTGAAGCACTGAGGCTGCAGCGCTGGCATTGGCAAGGAGGTGTCATTACAGTGTGACAAGTTTAAAAAGGCGGATTCCATTCAAAATGTTGACATAGAAGTTAATGGAAAAAAGATTCACAAACCAGGGAGAACAGGAAGTAAAGTTTTTTTAGGCAGAAAATGCGCACAGACACAATGGGTGCGATTTTCCTGATCTGCCGTGCTGTTGGGTAGGATAGCGGGCTGGAAATATCAGCGGATGGCCAAAAATGGGAATCGTGATCAGTCTCTGGCCATTTCTTTTCCCGTGTAATCAACCTTGTGCCTGGGAACAGTGCGAGGCTGATTACAATATGGAATTGTTTATTTCCATCTCTTTAGCGTGCTCAGGATGGCAATCCACCCAATTGCATTAACTATAGGTTATATTGGAGTGCAGTTATTAAACTGGAAGTACTTGTGTGCATTGCTATATAATCCCAATAGTTCTAAAGACAGATACTGGAACATTTACTGGTATTAAAACTGTGGCTCAGGTCCCCTCTGGAAAGAGTCCCGTCTGTATTTCAATGCATGGGTGACTGGTATCTGTACTGGGAATGGGAGTGATATGGTTGGCTTGGTCTTCACCTGTACTGTGCTTGGACCAGTGTTCCGGCCAGTTTGATAATTAGGATGGTAGAGAGGGATCTACACTAAATAGTGGGGTTAAGAGATTTCATCAAATCTACAGTGCAGCAGGAGACCATTTGACCCATTGAGTCTGCACCCACCCAGGCCCCATCCCTGTAACCCCACATATTTACAGTCCTCTCCTCCCCCCCTCCCCCAAAAATAGTAAGGGGCAATTTAGCACAGCCAATCAACCTAACCCACACATCTTTGGACTGTGGGAGGAAGGAGGAGCACCTGGAGGAAACCTACACAGACATGGCGAGAATATGCAAACTCCACACACACAGTGACCCAAGGGCAGATTTGAACCCGAGTCCTCAGTGCTGTGAAGCAGCAGTGCTAACCCACTGTGCCGTCCCAATTACCCATGATTACTGTGTGCATGGGTAATTGGATTATGTGACAGGGGGGTGTGGTAAATCAGAGAAACAACAAGGTAGTAGAGCAGTTTGGAAATTTGATTAATGGTAGCCAGAGAATTGAGGAAGGGACAGGGTGAACAAACTTAAGAGTGAAGCAGGAGGTAAAGCCAGGGATTGTAAAATTGGTAAAAGGACAGAGTTAAAGGTTCTGTATCTAAATGTGCACAGCCTTATAACAATGTGGATGTGCTGTTAGCACAGATAGAAATAAATATGTGTGACCTGATAACCATTACAGAGATGTAGATGCAAGGTGATGTGAACATTGAAGAGTATTTGGCATTTCAGAAAGATAGAAAGGTAGGAAAAGGTGGTGGGGTGGATTTGTTGATTTAAAATGTCATTAATAGTGAGAGATTACTTTAGCTTGAGAGATTAAGGTGGAGAATGAGTTTGGGTAGCAGTAAGGAGAAGGAAAGGTAAGAAGTCACTTGTGGGAATGATTTATAAACCCCTCCCAGCTGTAGATATGTTGTGGGACTGAGTAATCAGGAAGGAATGAATGGGGTGTGTAGGAAAGATACTGCAGTAATCACAGGTAATTACGTGTAAATTGGATTAATCAAATTGGCAAAGGTAGCTGGGAAATTAGTTCAAAAGTTTACTTAGGACAATTGCAGAATGTTCTAGAGTCAACCAGGGATCAGGCTATTCTAGATCTAGTTACGTACAACGAAGCAGGATTAATCAGTGCTCTCATTGTAAAAGAGCGATTAGGCGATAGTGATCCCATTTCACCATTAGATAGAAAGGGGGAAGAGTGGGCTTAAATAAACGTAACTCTAAGAATATGAGAGCAGACCTGCCAATATAAAGCAGGAAACTAAGTTAAAAGGTTGGACAGAAGCAATACAATGGCAGACTTTTCAAGGGGATATTTAATAAAAAAATCAGCAAAGATTTATCCCAGTGAGAAGGAAAAGCTCTTTGAGAAGGATGCATCATCTGTGGCTAAATAAGAAAGTTAAAGATTGTGCCAAACTGAAAGAAACACTGTATGAATCTGCAAAGATTGCTGGCATATCTGAATATTGGATAGATTTTAAGAACAAGCAAAGAATTGATTAAAAATAATAGAGAGGAATATGGCTTCTGAGAGAAAGCTGGCTAGTAATTTAAAACAGATAGTAAAACTTTCTACAATTATTTAAATAGAAAAGGAGTAACTAAAGCAACTGTTGGTCTTCTAGAGAGGGGAGTCTGGAGAATTGATATTGGAAAACAGGGAAATGGCAGAAGTGTTGAAGAGATATTTTGCTTCTCATTGCAGAAAATGTAGAAAACTTTCCAAAGATACTGGAAAACCAAGAGGTGAAAGGGAGGGAAGAGTTTATTGCAACCACCATCACCAGGGAAAACTATTCAACCTAAAGGCTGGCAACTCCCCAGGACTAGTTGGCCTAGATCCCAGGATCTTAAATGAAGTAGCTGCAGAGATAGTAGAGGCATTGGGGATAATCTTCCAAAATTCCTTAGATTCTGGAATGGTTCCAGTAGATTGGGAAATAGTTAACGTAACACTTTTATTTGAGATAGGAGAGAAACAGAAAGAAGGAAACTACAGCTCAGGTGGCCAAACATTATCAAGGAGGGTTATAGTAGGAAATTTAGGCAATGTTAATGTGATCAGGCAGTATGGTTTTGTGAAAAGGAAATCATGTTTGGCTAACTTAGAGTTATTTGAAGTTACAAGCAAGGTGGATAAAGGTGAACCTGTAGATGTGGTTTACTTAGATCTCCAAAAGGCTTTAGATAAGGTGCCACATCAAAAGTTACAAGGAAAGAGCACACGGTGTAGAGGGTAATATATCAGCATGAATAAATTGGTTAGCTAACTGGAACCAGAGTAGAGATTAATGGGTCTTTCTTGGGTGGCAAGATGTAACTCATGGAGCCACAGCGATTAATACTGAAACCTCAAGTATTTACAATCTTCATCAATGACTTGGATCAAGGGACCAAATGAATGGTAACTAGATTTGTAGATAACACCAAGATAGATGCATAACTTGTTAAGAATCTAAAAAAGGGGATGCAGACAGGCTAGAGAATGGGGAAAAACTGGCAGATGGAATACAACATGGGAAAATGTAAACTTTGAATCTTAGAATCACAGAAAAACTACAGCACAAACAGGCCCTTCAGCTTACAAGTTGCACCTATCTTATCTCTACCTACTAGGCTTACCTATAATCCTCAATCCTATTAAATCCCATGTACTCATCCAGAAGTCTCTTAAAAGACCCTATCAAATTTACCCCCATTACCACTGATGGCCACTGATTCCACTCAGCCACATCAGAGTGAAAAACTTACCCCTGACATCTCCTCTGTACCTATTCCGCAGCACCTTCAACCTGTGTCCTCTCATAGCGACCATTTCAGCCCTGGGAAAAAGCTTCCGAGAGTCCATCTGATCAATACCTCTCATCATCTTATACACCTTTCTCAGGTCTCCTCTCATCCTTCGTCTCTCTAAGGAGGAAAGGCTGAGCTCCCTCAACCTATCCTCATAAGGCACGCCACCCAATCCAGGCAACATCCTTGTAAATCTCCTCTGCACCCTTTCAATGGCTTCCACATCCTTCCTGTAATGAGGTGACCAGAACTGAGCACAACACCTCAAGTGGGGTCTGACCAGGGTCTTATAAAGCTGCAGCATTATCTCCCGACTCCTAAACTCAATCCCTTGATTGATGAAGGCCAGTACACCACACGCCTTCTTAATCATATCCTCTACCTGAGAAGCCAATTTGAGAGTCCTATGAACTTGTTCACTTGTTCAGTAAGGAAGAACGGAAAAGCATAATAATGGAGAGAGATTGTAGAACTCAGGTCCAGAAGGATCTGGGTGACATGGTGCCTTAATCACATAGGTTAGTGTTTGAGGTACGGCAAGTGATGAGGAAGACAAATAGAATGTAGTGTTTAATGTAAGGGGAATGAAATATAAAAGAAGGAACATTTTATTGCAGCTGTACAGGGCCATGGTGAGGTTTGTGTACAGTTTTGGACATCTGCTTTGAAGAAATATATAATTATGTTAGAATCAGTTCAGAGAAGTTTAACTCAACACATTCCAGGGATGGGAGACTTATCTTATGAAGAAACAGGTTGGGTCTATACCCACTGGAGTTTGGAATGGGAGATGATCTTATTGAATCATATAAGAGATTTGACAGGGTGGATACTGAGAGGATGTTTTCTCTTGTGCGGGGAGATTAGAAACAGGGGACATAGCTTAGGAATAAAAAACCTATCATTAAAGGTGAAGATGAAGAAGGTGGTTAGTCTGTGGGATTTTCTTCCTTAGAGAGCAATGGAGGTTGGATCATTGAATTTACTCAAGGTGATGTCAGACAGATTTTTCATCAACAAGGGAATCAGGGATTATGGGGGAAAGATGGAAAAATGGACTGGTTAAGACTGTAACCAGATCAGCCATGGTCTTATTGAATGATGGCACTCAAAGAGCTGAATGCCTTAAATCCTGTGTTCCCACCTTCCAATTCCTCATGGCAGAAATTGATCTCCTGGGTTAGAAACTGTGCGATATTACTGTAGGAAGGTTTTTCTGGTTTCTGTAATGTTCCTCTGTCAGTGGAGACAATAATCTTTCTCTATCTGGATTCAATAATGTATTCCTGACTGTGATGTCTGTTCCTTTAAGGGAGGGATCTTTTGAAAGAGCCACATGACCAATCAGGAACCAAGTTGGGGTTTCACTCCAATTTATCTGGGCTTGTCCCAGCAATTAGAACCTAGAGTTAAATCTGGAAGCATTGACTCTTCATCACCTTGTAAATAGTTGTTGTCTGTTAATAAATATCTACAGTTTGTTCTTAACTGTGAAGCCAAATTATAATACTAACAAGCATGAATTTATCAAAGCTGCAGACCATGTTGCTTCTGCAGTTGATTAGCAATCTGTCACTCCTTCTCTGGGCTCATAAAAGATTAGGTTGAGTGCAATATTGAAGGATAATATGCAAGTATTAAAGGGATTAAGAGAAGGGAATCACACAGACACAGATAGACACAGATACAAACATACAGAGAAATACATCCACACACAGAGATACAAATCTTTTCCTTCTTAGGGAATCCTTCCAGTTTGATGGGTTCTGAGATGGCTCATGATTTCAAAATGTGGTCCCTCAGATTCTGCCTCATTCAGGGCAGGTGGTTCTTGCAGAGTTGGGCAGATGGGTTGTTTGGAGGTTAATGCACTCCCTCCAATGCCTCAACGTTGTCTCTCTGAGGTCTCCGTGTCGCATTATCTTCCCAAATGAACCTTCTCGATTCTGGTCATTAACAATCCAAAGCCTCTTATGAGTCATTCGGATGTTTGATCTCTTCAGAGATGTTTTGAGAGCATTCCCAAAGCATTTCCATTGTCCTTGTGGGGGTGCAGGGTGGTGGGGGTGGTGGGGTTAACTGTGGCAATCAAGTTCTAAGAAAGAATACTTGTTTCAGATGTTTGGTATCAGGTATTTGAACGACATGTCCCACCCAGTGGAACTGGTTTTAAATGATTGGCCCCCTCGACATTAGGAATTTGTGAGTGGATAGTTTTGTTGGACCATCTTTATTGGCATCAGGTTTGGTGGATCTTGCAAAGATACCCCCAGTGCTACTTTTTCAAGGTACTTTGAGGTACTTGCTGTAGGCTGTTCAAATCTATGAAGCACATTGACCCCTGGTTGCTAAATCATAACCTCAGGCTCCAAGAAGGATTAATTTGTCACTTGCTGGAACTCTGGATTACTGAAGGTTGATGTAGATGGACGTGGAGACTCTGGAAAGAGTGCAGAGGGGGTTTACCAGGATCCTGCCTAGCATGGAAGGTCTGAGTTATGAGGAGAGGTTGACAAATTGGGGCTGTTTTCCTTAGAAAGACGTAGACTTAGAGGAGATCTAATAGAGGTGTACAAGATTATGAGGGGTATAGATAGAGTAAACAGGGTTAAGCTTTTTCCTAGGATGGACTCAAATAGCACAAGGGGTCACGGGCTTAGGGTGAGGGGGGTAATGTATAATTTGGATGCTAGAGGGAGTTTTTTTACACAGAGGGTGGTAGGGGTATGGAATGCGCTGCCAAGTAAAGTGGTGGAGGCAGGCACTCTGGAGTTATTTAAGAGATACTTAGATGGGCACATGAACAGAATGGGAATGGAGGGATATAGAAAACTGATTAAAATAGGGATCATGAGCCTTGGGAGTTCCCTGGGAAGTGTGTAAATTGTCAATGATATTGATGTACTTGTTTTATCCTACAGGTACTTTGGTCCTCCTTGTTGTCTAACAAGGGGCATACAAGCAATGGGTCGTGAGAGGGCTGCTCTTGGATTTTTCGAGTGTACCCTAGTGCTTCACATCGTTAGTGTATGCTTGACCTGGACCATTTGATGGGCAACACGAAAGCTCAGTGACTATCGCTGTGCTGTGCAGATACATGGATTTGGGCCTGTGTCTGTAGGAGTTTGCGCATTCTCCACGTGCTTGAGTGGGTTTTCTCCGGGTGCTCCGGTTTCCTCCCATATCCCAAAGATGTGCTCTTAGGCTAATTGGCAGAACAAATTCTCCCTAAATTGTCTCAAATTTGGTTCCAATGCATAGATCTATAAACATAGACAGGGATCACAGGTAGAGGTGGGAACATCGGGGTGGCGGCACGGACTCGTTGGGCCGAAGGGCCTGTTTCCCGTGCCGTTTTGTTCTTTGTTCTTTGTCTGTTGCCTTAAGTAAATGAGCATTTACATTGATGACAGAATTCTTCATTAGGTAAGCTGGGCAGTTACCACACTGGAGGACCACTGAGATACAGATTTTTGAAGGTAAAGACCACTCAAAGATGCCCCAACTCTTTGCCCGTCAGTGGCTCTTGTCCTGCATGTGGTGTCTCACTCAGGGTGTAAATACCAGTGCCAAGATGCCTGAGCTCCCCATGCTGGCAGTGCGGAATTCAGACATGTCAGGGCTGGTGTTCCAAGTTGCAAACTTTATTTTGTAAAGTGGAAGATGCCTGTATGTGATCTGTTTGAACATGAGGTGGTTATTGCATGTTAATTACCACATGGTCACAGCACAATGGAGCCTTGGTCTAATGGCTGCTGTGGGGCATTAGCACATTCTGTGCACAGTTACACACAGACATGTATGTAACCTGTGACAAGGAGCAGAGTTACAAATAAAGAAATACATACAGGGACACACAAGCAAAGCTATACGATTATATACATTCACACGCATGCACATAGACACATTCACACACAAATACATGCGCTATCGTGAGAAATATAAATATATAATTTCCCGACAATTAATAATCTGTCCCCCACACGTATGCACACTGACACTGAGTGTCACCAATTCAGAACCCCTTCCCATGACAGATCACCATTAATATTAAACAAAGGACAGTGAAGTGGAATCTGCTTTATGGTGCTGGGCAGGCAGGGGTTAAGTCCGTCAGACTGACACTGATGATGAAGTGTCCAGAAGAGTCACTAGCAGACGGTCGATGTGCTACATTGACTCCTGTCAATCGCAGGCTGCAGCAGTGAAATGACAGCATCTCTGCAGACACTGTGTGCACTGAGTGACAGGGACAGCACACAAAACACAAAGGCTATCAGCACTTTAATTGCACCGATCACATTTGTGACCTTTGACATTTGATCCCATGTCACTGTCCTTTGTATATTTTGCTGGAGTCAACAATTTTATTTTTGAATCACTGGCAGAGAAAGATCATATTAGATGCTGCAGGTTTGGAATTCAAACCTTCCCTTTGACCGGTTTTCTCAGGTTATCTTTCTGTGGCTTAGGGCCAATGATCTTGGAATATTTTATTAGGTTAAATGTGCTGTATAAATGCAAAGATTTACCCTGAAGGAAAGCTTCAAATTAATGAAACATCTCTGGCTTAAAGGCTTTAATCCCAAATTATTTCCTTCAGCTGAAGTCACTGACTCCCACTGGGTACAGTCCCACACACACTGACTCTCACTGGGATACAGTCCCACACACACTGACTCTCACTGGGATACAGTCCCACACGCACTGACTCCCACTGGGTACAGTCCCACACACACTGACTCTCACTGGGATACAGTTCCACACACACTGATTCTCACTGGGGGTACAGTTCCACACACACTGACTCTCACTGGGGTACAGTTCCACACACACTGACTCTCACTGGGATACAGTTCCACACACACTGACTCTCACTGGGATACAGTTCCACACGCACTGACTGTCACAGGGATACAGTTCCACACGCACTGACTCTCACTGGGATACAGTTCCACACGCACTGACTCTCACTGGGATACAGTTCCACACGCACTGACTCTCACTGGGATACAGTTCCACACGCACTGACTCTCACTGGGATACAGTTCCACACACACTGACTCTCACTGGGATACAGTTCCACACACACTGACTCTCACTGGGATACAGTTCCACACACACTGACTCTCACTGGGATACAGTTCCACACACACTGACTCTCACTGGGATACAGTTCCACACACACTGACTCTCACTGGGATACAGTCCCACACACACTGACTCTCACTGGGATACAGTTCCACACACACTGACTCTCACTGGGATACAGTTCCACACACACTGACTCTCACTGGGATACAGTTCCACACACACTGACTCTCACTGGGATACAGTCCCCACACACTGACTCTCACTGGGATACAGTCCACACGCACTGACTCTCACTGGGATACAGTTCCACACACACTGACTCTCACTGGGATACAGTCCCACACACACTGACTCTCACTGGGATACAGTCCCACACGCACTGACTCTCACTGGGATACAGTTCCACACACACGACTCTCACTGGGATACAGTCCCACACGCACTGACTCTCACTGGGATACAGTTCCACACACACTGACTCTCACTGGGATACAGTTCCACACACACTGACTCTCACTGGGATACAGTTCCACACACACTGACTCTCACTGGGATACAGTTCCACACACACTGACTCTCACTGGGATACAGTTCCACACACACTGACTCTCACTGGGATACAGTCCCACACACACTGACTCTCACTGGGATACAGTCCCACACGCACTGACTCTCACTGGGATACAGTTCCACACACACTGACTCTCACTGGGATACAGTCCCACACACACCGACTCTCACTGGGATACAGTCCCACACGCACTGAGTCTCACTGGGATACAGTTCCACACACAGACTCTCACTGGGATACAGTCCCACACGCACTGACTCTCACTGGGATACAGTTCCACACGCACTGACTCTCACTGGGATACAGTTCCACACACACTGACTCTCACTGGGATACAGTCCCACACACACTGACTCTCACTGGGATACAGTTCCACACACACTGACTCTCACTGGGATACAGTTCCACACACACTGACTCTCACTGGGATACAGTCCCACACACACTGACTCTCACTGGGATACAGTCCCACACACACCGACTCTCACTGGGATACAGTTCCACACACACTGACTCTCACTGGGATACAGTTCCACACACACTGACTCTCACTGGGATACAGTTCCACACACACTGACTCTCACTGGGATACAGTTCCACACACACTGACTCTCACTGGGATACAGTTCCACACACACTGACTCTCACTGGGATACAGTTCCACACACACTGACTCTCACTGGGATACAGTTCCACACACACTGACTCTCACTGGGATACAGTTCCACACACACTGACTCTCACTGGGATACAGTTCCACACACACTGACTCTCACTGGGATACAGTTCCACACACACTGACTCTCACTGGGATACAGTTCCACACACACTGACTCTCACTGGGATACAGTTCCACACACACTGACTCTCACTGGGATACAGTTCCACACACACTGACTCTCACTGGGATACAGTTCCACACACACTGACTCTCACTGGGATACAGTTCCACACACACTGACTCTCACTGGGATACAGTTCCACACACACTGACTCTCACTGGGATACAGTTCCACACACACTGACTCTCACTGGGATACAGTTCCACACACACTGACTCTCACTGGGATACAGTTCCACACACACTGACTCTCACTGGGATACAGTTCCACACACACTGACTCTCACTGGGATACAGTTCCACACACACTGACTCTCACTGGGATACAGTTCCACACACACTGACTCTCACTGGGATACAGTTCCACATACACTGACTCTCACTGGGATACAGTTCCACACACACTGATTCTCACTGGGATACAGTTCCACACACACTGACTCTCACTGGGATACAGTTCCACATACACTGACTCTCACTGGGATACAGTTCCACATATACTGACTCTCACTGGGATACAGTCCCACACACACTGACTCTCACTGGGATACAGGAATACAATGGGCTGGGTAAATGCAGGATTGTCTGAACTCTGTTCTCAATCTTTCACCTATATTTATTTATCCCTTAACGATCATCGCTGAAATATCGATGATCTGGTGACAATCACACTGCCGCCTATGGGATCTTGCTGTGTGCAAATTGGCTGCCACATGTCCTACAACACCTCGGAAGTACTTCATTGTTGTAAAGTGCTTTGGGAGTGCCCTGAGGTGATAAAAGGAAAGTTGTAGAATTCTAACAACTACAGTTTCTCCTTTTTAATCAGGTGGAGGGAAAAACTTGGATTTGCTTTTAGAATGAGTGGATTTGGTGATTGGAGGGGTGCTGGTGACTGGCTCACGATAAGTGGAATTATTCTCCTCCACACCCTTCCCTGTTACTGTGATTCCTGTAATCTTCCTGTCGGGCTGAAGTGAGACATTTGTCCTGCCACAATGACATTTTCAAATGTCTTGTGCATTGGTTGTCCCCGGCAGGGAATGCTTGCGGTAACCATGGTAACTCTCTCCATGGTGACTGCCCTGAGACGATCTGTGGGAATCCACGACACAGCGACCTCCCTCAGCAAAATAATCTCACTTGCAACGGGCAGTGGAATCACAAAAAATAATCTGTTCCTGTTTCCTCCCCTACTCCGCCATACCCGAATCCAGCAGCAAGTTCACGGGCGGACATGAGAGCAACTATTCAACTAATGGGCTTCACTAACCAAGCCCAGGCCCCAATGGAGGATGAAGCCTGGCCTCTCCAGCTTGTTTTGTCCAGAGGCAGTGAGAATAAAGAGAGTGCTCACTCACACAAGGGCACAACCTCAGGCTAAAGGGACAATCCTTTAAAACAACCACGAGGAGGAATTTCTTAGCCAGTGAATGGTGAATCTGTGGGACTCTTTGCTGTAGAAGGCTGTGGAGGCCAGGTCATTGAGTGGCTTTAAGACAGAGATAGATAGGTTCTTGATGAACAAGGGGATCAGGGATTATGGGGAAAATGCAGGAGAATGGGGAATGAGAAAAGTATCAGCCATGATTGAATGCCAGAGTGGACTCAATGGGCCAAGTGGTCTAATTCTGTTTTATGTCTTATGGTCTTCCACTGCACGTCTCCGTGGAATTAACTGACCTGAATATAAGATTTCCAAATCAGAATGGGCTGTAGATTGAAGCCACGCTGCCAGGAATTGAGCACAATGTGGGAGGTGATTCAACATCGTGCAAAGAGCCAAATAGTTCTTATCTGTTTGGTTTAGACAATGATCCTACATTACTTTTTATTGCACAGGTATTCATGTGTAGCCTGCATGTTGAGTGGGTGTATGTCACGTGGGTTGATACGGCTGGCAGTATTTTGGGCAGGTGTATATTACGGGGGTTATGCTGGTTGCCTGTATGTTGGATGGGTACACTTTAGGTTGATGTATATCGGACAGATGCAGATTGGGTGGGTGCATATTGAGTATATGTACACTGTTTGGCATAGATTGGATCTGGTATGTGCATGGACAAGTACATATAAGGTGAGTTTATTTTAGATAATTGTACATTGAGTGGGTACACAGTCAATGGATGTATATTCAGCGGATGTATAATAGCAGGTATACATTAGAGTGTGTAGATTTGGAGAATTTTTTATTCGTTCATGGAATGTGGATGCCATTAGCTAGGTCAACATTATTTGTCCTGGAGAAGGTGATGGTGAGCCACCTTCTTGAACTGCTGCAGTCCAAGTGGTGTAGGTACACCCACAGTGCTGTTATTAAAGGAAATTCCTGGACTTTGACCCAGCCACTGTGAAAGAAAGGTTGTTTATTTCAAGTCATGTTGGTGTGTGGGTTGGGGGGAATTTGCAAGTGGTGGTGTTCCAATGCATCTGCTGCTGTCGCTTTTCTAGTAATAGGTATGGAAGATGCTGTCAAAGGATATTGGATGGTTATATTGAGTGGTGTATATCAGTTGGTGTGTACTGGATGGTATATATCGGTTAATGTATATTGAGTGTTGTATATTGGGTGGTGTATTGGGTGGTGTATATTGGGCAGCATAGATTGGATGGGTGTACATTGAGTGGTATACATTGGGTAGTGTATATTGGCTGCTGTATATTGGATGGTGTATATCAGATGGTGTTTATTGGGTTGTGTATATTGGGAGTGTACATTGGGTGTTGTATTTTGGGTGGGTGTGTATTGGTTGTTGTGTATTGGTTGGGGTATATTGGATGGTGAATATTAGGTGGTGTATATTGGGCAATGCATATTGGGTGGTGTACATTGGGTGATATATGTTAGGTGGTGTATATTGGATGGTGTTTATTGGATGGTATATATTGGGTGATTATGCTGGGAATGTTTATTGGGTGGTGTATATTGGGTTATGTATATTGGATGGTATATATTGGATGGCTGTGTATTGGGCAGATGTATTTTGGGTGCATGCATATTGGGTAGTGTGTACTGGATGATGTATATTGGGTGGGTATATATTAGTGGTATATATTGGGTGGTGTACATATTGGGTGGGTATACATTGGGTGGTGTATAATAGTAGTATACATTGGGTGATGTTTATTGAGTGGTGTATATTGGGTGATGTACGTTGGAGAGTGTTTATTTGGTGGGTGTACATTTAGTTGTGTGTATTGGATGGGTGTGTGCTGAGTGGGTGTATTTTGGGTGGATGTATATTGGGTTGTGTATATTGGGTGGTGTAAATTGGGTAATGTACATTGGGTAGTGTATTTTGGGTGGATGTATATTAATTGGTATATATTGGATGGTGTACATTGGGTGGGTGTATATTTGTGGTATATATTGGGTGATGTATATTAGGTGGTGTGTATTGGATGGTGTATACTGGGTAGTATATACTGTGGTGTATACTAGGTGGTGTATATTGGGTAGTATATATTAAGTGTTGAATATTGAGTACAAGGAGCAAAAGGATGGTTAGAGGGAAGATTGGACCTCTCAGGGACAGAGGAGGGGAACTATGCTTAGAGCCTGAGGGAATGGGGGAGATCCTGAATGAATACTTTGCATCGGTATTCATGCGGGAGAGGGGCCTGATGTCTGGTGCTAGCTTTGAGAAATTTGAGGACCCGTTAAAGGAAATAATCATTACGAGGGAAGAGGTGTTGGGGCTTTTAGGCAGCATAAAGACTTAGAAAGCTCTGGGGTCTGATGGCATTTACCCCAGGCTGCTAAGGGAGGTGAGAGATGACCTTGCTGGGCCTCTGACGCAAATCTTTGTCTCTTCTTTGGACACAGGTGAGGCCCCAGAGGACTGGAGGATAGCAAATGTAGTACCGTTGTTTAAAAAGGGTCAGAGGGATAACCCAGGGAACTATAGGCCAGTGAGCTTGACTTCAGTTATAGGTAAGCTAATGGAGAGGATCCTCAGGGACAGGATGTATGAGCATCTGGAGTGCTGCGATCTGATCAGGGATACGCAGCATGGCTTCGTTAAGGGGAGGTCGTGCCTTATGAATCTAGTGGAATTTTTTGAAGAGGTGACAAAAACGGTTGATGAAGGACAAGCCGTTGATGTCTTCAAAATGGATTTCAGTAAGGCGTTTGACAAGGTTCCTCATGGTAGGCTGATAGAAAAAGTGAAGGCGCATGGGATACAGGGCCAGGTATGTAGATGGGTTGAGAACTGGCTTGGAAGGAGGAGACAGCGGGTAGTAGTGGAAGGCTCATTTTCCAACTGGAGGTCTGTCACTAGTGGTGTGCCACAGGGCTCAGTACTAGGACCTCTTCTATTTGTGGTTTATATAAATGACTTGGAAGAGGGGGTAGGTGGTGTGATCAGCAAATTTGCTGATGACACTAAGATGCTTGGATTGGCGGGGACTGAGGAGCAGTGCCAGGCAATACAACAGGACATAGATAGGCTGGTAGACTGGGCAGATAGATGGCAAATGGAATTTAATCCGGATAAATGCGAGGTGATGCATTTTGGCCGGAATAACGTAGAGGGGAGTTATAGGATAAAAGGTAAAACTATCCGGAGTATAGAGACGCAGAGAGACCTGGGGGTGCAGGTTCACAAGTCTCTGAAGGTGTCAGTACAGGTGGAGAATGTGATAAAGAAAGCGTATGGTATGTTAGCCTTCATAGGAAGGGGTATAGAATACAAGAGTAGGAGTCTGATGTTGCAAGTGTATAGAATGTTGGTTAGGCCTCACTTGGAGTACTGCGTCCAGTTCTGGTTGCCGTACTACCGGAACGTAGAACATTACAGCGCAGTACAGGCCCTTCGGCCCTCGATGTTGCACCAGCCAGTGGACCCTCTAACCTAAACTATTCCAATATCATCCATATGCCTATCCACCGAACATTTGAATGCCCCCAAAGTAGGCGAGTCCACAACTGCTGCAGGCAGGGCATTCCACGCCCTCACCACCCTCTGTGTAAAGAACCTGCCTCTGACATCCGTCCTATAACTACCACCTCTTAATTTAAAGTTATGTCCCCTCGTGTTGGTCATCACCATCCGAGGAAAAAGGCTCTCACTATCCACCCTATCCAATCCCTTGATCATCTTATACGCCTCAATTAGGTCACCGCGTAACCTTCTTCTCTCTAATGAAAATAACCTCAGGTCCCTCAGCCTTTCCTCATAAGGCCTTCCCACCATACCAGGCAACATCCTGGTAAACCTCCTCTGCACCCTTTCCAATGCTTCCACATCTTTCTTATAATGCGGCGACCAGAACTGTACGCAATACTCCAAGTGCGGCCGCACCAGAGTTTTGTACAGTTGTAACATAACCTCACGGCTCCTAAATTCAATCCCTCTACCAATAAAAGCTAACACACCGTACGCCTTCTTAACAACTTTATCAACCTGGGTGCCAACTTTCAAAGAGCTATGTACTTGTACCCCAAGATCCCTCTGCTCGACAACACTATTAAGGGTCCTTCCATTAGCCCTATATTTCATATGCCTGTTATTCCTACCAAAGTGAATCACCTCACACTTATCCGTATTGAATTCCATTTGCCAAATGGAAAGATGTGGAGGCTTTGGAGAGAGTGCAGAGGAGATTTACCAGGATGCTGCCTGGTATGGAAGGGCTGTCTTACGAGGAAAGATTGAACACACAGGGGTTGTTTTCCCTTGAAAGACGTCGGCTGAGAGGGGATCTAATAGAGGTATATAAGATTATAAGGGGTATAGATAGAGTAAATGGTGGTAAGCTTTTTCCACCATTAGAAATGGATAGAACGAGGGGTCATGGCCTTAGGGTGAGGGGGGCTATGTATAAGACGAATATTAGAGGGCAGTTTTTCACACAAAGGGTAGTGGGGGTGTGGAATGCACTGCCGAGTAAGGTGGTGGGAGCAGGCACGCTAGGGCTGTTTAAGGGTCTCTTGGACAGCCACATGAGCGGTCTGCAGATAGAGGGATACAGCAGGACTGTCTAAATATCTTATTTGTTTCCACAGGCAATTCGGTCCACCTTGTTGACCAACAAGGTGCATGCATTCGGCAGGTCATGCGAGGGCTGCTCTTGGATGTTGCTTCAGGAGTGGCCTAGTGCTTCAAGTCGTTAGTGTATGCTTAAACTGGACCATCTGATGGGCAACATGACAGCTCAGGGACTATCGCTGTTGCTGTGCAGACACATAGATTTGGGCCTGTGTCTGCGGGAGTTTGCGCGTTCTCCCCGTGGTTGCGTGGGTTTTCTCCGGGTGCTCCGGTTTCCTCCCACATCCCAAAAATGTGCTCTTAGGCTGATTGGGTAACAAATTGTCCCTATATTGGTCCCTATATGGGAATCTTCCACAATAGGCATAGCCTAAAGTCATGGATATGTCATTAAGACGTTAGGACGGCGGCGTGGGCTCGTTGGGCCGAAGGGCCTGTTTCCCATGCTGTGTTGCTCTTTGTTCTTTGTTCTTTGAGTGGTGTGTATTTGATGGTGTATTTTGGGTGGTGTATATTGGGTGGGTGTGTATTTGTGGTATATATTGGGCGGTGTACATTTGGTGGTGTAATTGGATGGTGTACACTGGGTGGTGTATATTGGATGGTGTACATTGGATGGTGTATATTGGTTGGTGTATATTGGATTGTGTACAGTAGTGGTGTATATTGGGTGGTGTATATTGGATAGTGTATATTGGTTGGTGTATATTGGGCTGTGTACATGAGGTAGTATATTTTGAGTGATAGTATATTATTGGTGTATATTAGTTGGTGTATGTTGGATGGTGTACATTGGGTGGTGTAGATTGGGTAGTGAATATAGGATGGTGCATCTTGGATAGTACATATTGGATAATGTATATTCAAAGGTATATATTGGGTGGTGCATATTCGGTGGTATATACTGGGTGGTGTGTATTGGGTGGTGTATATTGGGTGATGTATATTGGATGGTGTATATTGGGTGGTGTAGATTGGGTAGTGAGTATTGGATGGTGTATTTTGGATGGTACATATTGGATGATGTATATTCGATGCTGTATATTGAGTGATGTACATTGGGTGGTGTATATTGAGTGATATATATTGGGTAGTGTATATTGGGTGGGTGTGCATTGGGTGGCGTATATTGATGGTGAATATTCGGTGGTGCATATTGGGTGGTGTACAATGGGTGTGTATATTGGGTGGTGTACAGCAGGTGATGAATATTGGGTAGTACATATTGGGTGGTGTATATTCAGTGGTGTATATTGGGTGAGTGTGTATTTGTGGTATATACTGGATGTTGTATATATTGAATGGTGTATATCGGGTGCAGCATATTGAGTGGTCCATGTTTAGTAGTGTATATTGAATGGTGTACGTTGGGTTGGTGTATATAGGGTGGTGTATATTGGGTCGTGTACGATAGAAGGTGTATATTGGGTGGGTCTACATTGGATGGTGTTTGTTGGGTGGTGTATGTTCTATGGTGCATATTGGATGGTGTATGTTGGATGATGTTTATTGAGTGATGTACATTGGGCAGTGTATATTGGGTAGTATCTATTGGATAGTGTATATTTGATGGTATATATGGGTGGTGTATACTGGTGGGTGTATATTGGATGGTGTATATTAGATGGTGTATATATTGGGTAGTGTATATTCGGTGATGTATATTGGGTGGTGTACATTGGATGGCATATATTTGGTGGTGTATATTGGGTTGTGTACATTGGGTGGTGCATATTGGGTGGATTTTATTCAAATTTTAATCTGCCTCAGTGGGATTTGAACTCAGTTTTTGTGGTTACTTGCCCACATTTCTAGATTCCTCGCTACAGAAACATAATCACCGATTTTATGCATCTGTGTCTCAGCAATATAACTTTTTTGTCCATTCACATCTGCTATTTTTGCCATTACTTTAATTGGGAGTCTAAGAAATCAGATAATGAAAAGGATATTGATTAACCTGGCCTTGCTCTGCTTTCCAGATGTTATCTAGGTCTTTCCTTTGCCTGAAATGATAGTGAACTAAGCATTTTGGCTCTAAACTCTCAGTTTGGATTATTTGAAGACTTAGTGTTTGACCCTTCTTTCACTAATTGCTTTTTAATCCCTTTCTCTTTCCAAGAATAGCAGGGAATGGGTGAGGAGTTGGGAATCTCAGCAGGTGTCCCCACAGATTTTTGAGATTTTCTCTGTTGTAATTTAGCCGACACGTGTTTGTTCAAATCCCTTCGTGGCTCGCAACATCTCTATAACTTCCCCCTCTGCTGTCACCCTCCCCCGTCTGCTGTGTAACCCCCCCGTCTGCTGTGTAACCCCCCCTGTCTACTGTGTAACCCCTCCCATCTGCTGTGAACACCCAGTCTGCTGTGTAACCCACATCTGCTGTGTAACCCCCATCTGCTGTGTAACCCCCATCTGCTGTGTAATCCATGTCTGCTGTGAAACCCCCCCTGTCTACTGTGTAATCCCTCCTATCTGCTGTGAACCCCCAGTCTGCTGTGTAACCCTCTGTCTGCTGTGTAACCCCTCATCTGCTGTGTAACTCCCCCCTCTGCTGTGTAACCCATCCCCGACTGCTGTGTAACACCCCCGCCTATTGTGTAAACCCCCAATCTGCTGCGTAATCCCACCTCCGCTGTGAACCCCTCATCTGCTGCGAACCCCCCTCTACTGTGAACCCCCCCAATGTGCTGTGTAACCCACCCCCGACTTCTGTGTAACTCCCCCGCCGTCTACTGTGTAATCCCCTGTCTGCTGTGTAAGCCCCCCCTCTTTACACTGCATACTGTATACTGCTGTGTAACACTCCTGTCTGCTGAGTAACCCCCTGTGTAAACCCCCCCAACTCCCTCTGCTGTGAAATGCCTTGGGGTGTTTTATTCTTTAAGGCATTATATAAATGCAGTTGTTGTTTGTGATGAGGTAGAAGCAGCTTTTTCTCAACCCTGGAAATATTTTTTAAACTTTGAACATGTAGAGAGTTCTTTTTTAAGTTTCTTCTAACCTGTGCGGCCCCACCTGTCCTCTCAAGTAGATGTAAAAGATCCCATGGTGTTATTGTGAAGACGAGGGAGGGGGGGGGCGGTTCTTCCAGGTGTCTTGACCAATATGTACCCATCACCCAGCATCATTTAGAATCAGAGTCACACTGCTGTGAATGGGATCTTCCTGTGTACAAGCTAATGTTCTCCTGGCTGCTGCATTTCTTCCACAACAACAGACACTACACTTGAAAGAGTATTTCAGTTGGAGCAGCACTGTGGCACAGTGGTTAGCACTGCTGCCTCACAGGACCAGAGTTCGATTCCCAGCTTGGGTCACTGTCTGTGTAGAATTTACACATTCTCCCTGTGTCTGTGTGGGTTCCCTCCCACAGTCCAAAAATGTGCTGGTTAGGTAGATTGGCCATGCTAAATTCTCCCTCTCTGTACCTGAACCGGTATAGAGTGTGGGGACTTTCACAATAACTTCATTACAGTGTTAATGTAAGTCCGCTTATGGCTAATAAATAAATAGGGCTGAGAGACAGCCGACGGCTGTGAAAGGCACTATAGAAATGCAAGTTTCTCTTTTATCAAGTGCACATTTGAAAAAAAATTGCCCTAGAAACAGCTGGCATTTCTATAGCACCTGTCACATCCTCAGTCAATCAATTGAGAGTTTTCAGAGTCCCTGTAGTGATACAGGGGAATACAGCAGGCTATTGATTACAGAAAGCTCCTTAAACACCAATGGGTTAATGGTGGAGTGAATGTGGTCCTGATGGATAAATACTGTGTCAGCTATCTGATCCTGAGCAAGCGGTAAACAAACAGTGCATTTATATTTATCTCTTGCTGCTCCTCCACTGCGATTTCTGCTACCTCACTGACTCCTCTCCCTCTGGTTACAGAGCCGGTATCCATGGAGACCACCTTGGCCACGTTCTTTATATCTGATGGGAGTTACATGCTCTCTGACGGGGACCCACAGGAACTGAATGTTACACGATTCGAATCTGGGTTGCGTTGGCTGATTGCTGGCGAGATGGCAGTAATCAGAGACAGGCACGGTGACAGCAGGAGGCAGATAGAGGCTGTTACCATGGCGAAGGGTTGGAGAAAGAAGGGCCCCCTTGACAGCTCAGTGAGAGAGCTGCCAGGAATTTTGCAAGGCAGCATCTGTTTCCTACAGTGCTACTGGGACAGGCCGAGCAGATGAGTCTACCCTTAAAAAAAGGGAACAGATTAAAGCAGCTGTCCAATGAGGGACGGAAAATGTTATTTATTAAATTTAGCGAAAGGTTGATCCACTGGGTGAATTGATTAATCTCTCAGCCTTCGTTCTGTCACTCCACTGTATCTTGCCTCTGAAAACAAAGCAATAGGGACTGGTGTTAAAGGCTGCTGTTGTTTTATGCCTCTGTTGCCTGTCACTGTTGATGAATTGCTCGCTTGATGATTGGATGCTGCTGGTATCATTAGTGTCTTTCCAAGGCGTTGTGTTTTTAGTGGTTACTAGAGAATGTGAAATACGGGATAATCTTCTCTTTATATTCTCGGGGCCAGGAGAAACATCTTTACCACAGCGATAATTGACTCAGGTGCCAATAAAGGATTGTAGAATAAAAATCCTCACTGCATTCACACAGCATCAAACAACTCCTCCCCCAGCCTCTCCCCACCAACCCCCCATCCCTATGTCTCATTCTGATCCAATCTCAACAATTCAAACTCTCCAACATTCATTTACACCCTGCTTTGGGATATTCTTTAATCAGAAAGAATGAAAATTCAGTCACCACTCGAAGCTGATGGAGGTAAAAAGTGTTCCCTGATTCATCATGAAATTTAGCTGTGATTCAATCCTTGAATGTAAGACAGTATCTGTCCCCACCTTCGCTCATCCAGTGCTGAAACCGTCATTTGTGCCTATTAGCTCCAAACTTCCCTATTCTAATGCTTCCCTGGGTGATCTCACAAATATAATCCTCTATAAGCTTGAACTCATTCAAAACTCTGTCTCATGTGTGTAACGCCCTTGCTCTCACTGATTTATTTTGGCTCCCAGATTGGCAACATTTGGGTTTTAAACCTTTCATCCTTGTTCTTAGGTCTCTTTACACTTCCCTATCTCTGCAACTTTCCCCAAGCTACACACCATCCTGGCTTGGAAACATATCAGCCGTTCCTTCACAGTCACTGGGTCAAAATCCCAGAATTTCCTCCCTGACAGCATTGCGGGTCAACCCATGGCACATGGACTGCAGTGATTGGAAAAGGCAGCTCACCAACACCTTCTCAAGGGCAGCAAGAGATGGGCAATAAATGATGTCCCACCAATAAACAGAAAACACTCAGAGAGCTCTGTAATTTTCCAATTCTGCTCTTTGAGGCATTCCCAATTTTCATTCCTCCACAGTGTTACTTGAGCTATCTGACCCCAAACTCCAGAATTGCTTCAAATCTCTCTGCCTCTCTCCTTTGTCTCTCCTTTAAGATGTTCTTTAAAACCCACCTCTTTGATCAAGATTTAGCTTAACTGTCCTAATATCTCTCTACGCTGCTCGGAGTCAAACCTATGTCAGATAATGCTGCAATGAAGTGCTTTGGAATTTTTGTGGCAACAGGGAGCATTGCTGGATGCTAAATGAATACTTTACATTGGTGTTCATTAAGGAAGAGGATTCTAATGTCACAGTGAAGAAGAATGGGCAGAAGAATGGTTAAGTTAAAGATACACACGGAGGATCGACTGGGGGTTGATCTCAAAATGGAACAGTTGCAGGTCTGATGGAATGGATCCCAGTTTCTAAGGGAAGTAAGGCTCATTGAAATTTAGAAGGATGTGGGAGGAGGGATCTTATTGAAACTTACAGAATACTGCGGGGCCTGGATAGAGTGGACGTGGAGAGGATGATTCCACTAGTAGGAAAAACTAGAACCAGAGGGCACAACCTCAGGCTAAAGAGTGAATCTTTAAAACAGAGATGAGGAGGAATTTCTTCAGCCACAGAGTGAAGAATCTGTAAAGTCTTTGCCGCAGAAGGCTGCAGGGGCCAGGTTATTGAGTTCTTTAAGACAGAGATAGATAGGTTCTTGATTAATAAGAGGATCAGGGGTTATGAAGAAAAGGCAGGAGAATAGGGAAAATAAAATGTCAGCCATGATTGACTTGCGGAGCAGATTCGATGGGCTGAATGACCTAATTCTGCTGCAATGTCTTATGGCCTTACGGTCTAAATAGTGAAATTTCTATATTGGATATGAAAATGAAGATGGTACCAAGGGATTGGAGAGCAGCTAATATTACAGCCTGTTCAGAAAGGGGAGAGGATAACCAGGTAGATGCAGATTAACAGAACTGGCAGCAGAAACCTTAAGGTGTCACTTTTAAGAGTTAATAAAGGACAATCAACATGGTTTCATTAAAGACAAATTGGCCTGACAAACTCAATGAACTAACAGAGAGAGTGGATTGCGATGACTGCTCATTTTGAAGTTAATTAATGACCTGGATTCGGAATAATTTCAAAGTTTGCAGATAGTACAAAGCTTGGAAATACCGAGAGCGAGGAGGACAGTAACAGACTGGAGAAGTGGGCAGAGTGGTGGCTGATGGACTTAACACAGAGCTGTTCCTTCATTTGGCTGGAAATGTGAGGAAAGACGTTATAAACCAAATGGTAAAGTCTTAAAGGCTGACAGAGATCCAGGGTTGTGTGTACAGAAATCCTTGAATGTAGCAGGACAAGTTGGGAAGACTGCAAATAATAAAACATCTTCTGTAATGACAGGCTTAGAGCACAAAAACAGGGAAGTTATCCTAAACCTGGAGAAAATACTGGCTCAGTCTGACTTGGAATGTGTTCAATAGAAAGAAGTCCGGGCTTTGGATAGGATGCAGAGGAGATTTACTAAAAAGGTAACAGGAATAAGGAGTTCAGGTATATGGAGAGACTGGAGAAGCTGGGATTGTTCTCCTTACGATTAGAGAAGGTTATTGGAAGATTAACTGTTGCTTTCAAAGCTCAGAGAGATTTTGATAAATAATGAAAAATTGTTTGCACTGGCAGAAAGATCAGCAACCAAAGGTTACAGATTTAAGATGACGGAACTGTGGAGTGGGGAGATGAAGATAAGTCTTTTTCGCTTAGTGAGTTATTGTGATGTGGATCATGCTGAAAGGCCAGTGGAAACAGATTCATCGTAACTTTCAAAAAGAAATGGTTGGTGTAGAGAGAGATTTACTCTGTATCTAACCCTGTGCTGTACCTGTCCTGGGAGTGTTTGATGGGGACAGTGTAGAGGGAGCTTTACTCTGTATCTAACCCCATGCTGTACCTGTCTTGGAAGTATTTAATGGGACAGTGTAGCAGGAGCTTTATTCTGTATCTAACCTGTCCTACACCTGCCTAAGGAATACTAAACACCATAGAAAAAAGCTATTTTGTTCCTCATATCCAATATTCATCAGTCAATAAAGCAAAAAAATAATTTACTTAAAGGGACAGATGATCTCTTCCTGGTCAGCTTGGGAATCACATTCTTAAAGGGACAGGCCAGCTCCATTGACTAGCTTAGATTGGATTTTTTTTTCCATAGCTGTCAAGTTCCACACTGGGTTTAGTTCAGGATACTGAGATTTGAAATTGGCAAGAAGCTGATTCAAGTGGTGTGGAGAAATTCAGAGATACATGAGGTTTATAAAATACAGTAAATTATTCTTGTAAATCAATAGCAACTGGTTTCTATGTAACATCATTAATGTAGTGAAACATCCAAATATTTCAGAGAAGTTTTATCAAACCAAATTTGAAATTGAGCTACGTAAGATGTTATTAGAATAGGTGAGCAGATGCTTGGTGAGAGAGATAAATTTTTAAGAAGTATCTTAAAGGTGAGGAGCGAGGCAGAGTTTTTTTGGGAATTCTAGAAATTTGGATTGAGGCAGCTGAAGGCTGACCTGTGGAGTTTAGGAAATGTGAAATGGGGCAGAATTGAGTGAGTGCAGAGATTTCGCAGGGTTGTATTGTGTGGCTGGAGATGGTTCCAGAGGGAGGGAGAGGCAAAGTCACAGTGGGATTTAAAACAAGGATAGCAATTTGAAAATCTGACAATGAAACCAAAGCCTTGCGTTGGGAAATGAAGCACAAACTCTGTAAATATCCCTTTAACACAGTGTCCGGCATCTGGCTTAAAACTGAGCAAACAACAGTTTAAAGGAGCGATAGACACTTTGCTTATTTGTAATGAAATCCAGATTTTCTCCCTCTGAATCTTCCATCAAAAGGTTCTTCCAGAATAAAAGACAGTTGACGCCAGGAGTGAAGTGAGGCACTAATCGTATTAACCTTAGTGTCTCAAATGTAATTACCTGATTGACTGGCTCCACACCAGGAACGGAGCAGATTGTAAACCATTTGCTTTATAATTAGATTTGATTTTGATCTGCTCTCTCACTGTCTCGGCCAGCCACCTGTTTACTGGCAGGGGAAGTGGATTCGCTGACACTCACTCAGTGTGAGGGTCTTTCTGAGTGGAGCAGGTGATGGTGCCGAAGGGGACCTTTCAAAGACACTAAAGACCAATTGGATTAGAATGTGTCAAAAGTACTGAATGGTGATCACAGAGTGAATGGTGAATTACCTCCAATCTGCCCTCTGCTTTAATGTTTGGCTCAACATTTTCTCTGGTCTCTTTGTGTATCTTTTGTTAGTGAGTGTAGCCAAAGTATGGAAGAATTGTTTTTCCCCTGTTTGCAAAGACACTTGGGGTGGGGGCTTAATGACAGGAAGCAGCTTGTTTCAGTTCGATTCCCACCAAATAGAATGAGCAGAGCACAACTGGGGCCTTGTTAACAACAACTTGCCTTTATATGGCATCCTTAACATAGTAAAATGTCACAAGGTCCTTCACAGGAGTAATTATCAAACAGAATCTAACATTCTGCTACCATAGAAGGAGTTACTAGAACAGGTAGCCAAAAGTTAGACAAAAGAAAAAAGTTTTAAGGAGAGTTAAAGGCTGAGGGGGAGGTAGAGAACCAGGGAGGTTTAAGGAGGGAATTTAAGAGCTGACAGCCCCAGTAGCTGAAAGTACACCAACCAACAGGAAGCAATTAAAATGTACAAAAGGCCAGAGTTGAGGGACGCAGATATCTCAGGGGTTTATAAGGGAATGAGGCTGCGGAAGAATTTGAAACTGGGACGAAACTGTGAAAATCAAAGCGTTGCCAGGCTGTAAGGTAATATCAGCCCGTGAGCACTGGAGCAATGAATTTACATCAGGATGGAGGCTGCAGGGTTTTGGATAAATTCAGTCTAAACAATGGAAGCAGGAGATCACGTCATAGAGACTCCAAGCACTAATCAAAAGGAAATTCATATCAGCGCTTCAAGCACAGATTGCTCAGCCGGAATCCAAATTAGAGAGCATGCTACTACATTGTAGAAATAAATCTTCAATGTCACAGAGGGATTACAGAGCTTGGATCTGAATAAATTAGTGAGGGTGAGACAAGCAGGAGCAATAAGGAGTGAGCATGTTACAGTTCACTCAGGAAGTCCAGCTTGCTGTAGCACCGAGCATTTCACACCAACATTGCTGTATGGGACTACGAAACATTCTTCCTGTCACTTGGTCGACCAAGAATCTTTTCCGAGTGAGCAACGTAAAGAGCAGGGATTTTTAACATTAATTTTACAGGATGTAGGTGTCACTGGTTAGTCCAGTATTTATTGCCCACCCCTCCTGCAGAATGTGGTGGTGAGCTGCCTTCTTGAATGTCTGCAGTCCCTGAGGTACAAATACACCCACAGTGCTGTTAGGGAGGGAGTTCTAGGATTTTCACTCAGCAACAGTGAAGGGACGGCAGGTGATATGTCAGGATGGTGAGCAGGTTTGGAGGGGAATCTCCAAGTGTTGGCATTCCCAGATATCTGCTGTTCATTCTTATCCTTCTAGATAGTAATGGTAGTGGGTGATATCCTGCAGTGCATCTTGTAGATGGTACTCACAGCTGCCACAGTTCGTCACTGGTTTAGGGACTGAAAGTTTGTGAAAAGGGTGGCAATCAAGCTTTGTCCTCAATGGTGTCAAGTTTCTTCAGTCTTGTTGAGATGCACTCATCCAAGCAATGGAGACTTTTCCATCACAGTCCTGACTTGTGCCTTGCAGATGATGGACAGGCTTTGGGGCAATCAGAAAGTGAATTACTCACACAGGATTCTTAGTCTTTGTCCTGTTTTGATAGCCACAATATTTATTTGACTAGTCCGTTTTAGTTTCTAGTCAATGGTAATTGCCAGGATGTTGATAGTGGGAAATTCAGTGACAGTAATGCCATTGAATGTCAAGGTGCAATGGTTAGATCCTTCCTTGTTGGAGGTAGTCACTAGCTGGTACTTGTGTGGGGTGAATGTTACTCACCACTTGTCAGTTCAAGCCTGGACATTGTCCAGGTCTTGCTGCATTTGGACACAAACTACTTCAGTATCTGAGGAATTGAGGATGATTCTGAACATTGTGCAATCATCAGTGGACATTCCCACTTCTGACCTTATGATGGAAGAGATGAAGCAGTTGAAGATGGTTGGGCCTCGGACAATCCTGAGGAACTATCCTGAAATCCATGAGAAAGAAAACCAATTGATTGAACTATACCAAAGCAGGTGTTATTTGTAACTGATCAGAACATTTGATTTCATTACCCAATGGGATGACTTGAAATTTCTGTAGGCTTGGGGGAAAGCCAACGTTAATCTGTCTTCATTTTTCAAATTGTTTATCTACATGGGAAACTCAACATTTAAATACATATATACATCAAAGATAAAGTCACCATAGTCCCAAATGACCATAAGCTGCTCTCTTCTTTGAGGGGGAGAAATGATTGGTGCTGAATTAACCTCAGGTTCATCACACATCAGAAAGCAGCAAGGTTGAGAAGGTTCATGAATAACCTCAGCTGATATATAGATATATACCAAGCTCACAGAATTCCTTCCTTCCTGTTCGCACTTCCACCTCTGGTGTCCGTAACAGACAGAAGATTTACTGACTGACATTTCCCAATCAACACGAATATTGCATTATCTTAAATATCCCATTGTGCAAATGGAAACCAGTCAGGAAAGACCTCGAAAAGGGAAGGAAACAGGACAACAAACTAGCTATTGTCAAGTGTTAAAAGCTCTTCAGGGGCTGAACCTAACTAAACTTTATCTGAATCACTGTAGATTTATAATTAGAGAGAGAATGTTTCCTTCTGGGATCTTTCTCTACTGATTAGCCATGATGTTTCATATCCGTATAATTTCCGCAGATGACCACAATTGCGTCAATTGCTGTTGTGCTTTATAAATTCTCTTTGTCTTTTACTTCTGTGCCTTGTTGGGTAGCACTCTCGCCTTGGGTTTATAGGTTCGAGCACCACTTTAGAGACTTCAGCAGATAAACCAAGCTGTCACTCCCAGTGCCGTACTCAGGGAACACAGCATTGTCAGGGGTGCTGCCTTTCTGTTAAACCAAGGCTGTGTCTGCCCACTCCGGGGAAGGTCAATAATTCCAGAGCCCAGTGGAGGGACAGCCAGATTGAGAGATCTTAGTCTTGAACAGACTCAAGAACTGAACATTTGCATATCTCTGAGGCAGAGAATTTCAAAAATTCACAACCCAACCCTCTGAGTGAAGAAATTTCTCCTTCTCTCTATCCTAAATACAATCTGTAAACAATATAATAAATAGTAGCAGACAGGAACGCTACTCTGCTGAAGGCTCATATTCCAGAAGCTTTAACCTGTTTTGTATAATAAGATGGTGTTTAACACGCTGTCTAGTCCACTTTAACAACGTACTTCTATTTTATGCATTAAACCAGGACCATTGTTGTCCTGGTAACACACCTGCCTGTGTTTGGGATGATTTGACTCTGCACTGTCCAGGAGTAGAGATACTGTAGGGTTATAATGGTCTAATTGTACCTGTGTTATTGCTTTACCAGGTTGGCATCTGGCTCTCAGCCATGCTGATGTTACTTCTTCTACACTCCTCTCTCAAGCAGGATTGGTCAGAAGGCTTGATGGTAATGGCAGAGTGAGGGATCTGTTGGGTTGCAAGATTAGTGATTATAGTGGAACAGAAATCTGTTATTGCTGCTGGCCCACAGTGCCTCACCGATACCCAGATTTGAGCTGCTGGATCTGTTCGTAATCTATCCTGCTTAGCACGGTGGTCATGTCACAAGCACTTTGTCCTCAATGCGAAGACAGGATGTCTCTACAAAAGCTGTGTCACTTTTACCAATACTGTCATTGATGAAGCAACTGCGACTAATAGATTGGTGAGAATGAGATCAAATTTTTCTATTTGGTTCTTTCACTATTGACCACAGACTGGGTCTGATAGGATTTAGTCAGAGCTCCCACATCACTCTCGGAGATGGACATTAAGCCCCTTCTATGAGGGAATTCTGCGTCCTTTTCACCCTCAGTGCCTCTTTGTAATAGTGTCTAACATGGAGAAGTACTGATTCAGCAACTGAGGGTGAATTATGTTAATCAGCAGGAGATTTTCTCAGGTCTCTGAAATGGGGCTTGAACCCACAAACCCGATGCTAGAGTGCTACCCAACAAGACTTGGAAGTAAAAGATAATGAGATGTTATAAAGCACAACAGCAATTGATGCAATTGTGGTCATCTGCGGAAATTATACGGATATGAAACATCATGGCTAATCAGTAGAGAAAGATCCCAGAAGGAAACATTCCCTCTCTAATTATAAATCTATAGTGACTCAGATAGCGTTTAGTCAGGTTCAGGGATTGCCTTGGTTTTCATTTGAAAATTCATAGGTCCAGGGTCAATGTTGGGTGTATCACAAAGTGCAGTCACTGACTATAAATCACATTGACAGCTCTGCATTCCATTATTCTGGGCATTGACATTTTGTTCCTGACTATATGCCAGCTATAGTTCAGTTTGTAGCCTGCAGTACAGAGGGAGTACAGCCACCTCTCAAAGGGGAAGTTAAATTGAAATCCCGTCTCCCCTCTCAGGCTGAATAATTCCATGACCTTATTTCAAAGAACAGCTGGGGAATTTTCCCTGGTTTCCTGACCAACAGTCATCCCATAACCAACATCACTAAAATAGATGATCTAATCACTATCACATTGCTGTGCAGGACATCTCCACAAAGCTGTGCAGTTACAGTGCTTACCAATATTATCATCAATGAAGCATCTACAATGAGTGGATTTTTGAGGATGAGGTCAGATAGGTTTCTCTCTCTCTCTACATTACAACAATGTCTACACTTCTGAAAGACCTTCATTGGCAGTGAGGCACACCTGAGAATGTGAAAGGGCCAGGAAAATGTAAGACTCTCTTTGATATTCAGAGGCATTTTGGTCTTTCTACACAGTTAACATTCAGCAAGCAGTTATGAAAGCAAGTATGTTATTCTTTACTACAATGGACTTAGTATAAGAGTAACAAAGTCTTGCTGTAAGGAGGTGCAGTTTTCTCAAGATAGATATGCTTGCCTTTGAGACAGTGGTTTACTAAGGTGATTCCTGGAATAAGAGAAATGTCTAAAGAGAATGGTTTGTGTATTATCATAGAATGGTTACAGCATAAAATGAGACCATTTAATCCAATGTGTCCTTATTGGTTTCTACAAGAACAGCTCAGCCAGTCCCATTTCCCAAAACCTCCCTTCAGGTACTTATCAATGAGTCTATATTCACTGGCATTTAGAAGAATGCAAGTTGGTCTCACTGATATGTAGATATTTTTAGGGAGTTTGTCAGTGGGTACAGGCTGTTCCACTGTGACAGGCATCATAGCAGAGACCTGGACATTAACCACGGGGTTAAGTTCCTGCTTTGCGAGTAATTGACAATTTCAAAGTAATTGGACACAAGATTGGCCTAGTTTCTGAATTCACTGCGGAAATAAAGTTTTTGAAATATTTAAGAGTGGTAACAGTAGCAATGTTTAAGAGGCATCTTGACAGATACATGAATAGACAGGGAAAAGAGAGATACGGACTACATAGAGGCACAGGGTCTTTAGAATGGTGTCAAGTGTCGGTGCAGGTTTGGTGGGCCAAAGGGCCTGTTTCTGTGCTGTATTGTTCTTTGCTCAAACCTGTTGCAGCTTTAATAACACAAACTGAAAATCACAAAGATAATCATTTAAATCATTGTCCAGTCCCTCACCTGTGAGTAACCTCATCTTAGCTAATCGAAAATGTTTCTTTAAAATACTATATAGAGCCATTTCCAAGTCTGACTGGTGTACACTTGTCGGTTTCTAGATAAATTAAACATTTTGATATTTAAAACCTTTTAAAGGGTGACTATTAATATCCTTGTTTTAAAAAAATCAACCTAATTTTTACAGCATTCTGGGTGGCCCTCAAATGGATGCAATTAGCAGAAACTCATTATGGTGATTAGTTTGATCTGAGGGCAGGAACTGCTTCCAGCAACAGTTAAGGAAATCTGACAGGAGAGTGGAAACTCAAATTGCGGTGAAAGTAACTGATACTTTGTGATATTGCAATCTTTCACTGCTGTTTGGCTGAACTATGTTTTCTACAACATAACAATGACTGCACCCCAAAGGTACTTCACCAGCTACAGACTGGTTTGGGATGTCCTAAGTTGTAAAAGGCGTGAGATAAATGCAATGTTTTTCTCATTTTTTTTTGAAAATACCATTATAATGCAGCAGAATCTCTACCAGCAGAGCAGGGTGAGGAGCTTCTAAGAAAAGGTAATTTAGTATAAGTATAGCAGTGTTGAGGTGGCAATCAGAGTCATATTGCTCTACATTTATTTAATCTGCTCTGTACTCAGAACTGCACATTCCACAGTCACAAAGCAAAGAGCACACGGCTGGAAATGGGCAGTAAATTCTGGCCAGCCAGCGATGCCTGTGTCCCATATATGGATATATATATAAAAGAATCACACTTTACCATTTGCCAGTGGCTCTGCGCTATACATTTGACTGGAGGCTCATTAATGGCTGTCCTGCCAGGGTCAGCACTGGGATCAATTCTCCTCTGAAAATATAATAAATCAAACATAAATACTCAGCAGGTCAGGCAGCCACCGTGGAGAAAGAGAAACAGTTATCATTTCAGATCAATAATCTGTCAACAGACCTGGAGAATGCAAGAAATGAAATACCACAATCCATTGTCATAATCACAATGATGTGATTCAGATGTCTTGATCCGAACATCACACTTTGCTATAAATATGATTTGATTTGATTTATTGTTGTCACATGTGTCAGTATACAATGAAAAATATTGTTTCTTGTGCACTATACAGACAAAGAACGTAGAACAGAAAAGGAGAGGGTGCAAAATGTAGTGTCACAGTCATAGCTACGGTGTAGAGAAGGATCAACTTAATGCAAAGTAGGTCCATTCAAAAGTCTGATGGCAGCAGGGAAGAAGTTGTTCTTCAGTTGGTTGGTACATGACCTTAGACTTTTTATCTATTTTCCAGCGGAAGATGGTGGAATATCTGGGGTGTGTAGGGTCCTTGATTATGAAGAAAAAATCAAGTGTGATAGACTAGGATTTCAATCTATATAATTTTTAAATAAAATATAAGAGCTTTGCTTCTTGCTATCTCTAAAAGATTCAACATGGCCTAAAATGGTGAAATCTATGCCTGTCTGTAACCCCAGACAAAAGAAGCTCCCTTGCAGTAACAGAGAAACTCATGCATCTTTAATCCTAAAGAGCCACTAATACCCCACCCCGAAGCTGCCAAAGCAAATTCAAAGAGAGTTATACAAAGACTACCTTCACTTCCACAAAACCCAGGTTGGTCAACAGGAATCTGTGCAGTTGTCACGACAAAAAGTTCCGTGTAGCACCTTCCTTTCAATTCTGGATGGTTGAAGACATTTAACAATTTCAGGGAGACAGACAGGGATACAAATCCTTTGCTAAAAACCATACGGAGAGATTGAGGTCAAGTGGCATGAGACTTTGGTTTGTGACACCAGTAATATTGCCTTGCTGAACTGCAAAGTCTCAGCCTGCAGTTGACCATCTAACTGGCAGCCTCACACTGAGTGTCAATAGCACTTGTATCACAGTGATACTGAAGAACCTCAGAATGCAGCCTGATCGATGCAGACAACTGAAACATTTTGGCACCATTCGGAATGACCATTTTGAAATACCTGTAATGTTTCTTTGACTCTATTGAGCACAACAGGATGTATGTAGACAACCTGAATATTATTGCACATTGTCTGATGGCCTCTTTGAAATGTTTGTGATGTCCTTTCAGGTATTTAACAAATAAGGTATATTTTTGCAAAAAAACATTGCTGCGAGGTGCAATGGGTAGATGGATGTATAAACCCAGATATCAGCGTGGGTTTCCTTTGGGCTCTCTGATTTCCTCCCACAGTCCAAAGATGTGCGGGTTAGGTTGATTGGCCATGCTGAAATTGCCCCTGGTGTCAGGGGTATTAGCAGGGTAAATATGAGGAGGTGTGGGAATAGATCATAAGACCATAAGACACAGGAGCAGAATTAGGCCACTCAGCCCATCAAGGCTGCTCCACCATTCAATCATGGTTGATATTTTTCTCATCCCTTTTTCTTGCCTTTTCCCCAAAACACCTGATCTCCTTATTCATCAAGAACCCATCTATTTCTGTCTTAAAGACACTCAATGACCTGGCCCCCACAGCCTTCTGTGACAAAGAGTTCCACAGATTCACCACTCCCTGACTGAAGAAATTGAAGAGGTTCTGGGTGGGATTGTGGCCGGTGCAAACTCAATGGGCCAAACGGCCTCTTTCTGCTCCGTAGGGCTTCTATGATTCTATTCAAAAGCCTTTCAGCCACAGAACACCCAGGAGCTGCAGAACCTTTAGGTTCATTTCTAATGGAACATGAATACAAAAGTTTTGAAAATGCTTTGAGGCAGCACAGAGAGGAACACACTGTATAAAGGAAAGTTAAATTCTATTGCACTTGTCATTTGTCATTTTGAAATGTGTTGCCCCCAGGCTGTATGCCTGACCTGGAATGAATAATTAAAATATTGAAATAATTACTATTGTACCAAGGCACCTACATTTGATATGGGGACAAGCTGAATTTGATGGCACTTTCTGTAATTTTCATGTTGAAAAGTTTTTTTAATTTGTTTTTAACAAATGTTATGCATTAAGTATATTTTCGGAAAAGGAAGTGCTTCAGAAGGGCCGCCTACTCCTCAAGAGTGAAATCAACATGTGATACTGGAGGAAAGTGATTGATTAGTGAATATTTCGCTTGTTCGTCTTCTAAACTCATGTAATTTATCAGCATTTGTAAGGTTTTATTAGATGCAGAAGGGTTTACTAGCAGTAGTAAAGTTTATTGGGAATAGCAGTGTTTATTAATTATAAAGTAATTAATTAACACATAATAAAGGTGGCAGAGCAGCTGATGCACAGCTACTGCAGAGTGTGAAATTCCTGGGTGCCAGGATGATCCAGGGAAAACGTACTTCCAGTTAAGCGTCTGTGGCTTGAGGAGCTTTGGCTCAGAGTCACTGACCAGGAGGCTGAGCTGCAGACACTGCAATGAACCTGGGAGGTGCAGTGATCAAGGATGGGAGAATGGGTCCAGAAAGTAGAAGTGCAGGAGCCACAGTCTTTGCAATTGCCTAACAGATTCAAGGTTCTTGCAGCATGAATGGATGAACATTGTGGTGGTGTCTGCAGTGTGAATGAGCAAATAGACCATAGCACCATAGTACAGGACACTAACAGGGAGTAGAAATGGAGTGATAATTGAGAACAGTATAGTAAGGAGGGTGGACACAGTTCTCTGCAGCCGACAGTGGGAGTCTGTGCAGCCGTCTTGCAGGCAAAGGAAAAATGTGCAAACTCTACACAGCCAGTCACTCAAGACCGGAATTGAACCCAGGTCCCTGGCACGGTGAGTCAGAAGTGTTAATCACCATGCCACCTCCTAATAACTCCATAGAGAAGGTACCCAAATAGTTGACAACTTGATAAAATTGGATTTCATGTTTGGTTTGAGGGAGAAAAGAGTGGATTTAACATGAGTGATTTACACCTAAATAAGGGCAGTAATGAGAACATGAAGATGGAACCAGCTAAAGTGAGTTGGGAAATTAGATTAAGGGATAGGTTGGTACAGATGCAGTGGCAAACATTTAAAGAGATGATTCAGCATATTCAAAAAAGATACATTCCAAAGGGAAGGAAAGACTTGAAGGAAAGAACACACCATCCACGGTTAACTTTAGAAGTTAAAGATAATGTCAAGTTGAAAGGATAATGTATAATTCTGCAAAGATGCATGGCAGGTCAGAAGATTGGACAGATTATAAAGAACAACAAAAAATGGCTAAAAGATTAATATGGAGGGAAAATTTAGAGTGAAAACTAGTAGGAAATACAAAAAAACTGATAGTAAGAGTTTTTAACAAGTATTTAAAAAGGAGAGTAAGAAGTATTAGTATTCCAGAGATTGAGAATAAGGAATTAATATTAGAAATTGGGGAAAAGACCGACTAATTCAAGAGATATTGTAGATGACACAAATAACATCCCATAAATAATTGTGAATCAGGAGGTGAAAGAGAGACAAAAATATAAAACAATTCCAATCATCAGGGAAAAGGCAGTGAGAAAATTATTAGAACTAAAAGTTAACGAGTCCCCAGGTCCCTATGGACTTCATCCTAGAATCTTAAATGAAGTAGCTACTGAGATAATAGATGCATTGGTTTTAATTTTCCGATTAAAAATCTGATTGGAAAATAACAAATATGACTTTTCTGTTTCAGAAAGAAAGGAAACAGAAAACTGGAAAGCAGAGATGTGTTAGTTTTGTTGGGGGGAAACTGCTGGAATCTATTATTAAGGAATTTATAGCAGGACACTTAGGAAAATAAATCACTGGAGTTAGGCTGAGTCAGCATGGTTTTGTGAATAGGAAAGCCCATTTGATTAAATTACTGGAGTTATGGAGGTTTACAGCATGGAAACAGGCCCTTTGGCCTAACTTGTCCATGCTACCTTTTTTTTAAACCCCTATGCTAATCCCAATTGCCTGTGTTTGACCCATATCCCTCTATACCCATTGTACTCATGTAACTGTCAATGCTTTTTAAAAGACAAAATTGTACCTGATTCCACTACTACCTCTGGCAGCTTGTTCCAGCCACTCACCACCCTCTGCATGAAAAAATTGCCGCTTTGGACTCTTTTGTATCCCTCCCCTCTCATCTTAAGCCTATGCTCTAGTTTTAGTCTCTCCTACTTTTGGAAAAAGATGTTGATTATCTACCTTGCCTGTGCCCTTCATTATTTCGTAGATCTCTATAAGATCACCCCTAAGCTTTCTGGTTTCTTAAACAAGTAACAAACAACATGGGTAAAGGAAAAGTGTGAAAATGCTTCAATTTCCAAGAGGTATTTGACAAGATACCACATCAAATGTTAGTATAAAAAAAAAGCTTATGGTGTACTATATTAACATGGATAGAGGACTGTTAGCTAACAGGAAGCAGGGAGTTGTTAAATGGGTCATGTTTTGGCAAACTGTAAATGTGTGTAATGCCACAGGGGTAATTTACAATTTATATCAATGACTGGATGAAGGGACTGAGTGAATAGTTGTTAAATTTCCTGATGATGCAAAGATAGGTTGGAAAATAAGTTGTGAAGAGGATTAAGGAGTTTGCAAAGGGACATTGATAGGTTAAGTAAAAAATATTGGCAGATGGAGTATAATGTGGGAAAATGTGAACTTGTCCACTTTGGCAGAAAGAATTGAGATTAGTTTAGGATTTACTAATGGACAAGTTGGGTTGAAGGGCCTGTTTCCATGCTGTAAACCTCTATGATTCTAATAAAAAAACAGCAAATTCTTTAAATGGTGAAGGATTGCAGAACTCTGATGTACAAAAGGATCTGGGTGTCCTGGGATATGAATCATAAAAAGTTAGTGTATAAGTATGGTAAATGATAATGATGGCAAATGTAATGTTATTGCTTATTGCAAGGAGAATGGAATATAAAAATAGTTTGCCACAGTTGTACAGAGCATTGGTGAGACCTAGAATACTATGTACAGTTTTAGTCTCCTTATTTTAAAAAGGATTTAAATGTGTTAGAAGCAGTTTAGAGGATTTCAATTAACTGATAGCTGCGATAGGGACAGTTATCTTATAGGAAAGATTGAACAGACTGAGCTTGTATCCATTAGAGTTTAGAAGACTGAGATATGATCTTACTGAAACATCAGACCCCGTGGGGACTTGACCAGGTGGGATATTGAAGCGATATTTCCTCGTGTGGGAGAGACTAGAACTAAGCAATGCAGGTTAAAAATAAAGGACAAAATTCTCCGTGTCATCCTTACCCGTGGCTGGGATTCTCCAGTCCCGCTGTTCTGAACAGAGATCTGGCTGAGTGCTAAATTCTCCATTCTCATTGGCAGTGATAGCTGGGCTTGTGAGACCAGAGAGTTCCGGCTAAAGAATCTGCCATCTAAAGCGGAAATGAGAAGATTATTTTTCTCTCCGAGGGTCATAATCTCTGTAACTTTCTTCCCAGGGAACAATGGAGAGAAAATCAATGAACATTTTGAAGGCAGAGGTAGATAGATTCTTGACTAACAAGGCAGGCAGAATGTGGAGTTGAGGCCACAATCAGGTCAACTCCAAACTTATTGAACAGCAGAGCAGACTCGATGGGCTGAATGGTCTGCTCTGCTCCTAATTCCTATGTTTGTAAGTTTGTTTGAGTGAGTTTGTATCTTTGCAATATCTGACCTTTAACCTCTGTGCAGAAAAACCGTAATATTTTTCTTGCTTTAACATTAACACAGGAGGCCTCGTTACCTCTGTGACACTTCACAGTGCTTCTTTTCTATGTTTGATATCTCCCTTGCAATGTCTAAATAGAGATATTAACTTGTTGTTACAAGTTACAAAATTCTCAATAATTATTTCATTAATTATTTTTATTTACTGGTTATTAAAGGTTTCTTTTACCTTCAATCTCTTCTCCATCCAGAGGATCTATTTATAACCTCTCACACTGTGTACAGCACTGGGTCACATTGTCTATTTAGTGTGAATTTGTTCTGTGAAACTTTACTCTGTGGCACAGTGTATATTAGAAGAAAGAAAGGCTTGCATTTACATAGCATCCTTTCACCGCCTCCCATAAAGTTTTACAGCCAATGAATGATTTACCAAGTGTAGTTACTGTTGTACTGCAGGAAAAGCAGCAGCCAATGTGTGCACAGCAGGATCCCACAATGTGATAATGACCAGCTATTTTGCCTTGTAATGATGTTGGATGAAGGATTGATGTTGGCTGTAACACCAGGGAGAACTGCCCTGTCCTTTTTAAAATACTGCCTATGGGAGCTCAACGCCTCATCCAAAACCAGGTTGAGCACCTCTGACAGTGTCGCACTCCCTCAGTATCACATTGCAGCATCAGCCTCGATGTTGTGCTCAGATCTCTGAATTGAGATTTCAACCTTCTGATTCAGAAATCAGGGATTTTACCCACAGAACCGTGGTTGAGAGCCAGGGGACAGAAACGGGAAGTTTCTCCATGGGAAAAAAAACCCTTTTAGGACAACAGATTATTCCATCGGAAATTTGACACTTTGAGTTTTAGATCAGGAGATGTAATTCTGGAGAGACCGGGCTGGAAATTGAAATGCGGTCATTTTCCATTCTCCCCCCCCCCGGCCCCCTGGGCGAGTTTGCATGTAAAGATGCAATCTGTTCTCTGCACTCTCTCTGGTCTATCAACTGAGGGTCCCCCGGGGATGTGCCTCCATGATTTTCCCTGCTGCTCCTGGGCCCAAGATATCATTATGTCTGTAAAGTGACACTCCATCATGATGTCACCTAGCCCCTGATATCAGCCTCTCCTCCTGAAACAGACCCCTGTGATCAGGTGTCAAAAACACATTATATCCACAAGATTGAGAAGGTAATGGTCATTATCTAACTCTTACAAAAACTGTGCCTGGGAGCCTGAGCACGTTAATAACATCAGCAACCATCTCCATCAGCCCATATATTATCTGTCTGTGAACAGTACAAGGGGATGACACTTTGACTGACTTTTCCAACAGAATGAAAGGATGAAATGTTCTGTCCCTTATCTCACTGACAGTAAACCACTCTAGACAGTTCTGTTTGATGCTATCTCACTCCTTGTTCTCCTCCCCCCACCCTCCCTCCTTCTCTCTCTCTCTCTCTCTTCATTCTGACATTTGCTGAATCTCTCCATCCGTCAACCTTTCTTTCACCAGCCCTCGATCCGCTCTCTCCCAAAAACTTGCCAAAGTGCTGAGTTCCTTCAAGGTCACGTCCAGGATACAGGAACCATTAACCTTACCCTCTCGTGATCGCATTGCTGTCTACGGGAGTTCGCTGTGTGCAAATTGGCTGCCACTTTTCCACAGTACATTTCAAAGAAGTCATTAAGTGGCTTCAAAGCACTTTGGGAATCCTGGCATCATGAAAGGTGCTTGAGACGTACAGATCTTTCCTTTAAACTTGAAGATGGCGTGCGTGAGTTCACGTCAAGGTAGATTAAAGTTAACTGTTTTGGTGCGGTGAGGGGGATGGGGAACGGGGAGGGATGGAGTGTGGGGAAGGAGTGGGAAGGGGAGGCGGCTCAGGCAGGGAGCATTTCAATTTTAATTCCCTTTCTCTACCTGACCCCATCCCCTCTCCCCCCGGGGGACGGGGGGCGGCGTGGGAATGGAGAGGGGATAAACTGGAGGGAGGGGATGGGATGAGATAGGGGAACGGAATTAAAAATGAAATGTTTAAGAATCTGCTTGATGAGGAACAAAATACCACGAAAATATGTGCAACAAAAGGTGGAAGTTGGAGAGTGAACAGAGAGGCAAGAGATTTATTTTTAAATAATATTTTTCCCTCTTGTTGAAGGTACTGGGTATGTTTTCAAAGACTTGCCTCATGAAGGGGCAGCTTTCTGAAAGCTTGTGCTACCAAATAAACCTGTTGGATTTTAACCTGGTGTTGTGAGACTACTTACTGTGTTTTGAAGATACTGGTTAGAGTATAAAAACAGATGGAGGCCATTCGGCCTCTCAATCCTGTTCTGTCATTCAGTGAGATCCTGGCTGACCTGTATCCGAATTCTTTCCATCCACCTCGGATTCAGATTACTGCCCTTGTCCAGTGAACTATGACCAGTCTTGGTTGTAACATTATTAAAGAGAGTCACATTTTTCAATCATCTTTCCTTGAATCACTGAATTGTTGCAGTGCAGAGGCCATTTGGCTCCTCATGTCTGTACTGGCTCTCTGCAATTCACTTTGTTCCACTCTCCTGCCTTTTCCCCAGAGTTCTGCATATTCTTCATTTTCAAATATCAATCTTGGATGAACCTGCTGAAGGTTTGTGTGAACATCATACAATCCCTACAGTCAGCCCAATGAGTCTGCACTGACAACAATCTCACCCAGGTCCTATTCTCAAAAGCCCACATATTTACCCTCCTAATCCCCTGACACTAGGGTCAATTTAGCCTGGCCAATTAACCTAATCTGCACATATTTGGGCTGTGGGAGGAAACAGGAGCACCCAGAGGAAACCCACGCAGACATGGGGAGAACACACAAAGTCTGCACAGACAGTGACCCGAGGTCAGGATCGAACCCGGGTCCCTGGCGCTGTGGGGCAGCCGTGCTAACCACTGTGCCACCCTACATATTTCTTAGCTTCTCCTCTGATTGACCAGGCTCTGGTTTGAAGGTAAGATCTGCATCAGCACAAAAGCCATTCTCCATCTACCCCAAAAAAATCCTCAATCTAATCACTGATTATTATTATTCAAGGAATACAAATCTAGTTTCATAATCTCCTTTCATAATCTTCTTTCACCGAATGCACATGCTGAGGTCTGTTTTCAGAGCTAGTTCTACCTGGAGTAGTTTTCTAATCTCTTACCAGAGGTTATTGGTTTGAGGGTCAGCACAATGCATCAAGTATATCTGACCAGGACTCTCCCTCCATTGTCATCTGCAATATCCATAACACCATAGAAGCCCTACACTGCACAAGGAGGCCATTCAGCCCATCAGGTCTGTACACACTCTTTCAGAGAACATCCTCATGCCCCTGTGCTGTCACTGTAACCCTGCACAGTTACCACAGCCAATCCATCTAACCTGCACATCCTTGGGACAAAACCTGACCACTGGAGGAAACCCATGCAGACATGGGGAGAATGTGCAAACTCCACACAGTCACCAGAATAGAACCCAAGTCTCTGATGCTGTGAGGCAGCAGGGCTAACCACTTTGCCACCGTGCTGCCCATATCATATTGAAAGTTCGTAGGTTGGTAATTAACTTGTCTGGTCACATTAAGAATAAACAATTTCTTCACCACAAAGTGCTGGAGGGGGACTGAAACCAAGAGTTTCTGATTTGGAATCCAAGACACTGGCCACTGTATCACCAGATCTTCTCATAAGTCTTATAATCTAACCCACGGCATTTTGGTAACATTCTGTATAATCTGGGCTGCATTCCTTCCACAGCCAATATATCCAACAATGCAGCACTCAGAACTGTACACAGCTATTCCAGATGTGGATTAACCAAGTCCAGCTGTAGCAAGACTGATTCCTGTCTCCACAGCCAAGAACCCATTTGAGGTATGTGAGGCTAGTGTGTGAGCGAGACTTGGCAAGCTATTTAACTGCAGAAGGACATCAGAACAAACCCATTAAAAACCTGTCTCACAATCACTTTCCAGCAGGAATTACTGGACAGGGATCAGGAACTGGAGCCCAGCTGAATTAGAATCATAGAATCATAGAAAAACTACAGCACAAACAGGCCCTTTTGCTTGTTGCACCGACCTTATCTCTACCTTCTAGGCTTACCTATGACCCTCAATCCTATTAAATTCCATGTACTCATCCAGAAGTCTCTTAAAAGACCCCATCGAATTTGCCTTCACCACCATCAACGGCAGCGATTCCACTCACCCACCACCCTCTGAGTGAAAAACTTACCCCTGACATCTCCTCTATGCCTGCTCCCCAGAACCCTAAACCTGTGTCCTCTCGTAGCAACCATTTCAGCCCTGGGAAAAAGCCTCTGAGAATCCACTTGATCAACACCTCTCATCATCTTATACACCTCTATCGGGTAATTTCTTCTCTAATCACCCCAAGATCCTTCTCTCTCACTCAGTGACACTGAAATCGATGGGATATGACATTTTCCTTCATATACCCCAGGTTCACCAATTCACATGGGAAGCTTCTTCGAAGCCACCGGGGTAGAGGGAGGGTGAACACCATTATTTCTGAAGGTTATGTGTTTCAGAGCTAAATAATCATAAACTTCCTCTCAATAATATCTCTACATCACCAGTGGCAGGTCACTTAGCTGAAGATACAACAATGCTTGGCATCAAAATCTAATAAAAACTCCAGCTAAAACTTTATTCATTATTCACACATTGGCTTACATTAACACTGCAATGAAGTTACTATGAAGATCCCCTAGTCTCCACACTCTGGCGCCTGTTTGGGAACACTGAGGGAAAATTTAGAACAGCCAATGCACCTAACCAGCACATCTTTCGGATTGTGGGAGGAAACCGAAGCACCCGGAGGAAACCCACGGAGACATGAGGGAGAATGTGCAGACTTCACACAGACAGTGACCCAAGCCCAGGTTCTTGGAGCTGTGAGGCAGCAGTGCTAACCGCTGTGCCACCTTGAACTTTAAGAGATTTTTTTCAAAAAACTGCAGCTGCAGAATATAGTGAGATGGAGAGAGGGAAAGGATAATAAGTGGGGAAAGTGGGAAGGTGAGAGAAAGAGAGGGAAAGGGGCAGGAGAAAGACAAGGAGAAGGGGAGTAGAGAGGGGCAGATAGGAAAGGTGTGATGAGGGAGTCGAGGAGAAGGGTAGAGCAGAGAAGGCAAAGGAGGATAAGGAGGCAAAAGGAAGATGGATAAGGTGCAGGGAGTGCAGAGGGAGAGGGAGGTATGAAAGGTGGGGGGAAGTAGGCTCAGGGGGAAAGTGTGATAGTCAATCAGTTAAACACAATGAATGAGATCAGTATGTGCTGGTTATACAGAGCATTCCACTAAATCCCATCCATTCCATATACATTGTGATGAGTAACATGTGAGAGAGTTGAATGTGAGCAACAAACAGGGACAAAGCTTTGGCTTTTTGAAAATCTGAATTTTAAATATAACTGAGTGTTGATATGTGTGTGTGTGTGTGTGTGTGTGTGTGTGTGTGTGTGTGTGTGTGTGTGTGTGTGTGTGTGTGTGTGTGTGTGTGTGTGTGTGTGTGTGTGAGGTGTGTGTGGTGTGTGTGTGATGTGTGTGTGTGAGTGTTGTGTGTGTGTGTGTGTATGTGTGTGTGTGTGTGTAGTGAGTGTGTGTGTTGAGTGTGTGTGTGTGGTGTGTTGGTGTGTGAGTGTGTGTGTGTGTGTGTGTGTGTGAGTGTGTGTGAGTGTGTGTGTGTGAGTGTGTGTGTGATGTGTGTGTGTGTGTGTGTGTGTGAGTGGTGTGTGTGAGGTGTGTGTGTTGTGTGTGTGATGTGTGTGTGTGTGAGTGTGTGGTGTGTGTGTGTGTGTGTGTGTATGTGTGTGTTGAGTGTGTGTGTGTGTTGTGTGTGTGTGTGTGTTTGTGTGTGTGAGTGTGTGTGTGTGTGTGTGTGTGTGTGTGTGTGTGTGTGTGTGTGAGTGTGTGTGTGTGTGAGTGTGTGTGTGTGAGTGTGTGTGTGTGTGTGTGAGTGTGTGTGTGAGTGTGTGTGTGTGTGTGTGAGTGTGGTGATGTGTGTGTGGTGTGTTGTGAGTGTGTGTGGTGAGTGTGTGTGTGTGTGTGTGTGTGTGTGTGTGTGTGTGTGTTGTGGTGTGTGTGTGTGTGTGTTTGTGTGTGAGTGTGTGTGTGTGTGTGTGTGTGTGTGTGTGTGTGTGTGTGTGTGTGAGTGTGTGGTGTGTGTGTGAGTGTGTGTGTGTGTGTGTGTGTGAGTGTGGTGTGTGTTGTGTGTGTGTGTGTGTGTGAGGTGTGAGTGTGTGTGTATGTGTGTGTGAGTTGTGGTGTGTGAGTGTGTGTGTGAGAGTGTGTGATGTGGTGTGAGTGTGTGTGTGTGTGTGTGTGTGTGTGTGTGTGAGTGTGTGTGTGAGTGAGTGTGTGTGTGTGTCGTGTGTGTGTGTGAGTGTGTGGTGTGTGTGTGAGTGTGTGGTGGTGTATGTGAGGTGTGAGTGAGTGTGTATGTGTTGTGTGAGTGGCGTGTGTGAGTGTGTGTGTAATGAGTGTGTGTGGAGGTGTGTGTGTGAATGTGTGAGTGGTGTGTGTGTGTGAGTGTGTGTGTGAGTGTGTGTGTGTGTGTGTGTGTGCGTGTGAGTGTGTGTGTGTGAGGTGGTGTGTGTGTGTGGTGTGTGTGAGTGTGTGTGTGAGTGTGTGTGAGTGTGTGTGATGTGTGTGTGTGAGAGTTTTGTGTGTGAGTGTGTATATTTGTGTGTGTGAGTGTGAATGTGTGTGTGTGTGTATGTCTGTGTATGAGTGTCTATGTGTGTGTGTGTGTGTGTATGTCTGTGTATGAGTGTCTATGTGTGTGTGTGCAGTGTGGGTGTGTATGTATGTATATGTATGTGTGTGTCAGCGTGTCTCTTTCTCTGTGGTATATACATACATATATTAGTGAGTGGAAAAACTCTGGAACTGTAAGACTTTTTCCTGTGGAATTGTGTTTGACGTTAGTCTTGTAGAGTTTTGATTCTCCTGTGATCCCAGTTGCTCTTCCAACCTGCCCATTAAGCCCCCACTGTGAGTTCTGGACTATATTTCCATTAATAGACCTTTCTCATTGGGTAGGAAGGGACCATTGAATCTGTTTCAACATTCAATTTGATCATGGTTACTCTGTACTTTAAATCTATCTTTGGTGCCATAATCCTTAATACCCTTACCCAACATAAATCTAATGAGTTCCGTTTTGAAATTGTCAATCAATCTCCAGCTTTGACAGTTTTATGAGAAGCAAAGTGAATGATTTCCATGACTCTTTGTGTGAAGAGATGTTGTCTGTGTGACCTAGGAGTAATTTTAGGATTACACCCCCTTGGTTTGGATTCACTCTCACCATCACATCAGTTCACCATTTTCCAGAGACAGGGATTGAAGGCAGGAAGTGCCATTATTGCCCATTCAGACTTTCCTTCCTTGGAGTTGAAATCTTCCTTAGACTCAGTAAAACATCGGCCCTCTGTTGAAGGTCAGTGAAATCTCCAGTTTCCAGCTACAGAGATTGAGATTGAGCTACTGTACAAGGCTGGCTAAATAATCACATCTAAAATTGCTCAGTTACCACACAAAGGCCAATCTCACACAGTGTTACAGGACAGGGCAGAGGGTTCCATATACAAATATCACAGAAATATTGAGTGATAGGGAATGATTCTATTAAATGCCTTCTTAAGGCCCAGGATTCACATATACATTCATCTATATAAACCCATGTATGCCCACAAGTGTGTGTATCCATCATGTACACACTTATGCACACATTCACACTTAACATTTATATATCAACCAGGCCCAGGTTTGTGTGGATATACACTGACTTGAATTTGCATCTCACACCTTCACAAATAAACAACTTTACACATTCTCACACCCATGTTTGTGTACAACAATCCAACACACACACACACACTCACACATGTACACTCACAACTCACATTCATACACACTTACATACATTCACACATACACTCACACACTTACACATACACACAGTTACACACATTCATACTCACACACATGCGCCCACCCACCCAACCACACACACACATACACACTCTCACATATACACACACACACACTTACACACACTTGCACATGCACACACACTTACTCACATACACTCACGCACACACTCACACATTCACGCACTCACACACACACACACCCACACTCTAACACACAATCACACACACCCACACATTTACGCACACGTGAATTCATGCACACACATTCACACACACGCACACACACATATACACACATACACACACATACACACACACATTCACTCACACTCACTTGCATGTACATTCCACACATTAACATCTATCTCTACATGTCCCTCTTCACATCATCAGACATTCCACTGCACAAAGCCCCACAGATATCTACACATTTATAGAAGGCAGTTTTTGATGCTGACACCATCTTCTTGCTTTCATGATTTCCATGGCCCTCCACCTCTCCTGGGCCCAACCTCCACCCGCCTGCCGTCTGACCATTGGAAACTCTTTCATCGCTCTGTAAGTTTGCAAAGCTGTGACAGCGTCACTTTTCAGAGCTGTCGCTGGGTGATGGATGATGATGTGACCTGGGTCTTCAGACTGGACAGGCAGCTTGGACAAAAGGAATGTCGGCTGTGCTGCCAACTGTTTTCTTTGGTTAATGGAGCATTGAGAAGATCTTAACCTCCTTGACTCGATCGGACTCTGTGAGCGAGATGTCAGAGGGAGAAGAATTGGAAGGTGGGGGAGGAGAGTGAACCCAAACTAGAAAATGCTTGAACTTGTTTGACGTCTTAAAACCTTTGTCTGACACCAAATTTCAGGCTTTACCTCAACAAGAAGCACAGTCCCGAATCCTGGAACTCTTTACTCTGCTCTAATTTTCTTAGTAGAGATTTAGGAAAAAGACAACAGCAGGAAATAGCATCCAAACCATTGAAGAGTTTAACATTTGGCCATTCTGGGATCAGGAAACAAGATATTCCTCAATTTCTCAATTGTTGGGGGATGAGATCAGCTAAAAGTGACTCTGAATGTCCCAGTTCCAATTCCTGACTCATTCTGAGTCAGCTGAACATAATAATAACAAAATTTTAGCAAAATCTCCCAATGTAACTTAGAGGATTCAGCTTTTAGAACATTGGTTAGATTTGACTTGGAAAATTGTGATCAATTCTGATCATTCTATTATGAAAAGAATAGAGACACAGGGGAAGATGGAAAGCAGATTCACTGGAATGATACAGAACTGAGAGAGTAGAACTGCCTAAAAAGATTGAACGGCCTGGGGCTCTTTTCTTGAGGAATGAGGGATGATGGAAACCTTCAAGATTTTAGAAGGGTTTGATAAGGTAAACAGAAAGGTATTTGCACTGGCAGGAGAGAGCAGAACCAGGGACCACAGATACATAAGGATCACTGATAAATCCAACAGGAAATTCGAGAGAAGATTCTTTATCCAAAGAATAGTGAGGATGTGGAACTCATTGGCATTCTGAGTGACTGAGGGGAACAGTATCGTTGCATTTAAGGGAAAGAGTCAACAAATGGGGCAAGGCCTATAACATGTTGATGAGATAGGATGAAGAAGGAGTGGGAGGAGACTCATCTGGAACATAAACATCAGCACAGAACAGTTGGACTGAATGGTCTGTTTCTATACTGTAAAGACTTTGTATGGCTAGATCACATTTGACTGTGAGCCGTATATGGAGATATTAGGATGTCATTATTATCCTTCGATCTGTGTAAGATGATGGATAGAGAGATCTTAGGGCAGGTAGCCAAAGGTTTGGGTCAAAGAAGTGGGTTTAAGATAAGTCTTAAAGTGGGAAGACAGGTAAGGAAGAGATGGATTGGATTACAGACCTTAAGACTGAGTCAGCTGACAGGGGTTCCCACCACTCCTGGTTTAGGTGGGACTCTACTGGAATGGGCGATTGGATGCCTGAGCAAGGCTGTCGAGCTTGCAGTTGGTTCACGAGCAGTATTCCTCATGCCAAAAGCACGCAGGGCACTATGGCAACACGTGTGTGTGTGCCACCATTACACACGAAAGTGACATCATCCACAGGGGTTCAGCGAGAGACAATGAGTTGGGGGGGGAGAGGAGTGTGGAATAGGAAAAGACCTTGATTCCAGTTGTTTTTGTTGCTTGAAACAGTGGCTAGACTGGCTAAAATCCGGACAGTCCCTTTCAGAACCAGATACCTGGCCACCCTCCTGTGGAAGCTTGTCCTGCTGTATCACTGATATTTGGAAATACACCATTTGAAATTTATGCCATTTCAATGTGAGGATGATAATTTCATATTTTGTCCTCTGTACCTAAAGAAAGAGGTTTAAGGACAATGCGAAGTAGATTCACTCAATTGATTCCAGTGGCCAGAGGAATTCTTTAATGATGACAGATTGACTGGTTTGTATCCGTCCTCTTCAGAGTTGACACGTATTAGAGGGTCTGACATGATAGATACTGAGGAGTTGCTTCTCCTCCACAGAGAACTCAGACATGGAGATGCCGGCATTGGATTGGAGTAAGTGCAGTAAAGCTTGTGCTACCAAATAAACCTGTTGAACTTTAACCTGATGTTGTGAGACTTCTAGAACATGGAGCTGAATCTCAGGCTAAGGAGCTGATCATTTAGGATGGAGCTGAGGAGAGATTTCTTCATTCAAAGGGTTGTGAATCTTTAGAAGTCTTTATCCGAGAATGCTGTAGATTTGATTTTGAGGGATGTTGAAGGCAGAAATCAATAGAGTTTTGAATCAAAAGATCTGGAATTGGCTGGAAAAATGGAATTGTGGTTGAAGATCGTCTGTAACATTATTAAATAGTGAAACTGGCTTACGGGGCTGTACGGTCCATTCTTGCTCCTGTTTTTCACAGTTCTATGACAGAGCACGATATATGAACAGGAAGAAAAGAAAAGTGAGAGAAACACAAACTGGAAGGGGGAAATTTCTGGGGCCGCTGCTGTGCCTGTGGTACAATATGTTTTGTTCCAGGAATTGAATCATTTAGAAGTTTCTCCCTGTAAAAGATTATGAAATTGTAGAATAAGTTTAGTTAGGAGTTACTTATATTGATACTTACTTGATTTTGTAGGTACAGCAGTGGAAGTAGGTTTTTATTTAAACATTACCTATCCTTATTCTTTAGTGTTCTTGTTTTGAATTATAAATGATATTATTCATCTCACTGTAAAACAAAATAGCAATATTTTGTTCTGGACTGGTGATATTGGAACACTAAACTGCCAATGTCACATGGTCAGATGTCATACGATTAAGAATGTCTTGATTGGTGTTATATGATTAAATGTCATGTGATCAAATAACACATGGTCAAATCTTCAAAGTTAACAATTTCTGTGAAGGCAGGAACAGGTCCACAATGAATATCGGGGATGAGTAGGAGACAGAATTGGAGGAGGACAGAGGATTTTTAGGGTAGAGGAGATAAGAGAGATTAACTAATCTTTGGTAGTGAAACAGTTTGAAATAATCACTAAAGCAAAACACCTTTAAAAAAATTTAGATTTTCTTTCAGAAGCATTTAGATGAGCACTTGAAATGGTGTAGCACACAATGTTACGGACTATGTGTGGAAAATGGATTAGAATAGATAGGATTTGATGGCCAGCACAGACATGATGGGCCAAAGGGCCTCTTCCTGTGCTGTAAAACTCCCACGCTATCAGTTTCAGATATAACCTGCTTCTAGCTGAAAGTCACACGTTCAGGAATCTGACTAAAGGTTCTTAATTTCATCACAATTTATTACTGCTTTGATAAGATTGACTGGGACCCTGATGATTTGTGACAGATGAACATATTACTTGTGTAAGTGTATCAATCACAATAAGTGGCAAAATGCTCTCAAGTAAACAGATCTGAAATTTGAAGCCACATTTCCATTCAGCAAGAGTGCACCGATTGTGAAGTTCTGAGTCATTTTTCTTTGATTGTCATCTTCATCATCTTCCCTCTCCTGACTTGGGCAACAAGATACCTTCCAGAATCCTGTCCAAGTGACCCATCCTTTAGTTTTGACTCTTCAACCATACAGGGAATCACTCTGAGTTTAAATCACCCTTACAGCTGTCAGCCACATCTGGGAGTCGTGTGGCTATTGAGGGCAACTGAATTCATGCCCAAGATACAAGCATCATTGGCAAGACTGGCAATTAGTGCCATCCTCTAATCAACCTTGAGAACAACAGAAAAGACAACTTATACTTACAAGTACTGTGGATGCTAGAAATTTAAAGTAAAACAGAAAATACTGGAAATATTCGGCAAAGTCAGGCCGTGTCTGCGCAGAGAAACAGACTGACTGTTTCAGATCGAAGTGACCTTTTGTCAGAAATGTTAATATGCAAAGTTTGACACTGCATGATCAGTATCAAACTTGTCACTGAGTCAAAGAGATTGTTTTTAAAGAGTCTCTTAAAGGAGGAAATCCAGAGATGAAGAGCTTTGGAGACAATATTCCAGGTTTAATGTCCAGGCAGAAGATACAAATTAATGGTAGAAAAATTAAAATTCATTAAAATACTCAAAATCCAGAACTATGGGAGTATAGATATCTCAGAGAGTGTAGGGCAGATGGGGGTTACAGGAATAAGAGGAGTGGGTGAGACCATAGAGAGATTTGAAAGCAAAGATGAGAATAGGCCATCTTCCTTAACCAACTACAGTTCAGTTTGTGAAGATGTACAACGCTGCCTTTGTGATTAGGCCTCAGTCTGTGGTTTATACCCAGTCTTCAGGTGAGAAAGGTTGTAGTTCTAACACAATAGGGTAGGAGTTCAATCCAGTTATGTTTTTTTAAGTGCAACTTGCACAAGATTGATAGGCAAATACTCATTTAGAACATAGAACATTACAGCACAGAACAGGCCCTTCAGTCTTCGATATTGCGCCAACCAATTAGGAAAAAGCAATGACTCTCTAACCTAAACCATTCCCTTTTCATCCATAAACTTATCTACTAATCTCTTAAACGCCCCCAAACTTGGCGCATCTACAACTGCAGCAGGCAGGGCATTCCATACCCTTACCACCCTCTGGGTAAAGAACCTACCTCTGACATCCGTCCTATAACTACCACCCCTTAATTTAAAGCTATGTCCCCTCGTGCTAGCTTTCTCCATCCTAGGAAAAAGGCTATCACTGTCCACCCTATCTAAACCTCTAATCATCTTATATGTTTCAATAAGGTCTCCTCTTAGCCGCCTTCTTTCTAACGAAAACAACCTCAAATCCCTCAGCCTCTCTTCATAAGACCTGCCCTCCATACCAGGCAACATCCTGGTAAACCTCCTCAGTACCCTCTCCAATGCCTCCACATCTTTCTTATAATGCGGGGACCGGAACTGTACACAATACTCCAAGTGCGGCCGCACTAGAGTTTTGTACAGTTGTAACATGACGTTACGACGTTGTGTATTTGGCAGTACACAATTTGAATATTGCTTAAAAAAATCATTTTATTAAAGCTCTTTGTCTTGCACTCATCAGGACAATTGTAAGAATTACAAATTCACGGAAAACAACCTTATATTGTCGTTGAAGAGAGTGCCGATTGGTTGGCAAGTGGACACTGATTGGTAGAGGCATTACCATTGAGAATACACCAGTTGAAGTTGACTGGTAGTTAACTGCCAAACATCTTTTGAAGTTTAAACTTAGCAATTTGACTCTGATTGGTCAAGGCATTGTCCTGTGGAATGAACTAGCAAATGGCTATCACTTATTTTGCTTAGCTGAAACAGGTGCAATGTGTGTTCCTATTTTTACTGTCTGCAAAGTACAGGACCCACTGTATAACAAATGTGGCTTCCAGTTCATGTAAATGCACCACACTGTAAGCCCGATTGACAATTTTAAATTGGTTGTCAGTGTAGTTTTTAGCACACTCAGAATCCTTTGGCAAATGTAGTCAGATTGTGGAATCACGTCTAATGTCAGACATTGAGTTTTGCGTTTTGTGAGCAGAGGCTGGCTGGGTACAGTCTGTATATTGCCCGGTTGTGAACAGCGGAAGGGACATGCTGTTTGATATGATGCGTCACTCTTTGAGACGCAGAGCTTACAAACCTAGCATCATACTGCCCCTGAAAACCATATCCCACTTGACTCATTTGTACCATAAGCACAATGTCTTTTTGACTTGATGGTTGTACATTTTTGAAAAGTCATTTTTGGTGATTTTAGATTGAGTTATTCACAAGTAGTGTATTGACACTAAGATTTCATTTGTGATATAAACCCATTTTCAGCAATCTTAACAAAATCCCACCATGTTTTCACTCTTAAACACATAACAGAATGTCTTTCATGGAGACATTTTTTCAAACAATTGCATTTTAAACAGTATCCAATTTAAACAGCCATCCAAAGATGGCTGGACTTGCGGATAGTGAGGAGCATTGTCAGGCGATGCAGCAGGACATAGATAGGCTGGTAGCTTGGGCAGACAGATGGCAGATGGAATTCAATCCTGATAAGTGCAAGGTGATACATTTCGGGAGAAAGAATGTAGGGGAGAGGTATATGATAAAGGGTAGACCTATTAAGAGTATAGAAACGCAGAGGGACCTGGGGGTGCAGGTGCACAAGGCTCTGAAGGTGGCAGAGCAAGTGGAGAAGATTGTGAAGAAAGCATATAGTATGTTAGCCTTTATAGGAAGGGGTATAGACTACAAGAGCTGGCCTTTAATGTTGCAGTTGTATAAAACGCTGGTTAGACCTCATTTGGAATACTGCGTCCAGTTCTGGTCGCCTTACTACCGGAAGGACATGGAGACTCTGGAGAGAGTGCAGAGGAGGTTTACCAGGATGCTGCCTAGTATGGAAGGCTGAGTTATGAGGAGAGGTTAGGCAAATTGGAACTGTTTTCCTTAGAAAGACGTAGACTTAGGGGAGATCTAATAGCGATGTACAAGATTATGAGGGGTATAGATAGAGTAAACAGCGTTAAGCTTTTTCCTAGGATGGACTCAAATAGCACGAGGGGTCACGGGCTTAGGGTGAGGGGGTAAGGTATAATTTGGATGCTAGAGGGAGTTTTTTCACACAGAGGGTGGTGGGGGTATGGAATGCGCTGCCAAGTAAAGTGGTGGAGGCAGGTACTCTGGAGTTATTTAAGAAATACTTAGATGGGCACATGAACAGAATGGGAATGGAGGGGTATAGAAAACTGATTTAAAATAGGGATCATGAGCCTTGGGAGTCCCTGGGAAGTGTGTAAATAGATGATGATATTGATGTACTTGTTTTTATCCTACAGGTGCTTTGGTCCACCTTGTTGTCAAACGAGGGGCATACACGCGATGGGTCGTGAGAGGGCTGCTCTTGGATTTTTTTTCGAGTGTACCTTAGTGCTTCACATCGTTAGCGTACGCTTGACCTGGACCATTTGATGGGCAACACGACAGCTCAGTGACTATCGCTGTGCTGTGCAGATACATGGATTTGGGCCTGTGTCTGTGAGAGTTTGCGCATTCTCCCCGTGCTTGCGTGGGTTTTCTCCGGGTGCTCCAGTTTCCTCCCACATCCCAAAGATGTGCTCTTAGGCTAATTGGCAAAACAAATTCTCCCTAAATTGTCTCAAATTTGGTTTTTAATCCATAGATCTATAAACACAGACAGGGATCACGGGCAGAGGTGGGAACATCGGGGAGGCGGCGCGGGCTCGTTGGGCCGAAGGGCCTGTTTCCCGTGCTGTTTTGTTCTTTGATCTTTGTTCAATTCATGGCAGATTTTGTGTGTGGTAATATGCAATAAGCCTGAGTGGAAGCTAAAGGAAAAAAAAACATTTTTCAAAAGGACACAACAGTGGGATTTTATTTCCCAATATAGAAACGTACAATCAAGTGCAGAGCAGGAGTAGGGCCATTCAGCCCCTCAGCCAGCTCCATCATTCAGTGAGATTATGGGTGGTCTGATAGTAACCTCAGCCTATCCCCAATAACTCATCACCTCCTTCTTTACCAAGAATCTATCTGTCTCTGCCTTAAAAATAGTCAAAGATCTGATTCCACCGCCTCTTCAGGAAGAGAATTTCAAAGAATCACCCGCACTGAGAGAAAAAAATTCACCCCATTTCCATTTTATCTTTAAACAATGACATTCTACATTCTCCCACAAGAGGATCTATCCTCTCCACATCCACCCTTCAATACCCCTCAGGATTTTATCATCATCAATTAAACAGGTTTCTTTATTTTTCCCATTGGCACCTGGTTATGTATTGCAAATCATTCCTTTTTGTTAGTAAACTTGTCCTGCTCTACACAGACAAAACATACTGTTCATGGAGAAGGAAAAATGTAATGTTACAGTTAAAGGATGTGGAGAAAGATCAACTTATTACAAGGTAGGTCCTTTCAAAAGTCAGTAGGGAAGAAGATGTTTTTGAATCGGTTGACACGTGACCTTAGAATTTTGTATCTTTTTCCCGAAGGAAAAAGGGAGAAGAGAGAATACTGGCTGCTTTGCCAAGGTAATGGGAAGTGCAGGCAGAGTCAATGGATGGGGGTCTGGTTTGTTTGATGGACTGGGCTACATTCACGACGTTTTGTAGTTCCTTTCAGTCTTGGGCAGAACAGGAACCCATACCAAGCTGTGATACAACCAGAAAGAATGCTTTCTATAGTACATCTTTAAACGTTGGTGTGAGTTGCAGTTGACGTACCAAATTTCCTTAGTCTTCTGAGAAAGTAGAGGCATTGCTGGGCTTTCTTAACTATCACATCAGCATTGAAGGGAGGGGGGGGTCAGGTTGTTGGTGACATTGACCTGTTCATTCTTCTGTTCTGACAAAAGGTCATAGACACAAAATGTTAACTGTTTCTTTCTCTCCATAGATGCTGCCAAACCTGTTGAGTATTTCTAACACTTTCTTACAATTTTTATTACAATTTTGCACACAGTTTGTGCCCAGATTGTACACCCACACTGCAAACTCTGCCCCCCGTCACCATCTCTGGCTGGATTTATATTTAGATGTTTAATTATGTCAGCATCATGGTCCCATAACCAATCAGAAAGCAGGTAGACTCTTTTTTTAATCAGTTAGATGATTGCTGACTGTAACCAAACAACCTTTGCTTTTCCAACACCAAAACCTTTATAACTAACCAATGAAGGGGGGAACAGATTTAGGACTGAGTTGAGGAAGGAGTTCTTCACACAAAAGGTTGTGAATCTGTGGAATTCCCTGCCCAGTGAAGCAGTTGAAACTACCTCAAAGAATGTTTTTAAGGCAAGGATAGATAAATTTTGAACAGTAAAGGAATTAAGGGTTATGGTGAGCAGGTGGGAAGTGGAGCTCAGTCTACAGAAAAAAAATCAGCCATGATCTCATTGAATGGCAGAGCAGGCTCGAGGGGCCAAATGGTCGACTCCTGCTCCTAGTTCTTATGTAAAAATGTTGAAAGAATTTGTTTTCAATGTCACTATAATTGTTCTTTGCTCACAGCAGTAGTCTGGAGATTAATCATCATTTATTGGTGACTCCAGGCCATTCCTGGAGGGTTGGTAACTGTAACTGTTAGTTAGGAACAGACAAAAGATTCATCTTCATATCCTCTGGCTGAACCTGATTTGAACTGTAATACCGAGACATTACCCTTGCCAATGTCACCAAGCTCCAGACAGAGTGAGGAGCTCGCTACATTCCTCTTACTGCACTCATTCAGATCTGAAACATTGGCTCTATTCTCTCTCCACAGACGCTGTCAGACCTGCTGAGATTTTCCAGCATTTTCTGTTTTGGTTTCCGATTCCTTTTTCTGTGCTCCATTGTTAATTCAGGAGAAAGATGCTCTGGAACTGGCCACACCTTTTGCCCAGCTGAACCAGTACAGCAACAACACTGGCATTTGCTTGGCAATGTGGGAACTTGCTCAGACATAATGAGCTGGACAAACATAATCCAGTCAGTTGCTGCCCCTTCAGTCTACTCCTAACAATCAAGTGTGCTGCCCACTTGATTGGCATTCACCCACTGCTTAAACATTCATTCCCTCCACCACTGTCGCACAGTGACTACCATTGATATCATTTACATTCTACAAGAAACTTGTCAAGGCTCCATTGACTGCACCTTCCAAACTCCTGATCTTTCTCAGTTAAATGAATAAGAGCAACAGACACATGAGAACACCACCTCCTGGAGGTTCCACTCCAAGCCACTCACCATCCTAACTGGGAAATATTTCACAGTCTCTTTACTGTCATCGGGTCAAATCCTGGAACTCCCTCCCTAACAGCACTGTGGGATTGCAGCATTTCAAGAAGGCAGCTCACCACCGCCTTCTCAAGGGGCAATTAGGGATGGGCAATGAACACTGGCTTCGACAGTGATATCTACACCCTATGAATGAATTCTTAAAAAGCTTGGAATCAAAATGGAAAATGAAGGAACGACTCAGCAGGTCTGGCAGCATCTGTGGAGAGAGAAAGTATGTTAACATTTCAGGTTAGTGATCTTTCATTGTTGGGCTGGATTTGTATCTCAGTGCTGGAGTTAAGGTTTCTCACCCACTGCTGTACCCTAAACAAGGTAAATACGGCGGTGTCTTTTAACAGCTCTTATTCCATTCTGTACATGCTGAAGCCAGTTTTAATTTATTTTATATAGAGGAATGTTTTTATACAAGAGTTAACCACTCTGATAATCAGCAGGAATGTACTCAGCATTCCCTGAAGTCCAGCTGTTTTTAAGCAGATTAAATGCCAATTTGCATAACACCTCCACAGACTTTCAGTTCAGCCTGTCTCCATTTGTCCTTTCAGACTGGGACAAGTGTAGCCTGCGGGTAGTTTGACAAATGAATTTCCACAGCACTATTTTCAGGGTGTGGATGGGGCAGAGAATGTTGTGACATTAACTGATAGCAAACATTGTAAATAGTTCATAACTCCTCGCACATTTTCGTGCTGAAAGTGCAGACCCACCAGCCCCCTTTTCTCCAGGTCTGGTGATTAATTTGGACCATCACTCTTGTGTCAATGTGCCTCCCCAGCTCACAGAGTCCCCTGTCCTCGCCACGGCGCAGATAACAAGCAGACAGTATAATGAGAGATGTCATTTCACTTTTCATTCTGAAGGCAATCCCATTACATGAGTCAAGCTATTGCCTGACAAGTCATGAATCAACCAGTCTTCTATGAAATTAAAATCAAATTATGAGTGCTGTTTGTGGGCTACCTGTAACTGCAGCAGGTAGAGGGAAAAATACCGAGATTGTTTATTTGTGAAATGAGGGAGGAGAGAGCGGGGAGAGAGAATGAGAAAGCAGAGCAATAGTGATTGAAATGACGGCCAAACTCCCTGCCTTGGATCAGGAATTTCAGTTTCTCAATCCCGATTTGAAAGCCGGAGGCCTCTGTGAATTCCTGGGGCCGCCTCTCACTCATTGGCTCTTAGAATGAGAATCCCAATGGATACACAAAGGGACAGAATAATCTCATATCAGGGGCATCATAGAAAATCATATAACACAGAAAGGGGGACTATTCAGTCCATTGTGCCTCTGCCACCTATTCAAAAGAGCTTTTCCATTACACCTTCTCCCTCGCCTCTATCCCCCCAGTCCTGTAAACATCTTCAAGTATTTATCCAATTCCCTGTTGAAAATTATAACCGAATCTGTTTCCAATGTCCTTTCAAGCGGTGTGTCCCAGGTCACATCAATTGCATAAAAATGAATCTCCTCATCTTCCCACTGGTTCCATCTGATTTCCTTCCTCACAGCAGAAGGTTGAGAGTTAAAGTCCAGAGACTTAAGCACAAAATCTGTGTTGACACTCCAGTGCCATCCTGAGGGAGTTCTGCATTGTTGGAGGTGTAGACTTTTAGATAAGACAATAACCTCATCTGTCTTCTCAGGTGAACGTCAAACATCCCGTGTTTCTCTGTGGAAGAGTTAGAGAGATCTCCCCGTGTCCCGGCCCAATATTTATCCCTTAGTAGACATCACTGAAACAGGTAATCTGGTCATTAACTCATTGTTGTTTGTGGTCATTAACTCCAGGTAAATTGGCTGCTGTGGAGGAGAGAGAGGGTTAGGAGGATTTAGGATGGAATCCTGGAGACACAGCCAAATACGGTGCAGCGATTGCAATGAAGACCAAAGAGATCAAAATGTGAGTCTCAGTCCCTATCATCAGAGGGTATTTTGTAGGTTATTCAGAAAAGCCGGGATTTTGATTTTGTTTTTGGAAGATCTGCGTTTCATTGGTGGTGGATTTGCAGGGCTTTTCCAGAACCTTCTCTATCAGTTTTCCAGCTCTTACTTTTGCTTTCTTGCTCTTCCATCTCAAAAAGAAAAGTTCTTTTCTTTTCATAGATCATAGGTAGAGGAGGGCACTCATAATGTTAAAATGGTGGCGTGGGCTTGTTGGGCCGAAGGGCCTGTTTCCCGTGCTGTGTTGTTCTTTGTTCTTTGTTCTCAGGATACTGGGAACTTTGAAGATAAAAGCAGGAGTGTGGAATGATTTAAAACTGGCTGTGAGTTTATAGAAAGATCCAATTGTTAGTCAGGAGCAAATTAGGTTTTAATTCTCCTGAATTGACTTCTTTTTACTTGTTTCCATGCCAACAGTCTCATGACTTCAATGGAGATGTAACCTTAAAGTCTGAGGTGAGCTTTTCCCAGGGATCTGTGTTACTCATTCTTTCCCTATTACGATTGCCATTTATTTTCTGAATTCCTATTTCATATCTTCCCCCCCTTTGATTTGTGTCTCCTTTAAGGTGTTTTGATTCGCAATCCCTACCCAGACCCAGACGGGGATCAGGCCTGAGATCGGATTAAGGTTGTCAGCGCTGGATAGGGAGCTTGCAGGACACATCGCCTTCTTGAAAACCACCCAATCACCTTGTCCCACCATTGGTCACCTGACATGTTTGATTAGATTTGATTTGATTTATTATTGTCACATGTGTTAAAAGTATTGTTACTCGCGTGCTATACAGACAAAGTATAACGTTCATAGAGAAGGAAATGAGAGAGTGCAGAATGTAGTGTTACAGTTATAGCTAGGGTGTAGAGAAAAATCAACTTAATGCAAGGTAGGTCCATTCAAAAGTTTGACACAGCAAGGAAGAAGCTGTTCTTGAGTCAGTTGGTATGTGACCTCAGATTTTTGTATTTTTTTCCTGACTGAAGAAGGTGGAAGAGAGAATGTCTGGGGTGTGTGGGATTCTTAATTATGTTGGCTGCTTTGCCGAGGCAGTGGGAAGCGTAGACAGAATCAATGGATGGAAGGCTGGTTTGTGTGATGGATTGGGCTACTTTCATGAACTTTCATAGTTCTTTGCGTTCTTGGGCAGAGCAGGAGCTATACCAAGCTGTGATACAACCGGAAAGGTTTCTATGGTGCATTTGTAAATGTTGATGAGTCATAGCTGACATGCCAAATTTCCTTAGTCTTCTGAGAAAGTAGAGACATTGGTGGACTTTCTTAACTATAGTGTCAGCATGAGGGAACCAGATTGTTGGCGATCTGGACATCTAAAAACTTGAAGCTATCAATTCTTTCTACTTTATCCCTATTGATGTAGACAGGGGCATGTTCTCCTTTATGCTTTCCGAAGCCGATGACTATCTCCTTTGTTACGTTGACATTGGGAGAGCAATTATTGTTACTGTCAATCTTCAAGATGCCTCTCCTATCTGCGCCAAACAGGAAGTGACACTTCATTTCCTGATTTGTTGATTCTTGACTATAAGCCAATCAGCCTTTCTTCACCGGCTCCAATATCTTTTTGTAATCAGTAAATAAAAATATTTAAAAGAAAACATATATTTTGTTGCCCTTTCTCGCAGCAGCAGTGTCCTGGAGATTAATCTTTCATTCCTGGAGACACATCTATCTGGTAGAAGATATTTTGAACATTCCATTAATACTAAGGAATATGGAGGAGGAATTATGATAATCTCAAAAGGGGTAGAATTAGACAAACTAATGGAGCTGAAAGCAGATACATCCCCTGGCCCTGATGGCTTGTATCCGAGGATCCTGAAAGAAGCAGCTACAGAGAGAATGGTTGTGATTTGACAAAAACTCTTGGATTCTGGAAATGTGCCGTAGGATTGGAAAACTGCAAAGTGTACCCATTCAGGGAGGGGGGCAAAAGGGGTAACTATAGGCCAATTAGCCCAACATGTACTGTTGGGAAATGTTGGAACAAATTAAGGAAACAATAACAGCACATTTGGAAAATCATAATCTTATCAAGCAGCAACAGTGCGGTTTTGTGGAAAGGAAATTGGGTCTGACTAATTTATTTGTTTTTTGAGAAAGTATCAACTTGAGTAGATAGAGGGGAGCCAGAAGATGTGTTGTATTTGGACTTCCAGAAGACATTCGACAAGGTATCTCACAAAAGATTAAGTCATAAGATACTAGAAGCACTATATTTGGCACAGATAGAGAACTGGTCAATGGGCAGGAAACAGTGAGTGAGGAAAAGGAGTCCTTTTTCAGGTTGGTGATCTGTAACCAGTGGGATTCCACAGAGATCAGTGCTGGGACCGCAACTGTTTAAAATATCTAGTAATAGATGAAGGATGTAAATGTACTGTAAACAAGTTTACACAGGACACAAAATTAGGTGGAAAGGCAAGTTCTGAGAGGGATACAAAGTTTACAAAGATGTCGAAAGGTTAAGTAGGTGGGCAAAAATGGCACACAGAGTATAAAGTGGGGAAATGTGAAGTTGTTCTGTTTGGAAGGAAGAAACAAAGAACAGATTATGGAGCGAAACTGCAGAAAGCATCAACACAACGGGACTTGGGGGGAACTTGTGCACAAAACCCAGAAAACTAGAACACAGGTACAGCAGGTAAACAGCGGGGCTAAGGGAATATTGGCCCTTGTTTGAAAGGAATTGCAGTATACGAGTGGGGAAGTCTTGCTGCAACTGTACAAGGTACTGATGAGATCATATCTGGAGAACTGGGAGCAGTTTTGGTCCCCTTATTTAAGAAAAATATATTTCACTGGATTCAGTTTAGAGAAGGTTCACTTGGATGATCCCTGGTATGGAGGGTTTGTCTTATGAGGAAAAATTAAACAAGTTGGGATTCTACTCTTTGGAGTTTAGAAGGATGAGAGGTGACCTCACTGAAACACATAGGATTCTTAAGGAGCTTTACAGGGTCAATGCTGAGAGGATATTTCCCCTAATGGGAGAGTCTAGGACCAGAGGGCAGAGTCTCAGAATAAAGGGGCCAATTTGAGACTGAAATGAGGAGGAATTTCTTCTCTCAGAAACTTGAATGTCTTTGGAACGCTTTGCCATAGAGAGCTGTGGGGGCAGAGTCACTGTGTATATTTAACACTGAGATAGATTTTTGATGAGGAAGGGAATCCAGGCTTATGGGAAAGGGCAGGAGAATGGACATGAGGAATGTGTCAGATCCTATTGAATGATGGAGCAGGCTCAAAGGGCCTAATAGCCTTCTCCTGTTATTCCTTATGGACTCTAGGGCAATCCTGGAGGGTTGGCAATTGTAGAATGGATACAGAGACAAACACACACACACATAGATAGACAATGAGACAGTGTAATCTTAGGGAATCAGTTCTTTAACATGAAATATTCTGAGATGTTTGCCTGCAGTTCAGATTGTTGCTCCTGTACTGATCCTTTATTGAAGTCACTGCCAGGATTTTGGATCTTGTTGCCATCCTGTTCTCTCTATCCTGTGGAGGGTCACCCTAACTTTGAAGACAGGAGGGGTGAAATGCGGAGAGCAAGAGGAGACAGAGGCTGAGGCTGGGAGATATCACTCCTTATTAAATAGACTTGGCAACAATTAATTTGCACCTGAATCTCACCCTTTCACCATTTGTCTCCTGTAGATAGCAACACTCAAATCCTCTGAAATCCTTCCTGTACAACCATGAGTATTGGACACTGAGTGTCGGGGAATCACAGGGGAAAGTATTAACAGTGGTGAGATTGACACCAAACCACACAGAAATATTAGGTTAGGTCATTAAAAGCTTAGGTATTTAGTAAACTGTGGGCAGTTCCTTAAAGGAGAGAGAGAGGAGTAGAGAGATGGAAAGGTTTAGGGAAGGAATTCCAGAGCTTGTGGCTTAGGCAGCAGAGGGCTCAGTTGTCAATAAAGGTGCGATTTAAACTGGAGGTGGGCAAGAGACCAGAACAAGCGGTTGTGGAGGGTTGATTACTGAGACAGGGAGGAATGAGACCATTGAGGGATTTGAACATGTTGATGAGAATTTTTTTTCCTGTAACTTTGCTGGAACAGGAACCAAATGTACATTGGTGTATATGAGATATTGAGTGAATGAGTCTTGGAGGAAGTTAGGATACAAACAGCAGAGTTTAAATGATGTTACAAAATATATCTAAATACCCACTCCACACATTGCCTGCTTTAATATACTCCTGCAATTACAATTCACCAAATCTGTTAGCTTAATAACCAGTCCTGACAGACTGTCGCAAAGGTCAAAAACAGGGTGCTTTATATTCAGGGTAGCAAGTACTTTAATTTAATTGAAAATTGATTGTCGGGGGGAAGTTATTAAGGGTGATTACTGTCTTGAGAGTGTGGTGATTGGATTTATGCAAATGAGTGAGTTCTGCAGGTCTGTACAGCGCAGTACACAGACCTGCATAATTAGGCAGGAGGTATAACCAGTTACCTTGGTTACTTTGTAATTGAATGTTGCACAGTGGCAGTATAACACTGCTGGGATACATTAACTGTTGAGGATGTCAGAATGAGTTTTACTACTTTGAACTCAGGTGGCTGTGAATTTCTTTGTTATTAATTATGATTGCTAGTTGGATCATTTTGCTCTAAGATTGGGGAACGTTATTCCAAGCAGCAAGACATTTCGGAGGAGTTGGGTTTGGGAGTTGGCTGCTGTATAAATGCAATTAAACTCTGCCTGATTCTCCAATCTGATGGTTCAGTGCTTCCCCAGGCATTACATTTGACAGCACAGAAAGACTCCAGGTTCGATCCTTCTGGTCTGAGTTAACTCAGCATGGGGCCATGTGGCAGCACAGGACTCTGTCGCTGCTGGAAAGAAAATCTGATAGTTCTATAGCATTTTCCTCATGTCGAAACACTGTAACCAATTGAGCAAGCTCCAAGCAACAGCAATGTGACAAATGGCCAGATAATTAGTTTTGGAGATTTGGTTGGATGATAAATATCAGCCGGAATTTTCCTCCTCTGGACACAGCAGGGCACCATTTTATACATCTTTTTTACACAGCAGATGGGAACTCAGTTTAACATCCCATTCTTCCAACGTTTTTACAATGCTGCACTCACTCACAGGGCCTCTGGGAGCGTCAGTTACTGGAAGGAGAGTTGCTAAATCGAGCGTGGGAGTCAATTCTCTGATCCACAGCTGACAGTGACAGCAACAGGTTCAGTGTGATGCTCCTGCAGCTGAATAGGCTCACTTATGAGGAAGAGCAATTTGGGCAAAATGCTGATGGCTGTTTGGTATCCGTGTGATTGTAAAGCAGCCTGATACAGCAAGGGGACAAATTGTGATTGAATCTTGTGCATTCCTCTCCATTTATTTCATCTTTTTATTTCAGAATCACTCAAAACACAACCTCACTCATCCAGAAGACGACAACAGTCTTTAATTCCAGGGATTGTCCAGTTGGGCTTAATCCAAAACTGGAAAATCCTGCCCAAGACCAATGGAGAATTCCGTTTTGTGAGCCTCGCCTGCCCAATTCCGGGGTGGATGTGCCAGTAAAACTCCTGCCTACGGACAGGATTTTCCGGACACATTCAGTCCAAAACCGGAAATTCCCACCACAGGTCAATGCCCTTTCCGTGATCCACCACTTGCCCATAGCAGTGGGACAGCAACACACCTGAAACTCTATTAATCTGCACCAAATGTGAGGAAACTAACACTGAATTCATAGCCCGGGCTCACACTCCAGCACACCACAGAGGGTCAGTACTGAGGGAGCGCCGCACTGTCAGAGGGTCAGTGCTGAGGGAGTGCCGCACTGTCAGAGGGTCAGTGCTGAGGGAGTGCCGCACTGTCAGAGGTCAGTGCTGAGGGAGTGCCGCACTGTCAGAGGGTCAGTGCTGAGGGAGTGCTGCACTGTCAGAGGGTCAGTGCTGAGGGAGTTCTGCACTGTCAGTACAGAGGGTCATTATTCCCATGATGCTAATCTCCAAACTCGGTGGCCTCGGCTCCTCCCTCTGAGACTGGATCCTGAATGTCCCAACTCACAGAGCACAATCAGTAAGGATCGGCAACAACACCTCCTCCACAATCATCCTCAACACCAGTGCCTCAGAAGGCTGTGTTCTCAGCCTCTACTATTCTCCTTATACACCTATGACTGTGCGGCAAAGTTCCCCTCCAATTCAATTCTCAAGTTTACTGATGAAACCACTGTAATGGGTTGGATCTTAAACAGAGTACAGGAATGAGATAGAAAATCTGGTGAACTAGTGCAGCAACAATAATCTCTCCCTCGATGTCATAAAATGAAAGAGATTGTCATTGAATTTAGGAAGCAGAGAGAACATGTCCCTGTCTACATCAACAGGGATGAACTAGGAAGAGTTGAGAGCTTCAAGTTTTTAGGTGTCCAGATCACCAACAACCTGTTCTGGTTCTCCCACACTATAATTAAGAAATCCCACCAATGCCTCTACTTTATAGAAGACTAAGAAAATTGGGCATCTCAGCTGTGATTCTCACCAACTTTTACAGATGCACCATAGAAAGCATTATTTCTGGTTAGATCACAGCTTGGTGTGGCTCCTGCTCTGTCTAGGACCACAAGGATTTGTCTATAGCTCAATCCATCATGCAAACCAGCCTTCCATCTATTGACTCTGTCTACACTTCCCACTGCCTCAACCAGCATAATTAAGGACCCCACGCACCCCGGACATCAGTCAGGAAAAAGATACAAAAGTCTGAGGTCATGTACCAACTGACTCAAGAACAGCTTCTTGCCTGCTGCTGTCAGACTGTTGAATGGACTTACCTTGCATTAAATTGATCTTTCTTTACACGTTACCTATGACTGTAACATTACATTCTGCACCCACTCGTTTCCTTCTCTATGGACAGTATATTTTATCTGTATAGCACGCAGAAAACAATACTTTTCACTGTACATTAATACATGTGACAATAATAAATCAAATCAAATCAAATCTGAGAAAGTGCTGCACTGTCCGAGAGTCAGTACTGAGGGAGTGCCGCACTGTCAGAGGGTCAGTGCTGAGGGAGTGCCACACTGTCAGAAGGTCAGTACTGAGGGAGTGCCGCACTGTCAGAGGGTCAGTACTGAGGGAGTGCCGCACTGTCAGAGGGTCAGTGCTGAGGGAGTGCCGCACTGTCAGAGGGTCAGTACTGAGGGAGTGCCCGCACTGTCAGAGGGTCAGTGCTGAGGGAGTGCCGCACTGTCAGGGTCAGTGCTGAGGGAGCGCCGCACTGTCAGAGGGGTCAGTACTGAGGGAGTGCCGCACTGTCAGAGGGTCAGTGCTGAGGGAGCGCCGCACTGTCAGAGGGTCAGTGCTGAGGGAGCGCCGCACTGTCAGAGGGTCAGTGCTGAGGGAGTGCCGCACTGTCAGAGGGTCAGTGCTGAGGAGCGCCGCACTGTCAGAGGGTCAGTGCTGAGGGAGTGCCGCACTGTCAGAGGGTCAGTGCTGAGGAGCGCCGCACTGTCAGAGGGTCAGTGCTGAGGGAGCGCCGCACTGTCAGAGGGTCAGTGCTGAGGGAGCGCCGCACTGTCAGAGGGTCAGTGCTGAGGGAGTGCCGCACTGTCAGAGGGTCAGTGCTGAGGGAGCGCCGCACTGTCAGAGGGTCAGTGCTGAGGGAGCGCCGCACTGTCAGAGGGTCAGTGCTGAGGGAGCGCCGCACTGTCAGAGGGTCAGTGCTGAGGGAGCGCCGCACTGTCAGAGGGTCAGTGCTGAGGGAGCGCCGCACTGTCAGAGGGTCAGTGCTGAGGGAGCGCCGCACTGTCAGAGGGTCAGTGCTGAGGGAGCGCCGCACTGTCAGAGGGTCAGTACTGAGGGAGCGCCGCACTGTCAGAGGGTCAGTGCTGAGGGAGCGCCGCACTGTCAGAGGGTCGTGCTGAGGGAGCGCCGCACTGTCAGAGGGTCAGTGCTGAAGGGAGCGCCGCACTGTCAGAAGGGTCAGTGCTGAGGGAGTGCTGCACTGTCAGGTCAGTAGTGCTGAGGGAGTGCTGCACTGTCAGAGGGTCAGTACTGAGGGAGTAGTGCACTGTCAGAGGGTCAGTGCTGAGGGAGCGCCGCACTGTCAGAGGGTCAGTGCTGAGGGAGTGCTGCACTGCCAGAGGGTCAGTACTGAGGGAGTAGTGCACTGTCAGAGGGTCAGTACTGAGGGAGTGCTGCACTGTCAGAGGGTCAGTACTGAGGGATTGTTATCACTTGGAATGAGTGATTGGTGGGAGGTTCAATAGTAATTAATGGAATTGGAAAAATATTTGAAAGAGAATCATTTTGCAAGTTTATGGAGAGCATGGTTAAATTCAAAGAATCTTTCCAAGGAGCCAGGACAGGCATGATGGGCTGATTGGCCTCCCTCTCTGAAGTATTATTCTATAAAGTTCTGTATATGAAACCTAGTGGGGTATTTGTGGTAAGGACAGTCCCAGCCTCCTGGAGACCATTCCCAAGCAACAAGCTTGGGCTTCCTGGAGGGGACTCAGTAAAGTTTTACAACACCAATTTTAAATCCAACCAATTTATTTGATAGTAAATCTGCAAGCTTTCGACACTATGTGCCTTCGTCAGGCAAATGCAGTGTTCTGATCTGCAGAGGCACTCATATCCACACAGACAGTTACAGATTGCTGATTAGAATGCGAATCCTTACATCTAACCTGCTATTCAAGTGTTAAAGTGGCTAACAATGTGTGTGAAGGGAATCCTGAGCATTGGTTAGAGAATTGTGTATTTTCTCCAGACAGCACAGTAAGTGAGGTTTTTTGCTAATCCAGGCAATTTACGGGGGTTACAGATAGTGTGACATGAAGCCAAGATCCCTGTTAAGACCGTCCTCATGTGTGCGGAACTTGGCTATCAGTCTCTGCTCAGCAACTCTGCGCTGTCGTGTGTCACGAAGGCCCCCTTGAAGAAAATTTACCCGCAGGTCGGAGGCCGAATGCCCATGACTGCTGAAGTGTTCGCCCACAGGAAGGGAACTGGTGATTGTTGAGCGATGCTCATTCATCCGCTGTCGTAGTGTCTGCATGGTCTCCCCAATGTACCATGCTTTGGGGCATCCTTTCTTGCAACGTATTAGGTAGATAACATTGGCCAAGTTGCAAGAGTATGTACCGTGTACCTGTTGAATGGTATCCTCACGTTTGATGATGTCGTCCATGTCTATGATCTGGCATGTCTTACAGAGGTTGCTGTGGCAGGGTTGTGTGGTATTGTGGTCACTGTCCTCCTGAAGGTTGGGTAGTTTGCTACGAACAATGATCTGTTTAAGGTTGTGCGGTTGTCTGAAAGCAAGAAGTGGAGGGGTGGGGATGGCCCTAGTGAGATGTTCATCGTCATCAATGACATGTTGAAGACTCCGGAGAAGATGTCGTAGCTTCTCCGCTCCAGGGAAGTACTGGACAACAAAGGGTACTCTGTCCACCTTGTCCCGTGTTCGTCTTCTGAGGAGGTCAGTGCAGTTTATCGCTGTGGCACGATGGAACTGTCGATTGATGAGTCGAGCGCCATATCCTGTTCTCACGAGGGCATCCTTCAGCGTCTGGAGGTGTCTGTCACAATCCTCCTCATCTGAGCAAATTCTGTGTATACGGAGGGCTTGTCCATAGGGAATGGCTTCTTTAACGTGTCTAGGGTGGAAGCTGGAGAAGTGGAGCATTGTGAGGTTGTCTGTCGGTTTGCGGTACAGTGAGGTGCTGAGGTGACCGTCCTTGATGGAGATGCGTGTGTCCAAGAATGCAACTGATTCTGGAGAATAGTCCATGGTGAGTCTGATGGTGGGATGGAACTTGTTGATATCATCATACAGTTGTTTCAATGATTGTTTACCATGAGTCCAAAGGAAAAAGATGTCATCAATGTATCTAGTATATAACCTTGTTTGATGATCTCGTGTAGTGAAGAAGTCTTGTTCGAACCTGTGCATGAAGATGTTGGCATACTGAGGTGCACTGACCTCCTCAGAAGACGAACACGGGACAAGGTGGACAGAGTACCCTGTGTTGTCCAGTACTTCCCCGGAGTGGAGAAGCTACAACATGTTCTCCGGCGTCTTCAACATATCATTGATGACGATGAACATCTCGCTAGGGCCATCCCCACCCCCGCACTTCTTGCTTTCAGACAACCACACAACCTCAAACAGATCATTGTTTGCAGCAAACTACCCAACCTTCAGGAGAACAGTGACCACAATACCACACAACCCTGCCACAGCAACCTCTGCAAGACATGCCAGATCATAGACATGGACGACATCATCAAACGTGAGGATACCATTCACCAGGTACACGGTACATACTCTTGCAACTCGGCCAACGTTGTCTACCTAATACGTTGCAAGAAAGGATGTCCCGAAGCATGGTACATTGGGGAGACCATGCAGACACTACGACAGCGGATGAATGAGCATCGCTCAACAATCACCAGGCAAAACAGTTCCCTTCCTGTGGGCGAACACTTCAGCAGTCATGGGCATTCGGCCTCCGACCTGCGGGTAAATGTTCTTCAAGGGGGCCTTCGTGACACACGACAGCGCAGAGTTGCTGAGCAGAGACTGATAGCCAAGTTCCGCACACATGAGGACGGTCTTAACAGGGATCTTGGCTTCATGACACACTATCTGTAACCCCCGTAACTTGCCTGGGTTAGCAAAAAACCTCACTTACTGTGCTGTCTGGAGAAAATACACAATTCTCTAACCAATGCTCAGGATTCCCTTCACACGCATTGTTAGCCACTTTAACACTTGAATAGCAGGTTAGATGTAAGGATTCGCATTCTAATCAGCAATCTGTAACTGTCTGTGTGGATATGAGTGCCTCTGCAGATCAGAACACTGCATTTGCCTGACGAAGGCACATAGTGTCGAAAGCTTGCGGATTTACTATCAAATAAATTGGTTGGATTTAAAATTGGTGTTGTAAAACTTTACTGAGTTTACCCCAGTCCAACGCCGGCATCTCTACATCATTCCTGGAGGGGCACAGAGCAAAAAACAGACATGAGGAAAGTGGGGAGATTGAATTGTTACAGGCCATGGTAAGGTGACAAGTGTTGTAGCCCAGAGACACAGAATGACAAGGGCTTTGTTACACATGCAAACGGGTTCAGCCTCTAACTGGGAAAGGGAACACACTGTAACTTTCACTGCCAATATCTGATGCTGCGCCAATGGATACTGACAGCATTGACTCTGTGAAAGGGAAGTGTGGAGCCTCACATTCCTCAGCTGTTGCCCGGTAACCTGCAATGCGTTTAGCAGTGAATGAGTTAAAGTATTTGTTGAGGCAGAAGCCCTGTGAGGGATGGACCTTTAATCAGTGACCTACAAATCAATCCACAATGAATGGGAGCCAACTCTTCCCCTGTCCAACTGTTGAATCCATCTCAGTCAATACACCCTGTTCACCGATAAAACTCAATAAAAACCCCCAACCGGGGAAGAACGTTATTATAAATGTTAGAGTAACAACTTCATTGACTGAGGTGGAAAGAAAGATTTGCATTTCCGCAACAACTTTCGCCACCTCAGGACTTCCCAAAGCCCTTTTCAGCCAATCAGTGGACTCAGTATTTGTAATCATAAGAATCATAAAAACTAGAGATAGGAGGAGGCCATTCAGCTCCTCAAGCTGCTCCGCTATTCAACTCATCATCGGTGAATTCATCTTGGTCTCAATTCCATTTTCCTGCCCATTCACCATCACCCTCAAACCCATTACTGATTAAAAATCTGTCCACCTCTTCCTTACATTTACTCAATGTCCCGGCATCGCCCACAATCTGGGGCAGTGAATTCCACAAACTCACTACCTGAGAGAAGAATTTCTCCTCGTCTCTGTTTTAAATCTGCCATTCCTTATCCTAAAACTATGACTTCTTGTTCCAGATTGCCCCACAACAGGAAATAAAGGTCTCTTTGTCAATCCCCCGTGATTATCTATGGGCAGCACAATGGTTACACTGCTGCCTCACAACACCAGGGACCCAGGTTCGCTTCCTGGCTTCGGTTGCTGTCTGTGCAGAATCTGCACATTCTCCCCATGTCTGCTTGGGTTTCCTCCGGGTGATCTAGTTTCCTCCCACAGTCCAAAAGATGTGCTGGTTAGGTGCATTGGCCATACTAAATTCTCCCACAGTGTAGTGTGGCAATAAGGAGATTTTCATAGTAACTTCATTGCAGTGTTGGGGTAAGCCCTACTTGTAATACTAATAAATAAAACAAAATAAAAATATTGTGCACCTCAATTAAATCTCCTCATTCTTCTGAACTCCAGGACATATAGGTTTAAACTGCCCAATCTCTCTTTGTAAAACAAATCCCTCAACTCTGAAATCAATTTGGTGAATCTCCTCTGAATTGCTTCCAATGAAACTACATCAATGAAGGCTTATGGAGTCTTAGCTTTTATTGGTAGGGGGATTGAATTTAGGAGCCGCAGCATCATGTTGCAGCTGTACAAAACTCTAGTGCGGCCGCACTTGGAGTATTGTGTGCAGTTCTGGTCGCCACATTATAAGAAAGATGTGGAGGCATTGGAGAGGGTACAGAGGAGGTTTACTAGGATGTTGCCTGGTATGGAGGGCAGGTCCTATGAAGAGAGGTTGAAGGATTTGAGGTTGTTTTCGTTAGAAAGGAGGCGGCTAAGGGGGATCTTATTGAAACATATAAGATAATTAGAGGTTTGGATAGGGTGGACAGTGATAGCCTTTTTCCTAGGATGGAGAAAGCTAGCACGAGGGGACACAACTTTAAATTAAGGGGTATGAGTTATAGGACGGATATCAGAGGTAGGTTCTTTACTCAAAGAGTGATTAGGGAGTGGAATGCCCTGCCTGCAGCTGTTGTAGATGCGCCAAGTTTGGTGGCGTTTAAGAGGTTAGTTGATAAGTATATGGATGAGAAGGGAATGGTTTAGTTAGGAGGGGCATTGCTTTTTATTTTGGTCGGCACAACATCGAAGGCCGAAGGGCCTGTTCTGTGCTGTATTGTTCTATGTTCTATGTTCTATCCCTCCTCAGCTAAAGGGAATAAAACTATATACAGTAATCTGAGTGCAGTCTTGCTAGTACTTTGTACAGCAGCGGCAAAACTTTGTTACTTTTTTATTCTATTTCTTTAGCAATAAGTTCCAAGATTCCATTTGCCTTTCCTGTTATTGCAGGAAACGTAACAGCTAATTTTGTGTACAGGAAGATTCCATAAACAGCAATGAGATAAATGAGGGAGTGACCCTCGGATATTGCAGCATCTCAGCACTGTGTAGATCCGACTCTGCATTCCTGTTAAAAACCTTCAGACCCAGTAAAGGCCAACTTGCAACTTAATGCTCAGCATTGAGAACAATGTATAAGTTATACATATGAAGAGCAGGCCATTCAGCCCCTTGAGCCTATTGTGCCATTTAATAAGATCATGGCTAATCTCATTGTAACCTCAGATCTACATCCCACCTACTTCAGGTAACCTATCAATGTTGGTAACCTATTACCCCCTTACTTACAAATAATCTATCCACCTCTGCCTTAAAAGTATTCAAAGACTCTGTTTCCACCATCTCTTCTCTTCCTCAAACCTATCAAATCCCTTAATTATGTTAAACGCTTCAAATAGATCACCTCTTTAATCTGCTATGTTCAGGGGAAATCAAGCCTAGTTTATGCAACCTGTAGTCAGAAATTGCTCTTTAATCCCTGGTATCATTCAGTTAAATTAGGAATCCGAGAACAATGCAAAACGGGGCAGTGATGGGAGATCTATGAACAACACTGTCACTCAGAAAGCCCAGTACAATACAGAGAAAAGAAAATCACAGCCAGATGCAGGGCTGCACTCCAACACTGCGTTACAAAGCTGTCCAATAACAGCAGGGACATTATGCAATTGTCCGTGCACGTGTTCAGTTATATAAACCTCTGGTCAGGCCCCACCTGCACTAACTGAGGCACTGCATCTCAGGAAGGCGATGTTAGCATTGAGGGGACACTGTACAATGCACTAAAAAAAAACAAGTGTGAAGGAGTTAAATTACGAGGACAGGTTATGTGGTTTAAGCTTATACCTGAGCAAAATCATTCAAAAACACAGCACATGCCGTATGACACTTTACTTGATGCCAGGGTGAAGAGAGAAACTCTCTTCATCCTGTCTCTGATTATCCACACTGCTATTCCACATCCAGCACTGGATGAGCAGAAATTTCCCAAAATTACTGACAATATGAAGTCACCAACTTTGGCATCTGCCATAAACTTGTGCCCTGATCACTGTTTCCATCCTTTGTAACTGTCTGAATTTGAGCAAGGCCTTTCACAACCTTCTTGTGTTTGACCCTAACACAAGCTGTCAACCACATATTCGCACCAATTCTGTAACCAAATTCCAAACCTGCCTCATCTGTGGCTAAAATCCTCCTTCACCTGTTACCTCCAGATTATTCCAATGCTCTCCTGTCCAGCTTCCATCCTGCATTAACTAAAACTCACCCAAAATGGTGCTGCTTGGGTTTCCAGGAGACATCTGACAAGATGCCACACTAAAGATTACTTCACAAAGTATGAGCTTTGCATAGGAGGCAATATATTAGCACAGACAGAGGATTGATAAGCTAACAAAGATAAGAAACAAAGTGAGGGATAAATAGGTCAATTTTGCGTTGGCAAGATGTACCTAATAGAGAACCACAGAGATCAGTGCTGAAGTTTCAACTATTTACAATCTACATCAATAATTTGATGAAGAGACTAAATGGATGATGTAAAATTTGCCAAAGATATCAAAGTAGACAGGAAGAATCAAAATCAAAAAATGCTGGAAAATCTCAGCAAGTCTGACAGCATCTGTGCAGAGAAAACAGAATTAATTAGACTTCATAGAATCTTTACTGCACAAAAGGAGACCCAACATTGACCACAACCTTACCCAGGCCCTATTCCTGTAATCTCACCTGAAATATTGGCTCTATTCTCTCTCCACGGCTACTGTCAGACCTGCTGAGATTTTATAGCATTTTCTGGTTATGCTTTAGATTCCAGCATCCACAGTAATTTGCTTAGATGGGAAAGTAAGTGGTCAAGAGGACATAAAACATCTAGAGGGATTTAGGTAGGCTAAGTGAGTGAGCAAATATTTGGCAGATGGAATATAATGTGGAAAAATGTGAACTTGTCCAGTTTGCTAAGAATAGAGAAACAGAGTATTGATTAAACAGAGATACTGCAGAACTCGACAGTGCAGAGGTATCAGGATAGTTTGATACATTAAACACAATAAGTACATTGTTGCAGCAAATGATTGGAAAAGCAAATGGAATTTAGTACTTGCAAAGAGAATCAAGCATAAAAGTACGGAAGTTATGCTACAATTGTGTTGGTTGTTGGTGAAACCACATCTGACAAACATAAGTTTTTTTGTTTCCCTACTTAAGGATGTAATTGCATTAGAAGCATTTCAGAGAAGATTCACTTAACTGCTTGAAGGGGTTATCTTGAAGAAAAATTGGTGAGGTTGTGTCTAAACCCACTGGAGTTTAGACAAGAGGGATTTGACAGAGTGGATGCTGAGAGGATGTTTCTCCTTTTGGCATAGCTTCAAAAATAAGAATCTCCCACTTAGAACTAAGGAGAACCTTTTTCTCTCAAAGGGTCATCAACCATTGGAATTCCTTTCTCCAGAAAACAGTGGAAGCTGCATCATTAAATATGTTCAAGGTTGAGTTAGATAGAGTTATAGAAGTCACGGGTTTTTGGGAACTGACAGGGAAGTGGAGGCCACAGTCAGATCCATCATGAGCAGATTCAAGGGCCTAATTCCTACAATCATCTCCTAACCAACATCAAAACCAATCTCTAAGCATTAGTCCGTGCTGAGCTGCACTTCAACATTAAGATTCTCATCCTTGGAAATTTTCAAATGCCTCTTTCCCTTAATCTCCTTCAGCTTTATAAATCTTCAAAATCTCTACATCCTTCTAAATCTGTCCTTTCTTCTACTTCTCTGATTCCAATCCAAGCTGTACTTTCAGCTGCCTTGACCTTAAATTTTGCAATTCAGCCACTCAATCCTCTTCTTGCTTAAATTCTCCACAAAGCCTATCTCATTGCTCAAGCTTTTGATTAACTGTCCTAATAGCTCCTAATGTGGCTCAGTTTCAAAGCTGTTTTTACTGATATTTATGCTAAGCACTTTGAGCTTTGCTACATTTAGAAGCTTAGATAAGGTAGACAGAAGTTATTTCCTCTATATGGGTGGGGTGTCCAGAATAATCTTAAAATTGAAGTTTAGGCTTTGAGGGGAAGTTTCAGGAAGCACATAGACAGCAGCTAATTAGAGGTAGACAAACCACAGGCTCCCTTCAACTCCCTACAAGTATCCTCTGCTGTAACACCATTGGATGTGAATAAACAATCCATTTAAAGCAGTCCATGTTGTACCCACGATACTGAAGTTTATTTGGCATTTATGTACCAATAAATTGAGGGGAGTGGGAAAAGAAATGGGGACGCAATGGCCTAGTGATATTATTGCTAAGGATAATTAATCCAGAAACTCAGTTAACGTTCAGGGGACAAAAAGAGAAAGTGTTGGAAAATCTCAGCAGGTCTGGCAGCATCTGTAAGGAGAGAGAGAGCTGACATGTTCTGAGTCCAGATGACTCTTTGTCAAAACCTGGATCCTAATGTTCTGGAGACCCAGGTTTGAACTCTGGTACCAACAGATGGTGGAATTTAAATTCAATCAAAAAAATCTGGAATTAACTGATGACCATAAAACCATTGTCAGAAAACCCCATCTAGTTCACTGATGTTCTTTAAGGAGGAAATCTGCTGTCCTTATCCGAACTGGTCTACATGTGACTCCACAGCCACAGGAACGTGATTGACTCTCAATTGCCCTTGGGCAACGAAGGATGGGCAATAAATACTGGCCAGCCAATGACACCCATATGCCATGAATGAATAATAGAGAAAAATCATGCTGAAGTCAGTAGATTCTAATATCTGTATTATTCACCTACAGGATCCTGTGCCACTGTTCATTCATTCCTTTAAATGACCCTTTACAATGAGAGACCTAGGACACTTGTACCGTATTCTGCTGATACACAATTCTCTTGCTGGACAAAACACAAGTTTGCTGGATGTAAATACAAACGCATGGACTTCCTGGAGCAACAATGCACCCTGTATAGAAAGCAGCTGCATCTTCTAAGGTTGATGGTAGCAGCAGGTACATTCCACACATATATTTACCACAGGTGCATACAACCCAAACAGTGGCATGGTGGTTTTGTCATTGGACTAGCAATCCAGAGATCCAGGATAATGCTCTGGGGACCCAGGTTCAAATCCCACCACAGCAGATGGTGATATCTGAATTCAATAAAAATCTGAAATTGAAGGATAATGATGACCACCAAACCATTGTCGACTGTCGTAAGCATTCGGTTCATTAATCATAGAATGTAGGAGGCCACCATTCGGCCCATCGAGTCTGCAGTGACCAGAATCCCACCCAGGCTCTATGTCCATATCCCCCAAACATTTACCGTAGCGAGTCCTTCTGGCACTAAGGGGAAATTTAGCATGGTCAAATCACCTAACCTCACACATCTTTGGACTGTGGGAAGAAACTGAAGCACCCGGAAAAAACACGGACAGAATGTGCAAACTCTACACAGTGACCCAAGCCCAGATTTGAACCCAGGCCCCTGGTATTGTGAGGCAATTGTGCTAACCACTATGCCACCATGCTGCTCTTAATGTTCTTAAGGGGAAGAAATCTGTGGTCGTTATCTGCATTTGGCTGACCTTGACTCTTAAAAGTGCCTTCAGGGATAAGCAATCAATGTGGCTCAATAAATAAAAACAGAGATATGCACACAGGCCTCAACGTGTATCCAAGATGCAGTAATGAGGAAGGAGTTGGCAAAACTTAAATATCATTTTATTGTTAAGTTTAATAATTAATGGTTTTGCCTGTGACAAGCAGAATACAGAACAATAAACAATTCTCCCACACATGCCTGGGAACACATGTGAATACTTGTGTATGTCTGTGTGTCAGTGTACAAATGTTTCTGCAAGTGGACATTTATGTGTGAGTGTTGCTTGGGTGCAATGTCAGAGTAAAATCCATGTGTGCTGACTGCGCTTACGGATACAAATACCACATTCCACATTTATAACTACGGAATGAAGTACGTATCTGTGTCCCAACTGGGTCTAACTTTCCAAACAGGAGCTCAGGTCTGTCCACCACTGTCTGAGTTAAGTGTTATTGAGCAATGGGATCTGCAGCTTTACTCAATAACCCACTCAAACAGTTCCTCATGGGTAAAAAATACAATTTATTTAGTTATAAAATGTTTACAGATATAACCCTCCCTCCTCTTCCCCTGACTCTATAACTGTTATACTGTGTTTTCCAGTCTGCACTGATGGGATCACAAATTCAAATCTCTCAAACTCTCAGTCTCTGAAGCACATTCGAGATTTGAACTTCTGTTTCATTCTTCTTCAGTGAAACACTTGGCAGAAGTGTCAGTCTTTGGTGAGAGCAGCAAGTACCAAATAAAGTGCTGCGGTGTTCGAGGGTTGGCTAATCTGGAGAAATTGCACAGCCGCTTAAACAATGACCCCCATCAGATTTACCCGGCGGTTCTGATATCGTTTGGAGATATCGGCCTCGATCTGAAAGAGACAACAAAGGAAAAATTTTACACATCATCCCTGGGGCAGCCCCAAGGTCAGAACATCCTTCTTGGGATCAAAGGGCCTTTGCATAGAATCCCCTACAGTGCAGAAGGAGCTCATTCCAGTCTGTAGCAACACACAATACTACCCAGGCCCTATTCCCACAATCCCACTTATTTAACCTGCTAATCCCCCTGACACTAGGGTCAATTTAGCCTGGCCAATCAACCTAATCTGCACATCTTCTGAATATGGGTAGAAGCCAGAGTATGCAGAGGAAACCCATGCAGACATGGGGAGAACGTGCAAACACTACACAGATAGTGACCCAAGGCTGGAATTGAACCTGGGTCCCTGACACTGACTGCTGTGCCATCCTACCGCCCCATTATCCGCATCCCGCCCACTACAATTCCCATGATGGGTGAGACAGTGAAATTCCTTGGTGTCAGACACTAATGCTGACACTCAAGCACTGTCACACACTAACAGAGATAGTTAGAATTCCCCTGCTCTTCTTCCAAATAGCGTTATGGGATCTTTTACACTGTCCTAATGGGCAGACAAAAACTTTAACATCCCATCTGAATGACAACACCTCTGACTGTGCAGCACTCCTGCAGGCCCTGCACTGGAGTGTATTCGAGCGCTGAGGTGAGGCTTGAATGGGCAACCTTGGGACTCAGGAAAAATACTGAGCTATTACTGATATCATATACATATATAATCAAACATGTACTCTGGTAATTTACTAACATATGATTGTTATTTTTTAGCATGTCCATTCACAATTTTCAATCAATCATTTGTTTGTCAAGATCCCTACCCCCTCCACTTTCCCAGCTTTAAGTACAATAAGCTTTAACTGTCCAACGCAATCCCATTCAGAGTTACTGGTTGCCAGAAGGGGTTAATGCAGTGGGTTGAATCTCAACATACTGTACTGTACCATACTCAACATACTGAGGGAATTCATGTGTTCTGTCTATGATTCCACAATACCCCCAATTCCTCATCTGGAATACCTGGGCATTAAAGATTGAAAAGTTAAAGTTTTATTTATTAGTCACATTACAGCATGACAGCACACTGCTATCTCACATCACAGGGACCTGGGTTCAATTCCCAGCTTGACCAACTGTGTGTGTGGAGTCTGCACGTTCTCCCCATGTCTGCATGGGTTTTCTCTGGGTGCTCCAGTTTCCTCCCACAGTCCAAAGACATGCTGGTTAGGTGCATTAGCCGTGCTATATTCTCCTTTAGTGTATCTGAATTGGCACCAGAGTGTGATGAAAAGGGGATTTTCACAGTAAGTTCACTGTGGTGTTAATGCACCAATAAATAAACCTTACTTTGCTTTATACAAGTAAGGTTTACATCAACACTGCAATAAAGTTGCTGTGAGATTCCCCTAGTCACTACACTCTGTTAGGGTCAATGCACTGGCACAGCTTCAGGATGTGGGAGGAAACAGGAGCACCCAAGGAAACCCATGCAGACACAGGAAGAATGTGCAAACTCCACAAACAGTAACCCAAGTCGGGAATTGAATCCAGGTTCCTGGTGCTTGAGGCAGCAGTGCTAACCACTATGCCACATGCTGCCCAAGAACAGGCTGTTATCCAGAAGGAAAACAGAGAAACAAAACTCAGTTCTTGAAAGCCATACTGACAGAGGGAGGGACTGAGAAATTCATGGTAACTCAATGACCTTTTTTCAGTCAAAAGTCAATGTGTGCAGCCTGGAGTAAGAAAATCAGAAGCAGGGATGTTTTGTTAATTGCGTATCAAATTGCTTCCATCTAATGAATGAGAAATATCTCCTCTTGCGCACTCAAATTAGACAGTCACAATATTTAAAACTGCCCAGGCTCTGCAGCACACAGATTGACCTCGCTCGCAATGGAAAGACAGACTTGTATTTATATTGAGTCGCTTAGGATCTTAGCCCCAAAGTGCTTTATACTCAGTGAATTACTTTTTAAACCGTAGTTAAATAATCTTTTGATGCAGGGAATTGCTGGCCAATAACAAGCTACCATAAATAATTTGATAACAAACACAATCTGTATTAATGATGTTGATTGAGGGTTAAATATTGGCTAGGACATGCGATAATTCAATTTCTCTTCTTTGAAACAGCGCTGTGAGATCTTTCTCACACATGGGAGGGCAGATGGAGCACTGGTTTAACAGGGATTTGGGTGGATACCTCTTTCTCTGCTCTGAGAGAAACAGCCTGCGGATTCCAATCCCACTCCACAGGTTTCAACACAGTTTCCACTGACGATCCCAGTGTAGGGTTGAGGGAACATTGCATTGTTTAAGGAAGATGCCATGTTTTGGATGGGACATTAAAGCACGGTCCCATCTGTCCTCTCAGATGGCAAGAGCAAGAGGTCCCACAGCACTACTGATGGAAGAAAGGAGGAATTCTCTCTAACTCTCCTAACCAACGACATAACAATAGATTATCTGACCTGTTACTGTATGTTTTGCTTGGCGTGCTGTACTTTGCGAGTCAGTGCACTGTGGGATCACAGGATTCACATTTTCCCATTAGGTTGACAGCAATGCAATGTTAATCCCCTCCTGTATGGCCTGAACCAAAAAGACAACATGACCATTGTCACATTGCTATTTCCAGGAGCTTGCTTTGCACAAACTGGCTGCTGTGTTTCCTGTGTTGGAACAGTGATTACACTTCATTGGTTAAACAACACTGAGACAAGGTTTTGAATACAGAATGTGTGTGTGGGATTATTCTGGGTATTGGTTTCCTCCCATAGTCCAAAAATGTGCTGATTAGTTTGATTGGACATGCTAAATGTATAGATTTATGGGGATAGGGCAGGTGGTAGGGCTGGGTAAGATGTTTTATCAGGGAGTCAGTACAGACCCGATGGACCGAGTGGCCTCTTTCTGCACAGTAAGGATTCTATGGTACTATAAATCTCATTGATGACACCCAGTGGCAGGAATAGGGACTGCAACAAACATTTTCATTTTTAATTTGAACCCTGTTCACTGACAAGTGAAATTTCTAGTAAGTTCATGCTTGCACACGTGTGTGACACACATGCAGTAACACGAGCAACTTACCAGCTTCCGGAGCTCTTTGGTTCTCTGAATTAGAAGGTCTAATTTGGGTTCAAGGGCAGCCTGTTCCTCCAGAGATTGCTGCCGTTTCTTCACCGTCAAATGCTGCTTTTCTCCCACTGCTTCGGCCTGTTTCATTTTCTGCTGCAGGAGGTCAGTCACGCGGTCTATGTACCTGAGACAGTGAAAGGCAGAATCATTAACAGATCCTCAGTTTGCAGCTTCCATTTTGCAATCCTCCTTCCCCAGGTTTTGCTTGCTGTGTGGGTGGGAGACGGGCTACTGGTAGCGGGATTGTGTGGGGAGAGTTATTTCCACAGTGCTGGAGGCCTTCGGTTGCTCGCTCAGTGAGAATAGAGAAGGAACATGGACCTATTTAACCATGGGGGCAACATAGTTGTTGACATTCTGCTGTTGTGATAATCTGCTAATTGCTTGCTGGCACGGTGGCATAATGGTTAGCACCACTGCCTCTCAGCACCAGGGACCCCAGTTCAATTCTGGCTTGGGGTCACTGTCTGGGTGGAGTTTGCACATTCTCCCCATGTCTGCATGGGTTTCCTCCGGGTGCTCTGGTTTCCTCCCACCGCCCAAAGATATATGGGTTAGATTGATTGGCTGTGCTAAATTAACTCCAGTGTTAGGGAGATCAGTAGGGTAAATACTGATATTTACCCTATATAAATAAAGGGTAAATTACAGGGCCTGGGTGGGATTGTGATTAGTGTAGACTTGATGGGCCAAATGGCCTCCTTCTGCATTGCTGAGATTCTATGATTACCATCACAGAATGACAAAAGATAGGGCACTAAAAAACAAATCGGAGGGGAAAGCAATGATAGTGCTTCATAGAGGACCGAGTTATTTATAGGATAGTCAAACAGAGTTTATCCCAACCTCAAGCTGGAATAGTCCTTGGCGGGGGGGAGCAGCTGGGCTATCATTTCTTTCCCAATTTCGAAAGCTGTGTCTAAGTGTCACATCTTTACTGCTGTTACAATTCACACTCACGTAACTCAGCGCACACCAGGATTAAAACATAGAAGCAGAAGAACTAGAAGGCCAGTCAGCCCCTCAGACCTGCTCTGCCATCCAATACAATGACTAATCTCATCTCAAAGTTTGAGGGGGATTTGAAGGATGAATATGAGGGGTTGTGGAAATGGGTCCTGATTGGGATTGTTGTCAGTGCAGACTTAATGGACCAGATAGCTTCCTTCTGCACTGTGGGGATTCTATGATAAAGGTTAATGGAAATCTCTCCCGAAATGGTTTCTGAATGGGGTGTGAAGGGACTGGGGAATGAGTTAATTCAAAATCTTAAGACTGAATTGGATAGGATTCAAGGATTATGGATCTGGATCTGCTCTGAACAGCAGAGCTGGTTCAAAAGCCTCAATTACTTCCTTCTGTTCCCAAGCAAACCCCAGACGGAGTGAACTAACATTTCCAAGATGAAATTCAATTGCTAAAACATAATGAGCATCAAACCTGGGAGAGGCGTGAATCATGAACAGATGCCTCATCTTTACGTTGGTTAACCTCTGGAGGAGGTCCTCCACCACAGACAACATGGCAACAATTTTAGCTACATCCTGACTCTGGACAACGGCCGGGGCTGTTTGAAATTGGTTGATGGAGAGAATGTCTGCCTCCTCGTTCATCTCGCTGAGTCGCTGGTGCAGGAAGTCCTGTAACTGAGAGGGACAATTAAAAAAAAATTCAATCAGGAAACTGTGGATGGCAACAAACAAGGTCACTAACATCTCAGAACAAAAAGCAGTCAGATGTTTGGTCAACAGTGGCTCTGGGAAGTGTTCAATCATACACTGGGGATGGACTTACTCTACTGATTCCCCCACAACTCCGGCACCTCCCAACTAGTAGCAATAACCAATTAAATTGGAACATTGGACCAATGTTCCTCACTCAATATGATTGAAATTGTGCCTCGCTGCTACTCTATAAGGACTGGAAATATTAACCTCCAGACTCTGTTAGCATTGGCTGGGAAAGCAGCACTGTATCAGACCAGGCAACAGCTCACTACTGGGCAGATCATGATGTGCCAGCATTAGACTGGGGAAAGCACAGTAAGAAATCTCTCAGCACCAGGTTAAAATCCAACCTGCTGGACTTTAACCTGGTGATGGGAGACTTCTTACAGATCATGAAGGTCAGAGGTGACACAGCACAAACTGGCCATCCTCAGACCTGATTCCAGTACAGCTGCTGTGTATATATTAGGATGATGCAGAAGGACAAAGCTTTCAACAATCTGGAAACAACATTTAATAGAAACTTCAGATAAGATTTCAAAAGGAGGGTTGTTTTGCCCACTCAGGCAGACGTAACAGATCTAATTTCAAGAGCAAGAGAGTTAACTTTCCATTTATCTCAAACAACATATAAACTAGGAGAAGCAGAAGTAGGCCACTCAGCCCCTCAATCCTGTTCCCTCATTCAATAAGACCACATAGATGATCTGATTTTTATCCTGAACCCCACTTTCCCCAATAATCTAACACCCCCTTATGGATTAAGAATCTATGTCTGCCTTAAAAATATTCAAAGACTCTGCTTCCACAGTCCTTCAAGGAAGAAAGTTCCAGAAACACAACCCTCAAGAAAGAAATTCTTCATTTCTCTCAAATGGATGACCTCATCTTTTTAAACAGTGACCCCTAGTTCTAGGTTCTCCAACAAGAAACTATTCTCTCCACAGCCACTCTGTCAGTACCCCTCAGAATATATATCAATACACACCTAACAATGTATTTCAGTAAAGACACCTCGGAACAATGTCCAACATTTCCTCATTCTATCCTATTCCAGATATTGGGCTAGTAAACCGTCTCTGAAGTGCTTCCAATGCATTTACATCCTTCCTTAAATAGGGAGACAAATACTGAAAACAGAACCCAAAATGTGGCTTCACCAGTGCCCTATGTGACATTACAAAAACAGCTTATCTGGTCATGTGACACTGCTGCTTGTGGGATCTTGCTGTGTGCAAACTGATTGTCACACTTCCTGCGTTATAACAGTGACTACACTTTAAAAATACCTCACTGGCTGGGGAGCACATTGTGACATCCACTGGTTATGAAAGGTGCCAGAGGGCTGAATCTTCCTTTCTTTCAAAGCATCAAAATTGTTTCAAAGTAAGCAGTCTCTCAACACCAGGTTAAAGTCCAACAGGTTTATTTGGAACTGTGAACTTTTGGAGTCTCGTTCCTTCACTCACCTGATGAAGAAGCAGCTCTCAAAGCTCATGATTCCAAATAAACCTGTTGGACTTTAAGCTGGTGTTGAGGTTTCTTATGGTGCCCACCCCAATCCAACACCCCAGCATCTCCACATCATAAACAAAACACAAACAGAAAATGCTGGAAAATCTCAGCAGGTCTGACAGCATCTGTCAAATGTTTTGTGTCGACATTTTGAGTCAGGATGACCCTTTGTCAGAACTAGAGGGGGTAAGAAAAGTAATGCTGGTTATTTCAGCAGAGGCAAATTCTTGGTTGATGTTACAGAGAAAAATATACATACTGCTCTGCAGCTGGGATCATACAAGCACCATGCAATTGGTAAACCTTCCTCACGAGCAGCAATGAACACCAGTACTCGCACCCAGAGGGAAGACCAAAGCTGTCTGTAAAACCCATTAGCTGCAACGTAGACTAAGAAATAAAGAATCACTAGCCTCTGTCCCTGTTCTGCACTAGGCAGTGTGCATTTCAATGGGCAGTAAATTCTACAAGTGTGTACTGGAGTCTGAGTAGAAATAAAAACAAAACCCGATCAGCCAAGGGCAATTCTCCTTTCCAGGAGCCCTTGCTCTCAATTATGTTGTAATTCATGCTTAATGTTTGATGTGTGACATCCGCTCACGGCCATACTTTAACCACAAGCAACTCCATAGGACATCCAAAGAAAGGCAACAGAGGAGAAAGATGGGGATGGGCTGGAGAATGGATATTGCAATTTTGAAAAATAATTTACCCTCAAGCCCCTCACGGTTGCCTGCATCACAGCAGAATTGCGAGCATTCGCTTACCCCCACGTCAACAAATGAACTGCAGGCCATTCAGTCTCTCACATCTGTTCTATCATTCAACCACAACATAATTCAACCAGACCAAAATATTAGCTCACTGGAACCACACTGTGGCGAAATGCTGTTCATGCATCGTGGCAGCAAACACTGCAGTCATACATTTCATTCCTGATCAATGTATTTTAAACATTTTCCCAGTCTCAATTCCCTCAAGATGATACCAGAGGAGGCGACTTCTTACGAGCTGTGTCCAGCATATCTTCTAATTCTATCTTTTACTCTCATTCTATACTTCTAGAACTTTATTCTAACTCTTTTAAACTCTAACAATGCTTTAATGCAATATCTTACAGTTTGGCGAACTTGCATTAAGTTAATCTTTCTCTACACTCTAGCTATGACTGTAACACTATGTCTGCACTCTCTCATTTCCTTCTCTATGAATGGTATGCTTTGTCTGTATCGCAAGCAAGAAACAATACCTTTCACTGTATATTAATTCATGTGACAATAATAAATCAAATCAAAGTCTTTTTTTAAATTTCGAGCTGGAAATTACCTCCATGAGTTCATTAATAAACTGGTTTCTTGTTTCTGTATTTTCCAGGATTGTTAGAGCATCATCTCCCTTCGCCACTCTGTCATTGCCTAAAATACAAGAGAGAATTTTTCACCCAACTGGGAATAAGTCAGCCTGTGATTGTAAACTTACTGCTCAGCGTTAGATCAGAATATTACTGTCTGAATCCAAATATTTTATTCAGATATACTCAAAATAAAATATTCATATGTTTGGATATTTTGGAATTGAGGGTCAGAGGTAATGACAGGTCAGCGATCACATTACCTAGAAGCACTATTTCACAAATAGCCCAAATATCATAAATTGTGAAAGCAGCTGGAGAGAGTCTGAAAGTCTCTGTGTAAACTGCAGTACAGATTCCCATCCCAGAGCAGCACTGCCACCTACTGTCTAAATAAACTGCTCTTTTCAACACAATCTCATATTTATGCTGCACTATGTCACTGTTGTACTTACGTAGCGCTTCTCACATCCGCAGGACAACATTTCATAGCCACACACAACGAGATAAATGGCCAGGCAATTTGTTTACAGGTGTTGATTAAGGGACACATAGAACTAGGGGCATAGCCTCAAAATAAGAGGAACAGTTTTAGGACTGAGTTGAAGAGGAACTTCTTCACACAAAGGGTTGTGAATCTGTGGAATTCCCTGCCCAGTAAAGCAGTTGAGGATATCTCATTGAATGTTTTTAAGGCGAGGCCCTAACTAAAAAACCTCCTACCTTTACCCGGTCCGTACCCCCCTATTCCGTTCCTATTTACGCACCCATCCAGATGCCCCTTGAATATTGCTGATGTGCCTGCTGCTATCACCTCTTCTGGTAACACATTCCAGGCATCCACCACTCAGTGAAAACTCCTCTGACACATTTCCCTTAAACTTTCCCTCTTACCTTGAACCTGTAATTGACACTTCCACCCTGGGAATAAGCCTCTGACTATCCCTGATGACTCTGATTGTCTTTTGTAAATATCTATCAGATCTCCCCTCAGCCTTCTTTTTCATTGACAGGAATTTAATGTCAAAATCATCAAAACCATCCAAACCTATAATTGATCTCAGGGTATGGTCCCATCATTGTACATACGTCAGAATTGTTATATTAAAGAATTGAAACTTTATTGGACAAAATGATATCTAGGTGAGTTACAGGCTGGAATTTACTCGAGGGCTTGGGCGATTTCCATATAGAAAACACCTTGGGTGAGTTGCAAGCTGGAATCTAATCATTCTAACCTCAGAGATCTTGGAAATCCACAAGATTAGATGACCAGATCGCCACTTAACCTCCCGCTCATGTATGTACCCACGTATCAGTGGAAGGTATGTAAAAGATTACCTTCACAGCCAGACTCTTCCACACTGATCTCCACCGCAGCACTAGCGTCTTCTCCCCAGTCGATCACATCAGCTCCCTGTTTCTCACCGTTCACCTTGAGAGGAAATACAACAAAAAAATGACGAAGACCTGCAGCAAACAACACCAGGACAGGAGGATGGATCTGAGATTCGAGGATTTACCTCAGTATTTTCTTCCACTGTGATTCCCCAATCAATTTCATCTGATTGGTCAACTCCAGACATGGCATCATCCCCCCAGTCAATCTGGAACACAGATCACAGCAATCAGTAAACTGAAGATCAGATAGTGCAGCAAAGAGCAGCCTCGGCACTCATTCTCCTCAACTGGTTAGGGCAAATCACAATAAAACCAAGATGTGTGATACAAGGCAGGGTTTGTGGAGTGAATCCTAGGCATATTCCTGCCATGTGCCTCCCACAGTACTGAATGAGCAGGAAGTAAAGCAAGTTCTTATTCAATCTCAGTGATGGTGGTAACACTGACCATGCGCTTATCACTGCGTTATAAGGTAATGCAGACTGAGAATACAGAATGACCGGAAATTTTGTAGTTTTAAAATTTTATTTAAATTTATTTAAAATTTATTTTAAAACTCTGTAAACACTGTAATAAAATAGAAAAAATAGATTCACTGATTACCATTTCAACATGGCAGGAACCATCTCCTGATGTCCCACTAATCCGAGTGTCAGGGAGGAGTGCTGTAGTGGGCAGTAAACCTGATTGTGGATGGATAATCAACAAGGAGAATGACTGCTCAAAGATTCGGCATTGAAAGGGTTGAGAGAGTGAGCTTATTACACTCACCGTGTCTGTCACCTGTTGCGTCTCCACATTCTCCAAGCTGACTGGCCGCTCAATGGCCAATGGTGCCTGTCCAGTCCTCCATTCATAAACTGTTGTGTTTCCTTTGAGTCGAACATGTTTCAGTAATGGAACAACAGCCTCAGAAACCCTGCCAACCACAACACACAGATTAATCAGCAGCAAAACACATGCAACACAGACTGAAGTGAGAAGGTGAGGAAGGAAGGAAGGAAGGGAACGAAATCCCCAGGCTGCCCGGGGCTGGTCTGATGGACCAACAGGTCTTTTCCTGACCCACAATTTACAACAAGACAAAACTCTGCTTTAGCAGAAGTATCTTAACAATCATCCTTTGAACCAATGAAGCAATAGCCAATAGCACAGCTGGCAAAATCTTACAATTCAATGAATTTATTTTGTGGTCATGGTCTTTCTCCTTCCTTCCCTTCCCTCCTGTCCTCAATCACCTCCACACCAAGAGACAGAACAGGTGCTTTGTGCTGCAAGCTCCGTGAACATCTACAGGATGTGCACCAGTTCCAGCTGCCTCACTGGATTACATACAGCACAGAAACAGGCCACTTGATCAGTCAGTACATGCTGGTGTTTATGTTCTACCCAAGGCTCCTCCCATCTTTTCTCATCCAAGTCAATCACTAATTATCCCTCTCCTTCTCCTTCGTTCCTTTATTTATTTTCCCAACACTTTCCAATGCTTCAATCATTCCCAAGGTAGTGAGTTCCACATTTTCATTATTCTCTCAGAATCAGACCCCATCCCTGGCACCCTCCACAGGCACATCTACAACTACAGGGCAGAATCAGCACAGGTTAAAACACAGGCAGCATTCGAGCACTACAGCAATTGCGCAGGAGCTAAAGGAGAGTATTTAATTGCAAGAGGATTTGAATACAGGAGCAAGTAGTCTTGCTGCAATTGTACGGGGCTTTGAAGGAGTGTGCAGAGTTTACCCAGAGAAGGATATTCTTGCCAGAATTGACTGCAACAAAGGCTCATCAGAATAATCCTTGGAATTGGGATTGTCCTTCGAGGAGACACTGAGAAGACCGAGCCTATATTCTCTAGAGTTTAAAGGAATGTTACGAGATCTCATTCAAATATACAAAATTCTTACAGGACTCAACAGGGTAGATATCAGAAAGATATTTCCCAGGGCTGGGGGTCTAGAACTGGGGATCAGATCACAGGATAAGGGGTAGGCCATTTAGAATGGATATGAGGAGGACTTTCTTCACTCACAAAGTGATGAATCTTTGGAATTTTCTGCATCAGAGTATAGTCGAGGCAGAGATAATAGATTTCTAGATACTAAAGATACCAAAGGATATGGGGATAGTGTGGAAAAATAACATTGAGATAGATCTGCCAGGATCTAACAGAATATGGCAGAACAGACTCGAAGGGCTGAATGGCCTACTTATTCTGTTTCTTATGTTCAGATTCAATCCCTCGAGCACGTTTCACTATTTAATCATTTAATCTGTGTCTCAATTCCACCAACCCACTTTGAGTCTAGAACCCTCAAATGTCTAGCAATAATAAAAAAATCAATCTGGGAATTTTCACTCCTTAAACATTCCAACATTGAAGTTTGTTTATTAGTGTCAGAAGTAGGTTTAAATTAACACTGCAAATGAAATTACTGTGAAAATCATCTGCGCTCTGATGCCTGTTTGGGTACACTGAAGGAGAATTCAGCATAGTCAATTCATCTAACTGCACATCTTTGGACTGTGGGAGGAAAACAGAGCACCAGGAGGAAACCCACATAGACACAGGGAGAATGTGCAAATTCCACAAGATAGTGACCCAAGTCAGGAACCAAACCCAGATCCCTAGCACTGTGAGGCAGCAGTGCTAACCATTGTGCTACCATGCCATTACACCGGAGCAGCCTCCCTCTAATCTCAGCGCCAGGGACCTGGGTTCGATTCCCAGCTTGGGTCACTGTCTGTGTGGAATCTGTACACTCTCCCCAGGTCTGCGTGGATTTCCTCTGAGTGCTCCAGTTTCCTCTCAGTCCGAAACACATGCCGATTAGGTGCATTGGCCGTGCTAAATTTTCCCTCAGGTGTACCCAAACAGGTGCCGGAATGTGGCGACTAGGAGATTTTCACAGAAGCTTTATTGCAGTGTTAGTGTTAAACTTAAAAAACACCATCACTCTGCAACTATCATTTCCAGCCCCACCCGATCCCTTTGGGAAGTACGGAGTGACACTGCCTTCCTCAGACAAGGGGAATCGGCTGCTCAGGAAGCTCCAGCCAGTGGCAGAAGTGTGCAGCTGCAGTTTTGACAGTGCTTCAAAAAGCAGCTATCAACTCAAATAAGACACTGTGCCAAAGGATGGCTGGACTTCTTTACCGCTGAGTGACTCTTGTTGACCCACTTTAATTAAAGCTTGGTGGGTATAATCCAACTCCAATGCTTCCTGCCCCATCCTTACCTGCCACACACAAACTCCACACAGGCTTCATACAGATCCAGGGCATCGGTCAGATTCCTCGTTCCCTCAGCTATACCGTCGAGACCAGATGGGAGGTCACTGCACAGGGACAGCAGCTCCTGCTGAACATCATTCCCCTGAGGGGTGACACAGAAACTTCTGTCACATAAACAGAGCAGAATGCTCGACAGCCTTTGTCATATTTTTGGAAGGGAGGTTACTTAAAGGGGGAACACGGTGAGCTAGGATTCAGATATAAACCCTTGAAGATGGTACAACAAGTTGATAAATTTCTGAAAACACATACAAGATGCTTGGTTAAACATTAAGATGTGAGATAGAATGTTCCCACCCTGCCTGCTGCAAGAATCCTAACAGCTGGGACACAGATCATGCCAGTCAGTTTACTTTGGGCCAGATTTTCTGGCTATGGGTGAACACAGCTGGGAAATTGGCCCAAAGTAAACTGGCCGGCATAATCTGTGCCCCAACTGTTAGGATTCTTGCAGGAGGCGGGACGGGAACATTTCTACTACACTGAAACAGGCTAAGTGACCCACATGGTCTATGCTGATGTTTATGCTCCAGGATCCCACCCCATCTTATATATCATTCTATTGCTTTTTCTAATGTTTATTTAGCTGCACTTTCAATGTAGCAATGTCTTTCACACTAACCACTCCTCCTAATAGCAAGTTCCACGTTCTAACCAGTCTCTGGATAAGTTATTTCATAAATACGAAGCACAAAAACAAGCAAGTTATACAAAATCTTCAAAAATCATAGAAATTAAGCATGTCAGTTTTGGCTCACACCAACTTTTACAGATGCACCACAGAAAGCATTCTTTCTGGTTGTATCACAGTTTGATATGGCTCCTGCTCTGCCCAAGACTGCAAAAAAACTACAAAAGATCATGAAATGCCCAATCCATCACACAAACCAGCCTCCCATCTATTGGCTCTGTCTACACTTCCCACTACCTCGGCAAAGCAGCCGGCATAATCAAGGACCCCACATACCTTGTACATTCTCCCTCTTCCATCAGGGAAGAGGGATAAAAGTCTGAGGGCATGTACCAATCAACTCAAGAACAGCTTCTTCCCTGCTGTCATCAGGCTTTTGAATGGGCTTACCTCGAAAGTTGATCTTTCTCTATACCCTAGCTGTGACTGTAATACTACATTCTGCACTCTCTCCTTTCCTCCTCTACAAACTCTATAGAACATAGAACATTACAGCACAGTACAGGTTCTTCAGCTTGTGATATTGCGCCGACCAGTGGAACCAGTCTAATGACTCTCTAACTTAAACTATTCCAATATTATCCATATGCTTGATGGTCTGTATAGCATGCCAGAAGCAATACTTTTCACTGTATACTAATAGATGTGACAATAATAAATCAAATCAGGTTAGGTTAGCTTGAACAAAATGTCAAAGATTATGCAGAGGGAATAAGAGGAGGTTGACCAGAATGGTACCAGCTGGACAGACTGGGATTGCTCTCCTTAGAGCAGAGGTGATTAAGGGGAGGTTTAATGGAGGCATTCAATATCATGAAGGGTTTTGACAATTTTCCTGGTTTAGTTTTTTCCCCAGGCAGGAGGGGTGGTAACCAGAGGGTCAAAGATTTAAGGTAATTGGTCAGGGAGGAAATGATTGGAGTTTGTAGGGTGCAGTTCTGACCTTGGAATAAATGAGAGATGAAAATCAACTTAACTGTAGATTTCAAAAATAACTGATCATTAGTTAAAATTTACAGCAAGGTCTCTGGAGAAAAAGCAGAGTGTAGCAGATTGAATAGCACTTCCAGACAATCAGCATGATAATGATCTGGTGGACAAAATAATTCATTTTGTTCTTGAATTCTAATCTGCTCCTTTTGCCATTGCTGGGCTGGAGCACAACTCTCATAATATGATCCTGGGGTCAGATAAGATTCAAGGGTCCAAACACGTAGCTATCCAGTGCCACTACCTCAACCAACTCACAGCCTATGACCAAAATCGAGTAGAAAACTCAAATAGTTTTAGTTTGGGTTGAGCACTGTCTTCTCTTGGTTGCCTGAATGCTGTTTAGCTCTGTGAAGAGACCATGGAATTTCACAGTACGTATCCCAATGGCCAAAGCCAAAACACCCAACGTATAGCTACATTCCGGCTTTCCAACGCCTGGTTCCTGTCATCAAATTGTTTTGCTAGAATTATAACTTATCAAGAGCACAGATATGAACTCACAGATATTCCAAACTGCTTGCAGGATATGAAGAATTTCTCCCTTAAGGCTGCTGCATTGTTGATATAATCCAGCTCCTTGCGGCTATATTCCTGCTGCAACTGCTGGCATTTACTGATTTGCTTCTTTAGGGACGGGATTTCATAATTCACATTTCGCACTAGGAGACTGGCGAGTTCAGCTGTTGTAAAAAGAAACAGGAAACACATCTGTGAGGAATGAGAGCAAACAAAATCGCAACCACAGGCAGAGAGATTTCCTCACACTCCCATTGCATTTAAGGGGAATACGCTCACCTAGAAAGACTCAGACTGGGGTCTTTGCTCTGGAATAAAGACTAGTGGGTTATCCGAATTAAAATGTTTCACAGGGCCGACACAGAGACATTTCCACACGTGGAAGAAACCAAAACTAGGGGTCATAAATATATCATAAACACTAATAAATCCATGAAGTTCAGAAGAAACAGCTTTACCAAACCTGATGAGGATTTGGAATACATAGTTCCTTGGAGGCATCATTGTCTCAGATTATTTTTGTGATGCATTCTCGCTGGGGTGCACTGAAATAATTCCACATTTGTCTTCAGCAACTTTCATAGAACTGGTTAGAGTGAGTATAATGCAGACACCAACTGGTCCTGGCCCAAAATGGCAACTGAGAGGCCTGCCATGCTACAGGCATCAACCATCCCAGATTTCCATATTAATGGAGGCCAATTGGCCACATTCAGGATGCAACCTTCTTATACAAACCGGTCACAGACTAATTCCAACCTCACATTAATGCTGATATTGCAGCGTAATATGTTTACATAGGAAACTACAATTATAAACCTCAACAGAGGACATTATGCCAGATGCAATATTTTTCATACATCATTACATATACTGCAAGGAATTTTAGATCAACTGTTTAAACACACAGTGCTTCTTCAGCACTACACTGGAGTCAACTGAGTGGGTGGGCTCAAGTCTCAATGATTGAGATCAGTTTGGCACCCACAGCTGACAGTGAGGCATTAGGATGGGCTTGGTTTTAATAAATTTATAGTAAAGTTGATTTGATTTATTATTGTCACATGTATTAGCATACAGTGAGAAGTATTATTCCTTGTGTGCTTTACAAAACATACCATTCAGAGAGAAGGAAATAATGGCTGCAGAATGTACTGTTACAGTCATAGTTAGGATGTAGAGAAAGACCAACTTAATGCGAGGTAGGTCCATTCATTCTGACAGCAGCAGAGAAGAAGTTGTTCTTGAGTCATTTTTATCTTTTTCCCAATGGAAGAAGGTGAAGAGAGAATGTCTGGAATGTGTGAGCTCCTTAATTACGCTAGTTGCTTTGCTGAGACAGCAGGATGTGTAGACAGAGTCAGTGGATGTGAGGCTGGTTTTTGTGATGGATTGGACTACATTCACGACCTTTTGTAGTTTCTTGCAGTCTTGGGCAGAGCAGGGACCATACTTAAATAAAATAAAAGCAAACTAGCTTCCTTACCTAGATAGGTGTTGTCTTTTTCATATAGACACACTATTTCCTGCCAATCCTGTAGCAACAAGGTGAAGAAAAGGGCTAACTTTAGATTTTAAAAGAGAAAAAGCCAGAAGGAACTGTGTCAAGTTTGGAAAAAAATTACCTTCATTCTCTGAGAGGAATAGCTACCAAAAATATTCTTTGTGGAAGCTTCTGTCCTTCTGAGGATCTCTACAATTCTCAGGCAATGGAAATAATGGATATCTGGAGAAGAGGGCAAATTATCAGTTCACAAAAAAGGAATATCACATCGATAAAAAACCACCACTGCCTGATTTCCATCAAATGCCATTAGATTAGCCATAAATTTCCAATCTCTCAACCATACTTGTGAGGTCTTTAAGAAAAATTGTTACAAAAACAACTTGAATTTACCATCAGTAACAAGTAACATGCTTGAAGGCACTTCACAGGAATGTTATTAAACAGAACGGATTTTTTTAGCTGAACAAAATATTAACCAAAGTGTTATTTTTAAGTAGTGACCTAAAGAAGGGAGCAGTAGTGAGAGATGGAAAAGTTTAGAAGGAGAAATTTTAGACACCAAGGTCGAGGTAGCTGGAAGCATGGCCACCAATGGGGAAGTGATTAAATCATCCAGGATGCACCAAAAAGTCAATTTAAGAACTACAGAGATTCCGGAGAGTTATGAGGCAGGAGGCGGTGACAGAGATAGGGAGGAGGAAACTGTTGGGTCGAATGGTTTGTTTTTGTGCTGCAGACTCAGTCTACAACAGAAGAGTCTTCAGCTCAATAAGCACTGCTCCTGGACTAGAATCACAGAATCCCCACTGTGCAGGAGGCCATTCAACCCATCAAGCGTGCACTGAGAACAATGCTACCCAGGCCCTATCTCTATAACCCCACATAATTACCCGACTAATGCCAAGTTAACTATGAATTGTGTTTAGACAGGCTTCAAGGGTTAGATACAGCAGAAGTGGAACTAACATGATCCTGATAGAAGCTGTTTGATCTCCTCATTCTCCGGCATATCCTGGATCGCACTGTTGATTTTTTCACGGATTACTAGCACCGAGTTCTGCCACTTCAGCTTGCAATGCCTCCTATCCACCAGCCAATCTGCGACAGTAGGGACAAAATACTCAGGTGAGGTAGGTCATGAACATTCAGGAAACAACATGATTACAGCAATTCCATTTCTTGCTGTGATGCACAGAGGTGAACCTCTGCTTTCCACTCTGGGCTACACATTGATTTCTGATATGAAGGTAACCCACAGAACCCAGGCTGACACTCCAGTGGACATTCCCTCAACACTGCACTGCTGTCTTCCACATGTGATTATAAACAGGGAGCACACCTGCCCTCTGAGGCAGGCCAAAAGGATCCCATGGATTCTTTTGAAGCACAGCAGAGTTCTCTCCGGTCATTTATTATCCTTAATCAATATCACTTAAAAAGCAGATGATATTATTGGTGCTTGTAGGTGAATAGCTGGTGAGTTTCTATATTACAACAATTAATCACAAAGCAACTGCGCAACCAGAACTCAGTCACAGCAGGACATTCCCAGGAGGACAGCAGAAACACTTTAGGGTTGCCCTCAAAGTATCTCTGAAGGTAAACATTCCCAACAATTCACAGGAGACTCTGGCTTCTAACTGACCAAAATGCAGAAAGCTTATTCAAGAAAGTACCAAACAAACCGAGAGACTTTGTGGAGAGTGTGCAGATGCAAAGTTGAGAACTGGGAGGAAGCAAAAAACTTTAAACAACCCATATACCCAACGCTGTAAACACTGCTTGCCCCTCATGTGAAAGAGTCAGCAGATCATACATTGCAATTATCAACCAACTCAGAGTCCACTGAAGCAGATAGGAAGCAAACATCATTAAACTGTGGGATTGTGCAACAGGGAACTAGACTTCGAGAAGTATTTCACTGGTGGCAATTTAAGATTGAGGTGTGAATTATGTTTTATAAATACAAATGTCTTTCCTGCTTTCAGAATTGTTCTCAAGTTTATTTATTAGTCACAAGGCAATGAAGTTACTGTGAAATTCTGCTGGTTGCCACACTCCAGCGCCTGTTTGGATAACCAGCTGACCATGGGAGGAAACTGGAGCACCCAAATGAAACCCATGCAGACATGGGGAGAACATGCAAACTCCACACTAACTACCGGGCCACCAATGAGGAACTACCGAACAGGACTGAGCAGGATGGGAGTGACCTCCACCCCTGCCCCTTCAACCCCATTGATGGCAGGAATCACCTTGTCCATCACTCTGGTCCCACAGTAAAGATTTCACAAAGATCAGGGAGGAGGGAAGGTCAGTCACTGGGTGTTGCAATGACTCAGAGCCTAATGCAATGTCATTTAAAATACAGAAACTTCATTATTTCACACACTTAAAAAAGGATCAAGTTATTACCAACCCTCAGACTTTTCAAAGGGACTGTTTTGCTGGAATTATCATTCAGTCTCATTGCAACAGAAACACAGCCTTACAGCTCCAGGGATTGAGCATCAAACACTGATTTGTCCTCTTTATATTGTTCCAAAATGCAGCAATTGACTCCAATTCACCAGCTCCTTCTTGGTGCTTACTGCAGCACCCTGATCCCTGATAGCGATTCAGGGAATGTTTTGTCCAATTATGGTGATCTTTCCAGGCATCCTTTCCAACAGTAAGTGCAGCAATGGAAGCATGGGAATTTCAGTCTTGGACTTTATAGCTTCTGAAATACTGGAGGGATGGCCTTCAGCATTTTTCCCTTATGTACTTTTGTGATTTCCTCAAACACACTTAGTTTATATTAATTTTCTCTCTGTATCTTTATTCTTGTTTACTGCAGTAGTACAAATAAAAAAATTCTGTTTACCGACCAGCTTCTCACATTGATTTCCAGTTTGGTAAAATCTGCTGTTAATGCACTCACTCCACAGTGGGTTTGAACCCACAACCTTCTGATCATGAGGTGAGATGCAGTGTGATGAAGGACATCGGTTCTGAGTTGGTTGATAATTGCAGTGTGCGATCTGCAGACCTTTCCAAACGAGGGGCATATGGTCCCAAGTTTATTCTAGGCAATACTACAATCATTGGCAAAAGAAGCAGAGGTGAGATGAGGGTGATGGTGTGGAATGTGCCGTCTGGCAAGGTGATAGAGGCCTCACATTCTCTCTCTGCTTTGATAACATTCAGGGAGCCATAGGCCAAGTGCTGGCAGATGGGTTTAGGGGGAGTTGACGTGTTTCTGATGCGTTGGTATGGATTGATGGGCCAAAGGGCCTCTTTTGCACTGTATGATTTTATGATTGTATTTTTGAGTAAGTTTTGGAATGCGGTGCCTGAAAGGGTAAACAGCCAGTGATAACTTTCAAATCAAATTGGACAAATTTTGGAAATAAAATCATTTGCAGGAATTACAGAGGGACTGAACCAGATTGCTCTCTGAAACAGCTGGCATACAGAAGTTGGGCCAAATGGCCACATTTGGTGGTGTTCTATTCTATTAGCAATTCACCAGTGCAGAAACTTACCTAGGAGCTTCCTAGTCTGGATGTCAATTGGCCATTTCCTTTGCTCCTGTAAAGAAAACAAATACAACCTTAAACTTGATGGAAATGGGAACAAGTTGTTTATGCAGCAGCTCCCACAGAGTGGCAAAAGTGGGGGAAGAAAAGTCAGTCAGATAGAGCTACAGTAAAAAGGGCTTTGAGCCTACGGAGGGAGGATACAAAGAGCACATTTTATTGTCGGGACTGCAGCTGCTGCACGAAGTGTGTGTAAAGCAAATGGAGCTGGGAGCAAGGAGAGGTTCATGTGGGAGGTTCAGACTAACAAGAAGAAAAGCAATGGCAGGGGTAGTCCTGAACAAGGAGGAGTTTGGGAACAAGTGACAGGAGCTCAGGGCCGAGACAGACTGGAGAGATTCAGCATTACTTTCAGTTTGTGGCCAAATATTATCAGTAGATTCTCTACACCAACTCCTTTCTTAAGACAGTGCTCGCAGCAAATGGGAGACAGTTTCATTCCATTCCCAATATCCATGTGTTGGGCAGGTCCTGGCTCAGAAAATGTCACTCAGACACTGTCACATGGTGAGCATTACCAGCCTTTGACAGTAGCACAGTTAACATGGCCTAGCTTGGATCCTGTTGCTCTGACAGTGCCCCGTTAACCTCTCTCCAATGTTGTCACTTGAACAGTGTTCTGTCTCGCACCTGACTATAATCTTCTTGCATCTCAGTTTCGATGCTATTCCACGGAAAGTGCCATTGCACCATCCACTGACTCAAAGCCTGTTGCTTGGAGAGTGGACGTCTGTTCTTGGATGCTGACACTCAATCAACGTTTCCTCACACCAGCTGCCTCAGAACGGGTCATTAACATTATCCAAGGTCTCAGTGATCTTTGCACTGTCGCTGACACACCCCGGGCAAGGACACAGCCACACTGGCAGTGCCCCCACCCAGCTGCAGACACAGCATGGATACTGTCGCTCAGACAGGGTCCACCCACACCCACTGCCCACCTGGGGCCCACATGTGCCCACCACCTGCTTGGACAGGACACACCCATGCCCACCACCCACACAGTCACAGCCTTCTGCCCACTCAGACAGAGCTCACCCACACCCTCTGCCCACCTGCACCCATCACCTGCTCAGACAGAGCCCATCCACTCAGACAGGGGCCACCCACGCCCGTTCATGCCTGCGCCCACTGTCCAATGGACCAGGGACCGCTCACGTCCATGGCTCAAGTGCTGTCCGCTTGGACAGGAGCAGCAATGCCCGCAGCGTTTGGGCACTGTCATTCGGACAGCACCCATCTGCACCCACACAGAGGCACTATCGCTCGGACAGTGACCACAGAGGGACTCACAGCCCAGTCACTGTCCCCCGGACACTGCCCTGTTTTGCACCGACCCAGAGGCCATAGTGATCCGGTCAGTGAGGCTGCTGTTTGTTACTGATGATGATGATGATGATGATGATGATGCTGTCAAAACCGCTTTTATTTCGTGTCTCTGACCCAAAAAAAACATTCCGGGCACCGGGCACCGGGCACCGGGCCGGACCGTCCCCTCCCCCCGGACCGCCGGCCCCCACCTCAGGTCTCCATCCCCTCCCCGGTCTCTCACTCCGGCCTCTCACCTCCATCTTGCTCCAGCCCCGCCTCCGTCACGTGCCCCCCAACGGTAGCCAATAGGAAAGCGGGTCACTGGAGGTTATTGAATATTGAAATCTGCCAGCAGCCAATCAGCGACCGACTGGTCGCACATCGAGCAACCAATCAGAATACCGACCAATCACAGCGCGTTCCTATCACAGCTAACCAATCCGCTGTTTTCATTATTTCATTGTCCAATAAGAATGGACCAGAAGCCAGTGATTGGTGACTTGGATAGCAGGCGGGACCTAATTTCACCAATAGCAGCGAGCCTGGCTGACCAGCGCGCTGTGGGTGAACCGAGATTCCTGGTTTGTCTGTGCCGCCGCCGCGGGAAGTGAAGCGGGCGGGAAGTAATTCATACCCAGACTGAGCGGCCTGGAGGGCAGAATTCAAATTCAATTTATTCATTAAACTGATCATGGAAATAGAATCTTACTGTAAAAACCCGCCTGGTTCACTCATCTCTGATGTGCAGCTTTTACAATAATAATGGTCATCATTAAACGAGCTTTTAATTCCAGATTTATTAATTGGATTTAAACACTGCCTCTAGGATTTGAACCCATATCCCTGGAGCATTAATCTGGCCCTCCACCTTACTATTCCAGTGTGTTTGCCACTACACCACCTTGTTACATGGGCATGTGTCACTTCAAACCTAGAGCAATATGGTTAACTCTCACTCAAACAAGCAATGCTGGAAAATCTAAGCATTTCCAGCAGCATCTGTGGAGAGAGTCTGGATCTTCAGTCAAAGCTTCTTCAACAAGTCTTCATCAAGACTCGAAATGTTGGTTCTGTTCTCTCTCCACAGATGCTGCCAGACTTGCTGAGATTTTTCAGCACTTTGGGGTTTTGTTTCAGATTCCAGCATCTGCAGTAATTTGCCTTTATCTTAGTGGTTGACTCTTACCCATCCTCTTCAATGACTTGATATTCACTCAATCATTTTCAAGAAAGCAGCTCCCCATCATCTCGATAGTAATTAGGCGTTAACAAAATGTTCAAAAATGTGCAAGTTAGCTGGATTGGCCATGCTAAATTGCCCTTAGTGTCCAATGATATGTAGATTAGGTAGAACAGCCTTGATAAATGTGTGGGGTTACAGGGATAGGTCAGGCCAGAGGGCCTGAGTAAGACACTTTGTTAGAGGATTGATGCAGACTCAATGGGCCAATGGACTTTCCTGCACTGTAGGGATTCTATGATCCTAATAAATACTGGCTTTACTGGTGACGCCCACATCCCAAGTATGAATGTAAAAGTGGAGGGGAGTTAGTGAGGAAGACATAGAAAAGCATAGAAGCATCGATATAAACAACATGAAGGAATATTTTGGGACCATTGTGTTAGCAAGTATGCTGAAGGAGTAGCCAGCCACATGCTAAAGTTCCTCACTGAGAACCTGATGAAGTAGATGTTGATTCTACGTGTATTTGGAATTCTACCTTGTATCAAACCTCAAGCTGACAAAAAGAATCTGTGGCCAGAGAATATCCTGCAAAGAAATGAAAATTATCATTAAAAAAACACAAATGACTTTACCACTAAAATATACTTGTAAAAATCTAACAAACTATATTTGAACAAAAATAAAGTAATACAACTTTAAAACAGCATGCAGAATCAAGCAGTGTTTCAACCAACACCGTTTAAGTTGGACGTGTGAAGTTTAATAGAGTAAATAAGAGAGAGCTGTTTCCACAAATAGGAGGGTCAGTGACCAGAGGACACAGATTTAACATAACTGGCAAAATTCCCAGGCAAGCGATTAGACTTTTTTGACACACCAAAATGTGATGGACAAAAATTTGCTGCTTGAAAAGGTGATGGAAGCAGATTCAATCATAACTTTCAAAGGGGGCTTTTGGATAAATACTCAAAGGAGGCAAACATTTTTGATGACAAAGGAAAAGATGGAGGTGTAGACAGCGGGTGAACAGATTCTTACAAAAAACTGACACAGGCAATTGTGGCTAAAAGATTTTCTTCATTATTGAATGGTTGTAGGACATGGAGACTTGAAACATTGGCTCTATTTTCTCTCCTCAGATTCTGTCAGACCTGCTGAGATTTTCCAGTATTTTCTGTTTTTGTTATGCTGATTTTAATCCCATTTCCTAGCACCTAGTTTGTAACCTGCTCATCTCAGCACTTCAGATCCAGCTGCCTGTGAAATGAATTGAGTATTTCAGCCTCAAACACAAATTCAGGCACCCAACATTCTCTGGGTGAAAAAACTTTTCCTAACACCCCCTGTAATCCTTCTATTAATCATCTCACATCTATACCCCTGGGTAACAGACCCCTCAGCAAGGGGAAACAGATCATTATAGACTCATCAGTTTTGTACAGCTCAATTAGCTTCCTCTGATCTAATCCTAGCCTGTCCAATCTCTCCATATAGCTGCAATGGGAACCACAGTAACACAGAGTAAAAAGAAGCGCTGGAGTTAATAAAGCCAGCACTCCCCCACCTCCACCCCCGACACAGAGATATAGAAACACGAACCCTGCACAGTGAACCCTGCTGCACAGGTGAACATTGGGTGAGGACAGATTACAGCCACCCTCTACAGTCTGTCAATAACAGCTTGCATTGATATAGCGAGCTTATCCAGCAGGATATCTTTATTAGGTGGGTGTTGATGATCCTGTACTCCCATCGTGTGGGGTTGTGGAAGCCCATAAAACAATCCTCTATCAGCTGGGATAAAATTAACAGAATGTTCACATGACAATCCTATCAGGCTGTTAATCCTCATCATAAAATATTCACTAGATTGATTCCAGAGTTGAGAGGGTTGGCTTATGAGGAGAGACTGAGTAGACTGGGACTATACTCATTAAAATTCAAAGAATGAGGGGAGATCTTCTCGAAAGATTTAGAATTCTGAGGGGAATTGATAAGATAGAAAGAGGGGGGTTGTTTTCACTGGCAGGTAAAATTAGAACTAGGGCGCATGGCCTCAAAATAAGGACAAGCAGAATTAGGATCGAGTTGAGGAGGAACTTCTTCACCCAAAGGGTTGTGAATCTGTGGAATTCTCTGTCCAGTGAAGCGGTTGAAGCTAATTCATTGGATGTTTTTAAGGCAAGGAATTAAGGCCTATGGTGTGTAGGCAGGTAAATGGAGCTGAGTCCATGAATAGGTCAGTCATATTCTTATTGAATGGTAGAGGAAGCTCGAGGGACCAGGTGGCCTGTATCTGCTTCTAGTTGTGATGTTCTTATGTGAACAATAAAATGTGCCCTCAAATAACCAGGTTTTATCGAGAAGTAGCTGGGTGGGAGTAACAATGGCAGCTATGTTTATACTTCTGCACTTACAGCAAGTGGCATCATTTCTAAATAAAACTGAACAACACAAACTCAGCATTTCCATTACACTTGTGGGATTTACATGAACTTCTCATTCCTCATGTCAGTAAAAGGAAATCTAAGTGGCAGATACAAAGCAGACTGGACAGTTGCGACTGAGTAACAGCAAACTTTCAGGTGAACACATTTGTTCTGAGACAGTGATGTTGCCACTAATGCAGTGTGATGGTCAATACTAGGGTTCGAAACAGGGAGGGAATAACAAGCTTCACTGTTTAAGGGACACATTTTGCTACCAATAGAGTAAAAGATCTATTCGGGCTGTAACATTGTAACAGGGATAATCGATAATAAAGCCCATTCTGGCAGCCTTTAGCTGAGAACGTTATGCTGAAACTATTACCGAATGCACATTAAGCAACTGCATTTGCGGATTATTTTGCAAAACATGTCAAGTTGATTCTCCCCGATTTACACTTCCAACTTTCAAATGAAATGTTAAACCGAAGTTCAGTTTGTTATCACGGGTGGATATATCAAATCCCAGAGCACTCTTTTAAAGAACAGGGAAGTTATCCGCAGTGTCATGTGTCCTACATTTTCCCCTCTAACCTTATCATTCATAATAGATGATCTGCCCCATTCTCACATTGCTCTTTGTGGGACTTTGCTGTGTCTAATCTGCCTGTCATCTTTCCTTCATTGTAACATTAGGTATTTAATTGGTCGAAGAGAGAAAGTCCTGTGATCAGGCACGGATCTTTCAAACGATGCAAAATAAATTTCCTGTGGGCGAAGAGTGGAAACCCGAATCAAGGTCATTCACAATTGCAACATCGTTACTGCAGCTTCACTGAAATATTCACTGAACAGCCCAATTTGCGGGTGATAATAAAAGTGGGTGAGTGGTGGGGGAAGTGGGGACACACTAACAGCAGAAATGTCATTTTCCATTCTAACGTGGAGCTTGTTCACTGGTTAATGCAGAGAAACAGAACTCCAATCCGGGACAATCTGCCACATTCAGTAAACAGAACCCTCCCCAGTCCCTGCCGGAAGCTGCTAAATATCCAGCAGGTGTCAGCCCGATCACTCTCAACACAAACTTAATATACAATCCACAGCAGTGAAACATTCCCAGCTGCATTCATATAGAACCGAATCATCCCCCAGCATTGCATGGTGGAACCACAATGTCGGGGTGACTTTCCACTGCGGGACGGGACTGGCTGTTACTGCAATGCTCCCCGCCTGCCTTACTCTTACTGCAAGCAGGCAGTTGATGTTGGCTCCCGTAGCAGGATACCCAGCACCTGCTCTCATACCCAAACCCAGATTATAAACGCAGACACACCATCAGTAACGGTGCCAGGGCACTGAAACACACAACGGGCAGTAGAAAGCAGCAAGCTGTGTGATCCAAGGGTTTAGTGAAACCTCCCTGGGGTTTCCTCCACTCCAGTTCTGTTCCTAAGACAGGGCAAGACCCACACAAACTGATCACAGTGACCTTGGAGGGTGGCTCCGGGGGAGGACTGCTCTGCAGTGCAAGGAAACAGGTGAATGATCTCATTTCAGATTCTAGATCGTGGTTAGCACTGTTGCCTCACAGCTCCAGGGACATGGGTTCGATTCCCGGCTCGGGTCATTGTCTGTTTGAAGTTTGCACATTCTCCCCGTGTCTGTGTTGGTTTCCTCCGGGTGCCCCGGTTTCCTCTCATAGTTCAAAGATAGATTGATTGGTCATGCTAAATTGATCCTTGGCGTACTGAGATGTGGAGGTTAGAGGGATTAGTGGGATAAATGTGCGGGAATAAGGCTTGGGTTGGGATTGTTGGTATAGACTCGATGGGCTGAATGGCCTCCTTCTGTACTGCAGGGTTTCTATGATTTCTGGTGCCCATCCTAAGTGGTCTTGAGAAGGTCATTGACTGCAGCCACTTGATGTTCCTGCACTGTCAACAAGATAATTCGAGGAATTCTCACCCAGCCACAGTGCCGCAGGGGGGGGCTAGGGGGTGGGGGGTGGGGGGTGTGGTGCAAGCAGCTTGCAGGTTCTTCTGCTCCCCTGCACTTGATTCATCTCTGCCTCTGTCCTAACCCTCACCATTGCCCCGTGCTTCCTGATCTACACGGGCTCCCAACAGAAACTCAACTTCAAGATTTCTTTCCTTTGTTCCTTGGCCTTGTCCCTTACTTTCTCTGTAATCTCCTCCATCCCTGCAACCCTCCAAGATCTGTCACTGCCTTTAATTCCTCTCTCTTGATGATCCCCAATTTCAATCACTCCATCATTGACTCCATCATATTCCTTCAGCTGCCTGGGTGCTAAAACTTTCCACCTTTAAGATGCCCCCGAAAACTTCTTACTTTGACCAAGATTTTGGTCACCTGTCCTAATATCTCTGTGTCAGATTTTTGTTTGACACTACACTTATGAAGCATCTTGGGATGTTTTACTATGTAAGCAGACAGCCACCGTACCTGGTACAGTGTTACCTGGCTGATTTAATCTCTTGCACCTCCTTTGTGAGTGAGCTGGAGGATCAAAGGCCTCCATGTTTATTTAGCAAACAAAGACCTGAATAACCAGTGCTGAAGTTTTGGACGAGAATCCATATTATTAACCTCACAATCAAGAATCAATATCCAGAGCTGTGGGGACAATCTCATCCCTGAGCTCACAGCTCAACCGCATTATTCACACTTGCCGTTAGATGTGACTCCCTTAATAAATCTCACTGAGAATACAAGTTGTGAGTGAGTTTTCAATCAGCCTTGAGTTTCACAGTCTGGGGTGGGGCTGACTAGTTGGTTTCCAGCTACACATTTCTTAAATTTTTAACATTTAATAAATCTTTCCCTCTCGCCATCCTGTTAGTTTAATATGTGTCATTTTGAAACAGAGTTTATTGTTCCATGCTGCAGGGTTCTGAAATCTTCTATTATGTACATATACTGCTGCTGTGAAACTTGTTCATGCCGTGTGTTTGACACGTGTAAATATGTCTGTTATGGTGGGTGGCATGGACACATTCTCCACCAATGGGGAACCTCCTGCCATATTGGTACAGGCTGGAATATAGGTGTTCAGGGCTGATGCCTGTAAAGTGAGCTTGGGACTCTTCATATTCAAACAAGGGCTTAATCAGCTGTTTCAGGGCCCCTTCCCCAAGGACTGGTCTGCACAGAATGCACAATGTCTGCCTCACTGAAATCAGGTCAATCTGTTGCCTATTCCACGCTTTTAAAGGAAACCTCTTTGCTGAATTCTTCCCTGAATATGGAGCCAAGAGGGAGTTGATTTCACTATTGCTGACTGCCATTCAGCCCACTCTTAACTGCCTTTCCTTCTCTGATCTTCCCCTCTCTTCTGATTGCGTTCCATCTCAATTCCCTCCCTCCCCAAATCATCCTTTTTCCCCTAATTTCCTTCTCCCTCACAACTGTCCCCAACCCCAACCGCCCCTCCTACCTGATAACTCCTCTGTGACCCCCACCTCACCCCACCGTCCCTCTCAGTTTATCAACCTGCACGAGAACTGCAGCTACCCCACCGACCAGTCAACTTCCTTTGGCATTGTTCATGGAAAAGAGGGGAACGCACTGTTTGAAGGTAAACTGAATTTTATGGGACTTTCAAGTTGAAAGGTTTTTAAATGTACTTACACAATTTTCATCATTAAAGTATATTTTGAGGAAAACAGATACCGGATGAGGGGGAAGGTTACATTATGGATTCAGTCATTTTACAGATATTAATCTGGGTTTGGTTATCAATAAGTCCAGTGTGATCGAAGCTGGAGCATATCCCCACCTCTTGTCCTTATCTCAGTGCATGTCTGTTCTTATAATTTTCATTCTTAATTTTTCCTCTGTCATGCAATGAACCCAGTACTCAGAAGCTCCAGAATTAATGACTAACTGATACTGGAGTAAGAAATGGGAGACAATTGGTGAGAAAGATGCTTTCGTTATTAGCTTCTCTGCAAGTTGTATCCTTGTTGTGGATGTGCCAATGCCCTGTGGCTGCAGTTTGTGTTTTGTATAGGGTAAAGCACAGCCCCACCCTTTGCTGTGACTACCACTGCCAAAAACAGGAACAGCAATATCAAGGAAATTCTCTCTGTTCCTAATTAGAATCATAGCATCTTACTGCACAGGCATCGGTATAGAGGAACAGGACAAGGGTGTTCAGCCTCTGAAAGATGTTCCTCCCTTTAATGAAAGGAGGACTGATCTGAGACCTAACTCCATAGCCCTGTCTCTGCCTCATATCCCTCTGAATAATAACAATCTACCAATCCTAGTTTCAGATTTTACCACTGGTTTAGCTTTGATTACCGTTTGCGTAAAATATTTCCTAATTTATTCCAGAACCGTCTGATTCTAACTTTATCGCTGGCCTGTAGACCTGGACTCCTTCCCAATTGAAATACCTTCTTACTACCTACCTTACATCTCCCCATTCCCATTAATATCTCGAAAATTTCACCAGGGTGGCATGGTAGCACAGTGATTGGCACTGTTGCCTCACAGCACCAGAAACCTGGGTTCAATTCCCAGCTTGGGTCACTGTCTGTGTGCAATTTGTATGTAGTCCCCATGTCTGTGTGGGTTTCCTCTAGGTGCTCCGGTTTCCTCCCACATTCTGAAAGATGTGCTGTTAATATGCATTGACTCGAACAGACACTAGAGTGTGGTGACTAAGGGAATTTCACAGTAACTTCATTGTGGTGTTAATGTAAGCCTAAATAAACTTTAAACCATTAGCCTTCAAAATTCCAGGGAATAAAACCATAGTGTGTGTAATCTCTCCTCCTTGGAGTCCAGAAGAATGTTTTTCTGCTCACGCCAGCTCTTTAAAGAGTTAACCAGGATTAAGTTCCACTCCTGCTGCCTTTTTCCTACATCTCCCTCGTCAATCTGATCGGGATACAAATTCACATTTCCTCCATTATCACTGAACATTATCCTAAAATCAGGCAGAATCAATGTGGTTTTGTGAAAGGAGAATTGTGTTTGACAAATTTATTGGAGATCTTTGAAGATGTAACAAGGTGATTGGATAAAAGGGAACCTTTAAATAGATAAAGTGGATGGAGTGTACTGAGATTTCCAAAAAAAATTTAAAAAGGTGCCACATGAAAGGATACTGCAAAAGGCTAAATAAAAGCAAAATACTGCAGATGCTGTAACCTGAAACAAAAGCAGAAAATGCTGGAAAAACTCAACGGGTCTGACAGCATCTGTGAAGAGAGAAAATAGAGTTACTGTTTCCAGTCCGTATCACTTTTCTTCATAACTGATGGTGTTGGGTGATGGTTGAGGGGTCGTGGGGTCGTGGGGTGGGGGGGGGGGTGGTGGTTGAATTATTAGCATGGATGGAAGATAGGAACAGATAGGCCATTCAGCCCATCAAGCCTGCTGTGCCATTCAAACAGATCATGGCTGGTCATCCATACCATTTTTCCCCCACTATCCCCATATCCCGTGATGTCATTAGCATCCTGAAAGTTATCAATGTATAACTTGAACATACTCAAGAATTGAATTTCCACAGCACTTTAAAGTAGACAATTCCAATAAGCACCAGGGACCTGGGTTCGATTCCCGGCTTGGGTCACTGTCTACGTGAGTTTGTACATTCTTCCCATGTCTATGTGGGTTTCCTCCAGGCACTCCGCTTGCCTCCCACAGTCCAAAGTTGTGCAGGTTAAGTGTATTGGCCACGCTAAATTGTCCCTTGGTGCCAGGGAAATCAGCAGGGTAAACACATTGAATTATGGGTGGGATTGTGGTTGGTGCAAACTTGATGGGCCAATTGGCCTCCTTCTGCACTGTAGGGATTCTATGATACTCAAATCCCCTTGTTATGAAGGGCAACATATACTTTGTCCTCTAATTGCTTGCTGCACCTGTACATAGAGTTCCTACAGTACAGAGGGAGTCCATTCAGCCCATTGTATCTGCATCGACAACAATCCCAGCCAGACCTTATTCACATAACTCCATGTGTTTACTCTGATAATCTGCCTGACACTAAGGGTCAATTTAGCATGGCCAATCCACCTAATCTTTGGAGTGTGGGAGAAACATAGAGGATAGGAGCAGGAGGAGGCCATTTGGCCCTTCTAGCCTATTCCACCATTCACCACGATCATGGCTGATCATCCAACTCAATAGCCTAATCCTGCTTTCTCCCCATAACTTTTGATCCCATTCACCCCAAGTGCTATATCCAGCTGCCTTTTGAATACATTCAGTGTCTTGGCATCAACTTTTGGCATGAATTCCACAGGCTCGCCACTCTTTGGGAGCAGAAATGTCTCCTTATCTCTGTCCTAACTGGTCTACCTCGAATCCTCAGACTGTGACCGCTGGTTCTGGACTCCCAATCATTGGGAACATCCTCCCTGCACCTACCCTATCTAGTCCTGTTAGAATTTTATTAGTCTCTATGAGATTCCCCCTCGTTCACCTGAACTCCAACAAAAACAATCCTAACCTAATCAATCTCTCCTCAAATAGGAAGGGAGGAAACCGGCAGCTGGTAAATTGTAATAAGCGGAATGTCAGAGTGGATCAGTCCGGAGGCCTCATCCATTTACAATCCACATTAATGACTTAGGAAAGGAGCCAACTTCTAAAGTTACCAAATTTGCTAATGAAATAAAGATAGGTAGGAAAGCAAGCTCAGAGGAGGATACAAAGAATCAGCAAAGGGATATAGATTAGTTAAATATGTGGGCATAAAGTTGATACATGGATAATATGTGGGGAAAAAATGAGGTTATCCATTTTGTCAGGTAGAATAGTTAAGCAGGATATTACTTAAATATAGAGAGACTGCAGAATGCCCCTTTACAGAGGGATCTATTTGTCCTTGTACATGAATCATAAAATAGGAAAGTGGAGTTAAAGCCATAATTAGATCAAATATGATATAAAAGAGTAGCAGAGCAATCTTGATGGGCTGAATGGTCTACTCCTTCTCCAAGGGGCAGTATGGTGACACAGTGGTTAGCACGGCTGCCTCACAGAACCAGGGACCCAGCACGGGTGACTGTGCAAAGTCTGCATGTTCTTCCAGTATCTGCATGGGTTTCCTCTGGATGCTCTGGTTTCCTCCCACAGTCTGAAAGATGTTCTGGTTAGGGTGCACTGGCCATGCTAAATTCTCCCTCAGTGTACCTGAACAGGTATTGGAGTGTGGTGACCACAGGGTTTTCATAGTAACTTCATTGCAGTGTTAATGTAAGCCTACTTGCGACACTAATCAATAAACTTAAACTTATTTCTTTTGATTTTACCATTCATTTTCTATCACCACTGTGGGAATATCATTAGCACTTGGTTTAAAACAGTTAAAGGAAGTGTTCCATCACTATCTTCTCATAGCAACTAAGGATAAACAATCATAGAATCTCTACAGTGCAGAACGAGGTCATTCGGCCCATCAAGTCTGCACCATCTCTTACCCAGGTTTACCTCCATGTTCTCATGTATATATCCTGCTAATCTTCCTAATCTATATATCTTGGACCACTAAGGGGCAATTTAGCATGGCTAATCAATCTAACCTGCATATCTTTGGACTATGGGAGGAAACCAATACAGTATTCTTTTAAATTCCAGTCTCGCTTCAAGTTTCTTTAGAGAAACATAGGCTGGGATTTTCCAGTCCCACAGTGCTTTGCTGGATCATCAAGTTCCCCCTGGAACGGGTCCCATCGTGGACATTCCGGGACAGGACAGAAGGAATCCACTCAGCACATCGTATTTGAGCCAGCTCTTTGGAATATTTATCCAATTAATTTGATTCCCTGTAACCCTGCAAGTTTCTTCTTTTGGGGCATTTATCTTTTGAAAGTTATCATTGAATCTGCTTCCATCAGGCAGTATGCTCTGGATCACAACACACTGTGTAAAGAATTCTCCTAATGTCACTTCTTGATTTTGATTTGATTTGATTTGATTTATTATTATCACATGTGAAAAGTATTGTTCCTTGCACATTATACAGACAAAGCATACCATTCGTAGAGAAGGAAACAGGAGCGTGCAGAATGTAGTGTTACAGTCATAGCCAGAGTGCTGAGAAAGATCATCTTAATAGAAGGTAGGTCCATTCAAAAGTCTGACAGCGGCAGGTAAGAAGCTATTCTTGAGTTGGTTGGTTTTGTGACCTCAGACTTTTGTATCTTTTTCCCGAAGGAAGAAGGTGGAAGAGAGAATGTCCGGGGTGCGTGGGGTCCTTAATTATACTGGCTACTTTGCCGAGGCAGCGGGAAGTATAGACAGAGTCAATGGATGGGAGGCTGGTTTGCATGATGGACTGGGCTACATTCACGACCTTTTGTAGTTCCTTGCAGTCTTGAGCAGAGCAGGAGCCCATACCAAGCTGTGACACAGCCAAAAATGGTGCATCTGTAAAAGTTGGTGAGAGTCGTAACTGACGTGCCAAATTTCCTTACCCTTCTGAGAAAGTAGAGGCATTGGTGGGCTTTTGTAACTATAGTGTTGTCATGGAAGGACCAGGACGGGTTGTTGGTGATCTGGACACCTAAAAACTTGAAGCTCTTGATCTTTCTATTTCGTCCCCATTGATGTAGGCAAGGGCATGTTCTCCCTTACGCTTTGGGAAGTCGATGACAACCTCCTTTGTTTTGTTGACTTTGAGGGAGAATTACTGTTTCTGCGCCAGTTCACCAGGTTCTCTATCTCATTCCTGTTCTCTGTCGCATCATTGTTTGAGATCTGACCCACTACACTGCTATTGTCAGCAAACTTGAAACTTTTTCTTTTGCCAATCACCTTACATCTTTATCCTTCAGTTTCCAATCCTCCTGTGTGGAAACTGTTTCACCTTATCATAGAACCCTATAGTGCAGAAGGAGGCCATTCAGCCCTTCGAGTCTGCACTGACCACAATCCCAACCAGGCCCTATCCCTTTTTAGTTACTCTGCAAATCCCTCTAACCTATCACATCCTGGGACGCTAAGGATTAATTTAATGTGTCCAATCAACCTAACCCGCACATCTTTGGAGTGTGGGAGGAAACCAGAGCACCCGGAGGAAACCCATGCAGATACTGGGAGAATGTACACACTCCACACAGACAGTGACCTAAGTTTGGAATTGAACCCAGATCCCTGGTGCTGTGAGGTAGCAGTGTTAGCCACTGTGCCACCCATAATTATTCTAACAAAACCACTCAAGGTAATAATTTTATTGATCTCTTCAATCTTGCCTCATAAAGTTGTCTCACATCTGCTACTATTCTCACACTTTTGCTTTATGTGGTTTATGAGTCATTCTGTTCTGAATTCCCCTGTATAACTTTGTTATAATCATTGACCTGCTGTGTGTAAATTTCATTGGACGCAAAACCTAGCTTTCTGTAAATATAAACTTAAAGAAGTGAATTATTAACAGGTTCCAGCTGAGGAACTCTCCAAACTTGAGAATGTCACAGATCTTACCTTCTTTAGAGTTTATTTACGATTTGACTCACAGAACTGAAAGTCAATCAGATAGCAGATCATATCTGAGCATTGGGATAGGAGTGCAGGGGGAATAAAGGAAAAACGGTGTGGACTGCTGTTGTTTTGGAGTGCTTATGGAGAAGGAAAATAAAGAACAGTTGGGAACGTATTTAATATAGGAAAAGACTGGGAAGAGGGAGATTTCCAAAGGAATGGATTCATACTGTGTCTTTAACACTGTAAAGAATCCCAAGGTGCTTCATAGGAGCATTGTCAAACATAATCTGTCACTGAGCAACATGGGAGATAGCGGGACGAGTGTAAAGCTGTCAGTTGTAAAAAGTAAATGAAGAGAGAGAGGGGAAGAGATTTGAGGTAGAAATTCTAGAGCCAGGGTCTTGGAAACTGAAGACATTGCCACCATGGCAGTGATCGAATTTAGAAATTGTGGGAAATAGGAGAGTTCTGGACTGTCCATGGAAAATTAGCTAAAAAGACTGCTGAAAAGTAGATGAGTTTTAGTCCTAAAATCGCGTGCAGGGATCTTGGTATGTGTCAGTGCTGTATTACTGACTGTAACTCAGAGGATTCAATCTTGATCTGCAGATCTTTAGTTGTAAACAGAGTAAACAGCCTAAAATACTGTGATTCAGAGCTGGTTCAATCCATTTATTTATTTAGTACAACTCCCCTCCTGTACCAAGTACAACACGTAATCCATTGGATGAGCCAGGATTGGAGCCTGTTAGGACCAAGAATCTTTGAATGTGCACAGGTGTAGAATTTGCAGCAGTGCGTGTAAGCCAAGGATACCTGCGGCAACAAACACAGTCCTCACCCACTCACCCAAGCATGACTCAAGCGAAAAATGAGAAAGCCAATTCATTGTCGCATAGTGAGGTGGAAACTCAGTCTTGTGGTGCTGAGACAGGAAGGAATTCAATGATTCCAAAGTTGTTCGGATGTTGGGAAGAGGGAGAGGATTTCTTCTAAAGATATTTGAGGAATGGAGTCAAGGCCTATTTGTATTTGCCCTTGATATTCAGAGCAATTTAATGAAGCAGAATGATTTCTCTGGGCCATTTTAAAGGGAATTTAAGTGTCAGCCATGTTGTTGTGGGACTGGAATTACATTTAAGCTCAGACTGGCTAAGGGAAGCAGGCTGGCTTTACTAAAGGATTTTCGTGAACCTGCTGGGTTTTTAACAAACACCTGACATCTTCATGGTTAAAAGTTTCGAGTGCATCTGACTTCAGAGTTAAAGAGAGGAAAAATGTGTCAGATTTTATAATCTGTAAAAGAAGGTGGAGCGGGAGCAGAGTATGATCAGTGATTGGTCAGTGAGCTAGGAGAGATTGTAACAAAGATGCCTACGTCACAGGATAGAGGAAACATGGGGTTGCACAATGGTTAGCACTGCTGTCTCACAGCGCCAGGGACCCAGGGCAGCACGGTGGCACAATGGTTAGCACTGCTGTCTCACAACGCCGGGGACCCAGGGCAGCACAGTGTACAGTGATTAATACTGCTGCCTCACAACGTCAGGGACCCAGGGCAGCACGGAGTACAGTGATTAACACTGCTGCCTCACAACGTCAGGGACCCAGGGGCAGCATGGTGGCACAATGGTTAGCACTGCTGTCTCACAGCGCCAGGGACCCAGGGCAGCACGGTGGCACAATGGTTAGCACTGCTGTCTCACAACGCCGGGGACCCAGGGCAGCACAGTGTACAGTGATTAATACTGCTGCCTCACAACGTCAGGGACCCAGGGCAGCACGGAGTACAGTGATTAACACTGCTGCCTCACAACGTCAGGGACCCAGGGGCAGCATGGTGGCACAATGGTTAGCACTGCTGTCTCACAATTTGATTTCAAGCTTGGGTCACTGTCTGTGCAGACTTTGTACGTTATCCCCCTGTCTGCTTGGGTTTTCTCTGGATGTTCTGATTTCCTCCGACAGTCTAATAGACGTGCTGATTATGGTGCATTGGGCCATGCTAAATCCTCCCTCAGTGTACCCAAACAGGCACTAGAGTGTGGTGACTAGGGAATTTTCACAGTAGCTTTATTGCAATGTTAATGTAAGCCCACCTGGGACAGTAATAAATAAAACCTAAACTTAAACATTAATGGCAGTAAGAGGGGTGATGGAAGGTGCTAGAAGTGGCATAAAGTTAAGATGCGAATGTATTAATGGGAGAATAAAATAGCTGGCCCAGTGAGGGAGAGGGAGGGGGGTGGGTTGATGTTGAGACTAAAAATATTTAGATAAAAAGAGGGCTCCAAATGGAGGTGAAAGGTCACAGTCTAAAGTTGTTAAACTCAGTGTTGAGTCCTGAGGGCTGTAACCCGGAAAACGAGATGTTAGTCCATCAGTTTGTGCTGAACTTCACTGGAGCATTGCAGCAGGCCAGGGGTGAACCCGAGGGGGGGGAGCAAAGGGTAAAGTGCCTGCCCTTTCACCTCCTTCCTCCTCACCACCCAAACACTCCTTTCAGGTTCAGCAGCACTTCACTTGCACCTCCTTCAATTTGATTTATTGTATTCACTGCTTCCAATGTGGTCTCCCTTTGATTATTGGAGAGATTAAACACAGTCTGGGTAATCACTTTGGGAGATATCTTTTCTCAGTTTCACCTCCTGTTGCTGCTGTTTTAACTCTGCAGCTTACTCCCATCCCCTCTCTCTCCACAGACACTGCCAGACCGGCTGAGTTTTTCCAGCATTTCCTGGCTTTTTTTCCTGATATCTTCATGTTCATTTTTACTGAGATGTGCCTTTAATCTCCATTTTCGAACTGAATTTAAATGCCCAAATCTCCACAAAGAAGCTTTGAACTCACGAGTTCAGGATTGTTAAGCCAAAATGCAGGATTACAAGACAGGAACACAATTGGACAACACTGTATTCAATCTGTATTCAGAATTCAGGAGAGGCAATATCAGAGGTCTCTGCCATGTGGGCACTGCCAAGTGGGTATATGAAAAACACAGTGCCAAGAGGGCCCTACTATGGGAAGTAACTCAGATCTATTCTGGGAGGGGTGGGGGTTTCCTATATGTGTGGTGGAGGGGGAGAAGTGTTGATGCCTACTTGGGCTTGGGGGGGGGGGGGGGGGGGTGAGTGGGAGGGTGAGGGTGGTAGGGAGGTGATGCTTGTAAAAGGAAAAGTGCCTCCAATACTTTCGTAGTGGGGAATATGTCACCCTGAATGTCCTTTAGGGAAGGAAATTTACTATCCTTACCCAGTCTGGCCTACGTACGATTCCAAGTCTACAGCAATGTGATTGACTCTCAACTGCCCTCGGGCAAGTAGGGATGGGCAATAAATGCTGGCCAGCCAGTGATACCCATGTCCCGTGAATGAATAAAAAACAGATGAAAGAGGAAGGTGGGAGAGTGCCCCCCATACTGCTATAGTGGGGGATGGGTCACCCTAAAGCTTGTGAGGTTAGTCCCACCTTTGTCTGTAAAGAGGTTGAGGATGGTACATTTTAAATACAGATCGAGACGGTGTTTAATGATAGCACCCCGATCTCTGTGGAGTGGAAACAGTCTTCCCAGCTTCATCAGCCACTGTCACAGCAGAATGACAGTGTTAACCAACACCTCCGCCCCCCCCCCCCACCACACCCCCGATATTTCTGGCAACCTGTGCATCAAGTGTCAGAAGCTCTGGTCTAACAGCCTGGCTGTGCATTCTTGGGAAAAAGATGCCAGTTTTCACTCTGACAAAATTTGGGAAAATGTCAGCTTTGTTATTTTACTGCTGATCTCGCTGGGAGCTTTGCACAATGTTTGTAACCAAATAAAGTGATATCAATGGTGAAGATTTTCCACATCACAGCACAGCTGAAATGAAAAGTGCACCAACTGTCAGAGTGGTTAATGATTGAGCTCCTGTTTGTTAAACATTGTGAAAACGGCTAGCAAACTCTCTATTTTATTTCCCCACAGCCGAGATGCTAAATGACCTCAAAACTCTGCACTCCCAGACTTCCTTTCTGCTGCTAACCAATCCCCTGGTCTCTGTTTCTGGTGATGGATTTTGTTCTCATGTTGACAGGATGTCAGTGAAAGGAATATTTTCCAATTTCAGCCCAGTTATTACAGAGTTCAACACAGTATTTTTTTCCTACTTTAATGATGCTGTAACTGCAAGGGTTTGTTTTCAGCCACAATTTGCAGAAACAAGGCTGCAGTTTCTTACAGTTCTTTCCAGAGATTGATGTTACTGCCTCGGCCAGTATTTGTTGCCCAACTCAAATTGCCCTTTAGAAGGTGACGGTGATTCACTTATTTGAACTTTTGCAGTCTGTGTGGTGTAGGTACACCCAATATGCTGTTAGGAAGGGTTTTCTAGAGTTTTGATTAAGCCACAGTGAAGAAAAGAGAATATATTTCCAAGTCAGGATGGCGTGTGACTTGGAAGTGGTGATATTCCCATGTGCTGACTGTCCTTTGGTTGGATTTATTATTGTTACATGTATGAACATACAGTGAAAAGTAGTTTCTTGCACACTATAAAAACAAATCATACCATTCATAGAGAAGGAAAGGAAATGGTGCAGAATGTAGTGTTACCATCATAGCTAGGGTGTAGAGAAAGGTCAACTTAATCCATTCAAAAGTCTGACAGCAGCAGGGAAGAATCTGTTCTTGAGTTGGCTGGTATGTAACCTCATTCTTTTAACTGAAGGAAGAAAGTAGAAGAGAGAATGTCCAGGGTGCATGAATTCCTTAATTATGCCGGCTGCTTTGCTGAGGCAGGGGCAAGTGTAGACAGAGTCAATGGGTGGGAGGCTGGTTTGCGTGATGGATTGGGCTATATTCATGACCGTTTGTAGTTTCTTGCGGTCTTGGACAGAGCAGGAGCCCATACCAAGCTGTGATACAATTGGAAAGAATGCTTTCTATGGTGCATCTCTAAAAGTTGGTGAGAGTTGTCACTGACATACCAAATTTCCTTTGTCTTCTGAGAAAGTAGAGGCATTGGTGGACTTTCTTAACTATAGTGTTGGCATGAAATTTAGATCCTTGTCCTTCTCAGTGGTAACGGTCATAGGAATGTAGGAATTAGAGAAGGACCAGGCAAATTCAGTCCTTTGAGCCTGCTCCACCATTCAATCAGATCATAGCTGATCTTTCCCTGGTCTCAAATCCACATCCCCCCACTGCACTATGGGGCAGCAAGTTCCACAAATCCACCACCCTCTGCAAGAAGTAGTTCCTCCTCATCTCAGTTTTAAATCTATCGCCTCTCAAACTACACCTGTAACTTCTTGTTCCAGATTGCCCCATAAGAGGAAACATTTGATCTACATTTTCTTTATCAATTCCTATGTGTGAGCATCTGGAGCGCTGCGATCTGATCAGGGATACGCAGCATGGCTTCGTTAAGGGGAGGTCATGCCTTACGAATCTAGTGGAATTTTTTGAAGAGGTGACAAAAACGGTTGATGAAGGACAAGCCGTTGATGTCGTCTACATGGATTTCAGTAAGGTGTTTGACAAGGTTCCCCATGGTAGGCTGATAAAAAAGGTGAAGGCGCATGGGATACAGGGCCAGGTATGTAGATGGGTTGAGAACTGGCTTGGGAGGAGGAGACAGCGGGTAGTAGTGGAAGGCTCTTTTTCCAACTGGAGGTCAGTCACTAGTGGTGTGCCACAGGGCTCAGTACTAGGACCTCTTCTATTTGTGATTTATATAAATGACTTGGAAGAGGGGGTAGGTGGTGTGATCAGCAAATTTGCTGATGACACTAAGATACTTGGATTGGCGGGGACTGAGGAGCAGTGCCAGGCAATACAACAGGACATAGATAGGCTGGTAGATTGGGCAGATAGATGGCAAATGGAATTTAATCCGGATAAATGCGAGGTGATGCATTTTGGCCGGAATACTGTAGAGGGGAGTTATAGGATAAAAGGTAAAACTATCCGGAGTATAGAGACGCAGAGAGACCTGGGGGTGCAGGTTCACAAGTCTCTGAAGGTGTCAGTACAGGTGGAGAAAGTGATAAAGAAAGCGTATGGTATGTTAGCCTTCATAGGAAGGGGTATAGAATACAAGAGTAGGAGTTTGATGTTGCAAGTGTATAGAACGTTGGTTAGGCCTCACTTGGAGTACTGCGTCCAGTTCTGGTCGCCGTACTACCGGAAGGATGTGGAATCCCTGGAGAGAGTGCAGAGGAGATTTACCAGGATGCTGCCTGGTATGGAAGGGCTGTCTTACGAGGAAAGATTGAACGCACTGGGGTTGTTTTCCCTTGAAAGACGTCGGCTGAGAGGGGATCTATTAGAGGTATATAAGATTATGAGGGGTATAGATAGAGTAAATGGTGGTAAGCTTTTTCCACCATTAGATTCGGATAGAACGAGGGGTCACGGCCTTAGGGTGAGGAGGGCTATGTATAAGACTAATATTAGAGGGCATTTTTTCACACAAAGGGTAGTGGGGGTGTGGAATGCACTGCCGAGTAAGGTGGTGGGAGCAGGCACGCTAGGGTTGTTTAAGGGTCTCTTGGACAGCCACATGAGCGGTCTGCAGATAGAGGGATATAGGAGGACTGTTTAAATACTTTAATTGTTTCCACAGGCTGTTCGGTCCACCTTGTTGACCAACAAGGTGCATGCATTCGGCAGGTCGTGCGAGGGCTGCTCTTGGATGTTACTTCAGGAGTGGCCTAGTGCTTCATGTCGTTAGTGTATGCTTAAACTGGACCATCAGATGGGCAACATGACAGCTCAGAGACTATCGCTGTTGCTGTGCAGACACATGGATTTGGGCCTGTGTCTGCGGGAGTTTGCGCGTTCTCCCCGTGGTTGCGTGGGTTTTCTCCGGGTGCTCCGGTTTCCTCCCACATCCCAAAAATGTGCTGTTAGGCTGATTGGGTAACAAATTGTCCCTATATTGGTCTCTATATGTCATTAAGACGTTAGGATGGCGGCGTGGGCTCGTTGGGCCGAAGGGTCTGTTTCCCATGCTGTGTTGTTCTTCGTTCTTTGTTCTTGTTCCTTTTATTATTTTATATCCCTCGATCAAATCTCCTCTCACCCTTCCAAACTCAGCGAGTATAAGCACAAACTGTTTAATCTCTCCTCATACATCAACCCTTTCATCCCCGGAATGAATCTGGTGAACATTCTCTGAACTGTCTCCGATGCCACCATATCCTTCCTCAAATAAGGAGACCAAAACTGGCTACAATATTCCAGACACGGTCTCACCAACACCCTACACAATTGCAACAACACTTCTTTACTTTTTTACTCCAGTCCCTTTGCAATAAATGCCAACATCCCATTGGCCTTTTTTATTACATGCTGCATCTGCATACCAACTTCCTGTGATTCATGAACACAGACACCCAGGTCCCTCTACCCGGATACATTTTGAATCTGCTTTCCATTTAGATAATAATCTGCCTTTCTATTTTTTTCTGCCAGAATGGACAACCTCACACTTATCCACATTTAAACTCCATCTGCCAAATTTTGGTCCATTCTCCTGGCCTATATGTCTGTAAAATCTTTATATCCTCTTCACTGCCTGTTTTCCCACAAATTTTAGTGACATCAGCAGATTTTGTTATGTTACACTCTGTCCCTGCTCACAGATCATTCATTTGCATTGTAAACAGTTGAGGTCTGAGGACTGACCCCTGTGGCAGCCCGCTACTTACATTTCACCAGCCAGAGAAAGACCCATTTATCCTGATATGGAAGTTTCATCATGTGACATTCAGCACTAGCTGTTCTATTCCAATGCTTTCTGTTCCCCCCCTACCCACCACCCTCCCTACTCAGGCACTGATCCTTATGCCGTTTTGTTTCTTAATCGGAAAATGAACTCTTCATTATGTAATCGGATACATTTTAAACGTTCTTCAATCAGCTTTTTCCCTCCATCACCAATACTTTTATAACTAATAAATCAAAGTGTTTAAAAATGGAAGGATGGGTATTTTTAGCACCTTTATTATTCTCTTTCCCCGGGTTTTGTACACAGCAACATCCCGAAGAACATTCTTCTCTTTCTGGAGATTCCATGTTAGCCATTGAGAGTTTGTAACCATACAGTGTACACATGTTCACCACACCCAGTAGGTGAGAAAAATCATAAATTAAAAGTCTAAATTGTGTCAAATCCTGGTTTGGAAATCCTGTAAATGAGGAGTGATGGAGGAGTTTGTGTGGGGGTGTATTTGGGAGTATGGAATTCACTGATGGCTGAGTCAGAAATACTTTAAATTGAGAGCTGGACCATTTCGCTGTGAAATCAGGAAGTGTTTTTCCCACAGGAAAGCCGGTATAGACCTGGAACTTCCTCCCCCAAAAGGCTGTCGGTGCTGAAAGGATGATTGACGTTTGTGAAAGTGACACTGATAGTCTTGTTGGGTGGGATATTAAAGGTACTGCAGCGTCAGGTGTGTATCTACATCACCATTTATTCACTTTATGAGAATTGAAGCCAATGACCTCAAATCCACCTGTTGGCAATTTGTAAAGTAAACAGATTTGAGCTGTTATTTGGAGAGCTGATTAATAGGGCCCTGCCCCTGTAAAGACCGTTTGGCTAGTCAGAATGCAGCTTATCAAGTTCCCTCTGTACTTTAACCTGAAAGTGAATCACGGCCAACTGAAACTCTGACTCTACTTTTAGAACTGATCTCATACATCCCCACTCCCAACATCAGAAAACCTGACTAGAGGGCTCTTGTTTTTTGGAGAATCCTCGTGCCCTGCTGTTTGCTTTTCCCACAGGCTGGCTGATATCTCACTGCTATCACTTGTACCAAGAAGGAGCCATTGAAGACTCTGAATCCTGAGCCCACTATCAAGCTTGTATTTGAAAGCACGATTACATCTGCATTCTCAGCTAGACCATAGCACCATTCTAAATCAAATCATAGAATCCCCACAGTGCAGAAAGGGGCCATTGGGCCCATCAAACCTGCACTAACAACAACCCTACCGAGGGCTGTATCTCCATCACCCCACATATTTACCCTGCTAATATCCCTGACACTCAGAGGCAATTTAGCATAACCAATCAACCGAACAGGCATATCTCTGGATAGTGGAAGGATCCAGAGCACCCGAAAGAAACCCATGCAGACACGGGGAGGACATGCAAACTCCACACAGTCACCCAAGGCCGGAATTGAACCTGAGTCTCTGGCGCTGTGCTAACCACTGGGTCCCCCTGCTGAGCAGGAGGGTGTGTCTCAGTGCGTTGAACCAAAATTTATGTCTGAACCCACATGAGAAAGAACAGGTGATCTGGACATTATCACATTGCTGGCTGTGGGAGCTTGTTGTGCACAAACTGGTAGTCAGATTTCCTACATTACAGAAGTAATTACATTAAAGTAATAAAACAGAAGATGCTGGCTAAAATTAACAGACCTGGCGGTATCTGTGGAGAAAGACAGAGTTAACATTTTGATCTATTCTCTCTCCATTGATGCCAAAGACCTTTCCAGCATTTTCTGGTTTTATTTCAGATTTCCAGCATCTGCAATATTTTACTTTTATTACATTATGGCACTTCATTGGCTCTAAAGTGTTTAGGGATGGCCTGAGGCCATGAAAGTTGCTATATAAATGCAAGTCTTTACTTTTACCTAGTAACAGTACTGCGGGTGCCAGAGGCATGTGTATGTTCTCATGAGGAATAGAAAAAACAAACTTTGAAAAGATTATTTAAACAAGAATAACAATGCATCTTCCAAATAACACCCTCCCCTGGGATATGGAGCACAACTGTGTTACTGTCCTGCCCTGTTTCAAAAAGCTGATTGTTGGATACAGGATCTACTAGTTTCAATAGTTGTTCTATTGAAACCTGTCCATTAAAGAGGAAAAGGCTGCTATTATCTCCTTTGAGAGCAGTTTCACTTCATAGTAGCTATTAGTTACCAGTTTCTTTTGGCAGTCTATATTTCTAAATATGAAAAGACTAGTCTAACCTGTCCCATTAGCCCATGTTTCATGTATAAGTGCTGGAGACAGGCCAGAGCAGTGACAGACAAACAGGACCAATTGTTAAAGGAAGTCCTATACCCTAAGGCACAAGTTGCATCATTTTATATCTCCTGCACAAATGATTTCATGACACCTCTATCAAATATTTGTTTCCCAGCCCTCATCAATAAAACAGATTATCTGGTTGTTTACCTCATCACTGTTTATGGGATCTTGCTGTGTGAAAATTGACTACTGTGTTTCCCAATGGAAAGTCCCCCTTCTGCTACTATTGCCCCATCTCCTCGTTCCCCTCTCCCTCACTCTCTTATCCTACACCCTCCATACTACCTCTTCCTCTCCTTTCGACCCTCTCTCCGCATGCTCCCCTCATGCTTTTTCTTCTCTCCCAAAATCCATCCCTCCCTCTATCCCTCAGCAAGACTTTCTCATGGTGAGTCCTGAGTTTATTGGAGGTGACTTTGCAGAGGACTGGGTGCAGGGGCAGTAGGGTCAGATGGTGGTTAATGACTGGCATCTAATCAATCAGCCAGGATTGAGCATTATCAATCATCTGGTTCATTAATAGAATAGATTAATAGAATCTCTACAGTGCAGAAGGAAGCCATTCGGCCCATTGAGTCTCTGAGGGAGCAATTTATCAGGCCCAACCCTCTGCCCTATCCCTCAACCCTGCCCATTTACCATGACTAATCCACCCAACCTACACACTCAGTTGTAGCAAACCACTAAAAATGAGAATGAAATTGGAATGATCACGACCTACATTCCGGAAACAACATCGGCAAACCCAGCCCTGTCAACCCTGTAACTCCTGATTGACATCTGGGTATTTGTGCCAAAGTTGGTCCCACAGACCAATTAAAGCCTAATAGAGTCACAGAACCATACATCATGTGCCAGACCCACCGTCAGCGTCCCTGGGTATGTCCTACAGAGGTGGCGGGTGGCCCAATGCTATACAGTGGGAAAGGAGGTGCCCCGCAAGTCCTCAAGTTCTAGATCCCATGATGTCTGATGATATCAGAACAAGTATGGACAAGGAATCCTCTTGCTGATAACCACTCCTTTAGCTAATGAATCAATATCATGTTGAACACCACTTGGAGAATGCATTGAGGGTGGCAATGGAAAGTGGGATGGAAGACTTCAATGTCCATCACCAAGAATGGCTCAGTAGCATCACTCCTGACTGAACTGGCTATTTCCTAAAGGACATCACTGCTAAAGTTGGTTTGTGGTGGGTGGAGACGACACAAATCAGAGGGAGAAACAAACTGAACCTCATCCTCACCAACCTGTCTGCCACAGATACATCTATCCATGACAGTATTGGTGAGGAGACAAAATCCCACCTTCAAATTGAGGATCCTCTCCATCGTGTCGTGTGGCACTTTCGCCATGCTGAATGAGACAGACTTCGAACTGATTTAGCAACTCAAAGACTGGGCATCCAGGAAGCGCTCTGGGCCATTAGCAGCAGCGAAATTATAGTCCAACACAATCGGTAACCTCATGGCCTGACACATCCCCCACTCTACCATCAAACCAGGGGATCAACCCTGGCTCAATGAAAATAGCAGGAGGGTATGCTGGGAGCTATACCAGGCATGCCTAAAAGTGAGGTGTCAACCTGGTGAAGTTATATAACAGGACAGTGTGTCAAAAAGTGAATGTAGTGAGTGATAGATAAGCTAAGTGATCCCACAACCAACAGATCAAATTTTTTATTCATTCAAGGGATGTGCTGGTTGGGTGAGCATTATTGCCCATCTCTAACTGCCCTTGAGTGGCTTGCTAAGTTTTGCAGAGGGCATTTAAGATCAATCACATTGCTGTGGATCTGGGGTCAAATGTAGGCCAGACCAAGTAAGGTGGCAGATTTCCTAAAGGACCTGATCATTTCTTATGACAGTCAATTCTTAGTCATCATTAGACTTTAATTCCAGATTTTTACAGAATGTAACTTTCATTATCTGCCATGGTGGGATTTGAACCTGGGCCCAAAGCATTGCCCTGGATTGCTAGGCCAGTGACAATACCACTACACCATTGCACCCCCTGGATCTAAGTTCTGCAGTCCTGCCATATCCAGCAGTGAATGGTTGTGGACAATTAAACAATTCACTGGAGGAGAAGGTCCCCATCCTCGATGATGGAGGAGCCCAGCGTATCAGTGTAAAAGATAAGGCTGAAATACAGCAATCTTCAGCCAGAAGTGCCAGAGGTCTCCAGTATCTCAGATGCCAATCTCCAGCCAACTAGATTCACTCCACAATGATATTAAGAAATGGCTGAAGGCCCTGGATGCTGCAAAGGCCCTGACAATATTTGGGAATGGTGCTGAAGGCTTGTGCTCCAGAACTCACCACTCCCCTGGCCAAGCTGTTCCTGGCATCTACCCAGCCATGTGAGAAATTGCCCAAATATGCACAGGATAAATTCAACCTGGTCAATTACTGCCCCATCAGTTGACTTTCAATCATCAGTAAAGTGATGGAAGGGCTCATCAACAACGCTACCAAGAAGCACCTGTTCAGCAATAACCTGCTCAGTGACATTCCGTTTGGGTTCCGCTAGAGTTCCCGACATCATTATTGCCTTGGTTCATCATGAACTGAACAACTTAACTCCAGAGCTGAGGTGAGAGTGACTGCCTTTGACATCAAGGCAGCATTTGACAGAGTGCGACATCAAGGAGACCTAACAAATTGGAGTCAATGGGAATCAGGAGGAAATTCTCGATGGACTAACAAGTGGCAAGTAACATTCGTGCCACACAAGTGTCGGGCAATATCCATCTCTGACAAGAAAGAATCTAACTATTGCCCAATAATATTCAATGGCATTACTATCACTGAATCCCCACTATCAACATCCTGGGGGTTACCATTGGCCAGAAACTGAACTGCACTGACCAAATAAATACTGTGGCTACAAAAGCAGTCAGAAGCATGAAATCCTATTGCAAATGGTTCACCTCCTGAGTCCCCAAAGCCTGTCAACCATTTACAAAGTACAAGTCAGGGGTGTAATGGAATATTCTCCACTTGCTTAGATAAGTGCAACACCAACAACACTCAGAAAGCTCAGTACCATCCAGGACAAAGCAGCCCGCTTGATTGGCACCCCACTCACAAACATTCACTTGTCCCACCATCAGTGGAAGCCCTTGTACCATCTACAAGATGCACTGCAGCAACTCATCAAGCCTCAGACAGCACTTCCCAATCCCACAGCCTCTACCATAAAGAAGGACAAGGGCAGCAGACACGTGGGAACACCACCACTTGGAGCTTTCGCTCCAGGTCACTCAACATCCTGACTTGGAATTATATTGCTGTTCCTTCACTGTTGCTGGAGTAAAATCCTGGAACTCCGTCCTAACAGCACAGAGGGTGTACCTAACTTTAGGGATTGCAGCAATTCAGGAAGGTGGTTTACTACCATCTTCTCAAGGGCAATTTGGAATGGGCAATAAATACTGGCCAATCATCGACACCCATGTCCCAAGAATGAATTTTTAAAATGCATTGAGCACCAGACTGAGCTCAAAACTTTCAACTCATCAGATCTTTTTGTAGCTTCCTAGTTTCAGTTGAACAGCTGAGGGAAAACAAAGCAACTAAAAATAGAAATCGTCACCTATTGCATGTTCCTCGTGCCTTTTATAATATCTGATTTTTCTGTCTGACAGCAAGAAACTGGAATAAAAGAAGCCCAGACAGATACTGGGTGTGAAACTGGTTGAATGGGTGCTGGTTTCACACAGTCCCCCTCAGTCTGTGATAGAGAAAAGCAGAAAGAAACACAAGTGTTTTGTTAATCCTATGACTCAAACTGGAAGCAAATGTGGAGCAAGCATTCAGCAGCAAAATGGTGCCACGTTCACAGGAGAATCCTGGGTGGGGCCAGGGGAGGGGGGGCGGCTGATTCCCACTGACGGCAGAGTGAAAGGAAGGTTCACCAAGTCCAGGGTGAGACAGGTAAACAGCTAAACGCAGAGTATCAGGTTAGACTGATACCAGACGCTGTGAGTCGGGGATGCTCAATGCATGACAAAGAGAGGTAACCAGGCAACTGACACAAACAAACACAACAGATATGGGAGATCCAAGTGTCACTCCAGCAACATCAAAGTCAGACATTATAAAAAGTTTGATGTGTGGAGATTAACCATAAATTACACAAAAGGATCTTCTGCTTCTTGTTACCAAGTGGGTTAACTCACTGACAGAATTTGTGTATTTGAAGGTCACTGTTTGGGAAGTGGGAAACTTTAACACTGCATCTTTCTTTCATTCCCTTGACAGCATGGGGTTAGATACAGAGTAAATCTCCCTCTACACTGTCCCCCCATCAAACACTCCCAGGACAGGTACAGCACGGGGTTAGATACAGAGTAAAGCTCCCTCTACACTGTCCCCCCATCAAACACTCCCAGGACAGGTACAGCACGGGGTTAGATACAGAGTAAAGCTCCCTCTACACTGTCCCCCATCAAACATTCCCAGGACAGGTACAGCACGGGGTTAGATACAGAGTAAAGCTCCCTCTACACTGTCCCCCATCAAACACTCCCAGGACAGGTACAGCACAGGTTAGATACAGAGTAAAGCTCCCTCTAAACTGTCCCCCCCATCAAACACTCCCAGGACAGGTACAGCACAGGGTTAGATACAGAGTAAAGCTCCCTCTAAACTGTCCCCCATCAAACACTCCCAGGACAGGTACAGCACGGGGTTAGATACAGAGTAAAGCTCCCTCTACACTCCCCCCATCAAACACTCCCAGGAAGGTACAGCACGGGGTTAGATACAGAGTAAAGCTCCCTCTACACTGTCCCCCTCAAACACTCCCAGGACAGGTACAGCACGGGGTTAGATACAGAGTAAAGCTCCCTCTACACTGTCCCCCATCAAACACTCCCAGGACAGGTACAGCACGGGGTTAGATACAGAGTAAAGCTCCCTCTACACTGTCCCCCCTCAAACACTCCCAGGACAGGTACAGCACGGGGTTAGATACAGAGTAAAGCTCCCTCTACACTGTCCCCCATCAAACACTCCCAGGACAGGTGCAGCACGGGGTTAGATACAGGGTAAAACTTTCTCTGCACTTTCCCTATCAAACACTCCCAGAATAGGTACTGCACAGGGTTAGATACACAGTAAAACTTCCTCTGCACTTTCCCCATCAAACACTCCTAGGGCAGGTACAAGTCAAATAGAAATCCAATATAATTTATGGAACACCCATGGGTTTTTATCTCCTGTGTATATTTCTCAGGAGACCAGTTCCCAGCCATGACAATCAACAACAGCAATGTAAGACAGCCTTTATTAGAATGACTAATCCCAGCAATGTGAGTTTAATTGGCCCCAAGGTGGAATGTTTAGCAAAACATCTTTCTGTTGAGTCACCTGGTGTAATGGTGCTTTATTGTGAAGGTCAATAAATGGCCACACTGATGTAGATGGAATGTCCAAATACGTTGCCCACTTGCAATCAGTATGTGATATAGCATAAAGCATTCCACTAAACCTGGTTGGCTTTGTCAGTTTATGAGTAATTGAGTTATAACAGGTGATTTCAAACTATTACACCACCTCCAACCTCCTTTTCCCCTTCAAAGTCCTTGAATATATTGTTATCTGACAAATTCATGCTATTGTTTCTGCATGCTTGAATCCTTCCAAACAGATTTCCAATCCCTAATGTTGCACAGAAATGCTCTCCAAATTACATCACATTCCCCTGACAAAGGCAAACTTTCTCTCCTCATCATTGTTTACTATCTGTCATCTCTGACATAGTTATAGAAAGCTGGCATTTATATAGCACTCTTCATGATCAGGAAATTCTAAAGTACGTTACAGCAAATGGAAGTACTTTCTCATTTATGGGATGTGGGTGTTTCCTGCTACACCAGCATTTATTGCCCACCATTGATTTCCCTTGAGGAAGTGGTGGTGAGCCGCCTTCTTCAACTGCTGCAGTTCATCTGGTGTAGGTACACCCACAGTGCTCTTAGGGAGAGAGTTCTAGGATTTTGACCCAGTGACAGTGAAGGAATACCAATATACTTCCAAGTCAAGATGGTGTGTGACGTAGAGAGGAACCTCCAGGTGATAGTGTTCCCAGGTATCTGCTGCTCTTGTCCTTTAAGCTGGACAAGTGCACTCATGGAGGAAACATAGCAATCAATTTGCACACAGTAAGATCCCACAAACAACAATATGATAGTGACTAGATAATGTTTCTGTTGTATTTGATTGAGGGATTGACTAGAAGCAAGGAACCTCAGTGCAGCTGAACAGGACCTGGCTGAGACTGTATCTGGGGTATTGTGTACAGTTTTTATCTCCTTACCTAACAAAGGATATAGAGAGAGTGCAGCAAATGTTCACCAGATTGATAGCTGGGATGGCAGGATTATTGTCTGAGGAGGGATTGAGCTGACAGCACCTGGATTCACTGGAATTTAGAAGAATAAGAGGGGATCTGATTGAAATATATAATAGGGCCAAACAGACAGGATGTTTACTCTAGCTAAAGAGTCTAGAACAAGGAGTCACAGTCTCAGGAAACTGGGTAAGGCCATTTAGGATGGAGATGAGGAGAAACTTCTTCATTCAGAGTGACGAGCCTGTGGAATTCAGTATCACAAAAACCTGTGGATGGCAAATCACTGAATGCATCCAAGAAGAAATTAGATTTTTAGACACCAAATACATCAAGAGATAAGAAGAGGGAGCAGGAGTATGGTGCTGAAGATAGAGAATTAGCCAAGATCACATTGAATGGTGGAGCAGGCTCAAAGAGCCGACTCCAGACCCTATTTCCCATCACTGGGAATTTTCCAGCCATCGATGCCGGTGGGATCTTCCAGTCCTGCTGATGGTGCACCCCTGCCAATGGCTTCCTGATGGCTGGGGATGCATATAATGGAAAACTCCATTGACAAAGGTGGGACCTGAAGATCCTGCTGTTAGCCATTGGTGGGTCACCTCCATCACCATGAAACACGGGTCGGGGGGAGGGGGAGCATGGCAGTCCCACCGCATGTTGCTATGATGCCAGGGTAATCTGTTCAAAGTAGTGCCATAGGATCTTTTTGGTGAGGGCAAATCTTGGTTTGGCATTTCTTCTGAAAGATAGTGCCACCAACAATGCAGTACCAGTAAGTACACAGGGAGCATCAGCCAGGTAAACCTGGAATGGAAACTTGTAAGCACAACTTTCTGACTCGGAGGTAAATGTGGTATCCACTGAACCACATGCTTTCTATATATTTATCTTATTATTATCATCCTTGGCAAGGTAGATACTGTCATGCCCCTGCCAGATAGGGGTAGCCCTTGTATCTTGGCAAGCATAAAAATCCATCAGATATGTAAAACTGAGTCCATTCATCCCAGCAGTCAAGCCACACAGTCAGAATACTTGAATCCCACTGATGTTTGATGAACAGTCAGTGCAATTGAGTTGTCTTCTCAAGCATCTTGAGAAGGCACGGTAGCACAGTAGTCAACATTGCTGCTTCACAGCTCCAGAGTCCTGAATTCGATTCCCAGTTCAGGTCACTGTCTGTGTGGAATTTGCACATTCTCCTTATGTCTGTGTGGGTTTTCTCCGGGTGCTCCAGTTTCCTCCCACAATCCAAAGATGTGCGGTCTAGGTTGATTGGCGATTCTAAATTGGCCCTGAGTGTCCCAGGATGCATAGTTTAGAGGGACTTGATGGACTGAATGGCCTCTTTCTGCACTGGAGGATCTATGATCTGGTCAGGAAACTCGGACTCTCTTCCTGTAACAGACTTATCTGGCTGCAGGAGATACTTTGCTTCACAGATGGGTTGAAGGAGACTTACCCAGATGCCTGTTATGTTCCTACCCTGTGCTGAGATGGCCCATTTGGATATTATACCTGTGACAGAGGGACAATCCTCCAGGGCCAGCATGAGGTAATTTCAAGCAATATCGATTCAATTTGTCAATTGGTTTCTGCTTGCAGCTTAAAGCTGTAGAATATTCTGCTGCTGCTGTAAGAATTATATCTGTAAGGTGTAGGGATTACTGTGAGAGAGATTGCTGATTTCTGCTGCAGGTACCATGTGTTTTTGCCATTTACAGTAATTTTGCAAGTTATCCCCTTAGGAATGTAAGAACCAGTCAGCTTTTTAAATTCTTTCATGGGATATGCCAAGGCCAGCATTTTTTGTTCATTCCTCATTGCCCTTTATCTGAGAGACTTGTCAGGCTATTTCAGAGGGGCTGTGAAGAGTCAACCACATTGCTGTGGATCTGGAGTCACATATAGGGTGGACCAGGTAAGGAAAACAGTTTTCTTTCTCTTAAAAACATTGGTGAACCAGATGGATGTTAATGACAATCTATGATATTTGTCATGCTTTATAATGCCAACATTATCGTTAAGAAAGCCTAACAACGCCTCTACTTTCTCAGAAGACTAAGAAAATTTGGCAAGTCAGCTACGACTCTCACCAACTTTTACAGATGCACCACAGAGAGCATGCTTTCTGGTTGTATCACAATTTGGTACGGGCTCCTGCTCTGCCCAAGACTGCAAGGAACTACAAAAGGTCGTGAATGTAGCCGAATCCATCAAGCAAACCAGTCTACCCATTCAGAGACTCTATCTACACTTTCTGCTGCCTCAGCAAAGCAATCAGCATAATTAGGGACCATACACACCCCTGACATTCACTCTTCCACCTTCCGTCTGGAAAAAGATACAAAAGTCTGAGGCCATGCACCAACTGACTGAAGAACAGCTTCTTCCCTGCTGTTGTCAGACTTTTGAATGGAACTACCTCACATAAGTTGATCTTTCCCTATATCCTAGCTATGACTGTAACACTACATTCTGCACTTTTCATAGAGAATACGGTATGCTTTGTCTGTGTAGCTCACAAGAAACAATATTATTGACTGTGTACTAATACATGGGACAATAATAAATCAAACCAAAAATAAGTGATTAATAACAGTGGACCCAGCATCGATTCCTGAGGCACATTGCTGGGCACAGGCCAGATTAGGGATTGTGTTTTGTATGGGGAAGGGCGTGGATTGTGAGGGTGGGGATGGTGAGGTGGGGATTGTGGGGGGGTAGGATTATTGGGTGGGAATTTTGGGGGTGTGAGGGGCTGGAGTGGTGATTATGGAGGAGGGGGTATGGGGATTGTGGAAGTGAGGAGGTGGGGTGGGAACTGTGAGGGTGGGGATTGTGAAGGTGAGGGTGGGAGTGGGGGTGTGGGATTTGGGGGTGGGGTTGGGGGTGGGGGGTTGGGGTGGGGGTTTGGGGGTGAGGGAGTGGGGATTTGGGGGGGGGGGTTTGTGGGGAGTGGGGTGAGGGATGGAGGGGTGGGGTGGGGGTTGTGGGGGTGAGGGAGTGGGGGATTTGGGGGTGGGGTTGTGGGGAGTGGGGTGGGGATGGGAGGGTGGGGATTGTGGTGGGGGTGAGGGATGGGAGGGGTGGGGTTGTGGGTTGTGGGGTGAGGGATGGGAGGGGTGGGGATTGTGGGTTGTGGGGTGAGGGATGGGAGGGGTGGGGGTGGGGATTGTGGGGGGGGATGGGAGGGGTGGGGGTGGGGATTGGGGTGGGGATGGGAGGGTGGGGGTGGGGTTGTGGGAGGGATGGGAGGGGTGGGGTGGGGGATTGTGGGGGTGAGGGATGGGAGGGTGGGGGTGGGGATTGTGGGGGTGAGGGATGGGAGGGGTGGGGGTGGGGATTGTGGGGGTGAGGGATGGAGGGGTGGGGTGGGGATTGTGGGGGTGAGGGATGGGGGGGGGGGTGGGATTGTGGGGTGAGGGATGGGAGGGGTGGGGTGGGGATTGTGGGGGTGAGGGATGGGAGGGGTGGGGTGGGATTGTGGGGGTGAGGGATTGGGGGGTTGGGGGTGGGGATTGTGGGTGGGGGTTGTGGGAGGGATGGGAGGGGTGGGGGGGTGGGGATTGTGGGGGGGTGGGGGTGAGGGATTGGGGTGGGGATTGTGGGGGTGAGGGATGGGAGGGGTGGGGGTGGGGTTGTGGTTGTGGGGGTGAGGGATGGGAGGGGTGGGGGTGGGGATTGTGGGGGGGGGTGAGGGATGGGAGGGGTGGGGGTGGGGATGGGGGGTGAGGGGGGGGGGTGGGGGTGGGATTGTGGGGGTTGAGGGATGGGAGGGGTGGGGGGGGGGTGGGGGTGAGGGATGGGGGGGTGGGGGGTGGGGATGTGGGGGTGAGGGATGGGAGGGGTGGGGGTGGGGATTGTGGGGGTGAGGGATGGGAGGGGTGGGGTGGGGATTGTGGGGGTGAGGGATGGGAGGGTGGGGGGGGTGGGGGGTGGGGGATGGGAGGGGTGGGGGTGGGGATTGTGGGGTGAGGGATGGGATGGGGGTGGGGTGTGGGGAGGTGGTGGGGGTGGGGATTGGGGGGTGATGGGAGGGGTGGGGGTGGGATTGTGGGGGTGGAGGATTGGGGGACAGTTTCACTCACTCACTGAGCTCCTCCTATGTCAAATATGTAAAATACCCAACAAGGACCCAATGAGAGAAGGCGTCCCTCAACCACGTGACAGCGATCAGTTTCATTTAAACATTGACAGGTGAGAGAGTCACTCACACACCTGAGACAGAGCCTCCCACACACACAGGGAGACACAAACCCTCCCACACACACACAGAGAAGGGGGGCCTGCGACACTGGAGCTGAGAGATTCCGCTGTGAAATCCGCACTCCTCGGCTTCCCAGCTCCGGGATAAATCCCGGGAATCTGCCCGGGGGAAGGGCATGGGATATCGGGAAGCAGCATCTCCCTGAGCCGCTCGCAGGAGTCGGGAAGCTCGGGCTCCCTCCCCTCTCTGTCTCTGGGCTGAGATGGGTGACGGTTCCACTCCGAATTGGTGGAAGTTTACCTTCCTGCGCAAGAGGAAGAACAGCCCCAAGGTTCTGTATGAGATTCCTGTGGAGAGGAGCAACACTGACAGTAAGGAGTGTGCAGAGAGTCAGAACAGGGCGGACTCCGAGCTGGAGGCTCGCCTGGAGAAAATCGTGGACAAAAGCACCAAAGGCAGACACGTGAAAGTCTCCAACTCCGGCAGGTTCAAAGAGAAGAAGAAAGTGAGGTCGAGCTTGGCAGAAAACCCCAACCTGTACAGTGACGGTGGGACTGGCGGGGGACAGCAGCCCTGAACCACATCTCTGACCCCCTCCATCCAAGAACTTGTCCTGAGTCCTCTTGAGAGGGGATTGTGACCCCACGGCACACAGGGAGAGAGACAGAGGCTCCAACAAAATCCAGATCAACCAGCAACTCCCCTTCTTATGGGGAACTCCATGTGAAGGCTTAATTCCTGCAAAAAAAATTCCAGGATTAATGTCAGTAATCTGTCCATGGGGTTAATCCTCCCTCCCACTGAACTGAAACCTCTGGAATTTGTTCAGAAGAAGCAGATTGTGTTGTGATATTTCATTTTGAGCTTTTAAAGTGATATACTTGTCTTTTTTATGTGGGTTAAAAGTTTGGCTGTACAGTTATTTTGAACACAGATCCCTGGATGTGATCAGTGTCTGATTGCAAAATGAATATTCTCTGGATGAGCTGAAGGTGAAGATTTGAGGATTTAAGAGTAGGCTGTTCAGCCCCTCAGGAGTAGGAGCGGGTGGAGGTGTTTGGTTGGTGAAACATCCCAGTGAGTGGGAGATGTGAGCAATCTGCATCCATTCTGACTATTTCATAGTGTGAGACACAAGATGCCACAGTGAATCTACATCACAACAGTTGATGCTGAAGAGTGAATCATTGTAAAATGAAGCGGACAACACTTTAACGAGGGGCATTGAATTATGTTGAGGTGCATTATGTTTAGCCAATCATGAATGTCAGAGACACGATGTTGGGTCACTGGGAGTTGGAGATTTTTTTGTGGTCCAACCAAGTATCCAGTTAATCAAGGACACTTCATTGGGAAACACGCAGCTTGGCAGAATAAGGTTGTAAAAATTGTTCCAAAGATCCCTTCATTTTAATTAAATCTCCTTTAATTGATAACTCGGTGTCAGGCGTTGTTTAGCATTGCTTGGAACAAATTGCTATGTAAAAGGTGCTATATAATTGCAAGTTGTTACTCAGACACCATAAACCAACACAGATCCAGCAGAAATTCAGAACTGGTGTGTGAGTGAGAGAGAAAAACCATAACTGGCAGGGAATTTCACAGCAAAAGTGTCAAGCTGATTATTTGTAAAGCTTATAAAAGTTCCAATCATTCCTGAACCTGAGAAAGGATCCGCCAGGATTGCACAGTGACAGTGGTTAGCACTTGTTGCCTTGCAACTCCAAGCTCTTGGGTCACTGTGTGGAATTTGCACATTTCCCCCCATATCTCTGTGGGTTTTCTCCAGTTTCCTCCCACAATGCAAAGATGTGTGGATTAGGTCGATTGGCCATTCTAAATTGATCCAAATGGCCTCCTGCGTTGTAGGGATTCTGTGACCTGTGAAGAGAATGCTGTAAAGTTTTTTGCCAGGTTTAGGCTAAAATGTACAGGACAAATCTGACCAGGCTTTGGAAACATAGAAAACAGGAGCAGGTGTAAGAGATTCGGCCTTCAAACCTGCTCTCCATGATCCTAGCCAATTCTGTATCTCAAAGCCATACTCCAGCGTTCTCCACTTACCCCTTGACGCCTTTTACACGTATGCAATGATTTGGCTTCCACCACCTTCTGTGTTAGACAATTCCAAAGAAGAGGCTTTCCTCATCTCAATCCCATATCCTGAGACTGAGTGCCCCCCCCCCCCCCCCCCCCCCCCCCCCCCCGAAACATTATCCCTGCATCCAGTCTGTCCATACCCTTCGTTCTTCTAAATTGCAATGAGGTACAAGATACAGCTGACCCAATTTCTCCTCGTGCTACAATTCTACCATCCCATGTAATCAGTCTGGTTCCCTACTCCCCCTCTATAGAAAGTGCATCCCTTCTTGGGTAAGGAGACCAAAACTACACTCCATATTCCAGATATTATCTCACTAAGACTTCTGTGCAACTGCAATAAGACTTACTGCCCAATGTGCTCAAGTCCTTTTGCACTGAAGGTCAATATACCTTTTGCCATCTTAACTGTTTGCTGTAGCTGCATTCTTGGTTTCAGTGACTGCTGTATGTCAACATTTCCCAATGTATCACCATTTAAATAATACTCTGCCGTTCTGGTTTTTCCAACCGAAGTGGATAACTTCACACTTATCCATGTTATTCTACATCTGTCATGTATGTGTCCACTCACTCAACTCCTCTAAATCACCTTAACATCCTCCTCATCACCTCGCATTCCCAGAAAAGCCCTGACAGCTTCTCAGAGCAGGCGACCTGATTGAAACATAGAGTATTGATGGTGGATGTGGAGAGGATATTTCCTCTCCTGGGAGAATCTCAAACTAGGGATCACTTTAAAAATAAACGGTCGCCCATTTCAGACAGATGAGATTTTTTTTTTAACTCCAAGTCTTGATTTGAAACTCTATCTTCCTCAAAAGACAGTGTGGCAGAGTCTTTGGATATTTTTAAGGCAGAGATTGATAGATTCTTGATAAGCTTCCACTCGCTTGCTTATCAGGAATGTGGGGTTGTGGTTTAAAAACAAATGAGTCATGATTTTATTGAATGGCGGTGCAGGTGGGAGGAAGTGAGTGGCCCACACCTTCTCCTGTTCCATATGACCACATAAAAGTTGAATGAAAAAATATTATCCCTCATTTTGAAGGGAGAATGTTGAGTAATTGAGATCAAGGGTCCCTTTATATCTGATTGCCCTTAGTTTTATTACAAAGTTGCAGTTCTCTGAAGGAAGTGACATTACCTCTATTCCCTGGTCCTCAACATGATCTGTAGTTTGTCCTGATATAGTCTAGGAAATCAAATAAAGGTGGCTAACTGGGAATCCAGATGTGGTTCACTTGATTACTAATTCAAAAATAAATACTAAACATCATGTGATCTCAACATTAATATTTGCGCTGTTTTTATGTATGTCACCTGTGACCTTCTACGAGGGTTTCTTGGTAAATGATGAAGCAAGCATCAGTTTATGTACACAATGTTTTGTTTGGCTACTGATGCTTCTTTGAAAGACTTGCATTTGTTTAAAATATTTTCCTTAGCACCTTTATAGTAAATGAAGTATTTCTGATGTCAGTCGCTGTTGTAGTGTGGGAAACCTGCAGCCAATTTGCACTAAGAATGCTTCCACTAGCAGCAATAAGATGATGGCCAGATCATCTGTTTTTGTAATGCTGGATGAGCAAGAAACATTGGCATCAGGTACAACGCCCAGTGTCTTTGTATTGGTGTGGGATCTTTTCAACCCACTTAAAAGAGCAGACAGGGCTTCAGTTTAATGTTTCATTCCTCTTCCCACAGCCCGTGGTGCACTAAAAGCAGACATTTGTCTGTTTCCATAGCTAGTAATTCCTTAAACAGGTTATAAGTTTGTAATTTGAGGGGTGGCACTCCACATCAAGCACGTCTGGCCAGGAGTATCTCCCTCTCTTAGAAACATCCATTGGTGTATTTGAAAAGATTTGCAGGTTGACAGTCCACCTGTTTGATTTATGTCATGAACACACCTTCCTTGTTAGTTTAATGTCTCATCCAACAGTGCAGCACTCCTTCAGCACTTCTTACATTCTTTCACAGGGTGTGGGTGTTATTGGCAGGGCCAGAATTTGTTGCTTGTCCCTATTTACAGTAAAGAAGGGCAGTGCTCACTTCTGCAACAAAATTTCAGCTTATTTTATGTACCTAAATTTCTGGAGCAGAATTTGAAGCCACGATCTTCTGACTCAGTTAAATAAATATCCATCTGAACTGATTAACTGGATTGCGTATAAGGTGTTTTCTACAAATATTGCATGCAGCTGACAGCGTTACAATAACCACACCTGTGGTCTAGTCAGCAGGTTGTGTTGGGTAACGCTGTGTGTGAAGATAAGCATTCAAGCTGATAGTTTGACAGACATCCATAATCATCATTTAAAAGTTCAACCTATGTGCTGATTATATGATCATCAAAAACAAATGCCTCAATTTGCATATAAAAGTGACATCCAATCCATATGCAAAATTCAGAAGGAACTCATTCACTTTATAAATTAAACCTTCACAGATAGGGTGTCAGTTTGTAACTCGGACCAACATCTAACCTTGAATAGAGCTCAGCATCCAAATTCTATGCATTAAATCAAACAGTCTACTGTCCTGTACAAATTTGGGCTTAGCCTCTCTCTGCTGCTATCTGGGAACAGCAGCTAGCTCAGGGAGCTGACAGCAGATTGAAAAGTAATGTACAATATAATTGTCTGGTAAAATATCAGGTTTCTCAAGCCCAGTTTTAGCTTGGAGATCAAGGAAATTTCACTCACCTCAGGAAGGGCAAGCCATTGGCACAACATTGAATTATGTGGTGTGGCTATTGAGGCAGGAGGTCAGCAGAAGGATGCTGGATCTGAATTCCATTAGAGATCTGTGCCTTCCAGGGAAAAAGAGCAGACGGAAAAAGTTAACTTGGGTGAAGTTGACCAGAGCTAAAGTCAGTTCTGGATTTGGTGCAATAACAACAGAATAGACTTGAATTTATATAAAGCCTTTCACACCATTGGACTTAAGCACTTTACAGGCAATTCATGTTTGAGCTTTTGAGATATCCTGTCATACATTGTTCATTTTGAGAATGAACTAAAGCAATGTAAATGATCAACAACTAGCCTTGCACAGCCCAAGCACCTTTAAATTCACTGTGACCTATTTTGAACTTGATTAAGTACTGCTGATGTATGTTGTATCTGGAAATGTGCTGAGCTGTATATATAAAATTCTCTGTTGCAGCTTCTTGTCTGAGATCCATAACAGCTTGTTTGATTAAAGGAATGTAATGAGGGTAAGTAAAGTTGGAGAGGTTTTGACCTTGCAAAGGTCATGATGTGGAATCTGGGAGTCAACTGTTGTAGCCCCAATATCCTGATACATGTTCCCTACAAAATAACAGTGAGATAGTGAATCACCATTTATATTATATAAATATTGGGATTTATTATATCATTCTCATCAGTTCTCTGGCAATGCACAGCAAAGCTTAAGTTTCATCTGGTGTTTGCTGATATCCTGTGGGGCACAGAAATATTGATATTCCCCCCCCCCCCCCCCCCCCCTCCACCCCCAGTCATTGTCCTCTGTAAATGAGGCTTTCTGAGCCATGGTTAGTTTCAAGAACTGTTTGGTTAAAAAGTTCATTACATGCAAATTGCATGTTAGGATTGTATTTGCTGGAGTTTAGGGAATGAGGGAGGAATTTTGTAGAAATCTATAAATTCTAACAGGACTGGACAAAGCAGATGTAGAAAGGATGTTCCTGATGGTGGCAGAGTCCAGTGGCAGGTCTTACATGCTGAGGATACATGGCAAACCATTTAGGAGAAAAGCAAGGAGAAATTGCTTCACGCAGAGAGTGGCCAGCCTGTGGAACTCGTAACATCAAGTAATTTAGATGAAAACATTGTATGTTTTCAAGAAGTAGTTAGATATAGCACTTGGAGAGAATAGGAGTAATGGATATGGGAGGGGAAGGTAGAAGCAGGTTATTGAGTTGGATGATCAGCCATGATCGTAATGAATGGTAGAGCAGGCTCAAAGGGCTGAATGGCCTCCTCCTGCTTCTATTTTCTATGTTCCTAACCTGTAAATCTGTTTTGGGTGGTTTCCAATGTCCAATAATCCCTTCTTAATGCAGTTGTAATTGGGTTCTTCATTAATATTGCTGCTTCCCCCAACTCAATCCTCCTGTCCTTTCTAAAGATCTTATAGGTTAGAATAGTTAGTTCGCAGTTGTACTCAGTTTCTAGCAGATTTGTCTTCATCCCTTTACATTGAACTTTTTGTTTCACTGCTTTTATTTCTTATGCCACATGCATCCATATATAGAGCCCTTATCTGAATGGCTGCCCTTCCCCATGCATAATGCCCATTGGTCTGACAGCCTTTCTGTCACACCCAATGCCCAATCAGAAATCGTTTCCCATAGACCCACTTACCCTTTCTTTAATGTTATGGCTTTCCTTACCATTTGATATCTCATCGTTATGCCTACTTGAGAAAAGCCTAAATATGTATTGTCGTCTGGAATTTAAACAAAAGTTTGAGAAATACACACACAACATTACAATCTTGCCTGCTCTTGCTGAAAAACTTGTTTAGCTCGCAGATGGTGTATAACTACAACCAATGGGAGATGTTGAAAACTACCTTTTAAAGAGCAATTATCTGGGTCAGGAGGTGATGGATTAGATTAACGACAGTGCTGGAATATTTTTCAGGCAAGGGTCAGAGTAGGGGATCGGAAAGAAGGAAATAAATACAAAATGCTGGAAAACTCAGATGATCTGGCAGCATCAGTGGGGAGAGAAATTGAGGTAATATTTCAAGTCCAATATAATTCTTCTTATTGGATTTGAAATGTGAACTCTTTTTTTTTCTTCACAGATGCTAATGGACCTGCAGAGTTTATCCAACATTTTCTGTTCTTATTTCAGATTTCCAGAATCCGCAGTATTTTGCTGTTAGGAGACACAAGATTATTAATTACCTGATTTAATTCTAACAGCCTTTGTTCTTTGTGCTTTTTAATTTGATGGCCATCAACAGTAAGATTTTAAAAATAGATTAAAAACAGGATATACTTGTTAATTTTAATCCCTCCATTATTAATGTCCCTAAACCTTTCCACCTGTCTCTTCCTCTTTTAAGACACTCCTTAAAACCTGCCTCTCTGACTTATATATAGTTTATATGTCCCAATGTCATATTTTATTAATCTCCCGTTTTGAACATTTCATTAACTAAAAGGTATAAGTACAACAGGTTTTATTGTAAAAGTATTTCAGACCATAGTTATTTAATTATTTGTAGAGTATCGATTTGCTAAATTCACTCCTTGTTTTAATGGATCATTTCCCACCATTCTGTGAAAGCATTTTCTCACATGGATTGTGACAACCATTGAAAGATAAAAGCAGACAAAGTAATTAAATGAAGATAATTAGAGTGGATTTCAGAAAAGGAATATATTTTTTAAAGTCGAGTATGTACAAGAATAAATTTGCTGTTTTACTGTAATATTAGCGTGAAGGACAAGAATAACGTGAGAATGAGTTCTGGCCATTGCAGTCTCATGAGCAATGTCGGGTGGCTTTACAGAGAGAAAGTAGAGTTTACAAATATATTTCTAGTGCCACCAAGTTAAAATGAAGAATGCTACTTTTTACAATGCTGTTGTTGACAATGGAGAGATTTTGTCAAGTTCTCTATCTTGCACTCCACAGGATAAGCACAAGAATATCTCTCCCTCCCTCTCTCTCTCTGTCTATTATTATTCTCCCTCTTTTACACTAATCAGAGGTCACTGCTCTTAGTGTTGTTTCAGTGTCACAGACTGTAGACTGAAAACAAATGGGGTTAGTCCAGAGAGAAATCAAAATTTCCTCCCTCAGCAGCTGGCAATTAAAGGGTTAAAAGATTTAGTTTCAGTTCTCCTTTAATCTTCATGTTTTGGGACGAGGAAGCAAGGTAGTATTAGATGTGTTATTACATCCTAGTCAGTGCAGGAATCTAGGCTATTATTTTTCCTTCTCTTCACCATGTTAGCTCGCTATTAAGTAACTGATTACTATTGTAACACTTGAACTTGTAGGTGAGTTCCCATTAAGCCCTTTGCAAAAAGACTGTCTGATGAACTTTTTTTGGAGAAGTTAATTCTTTAAAGTTTCACCCATTCCATTATGCTGTAAAAAAAAATTAAACCTTGTTACATGATCATCTTAATGCTCCTGGGAGTAACTCTAGATGGTTAGGTAAGAGGGTAAATTGATACAACCCGTTTGCATCAGAGAACAGGCAAAAGATCTATGAATAGAGCTTAATGCCTCCATCCCTTAACGGGACTAGGTCACCTGAGACTTCTACAATGTTCACAGGCTTTAACCCACTGTGCTATGGTAGTGTTTTCTACAATGATTTCATCTCAACATGGTGGAAAGAATTGCTCAGCTATTCATGAAAATCCTCTGTGTTACTAATTGATCTGATAACCAATTGAATCCTTTGGCTGATGTTACAAGTTAACTTTTTATATGGACATATATCGATGTTCTGTCATCTTCACTGCATCTAATTCTGACGTGGCAATATGTAATCACTATTCCTTCACTGTCACTGGCTCAGAATTTGGAACTCTTCGTAATAACGCAGTGAGAGCACCTTCACAACTTGGTCTGCAAAAAAGTGGCTCCTGACCACTTTTACAATTGCAATAGGCATGGGTAATAAATGCTGGATTGTCAGCAATATCACATCATGAAAATTAATTTTTAAAGAGAAACCCAAGTCCTAAGAGTTTCGCATTTCTTTATACAATAGAATTTTTGCCGATTGTGTTCCTTTTGTTAAACTGGCTTGCTATCTCTGGGTATAAGCAGAGATCTGTCACATCACTGCACACAGCCAGCACCTCACCTCTCTCCAGGCCGCCTGCACCATCCAATATCTGCTTTTCAGGGTGGAGCAAGACCTTATCTGTTTCTATATAATGACTCACAGAATCATAAAATTGTTATCACGCAGGAGACCATTCAGCCGAACACGTCTGCATTTGTATATCTCCCAGTCTCTTCCCTCTATCCTTACATATTATTTCTATTTAAATAATCATCTAATGTCCTCTTGAATGCCTTGATTGAACTGCCTCCACCACCATTCCAGGCAGTGCGTTCCAGGCCCAAAGATCACGTTGTGTGAAAAAGCTTTTTCTCACGTCGCAATTAAATCTGTGCCCTCTCGCTCTTGAGCCTTGTGGGAACAGTTTCTCCCTCTCTACTCTGTTCTATCCCTTCAAGATTTTGAACAAATCTATCAGATCTGCTGTTTGCAGCCTTGTCTCCAAGGAGAACAGTTTTAACCTCTTCAATCTATCCTCATTATGGAAGTTTCTCATCCCTGGAACCATTCTTGTAAACCTGCTCTGCGCTCTCTCCAATTTGTTCACATCCTTCCTATAGTATGGCTCCCAGAGCTGTACACAATATTTCAGCTGATATCTAGGTGCTTTTTACTGTTTGCCATCAAATCAAAAGAAGAAGGTCCTATTTATGCTGAGTGGATCATCTAAACTCTTCACAGTTGTTGCTATTTGTTTATGGGATGTTGGTGTCACTGGCTAGACCAGCACTTTTTGCTTAACCCAAATTACCATTAAAAAGGTGATGATGAACTGCCTTCTTGAACTGTTATGGTCCATGTGATGTAAATACACCAACAGCGGTGTGGGGAAGGGAGATCCAGAAATTTGACCAATTGACAGTGAAGGAGTGATTAGGATTAAAATGCCGAGCTGGTGGTGTTCTCATGTGTCTGCTGCCTTTGTTCTTCGAGATGGTAGTGGTTTAGAAGGTGCTGCCTAAGCAGTCTGAGTTACTGCAGGACATTTTGTAGACAGTACACACTGCAGCTTTTGTGTGTTGGTAGTAGAGGGAGTGAATTTTGCAAGATAGGGTGTCAAACAAGTTGTCTTGTCTTGGATGGTGTCAACTGAGTGTTGCTGGAGCTGCACTCATCCGGGTTAGTGGAAAGTATTCCATTATGCTCCTGACTTGTGCCTGATAGATTTGGGGGAGTCAGGAGTTATGTTATGTACCACTGGATTCCTAGGCTCTGACAAGGTCTTGCAGCCACAATATCAATATGTCAAGTTCCATTTCTGGTCAATGGTAACCCTCAGGATGTTGATGGTGGGGATTTCACTGATGGTAATGCCAATGAATATCATGGGGTGCTGATTAGATTTTCTCATATTAGAGATGGTCATTGCCTGGCACTTGTTTAACACAAATATTACTGGTCACTTGTCAGCCCAAGTCTAGATATTATCCAAGTCTTGCTGCATTTGGACATGGATTGCTTCAGTATCTGAGAAGCCCCAAATGGTGCTGAACAGAATGCAGTTGAGGCCTAAAGATTGTGTCTGGAATGTTATCACTGTTCATGCCAGGGAGGTTTTCCCATCCCACGGCAGTGAATAGTAATTTGACGGACTGCCAAATTCTCTGACTTCCCTGTGGAGGGAATGTGGTATGAATGGTTAGTAAGATCATGCCCTGTATATTGTCAAGAAAGAGCTTGATATCATTCTTGGAGTGAAAGGGATCACAGATATTAGCAGAAGTTGGAATCAGGCTATTGGTCAGCCATGATCATACTAAACAGCGGAGCAAGCTCAAACCTACTCACGTCTGACCTTATGATGGAGGGAAGGTCAATATGAAGCAGCTGAAGATGGTGGGGCCTCGGACACTCCCCTGAGGAACTCCTGCAATGATGCTTGGAGCTGAAATGATTGACCGCCAAAACTGTCGTCTTTTGTACTAAATACGATTCCATCTGGTGAGAGTTTCCTCCAATTCCCGTTTCACCCCAGTTTTGTAGGGTTCTGCGATAGCATTCTCTGCCAAATATTGCTGTGATGTTAAGGGCGGTCACGCTCACCTTGTCCTGAAGTTCTTTTTGGTTGTGTTTGAACCAAGGTGTTAATGAGGTCAAGAGCTGAGTGACCCTAGCGAAACCCAATCTGCTAAACAGTGTCATTTGATAGCACTGTTGGTGACCCCCTTCCGTCACTTTACTGATGATGGAGAGTAGAGTGAGGGGATGGTAATTAGTGGGTTGGATTTGTCCTGCTTTTTGTGGATTTAGCAATTTTCCATATTGTCCTATTAAGAAAGGACCTTTTCTGCAGCACCGTTCACAGACCCAGGATATCCCCAAGTGCTTTACAGCTAATAAATACTTCTGAAGACTAGGAGGTCGGAAACACAGCAGCCAATTTGTGCACAGCAAGATTCCATAGACAGCTGAGATTATTAATAAATAATTGATTTATTGATTGATTGAGGGGATAAATATCCACTCAATATTTTGAAAAAAAGTGTCTATTGAATCTTTTATATTTGCCCAAGGGATAGACGTGGCCTTGGTTCAATATCTCCTCGTCCCAATGACAGTACAATACTCCCTCAGTACTGCACTACAGTGTCAGCCTGGATTACAGATCTAAAGCTGCATCACCTTCCTTCAGGGTGAGAGCCCTAGCTGGCACCATGAGGCTGATATTCACACTCTCTTACCTTAGCCAACTGCTCATGTTATAATCATCGGGACCCAGGATCGACCAGATCCTGGGTCCCGATATACAAGGATATTCAAGGTAGGTTTTTTATATTTGGGTGCCTGGAACTCGCTGCTGGGGGAGGCAAATACAATAGTGAGTGTTAAGGGGCATCTGGATAAATACAGAATGGGAAAGGAATTGGTCCCTGGAAGGATAGGGGTTTTAGTTCAGTCGGGCAGCATGGTTGGTGCAGGCATGGGCCGAAGGGTCTGTTTCTCGGATGTAATTTTCTTTGTTTCTTCATCATCTGTAATTCACTCCTGGGAGTTTTATATTGATTCGGAGGGATATTACCGTCACTGTAATAATTCACTAAATAGCTTTTATCCTGAGACTGCTGAAACACGTGGAAACGTGAAGCTCTCTGCAAAATGATTCCTGTGTTCAATGATTAACGTGGACTCTCTATAGCCATGTAGGAGAGTCTGTGAACATCACAGAGTCGCACTGTTATTAATTCTGATTCAGGTTCTCCCTGCACTCAATCCTCTGGGAACACATGTCACACCTCAGTAGGGAGATGGTGGATAAGGCACAGCCCAATGGGAATGCTGAGACTTTAATAGAATTTGTCAGCTGGGAATTCTGAACAGAAGCAGCTCCCTGGATAAACTCTGCACCTGTATTTGTATGCCATGCAAACTGGTTACCATGACAGCACCTTGCCAGCATTCAGTCTCATTGCATATGGGCAAGATCTCTGTAGAAATGCACGTTAGATCATTGGGAACAGTTTTGATCCCTCGTGATTTTGAATATTTCTGTCACAATTTCTTGGAAGACACTTTAGCTGTTTCCTTGCTGCCGGCCTTCCCCAAAATGTGGGAGCAGATTCTGTATCTCCAGCATCTTCCCCTGCTGAGGGAGAAGAAGCCACATGATTGCTCAGAACAGCAGCAATGTCAGCTCCCTTTCCCTCAACTGCATGTTCTTGTGGAGATCCAGCTCGGAGAAAGCGAGACCTCAGTGTGCGGCCTACAGGTGGAAGAGAATTTGCTCTCCTGAGATGTGATAGCAGCAGTGCCTCAGGAGATTCAGGCTCTGGTGATAGGTCACTGCAGCCTCCTGAAACACCTGGGGCAAGTGGGCGTGAATGTCAGTGGCCAATAAGTTGCTTAACACTGGAGGCTATGTACCAGCCTCAGGGCTTCTGTCTTGTCAAGCTGTGCACTCTGCTTCAAGGAGAATTATCTATAATTCTATATCGACTACATTATTCATAAAGCTGATGCCATTTTCATAGAACATGGAGCACTGTATAGGCTCTTCGGTCCATGTTCTGCCGAGCCTTTCCAAACCCAAGATCAAGCTATCCCCACTCTCTATCTCCATATTTTTTGAATTTTTTGAAGAAGAGACAAAAACAGTTGATGAAGGACATGCTGTTGATGTCGTCTACATGGATTTCAGTAAGGCGTTTGACAAGGTTCCCCATGGTAGACTGATAGAGAAGGTGAAGGTGCATGGGATACAGGGTCGGGTATGTAGATGGGTCGAGAACTGGCTCGGGAGGAGGAGACAGAGGGTAGTAGTGGAAGGCTCTTTTTTCGGCTGGAAGCCTGTCACTAGTGGAGTGCCACAAGGCTCAGTACTAGGTCCTCTTCTATTTGTGGTCTACATAAACGACTTGGAAGTTGGGATAGGTGGTGAGATCAGCAAATTTGCTGATGACACCAAGATGCTTGGATTGGCGGGTACAGAGGAGCAGTGTCAGGCAATACAACAGGACATAGACAGGGTGGTAGATTGGGCAGATAGATGGCAAATGGAATTTAATCCGGAAAAATGCGAGGTGATGCATTTTGGCCAGAAAAATGTAGAAGAGAATTATAGGATAAAAGGTAAAACTATAAGGAGCATAGAGACACAGAGAGACTTGGGGGTGCAGGTTCACAAGTCTCTGAAGGTGTCCTCACAGGTGGAGAAGGTGATAAAGAAGGCGTATAGTATGTTAGCTTTCATAGAAAAGGGTATGGAATACAAGAGTAGGAGTTTGATGTTGCAGTTGTATAGAACTTTGGTTAGGCCTCACTTGGAATACTGCGTCCAGTTCTGGTCGCCGTACTATCGGAAGGATGTGGCGTCCTTGGAGAGAGTGCAGAGGAGGTTTACCAGGATGCTGCCTGGTATGGAAGGACTGTCTTATGAGGAACGATTAAATAGACTGGGGTTGTTTTCCCTTGAAAGGCGTCGGCTTAGAGGGGATCTCATAGAGGTGTATAAGATTATAAGGGGTATAGATAGAGTAAATGGAGGTAAACTTTTTCCACCTTTAGAAATGGATAGGACGAGAGGTCATGGCCATAGGGTGAGGGGGGCTATGCATAGGACGAATATTAGAGGGCAGTTTTCACACAAAGGGTAGTGGGGGTGTGGAATGCACTGCCGAGTAAGGTGGTGGGAGCAGACACGCTGGGGCTGTTTAAGGGTCTCTTGGACAGCCACATGAGCGGTATGCAGATAGAGGGATATAGTAGGACTGTTTAACTACGGCTTTTTTTCCACAGGTAATTTGGTCCATACTTGACCAACAATGAGCATGCATTCGGCAGGTGGTGCGAGGACAGCTCTTGGGTGTTGATTCATGGGTTGCCTGGTACTTCATGTCGTAAATGAGTGCTTTATGTGGACCATCTGAAGGGCACCATGACAGCTCAGAGACTATCGATGTAGCTGTGCAGACACTTGGAATTGGGCCGGTGTCTGCGGGAGTTTGCGCGTTCTCCCCGTGGTTGCGTGGGTTTTCTCCGGGCGCTCCGGTTTCCTCCCACAACCCAAAAATTCGCTCTTAGGCTGATTGGGAAATAAATTGTCCCTATAGTGAGAGTCTTCCATATTAGGAATAACCTAATTTTATATTATGATAATGGAATTGCTACTATATAGTTACGGCGCGGGCTCGTTGGGCCGAAGGGCCTGTTTCCCGTGCTGTGTTGCTCTAAAAAAAAATATGCCTATCCAATAACCACTTGAAAGTTCCTAACTCCACTATCACAGCAGGCATTCTATTTCACATCCCAACCACTGAGTGAAGAATCTACCTCGGACATCTCTCCAATGTCTCCCACCATGAACCTTATAGTTATCCTCCTAGTACCAGCTAGATTCACCTGAGGAAATAGTCTCTGCGTGTCCATTCTATCTATCCTCCTCATCATCTTATAAACCTCTTATTAAGTTGCCTCTCATCCTCCTCCGCTCTGAAGAGAGAAGCCCCAGCTCCTTCAACCTTTCCTCATAATACCTACCCTCCAAACCAGGCAGCATCCTGGTAAATCTTCTCTGCACTCTCTCCAATGCTTCCACATCCTTCTTATAGAGAGGTGACCAGAACTGCACACAATATTCCAAATGTGGTCTCACCAAGGTCCGGTATAGTTGCGGCATAATCCCATGGCTCTTAAACCCCCTGTTAATAAATGCTAACACACTATCAGCCTTCTTCACGGCTCTACCCACTTAAGTGACAACTTTCAGAGATTTGTGGATATAAATCCCAAGATCTGTTTCTCCATATTCCTCAGAACCCTTCCTTTGACCCTGTAATCCGCATTCAAGTTTATCCTACCAAAATGAATCACCTCATACTTATCAGGGTTAAACTCCATCTGCCACTTTTCAGCCCAGCTCTGCATCCTATCAATTTCATCTCCATAAATCTCATTATCAGTATTAGTCAAAGAGTGAGGATTATACATTATCAGATAGTGTTAGGGAACAGGTGCAGAGGTTGGAATGTGTTGGTGTTGGGGCTTAATTTACAGGACACCTCCCAGAATTAGTCTTCAAGGAACGGTGAATCAAACCAGAAATTCGAGACAGACTTGTCCTTCAGGAAGCAGGTCAAATACAAGCCCCTTTCATTCCTTCAACAAAGGAACTGAATCCAGTTTCTTGCCTATCTTCTTTTCTGGTTTCTGTGTCAGGTTTTCATTGTTGAACTACATTAGAGAGTGTCAGGGGCCGGGTGAATAAAGCTGTTGTAACAATTGAGCTCCCATTCATAAAACGCCCCAGAAAGAGTGAGGCTGAGGGACTCAATGGATAGCGCACATATTCCTGAATTATGGCACTCATGGTTGGAATTCTCCAGCTGTTCACGCCCAGAGCGGATGGAGAATTTGGCATTCAGTTAAATCTCCATTCACTGCAGCGGGATGGGAGAACAGCCAGAGAATCCCACCCCATAGTGCTGCCCCAGTCAGAGGTGCTGTCTTTCACAGGAGATGTTTCGGGATGGACAGTAAATCCCAGCCTTCCCCCTGACATCCACATCCCAGAAATGAATTGAAAATAATGCTGTGCCCTGTCTTCCCTCCCAGGTGGGGGTGAAGGATTCTAACATCACTATTTTATACGTGAATAGGGGGATTCTACAGTTCTGAGTATTTACTGTGGAAATTGGACAGTGTGGTATGACTATCTGAATTCCCATTCCATGGACTGTTCAGTGTTTAATTATTCATTGGTCCTTGTAACCATTCAGCAGACAGAGTTTTTCCAGCACTCCCGCCCTGGAATCCAGCCAGACCAACAGGATGGTATTCTCCACTAACCTCAGGTGGTATCTTCCCAACCTCAGGCAGGTGAGTCAGTAAAATTCCTTCAGAGTGAATGAAACAAGACCAAAATCGGGGAGAATCTGTGATCAGGCATCAGGTAGAAGACAGGAAGATTAGATTACAATTTTTTTTTTTATTTACATCAGTCACACGGTTCAACACAATTTCATTAATTGGACGTGAAAGATCTTGAGCTATTAGTGAATGATAGGATGAGGTACCATCGAACTGCAAGCATTGAAGTATAATTTTACAACATCACAACTACACAAACTATGGATTTAAGAGAGACGATTTTATCACAACATCCAGCAATAGACCAAAGGCAAAATGCTGCAAAAATGCAGTAAATCTGAAAATACTGTGCAGCTTGGTAGCATCTGTAAAGAGTGAGACCGAGTTAATTTATCAGATCAATGACCTTTCACTCTGCCTGAGCAATTCTAGAATTTTCTGTTTTAATTTCACAATGCTCTCTTTACTGAAATGATTTTTTTTAATGTTCTAAAGAAGAGGACATCATTAACCAATATTTACCTCTTGGTACTCACACTCTTCAGAGGCTGAGTAAGATCAGCCTCATTGGTATGGGTCTGCATCATATGTAGGTCAGATCGGGTAAGGACAGCAGATTTCCTTCTTGAAGGGCATTGGTCAATCAGATGGGTTTTTGTAATATTTGACACTTTCACGGTTACTTTCACTGAGATCAGCTCAAGTTCAAAACTGAATTCAATTTTTCAAACTGGTGGGATCCGAACTCCCGTTCCCCAGGACACTGATTCTCAAACTGGAGAACAGGAAGTAATATGAAATTTAAAGCAGGGTCAGTTTTACAGGTCAGTGACCACCCAGGGGCTGCATTCCGAGCTTGAGCTTCAATTTGCCACCAACACTCAGAGTCTCTGTCACTGCTAAACCATCCTGCATGGAGATTGTGACAAATACTCCAGACTGCAACCTCTTTGATCGGTGCTTTGTCATTCAAGGAGAGACACAAAACTGTCAAGTTGAACTGAGAACGCCCTCCAGCCAGTCTCTGCAGGGCCACTCCTATACCAGACTCAGAGAAAATCAAATACCATTTTTAATTATGTGGGATTTTAACTTCTGTTTTGAAGACCGCATTCTGCAATTCTATTAAACCTTTGCTGCAAAATAAGAAAAGCTTTTGTACAGAATGATTGACGTGACATCAGTGTCAAACATCAGACACAGGGTGAACAGACAGCAGTGAGAAACAAGCTTGCTACCACCCCCCCCCCCCCCCCGCAACCTCACTGATATATGTAAATACCTGCTTTTTAAGACATGTTGTTGAAGCACTCTTTGTAAGCGGTTGCTGCAGTTTCAGATCATGGGCTTTGTGTAGTATTATAATGGAGATGGGGGTCTGTGATTAGTATCCCATTTGTATTGTGTTCCTTCAAACAAAAATGTTTGAAAGCACTACTTTAGGATTAATTAGTCCAGGCCTCTGAATTACATGTTCTACAATATTGTACTCAGCCTAACTAGATCTTGTTAAAGTCCAACAAAGAAAGCAAGATGGGAGATTAAGAATGTCGGGTTGACCAAGATAGGGAACTCACTGCCAATGGGGCCCTGAAAAAAAAGAGAAAAAGAATCCCATCTCAAGTGAATATAGCAGATACCGGGGACCACAATGTACAGGCTATTGGAATAAACACTCACCGGGGGGGTCGTCCTATAGGTATATGGGACACAATTAATGAGATGCTGCACAGCTGTTGGAGTAATCACCCCCCCCCCCCCAACCTGAACAATAAAGGTGACAGTTCAGTGGAATCTAAGTATTACTCCTGTTGCTTCTGTACCCAAATGGTTATTTATCAGCTGGAAATCCTAGACAGCAAGTACAACAGACGTTCCAGAATATAACTCAAATTCAACCATGTCTTCACTCAGTGTCCACACTCCAAGTCCGGGCAGGCACCGACTGTGAGCCAGGAGACCTGACCAAGACATTTTCTCTCTGACCGAGTGTTGCCACCTTGGCCTGGTCACATTTCTGGTGGCTTCATCACATGACCTCCTGTTTCCAACCACTTCCTGTCCCACAATCACCTCATTGGTCACTCAATGCTAATCATCACAGAGCTTTTCTGCCCACAGCCAATCAGAAAGCAAATAGATACTTTTATCCAATTAGATGATTTTCAATTTTCAGCCAGTTTTTTATTTTGTTGATGATAATATCTTTATAAACTGATGGATTAAAAATCTCTCCATGATTTTTCTCCGAGGTTTTGGGAGCAGCAGAGTTCTGGACATTTTTAATTCCTGGCAACCTGATTGTACTGTAAAAGGCCCTGAAATTAAATGTGGGATTGTCAGCTCACAGGCACAGTTGCTATTCCTCCACACATAAAACCAGCCAGCAATTAAACTCTTGGCCTTACGGCTAAAATCAAGCCCAGGATGGAGTGTAACCCCTTATTTTGTCAGCTTGGATCTCATGCCTGGTCCGCTCTGAGCTTTGTAGCTTTAAGTTTGGCATAAAACTTTTTTTTAAAAAGCTATCAATCAAACTCTCTTTTGTAAGAAAATCTAACTGTTCCCCATTCCCCTCAAACTAATCACTGAATACACCTGCCCATCCAAACAAAAATGTTGTTAGTGCTTAAAGATTTAGCCAAGTAGTGAAGAGGAGAGAAGTCAAATATGTTGGGAACCATGGATCTGGTTTTGCCCATAAGGGCATATCCCTACACCCTGCCAATATTCATCATTCCTCCTTTACCAGCCACGCTTTCAGCTGCCAAGGACCTGAACTCAGGAATTCCCTCCATAAATTTCTCCATTTCTTGGTTTCCTTCTCCTCCTTTGAAACGTTCTTTAAAACCTGATATTTCTTTAGAAACAGAAACGTAGAAAATAGATTCAGGAGTAGGCCATTCAGCCCTTCGAGCCTGCACCACCATTCAATATGGCTGATCATACACTTCCAATATCCCACTTCTGCTGTCTCTCCATAGCCCTACATCCTTTTAGCCACATCCAGCTCCCTCTTGAACATATCTAACAAATTGGCTCCAACAGCTTTCTGTGATTGAGAATTCCACAGCTTCACAATTCTCTGAGTGAATGAGTTCCTCCTCATCACAGTCCTGAATGACTTCCCCCTTATCCTTAGAGTGTGACCCCTTAATTCTGCACTTTCCCAACATTGGGAATGTTCTTCCCACATCTAGTCTGTCCAGTCCCATCAGGATTTTATATGGTTAAGTTGCTTGTCTGGTTGCACTCGTGAGGAACTCCTTGGAACGCTTTTGCTACAATAGAGGGTGCTATATAAATGCAAGTTGTTGTTGGAGCACTACAATTTCCTCATTGATTGTGTCTGGTAACTGACTAAGAAGTGAATTTCTCCAGAGTATCCTGCATTGCGATGCACCCACTGGTCTGCTCTACAGTCAATAATGTCAACTGGAGAATATTGAGTCTCAAGATATCATAGCAACAGAGAAAGTGAATTAAATCTCGGAGAGAGAGCTTGGTTTCTGTCAGCTGAGAGGTGGTGGTAATCTAGCCTGGGGTTTGCCAACAATCCCCAATGCTGCTGGGGTGTGGAATAACTGATGTGCAATTCCAAGGTAAAGATTAAAAATGCAGGCATTTGCAAAATATGGTGGATTGGAAGGTCTGTTCCAATTGTGTCATCTTTGATTTCAAATAACAATCTGATGTGAAACGCGTCAGTGCTTGAAGAATTTGAAAGAGAAATCCGTTATTCTCCAACTAGAATGAGGAATGATTTGAAGATTGAATTCCAAAGATTGTGGCGTTGGTCAAGGTGATAGTCTTTTAAATACCCAATCACCATCAGCCTTGTGAATCATGGAAGAGTCCAGAATATTCCCTTCCTTCAAACGCTGGAACAGGATTCGGTCGTGCAAACGGTTGGTCTGGCCTTGCCAAAACTCTATACTGTTGGGTTCCAGCAGATATCCTCCCCTTCAAAACAACAGCACAGATACAGTAACCAGAAATATACAGCACAGAATCAGGCCTATCTGCTCAATGTCAGCGTTTATTCCAGTAATCGAACAATCATCGTAGAATCCCTACAGTGCAGAAGGAAGCCATTCAGTCCATCAAGTCTGCACCTACCACAATCCCATCCGAGCCCTATCCCCATAATCCCATGCTTTACCCTAGCTAGACACTAAGGGGCAATTTAGCATGGTCAATCCACCTAACCCACGCATTTTCAGATTGTGGGCTAGAGGAAACCCACGCAGACACAGGGAGAACATGCAAGCTCCACGCAAGCTGGGAATTGAACCCAGGTCCCAGGTGCCGAGAGGCAGTAGTGCCCCCCTGCCTCTGTAAGAATCTCCTCTAACCTTCTTCAGCTCACCCCATCACCACACGCTCCTATTCCTTTCTCCCTCATATACAAATCTAACTTCCCTTTAAATGCATCTAGAATTTGCCACAACTACTCCAGCTGGTAATGAGCTTCACATCGTAACCATTCTCAGTGTAAAGAAATTTCTCTTGAATTCCCTTTTGGCTGAATGAATTACTATTATAATAATAATATTATAATAGTATAATTAATGTATGTACATTAATGTATGCGCACTAATACATGCAAAATTTGCTGCTCAGCCAGGAGGTGTCAACGTTAGAGTCCTGACCCTCCCTAACTCTCAAGCACACTATCACAGAGCTGAGTCTATGAGGTGTAGATTTAAAACGGCAGGTTCTCTTTCCCTACCTGGGAAATAGTGAAACAATGTTTACAACAATAACAGGTTCTTTTTTATTGAATTTTCAGGATTATTGTAGGTTTTGATTTCAGATTTATTAGTCCAGTAAAATGATCACTACACAGACTATAACCCCAGAAGCAAGAATGTCACTCAGTCATCTTTTGACTGATACTCACCAGTACTCAGGCTTTGGCACCTCCCTCTCTTTGTACAGTTCTTCTAACTGAACATTCTTCATCCTGAGAAACTGCAAAGAGTTTAACAGATATCAGACTGGGAGAACCATAAAGGACTCAGGTAATGATTTTTGTTGCTGCAAATGCTCCTCGGGAAGGACACTGAGATATTCTCCTACAAGGAGAGATTGAGCGGAGTAGGATCTACATCCTCTCCAGTTTTGGCGATCTCACTGAATTATAAGATTTTGACAGGGCTGATGCTGGAGGCTGTTTTCCATTGTTTGGAAGTTTGAAAAGGTTGGACATTTGGGACTGAGATGAGGAAGAATTTATTCACTCAGAGTTAGGATTCTATTGAAGAGAGATGTGAATCTCCAGTATTGACTACATTTAAAGCAGAAATCAACATACTATTGGATACTCTGGTAATGATGGAACCCAGGGTTGTTGCAGAAAGGTGCAGTTTGGGGGAAAAGCGGGAAAGTGGTACTGAACCACTGCAGATCAGCCATGATCTTATTGAATGGCGGGGCAGGCTCGAGGGGCTGGATGGCCGACTCCTGCTCCTATTTCTTATGTTCTTATGTTCAGTTGTGGTGGAAGACCTTGTTGAATGACAGAGCAGTGTTGGAATGGCCAACTCCCACTCCTGATGTGAGGATATATTTGTCTTGAAGGGGAAGCGGGGGAACTTTGCCAGAATAAGACTGGGGCGAAAACAAGTTAATTCTAAAGACTAAAGCAAATCACTGCAGATGCTGGAATCTGAAACCAAAAGAAAAAAAGCTGGAAAATCTCAGCAGGTCTGGCAGCACCTGTAAGGAGAGAAAAGAGCTGATGTTTCGAGTCCAGATGACCCTTTGTCAAAAAAAAAAGGACATGGAGATTCTGGAGGGAGTGCAGAGGAGGTTTACCAGGATGCTGCCTGGTATGGAAGGTCTGAGTTACGAGGAGAGGTTAGGCAAATTGGAGCTATTTTCCTTGGAAAGATGTGCGTTTTCTCCGGGTGCTCTGTTTTCCTCCCACACCCCAAAGATGTGCTCTTAGGCTGATTGGCAAAACAAATTCTCCCTAAATTGTCTTGCAAATTTGGTTCCTATGCATAGATCTATAAACATAGACGGGGATCATGGATAGAAGTGGGAACATTGCGATGGTGGCGTGGGCTCGTTGGGCTGAAGGGCCTGTTTCCCGTGCTGTTTTATTCTTTGTTCTTTCAGCTTTGACAAAGCATATAACAGAGCATTTAACAGCACAGTTTATTCTAATGGGTTTCATTCTAGTCAGTAATCTGTAAACTGTCTGTGCTGTTATGTGTACTGTCTGAGGACAGAACTCTCCATTCATCTGACAAAGAAGGAAACCTCGAAAGCTTGTGAATTGGACTTAAACCTGGTGTTGTCAGACTTTTTACTGGATAGAAGGTACCAGAGGAAGAGGGCACAATTTCAAAATTAGAGCCAGGCTATTGAGCAGAGTCATTTCTTCACAGAAAGGGAAGTTTGACATTTTCACCCTCAAGAAAGATGCTGAGACCAGGAGGGTGGTCAGTGTAAAATTGCAAAACTGGGATTAAATTTGACAGATTTTGTTAGTGAAGATTATTAGGAATTACAGAATGACGGCTGGTAAACGGAGTTAAGATTCAGATCAGCCGTGAACTGCGTGTGTGTGTAGAACATCCTCCAAATTCATTGATGTTCATTTGCTTTGTTCTGGTGAGCAATGGGGAAACCATCATTAAATCTAGTGAATAATTTACTGAATTTATCGAAGAACAACTTGTTCAATCATTAACCTCACATTCCCTTTACACAGGATCCTCAACAGGAAAAGTATAAAATATATCTCCTTGGTAGCACAACAATCAGATACTGAAAATGGCGTGAGTGGGGGTGGGAGGGGCAGGGAATGGAATATGACCCCTGTCACTGGTTGAAATTGAGAAGTGGAGATTGCTGATGACTGTCTAGGGATGGTGAACACAGGCTGATGAGAGGGGAGGTAGGGAGGAATAGGTCATGGTGGTTGTGCAGTGTAGCAGACCCAGGCTTATGGGGGCAGTACAGTGGCACAGTGGTTAGCACTGCTGCCTCACAACGCCAGGAACCTGGCTTCAATTCCTGGCTTGGGTCACTGTCTGCATGGAGTTTGCACATTCTCCCTAGAGATACGGGAAGTCTAAAACTAATGGGCATAGGTTTAAGGCGAGAGGGAAGAGATACAAAAGAATCCAGAGGGGCAATTTTCTCACACACAGGATAGTGAGTGTCTGGAACGAGCTGCCAGAGGTAGTAGAAGAGGCAGGTGCAATTTTGTCTTTTAAAAAGTTACATGGATAAGATGGGTATAGAGAGATACGGGGCAAATGCAGGCAATCGGGACTAGCATAGGGGTTTAAAAAAAAGGGCAGCATGGACAAGAAGGCCTGTTTCCATGCAGTAAACCTCTAGGACTCTATGTGTCTGCGTGGGTTTCCTCTGTACATTCCTCCCACATTCCAAAGATGTGCAGGTTAGGTGGATTGGCCGTGCTAAATTGCCCTTTAGTATCAGGAAAGATTAAATACATGGGGCTATAGGAATAGGGCCTGGGTGTGATGGTTGTCAGTGCAGACTCGATGGGCTGAATGGCCTGTTGGATTTCTATGACTATTTAAGCTTAGAGCAATTGCATAGCCTGGTGTTTTTGCACAATTCCCTCAGGTATCAGGGAGTGTTCGTACAGAACGTCAAACCAGGAAATCAGTTGGGTGGCGAGGGTTTATGATAGAATGAAGCTATGGGAGGGATTGGTTTTATGATGTTGTTCTTGATCTTGGAGACTGGCATGGTTCTGTGCACGTACCTCTCGGTCAGGGATCACTGTACTCTGACGGCTAACTGCAGCACCAATCTGACTGCTCCTGGGGCGGGAATGGAAGTACTCCTCAGCCTCCTTGTCCAATAACTTGGTCACGTGGCCTTCGATACGTACCTATGCAGACAGAACATTCCTTTCATAGAAATGCTGGCAGCAACATGGTCAATGTACCTACAGACTGAGTCAATTAAATAAGGAAACACTGGAAATAATCTGCAGTGGAGTTAATATTTCTGCAACTTTTCATCAGGACTGTTCCACAGAACGCAGCAGTTGACTGGCTGGTGATCAGAGCCAGATTAATTTATTTCTCCTCCTCTAACAGTGCAATAGTCGTAGTGTCTCGTGTCAGCATTGGCTCCGTGGGAAGCATTCTCACCTCGAGTCAAAATCTCAAGCCCTTCTCCATCCAGTATCTAATCCAGGCTAACACACCAGTGTGTACTGAGGGAGTGCTGCATTATCTTGCACATTAACTAATAAACCAAAGTCCCGTTTGCTCTGTGCCTGGAAAAGATAAGGTGACACTATTCGGAGAAGAGCGGGGATGTTATTCCTGGTATCCTACAATTAATATTTATCCTCAATCATAAAACCGGTGCTCACTTTCTAATTCCTGCCTGGGAACAATTTGCCTCCTCTATCTTCCATTTAATTACAGTAACTTTACTTAAAAGTATATCATTAGCTGCAAGTATTTTGGAACTCCAAAGATGAGCAGGTTAAGTGAATTGGGCTGTGCTAAATTCTCCCTCAGTGTACCCAAACAGGTACCAGAGTGTGGCGACTAGGGGATTTTCACAGTAACCTCATTGCAGTGTTAATGCAAGCCTACTTATGATTAATAAATAAATTTTAACAACCTGAGAATATGGAAGACATTATGTAAATATAAGGTCGTTTTATCAAACACAGCTGGGAGGGGTTATGTAAAAACACAAAATGTTGGAAACAGCCAGCAGGTCTGGCACCATCTGTGGGGTGAGAAACAGAGTTAAGGTTTCAGGTTAATGACTTTTCATCAGAATTAAATTTGGGAGCGAATGTCAAGCACAATAAAAATAATGAGCAAATAGTAAATAAGGACGTACTTGCCTATTCAGGGCCTCCCAGTAAAAAACAATTGCAGCAAACGGATTAGTCTCCTAGAGAATAACAGAAATGTTTAGATGCTGTGTGATTTTGTCCTTAACTCACAATCAACAGACAAAATATGTAACATTGGAATGAGGATGTTACAAGAAAAGGGGAAGTGTAAGTAAGTTGATAATGAGGATTGTATTTGCAATTTCCGTGGCGGTGACCAATCAAGTCACAGAATTCTTACAGCACAGGAGGACGCCATTTGGCCCATCGAGTCTGCGCCATCTCTCCAAATGAGCATTACGACTTAGTGCCTTCCCCCAGCCTTTTCCCACACCGCACACATTGTTTTGATTCAGATAATTATTAAAAGTTCTGTTGAACACCTCGATTGAACCTGCCTTCACCACACTCGCAGGCAGTGCAATCCAGTCCCAAACCACTCACTGGGTGCAAAACATTTTAAGTCAGTGCCTTCTTGTTCTTGATCCTTTTATGAGGCTGTACTCACCAGCTCCTTCCCTTTTCTGCTCTCATAGTTAGTGTAGAATTTGAATCCCTCGGGCCCAAATCCCTTCAGAAGCAACATTCGAGCAGAAGGTTTTCCCTCTCTGGAAAAGACGCAGAAACAGTGAATCTGACACAACTACAAACTGTTTTCCAATTCCATCTCTCTATCCCTCCTGAGAGAGAAAATACAAACTCTCCTCCTCTTGTCAAATCAGTTAGAAAATAATTCATCTTATTTTCTTCTTTCCAACATTTCTGATCTTCTCTCACTAATTTCCTCCCTCCTGCGGGGATGGGGGGGGGAACGGCACAGTGGCAAAGTGGTTAGCACAGTGCCAGGGAACCAGGTTCAATTCAGGCCTCTGGTCGCTGTCCATGTGGAGTTTGTACATTCTCCCTGTGTCTACATGGGTTTCCTCCCACGGAGTGTGGGTTAGGCTGATTGGCCATGCTTGATTGCCCCTTAGCATTGGGAGACTAGCAGGTTAGTTAGATGGGCTTACAGGTATAGTGCCTGGGTGCGATTGTCTTTGGTGCAGGCTTGATAGGCTGAATGGCCTCCTTGTACACTGTAAAGATTCTATTCTAAGTGTGGTCTAACTGAGTTCCCATAAAAGTTTAAGATAATCTCTACATCAAAGTATTCAGACCATTCAGCCTGTCTGCTTTGTGTGGGTGTTTATATTCCATAGGATCTTCCAACTCTAATTACATCTTCCTGCTTTGGTCTCACCCCACCCCTCTGATCTCACATTCCCTCTGTTAGTAACAGACCCCATTATTGCAGAGACATAAAAATACTCTTTGGCCATTTTTAACTAATTTAGTGGAATATCAGTGAGCGAGCTCTCATCCTTTTAAATTCCATTGGTTCAACCCAAGTTGAAAAGCTAACTCTGCTTCAGGCATTTTGGTGAACATTTAGAGATACTTAGTTTTAGCCAAGAGATTGGTGAGGGTGGTTACTTGGTGCAGGTGGCCAGACACATGGCATTGGCTTCCTGGATAGATGGACATTTTGTGGCTGCTTCAAACCAGTCCGCAAATTGCTTCATGGGGTCCAGAGAAATGAGCTGGTTCTCTTCAAAAGCCTGGGGAAAAGAGAGAGAGAAAGAGAGATAGAACATAGAACATTACAGCACAGAACAGGCCCTTCGGCCTTCGATGTTGCACCGACCAATATAAAAAGCAATGCCCCTCCAAACTAAACCATTTCCTTCTCTTCCATATACTTATCAACTAACCTCTTAAACGCCACCAAACTTGGCGCATCTACAACTGCCGCAGGCAGGGCATTCCACTCCCGAATCACCCTTTGGGTAAAGAACCTACCTCTGATATCCGTCCTATAACTATCACCCCTTAATTTAAAGCTGTGTCCCCTCGTGCTAGCTTTCTAGCACGAACCCAAACTGGCTATCTAGCTTGCCATCTAGCTTTCTAGGTGTCATTGTACACACACACCAAGGAATTGCAGATTGTCAACTGAATCCATGTGTAACTTTTTAAAGCCCTGAGCTGTGGGTGAGCTTGGTGAGGGTACATTTCCTGCCAATTCTCAGTAAACCTGGTGTGATGAAGTTAATTCCGTTATGAGATTATTTTGGTCTCTCAGGAAATTTGGAGAATGGGAGAGTGGGTGGGGAAACAGGATTGAAGCCCAGGATCAGCCACAATCATCTTGAATGACAGAGAAGCCTCGAAGGGCCGAATGGTCTATTCCTGCTCCTATTTCTTATATTCTAACAGCACTTCCTTTGTGTGAAGGTCTCCTTCCTGACTTCACCCCTGAAAGCGATCCCCCCTTGTTCTGGGTTGAAACTGACAGATGTGGATTTGAGTTGTGTTCGTGCCTTCTCCAGTTTGCTAATCCTCAACGTTAAACAGTTTGTGTGTCAGGACCACAGATATCAGATAGAGAACAGGTTTCTTACTAAACAGTGTGAAAACTGATCCACATTGTAAAAAAAATCATACAGGCAGAATTATATAAAAAAAGTAAAATTATAACGTGAGGTTATAAGAAGGTGAAATGGAAGAAAATGATTTCAGAAATGAATGCAGTGACTATAATGTATAGTTTTGTACAGCAGTGACACTAAATCCACAATCCATGACTTTATATTTGCCATATGGGGGGGGGGGGGGGGGGAAGTGTGGTGCAGAGGGTCAGTTTAGCTCAGTTGGCTGAACAGTTGGTTAGTGATGCAGAGCAATGTCTGCAGTTTGGGTTAATTCCTGTACCAGCTGAGGTTATTCACCTTCTCAACCTTGTCCCTTGACTGAGGTGCAGTGACCTTCAGGTTAAATCACCACCAGCCAACCTATGGTCATCTGGGACTGTGATGACTTTATTTACTAAGTTTAATAGGCAATGGGCACATGACTAGATCAGCTTTAATCTTAATCACATGATTGTGAGTTCAAATCCCACTCCAAAACTTGCATATTAAATCTACACTCACACTGCTGGTAACAGTGTTGCCGTGCTGTGTTTTTGATGAGATATTAAACTGACAGTTCTTAGTTCTTAGTTCCACTCATCTGTTGCTGAAACTCTCAAACTTGCTTTTGTAACCTTTAGACTTGATGACTCCAATGCTGTTGTGGTGAACTCCAACTTGCAGAAATGTCAGCCCAGCCAAAACCCTGTGGCCGTCACCCAAACTGACGCCAAGTCCTGGTCATCTTATCACCCCCTTTACTTTGTTGCCTTTTGGTCTGGCAATGTCTCGATTTTCAAATTCTCATCCTCCATTTAACACGTTCCATGGCCTCCTCCCCTCTCCCTCTTCCAATCCTGGGAGATCTGTGCTCAGTTCCACCATTTCCATCCTCTCTGCTATTGCTGATGGTGCCTTCAGTTGCCACAACCCTACAGTCAGGAACTCCCTCCCTATTTATAAAATAGGAACTCCCTCCCTATTTATAAAATAGGAACTCCCTCACCATTTATAAAACAGTCCTTAAAATCTATCATTTTGATCAATTTTTTGGTCACCTGTCCTCCAATATCTACAATGTGGAGATGTTGGCATTGGACTAGGGTGGACAGTAAGAAGTCTCACAACACCAGGTTAAAGTTCAATAGGTTTATTTGGTATCTCAAACTTTCAGGGCACTGTTCCTTCATCAGGTGAGTGAAGAGGTAGGTTTCAAAAACACAGCATTTACAGGCAAAAACACAATTGCAAGACAATGATTGGAATCTGAGTCTTTAGAGGTAATCAAGTCTTTAGAGGGACAGATAATGTAAGTGGAGAGAGGGTTAAGCACAGGTTAAAGAGCTGTGAATTGTCTCAAGCCAGGACAGTTAGTAGGATTTTGCAAGCCCGGGTCAAATGGGGGTTACATGTAATGTGACATGAACCTGGTGTTGTGAGACTTCTTACTTCCTCTTATATCACATAAGAACTAGGAGCAGGAGCAGCCTATCCAGCCCCTTGAGCCTGCCCAGCCATTCAATAAGATCATGGCTGATCTTTTTGTGAACTCAGCTCCACTTACCCACCCACTCACCATAACCTTTAATTCCTTTACATTTCAAAAATTTATCTATCCTTGCCTTAAAAATATTCAATGAGGTAGCCTCAACTGCTTCACTGGCCAGGAAATTTCATAGATTCGCAACCCTTTGTGTGAAGAAGTTCCTCCTCAACTCAGTCCTAAATCTACTTCCCCTTATTTTAAGGCTGTGCCCCCTAGTTCTAGTTTCACCCGCCAGTGGAAACAACTTCCCTGCTTCTATCTTATCTATTCCCTTCATAACCTCATATGTTTCTATAAGATCTTCCCTTATTCTTCTGAATTCCAATGAGTATAGCCCCAGTCTACTCAGTCTCTCCTCATAAACCAATCCTCTCAACTCCAGAATTAACCTAGTGAATCTCCTCTGCCCCCCCCTCCAGTGCCAGTATATCCTTTCTCAAGTAAGGAAACCAAAACTATACACAGTAACTCCAGGTGTGGCCTCACCAGCACCTTATACAGTGCAACATAACCTCTGTTTTTAAACTCCAACCCCCTAGCAATTTGCCTTCTTCATTATGTGCTGCACCTGCAAACCAACTCCTTGTGATTCCTGCACAAGGACACCCAGATCCCTCTGCACAGCCGAACACTGCAATTTTTTACCATTTAAATAGTAGTCCATTTTGCTGTTATTCCAACCAAAATGGATGAGCTCACATTTACCAACATTGTACTCCATCAGCCAGACCCTTGCTCACTCACTATCTCCGATATCATTTTGTTTCAATGTCAAAGGCGCTATATAAACGCAAGTTTAGGTAGTGAGGGATAGGAGAATTTAAACGAGGGCAAGGATTTTGGAAGCTCCGCTTACTATACAGAGGGACAAAAATAATACACAAACTGAATGTCATTCCAAGGACTGCTGGTGATACAGCGGCGGTTCAGGAAGGAACCATCACTGCTTCCCCATTCTCATCAAAATTCAGGCATTTATTTCATCCCAGACATTCCCCCTTTTAATGCACATTAAAAGATATTGTTACATTCTCTGTTTGCTTTTGGTTTGCAAATTTAAATGAAGCCGGAATTGCCCCAGTTTACAGGGAGTGGATCGGCTTTCCATGGGGATGTTATTTTAAAATTGGGGAGATGTGATATGGAATGGGAATACTGGAGAGCTGGATGTGGGAAAGCGGATCCAGCTCCCTGAACGGATACACTGCGGATCAGAAATGGTTACAAGTGACATTTCTCTACTCACTTCCTGGTCGGATTTGTAGCTTTTCCTCATGGCGGACACCGCGATCCTGGACTCGGGAGAGGAGCAGGAGGAGGAGAACATGCTGCCGGCTCGGGGAGCTGGGAAGCTGCCGGTCTTCCCCAGCCGGGAACGGGAGCAACGTCCGAGGAAACTCACCGTGAAAGTGATCTTCAGAGTGTCAGTTAGCCACATTAGCAAGCTGGAGGGGGAAGAGAGAGCTGAGTGTGCCTGTCCCTACCCCACACTCCAATCTTAATCCTCCTACAGAAAATAGTTTCCCCGTACACTCAAACCAAACACATCCAGTAAATCATCCATTACCTTCCAGACTCGGCTAATCATCACCTTTGACATTTATTAATGCAGCTGTCTGGCTGTGTCAGGAGCGCCTGTCAAGTTTAAGTTTATATATTAGTGTCACAACTAGGATTACATTAACACTGCAATGAAGTTACTGTGAAAAGTCCCTGGAAATTAGAATACTGAGACTACTTATGCAACTTGGATTCTCAGGCATATTGTTTGAAAATGTTTCACAAATACAGCAAGAATCTCACATCACTTATAGTCTCATTGAATGGCTGAGCAGGCTCGATGGGCCGAATGGCCTGTGTCTCACAGAAAAAAAGTTCTGTGAATCTCTCAGCACTTGTTACAAACGGGCAGTGAGTGAGATCCAAACTGTTCCCAGTATTCTGCAGATTATCACATCTCTATGTATCAAATTCATTCTCTTCTTTTTGCCCCATGTGCAGTAATCTCGGTAAATGTCATGGCAAATTGGAAAGGTGGTTACAAAAATCGATTACAAGAGCAAAGAAATGATTCTAACCGGTCTTAAATCACTGGTTAAACCTCAGCTGGAGGAGGATTGTGTTCAGTTCTGCGTTTCACACTTCAGGAAGGCCCTGGGGAAGGTGCAGAGGAGATTTTCTAGTATGTTCCCGAGATGAAGGACTTCAGTAAGTAGGGAGTGTCTGGAAGAAGGTGGAATTGTTCTCCTTAGAACAGAGAAGGTAAATGGGAGATTTAATAGAGGTGATTAAATTCATGAAGGCTTTGATAAAGTAAACCAGGAGAATCCTTCCACCAGAAGACTGGATTTCGGATTAAGACATTCGGCAAAAGAAGCAGAAATGGCCAAGGAATCTTTCACTTAATGTAACCAATCTGGAATGCACTGTCGAAGAGGGGAAAGGGGGAGGGGGGAGGACTGGGCATTGGAGGGGGATGGGGCAGGGGAGGGATGGGGGCAGTCTCTGTATCTATACAGCGAGCTTCATCAGCTTGTTTGCCTCATGGGAACATCACAACTACACCACATACTTATCCATACAAAAGCTGTGACTGATGGACGATTATTTAACCAGCACTCTTCCTTTTTCTCCCAGTGGTGAAAACACTGCATTTATATAGCGCCTTTGATGCAGTAAAAGAAAGGTTCCTCACAGAAACATCATCAAAGAAGATTGGTTACTGAGGAACATAAGGAGATAGCATGACAAATGTGCAAAAACCCGGTGACAGAAGTAAGGCTTAAAGTCTTAAAAAAGTGTCTTAAAGTTGTAGAGTTGCAAAGTTATTTTGAAGTAGAGTCATAGAGATTTACAGAGTGGGAAACAGGCCCTTTGACCCAACGGTAGCACATGGCACAGTGGTTAACACTGCTGCCTCTCAGCATCAGGAGCCAGGTTTGATTCTTGGCTCAGGTCACTGTCTGTGTGGAGTTTGCACATTCTCCTCGTGTCTGTATGGGTTTCCTCTGGGTACTCCGGTTTCCTACTCCATGCTAAAAGACGTGCTGATTAGTTGCATTGACCTGAAAAGGCACCAGAGTGTGGCGACAAGGGGAATTTCACAGTAATTTCATTGCAGTGTTAATATAAGCCTTACTTGTGACTAATAAATACACTTGACAATGCCACCCAGTTTTTACCATCAGTTCCAATTGCCTGTATTTGGCCCATATCCCTCTATATCCATCTTACCCATGTAACTGTCTAAATGCTTTTTAAAAGACAAAATTGTACCCGCCTCTACTACTACCTCTGGCAGCTCGTTCCATTCACACACCACCCTCTGTGTGAAAAAATGCCTTTTGTATCTCTCCCCTCTCACCTTAAACCTATTCCCTCTAGTTTTAGACTCCCCTACCCTTGGGAAAAGATGTTGACTAGGAGGAGGATTTTCTTCAGCCAGAGAGTGGTGAATCTGTGGAACTCTTTGCTACAAACGGCTGTGGAGACCCGGTGACTGAGTGTTTTTAAGACGGAGATAGAAAGGTTCCTGATTAATAAGGGGATCAGGGGTTATGGGGAAAAGGCAGGAGAACGGGGATGAGAGAAATATCAGCTGTGATTGAATGGCAGAGCAGACTCATTGGGCTGAGTGGCCTACCTCTGCTCCCATATTCTTATCATCTTATTGTCAGTGCAGACTCGATGAGTGTTACATTGACACAGTACCTCGCTGCTCCAGGGATGCAGGTTCAATTCCTGGCTTGGATCACTGTCTGTGCAGAGTTTGCACATTCTCCCCGTATCCACATGGATTTCCTCCAGGTGCTCCCGTTTCCTCCCACAGTCCAAAAGACATGCTGCTTAGGTGCATCGGCAATGTTAAATTCTCCCTCAGCACACTCGAACAGATGCTTAAACGTAAACTTATGGGCCGAAGAGTCTTTTCTGCATTGTTTGATGCTAGTTCTAGATTCTTCCTCAAGAGGAAATATCCTCTCCACATCCACCCTATCAGGATCCTCTGGGACCTTCACCAGTAAAACTCTGGGGCTTGTGGGGAGGGTATTTAAAGTTTATTTATTAGTCACAAATAAGGCTGACATTAACACTGCAATGAAGTAACTGTGAAATTCTAGTTGCCACACTCTGGCGCCTGTTCGGGAAAATATTTGTCAGAGGTGGGATTCGAATCCACATCTCCAGTTGGAGACCAGGATACCCGGCTTGTAGACGGAAGGACTTTGCTCCTCAAATCTGGGATCTGAGACCATTCGGCCACCCTGACACCCACTGAATTCTGCTCGCTCAGGAACCAATGGGAGGGGAATAAAATTAGCCTCTGCGCCAATGAGCTCTGGGGGAAGAAGTGAAACTTGCTGCTGAAACTCATCCGCCTTGATGATTGGCAGCTGCTGGAACCAAAGAGAACACAGAATCACCAATAAGAACCGCCCCCTTGCTGTGTCAGCCAATGACTGTAGAGAGGGGGTGGGACTTCCTGCCTTGTGTTGTGGAATCAGCGTCAGATGCTGCTGTGAGTTATAGCTGAATGGTTAATAGTGTGCTGGCAAGGCCAGAGACAGCCACTCTGCCCATCTACACTGAGCTAGCAGCACTGAGTAAGAATTTAGCAACACCAATTTTAAATCCAACCGATTTATTTGATTGTAAAATTGCGAGCTTTCGACACTCTGTGTCTGCAAAAAGACACAGAGTGTTGAAAGCTTGCAATTTTACTATCAAATAAATCGGTTGGATTTAAAATTGGTGTTGCTAAATTCTTACTGAGTTCTTACTACCCCAGTCCAACGCTGGCATCTCTACAGCAGCACTGACACAGGGAAATCAGCAGGGCTGTGAGGGAGAGGAGGAGGAGGAGGGTATGCTGCGGGGTGGGGATGTGAATGGGCAATCTGCCTACCCCAGTACCTTAGGTCCAACTCTCCCTGTGAGCAAGTCTTCACCTGCAGAACCCAGAGCTGTGGACCTCAGCAAGACCCTCACAGGTAAAAGGACAGCAGAAAATCACCTGGTACTGAGTTTATATAAAGTGCAGGTTTGATCAGCTGGCTTCAGTTCTGTGGATTGAGTTGTACAGAGCCTTGACTGGCCTGTATCTGGAGTTAGTGTTCAGTCCTCAGCATATACCTCGGGAAGGAGATATTTGGAGGGGCTACACTGCCGATTCACCAGGGCTAAAAGGATTTAAATCATGAAGCCAGGTTGTAGAGATGACACTTGAGTGAAGAGGGAGTGACGTAATTAAAACTGTTTAAATTTACAGATTTAATAGTGTGGATATGGAGTGGGGAGTTGAGGAGAAGAAAGTAAAGCTCGTGCAGAGCTGTGCAGATTAGATTGGTCATGCTAAATTGCCCCTTAGTATCAGGGATATTAGTTTGGTGGCAGGGTAGCACAGTGGTTAGCACTGCTGCCTCACAGCACCAGAGACCTGAGTTCAATTCCAGCCTTGGGTCACTGTCTATGTGGAGTTTGCACATTCTCCCTGTGTCTGTGTGGGTTTCCTCTGAGTGCTTTGGTTTCCTCCTAGTCTCTGAAGATTTGGCCATGGTGAATTGTCACTTAGTGTCAAGGAGATTAGCAGGGTAAATATGTAAGATTACGGATATAGGGCCTGGATGGGATTATCATTGGCTTGATGGGCTGAATGGCCTCCTTCTGTACTATAAGGATCCTACGATTCACGAACATTTGTCCACAGAGCCTACTGGAATTCTGGGACTGGGAACAATTGGAGAACTTGAGACTGAGGTAGATTTTTTTGGGTTGGGAGGGAGCAAGTGGGGAGATACAGTCCATTCACGTTCAAATTTAAATGGTGCCGGAGACTCGAGGGGCAGAATGGCCTCTGCCTATTCATCTGTGTTCATGAGAAATGTTGATATCTCCTGCATAAAGCTGTCCTTTACCCCTGTCCTTTACCGTGCTGTGTTCAGGCAGGTGATCGAACATTGTGAGGACACAGGAATTGGTCCCAGTGAATCTCCCTCTCAACCCACTGAGCACTCAGACCTGCTCCCAAACTACTGGACTCTGGGGCGAGGACAGCAGCCAAAATGTCAAAAAGCAGAGATGTTTGACCTTGCCAGTGACACACTGTGACTTCAATCTAGCCTTGAGCAGGCGATCACACTGGGGTGACCCCTCCAGACTGACATTGCAATGTGAACCATTCCCATTTCCCACTGTGACCACAGGCAGCTTTGCCCAGACTGCTTCCAGATAGCCCTGCTTGTTCACCAGCTCCCCCGTTAGGCCATTACAGAAAGTAAATGTGCCATCTCCTCCATCCTCAGCTTCAGTCCTCCCTGGGGACAGTCTCCCTGCTGCCTTGGACTGCAGTAGCAGCGTGAAGGTGATGGTGCTGTACGCTGAGCTGGTCAAGGAACCCCAGGAGCAGGTGCTGGGGTTGCAGCGACATGAACAGGCACAGGTAGAGGTGGGTTCATTGCGAGATCGGCGCATCGAGGCACAGGGGAGGGAGAACCAAAGGCTGAAAGATCAGCTCCAGAAACTTGAGGAGGAAAATGATCTTCTGTCCAGTAACAGCGAGTGGGGAATCACAATGTGGAATTTGCAGAATGGAGCACTGGGTAAGACCTTCCACATCCTCTGAGGCACAGAAATCCAAATCAGAGAGACCCTTCAGCCCATCACAACTGTGACAGCTCTTTAAAGAGCTTTCCAATGAATCCCATTCCCTTTCTCTTCTCTGTAGCCCTAAAAATCTTTTCCTTCCAAATATTTATCTAATTATTTTCTAAAAGTTCCTATTTGATCTTCTTCTGCCCTTCAGGCAGTTCATATCCAATCACAACAATTTATTACTCAAAACAAATCCTCTTCCCCTCTCTCTCCCGATCTTTCATCCACATCCTTTAATCAGTACCCCCTAGTTACCAACTCTGCTCCAAGAGAAACACTTTCTCCTTATTTACTCGACCCCTCATAATTTTGAACAACTCAATCCAATTTCCCCTCAAGCTTTTGTTGTTCTGAGTGGAACAGTTCTTTCTTGGAATTTCACTACTTTGAGTGTAATTTCCATTGAGGTGGCAATATTCCCTGAATTCCGACTCTTTACAATTACTCCTTGCTTCTTGCTGTTTTCCCCCTCAATCCCTTCCTCTTTCTCCTTGAACCTGGAATAACTGTGCTGGGATCCAAGATCTTTACAAACCCTGCACTTACTGGAGGTGACAATCACACAGTGAGCATCATAAACTCAATTCCTCTGTCACTCCTCAGACCGGAATGTTGGTGCTGAAACTGGTGGGCATCTGGAATGTTGGGAATCTGGTGGTACCCGAATCAGGAGCAGGAGGCCACTCGGCCCCTCGAACCTGCTCTGTCACTCAATAAGATCATGGCTGATCTGATTGTGACCTCAACCCCACATTCTTACCGATCCTTCGATAACCTTTCACCCTCTTGTTTATAAAGAATGAGGATCTACTTCCTTAATCATTGAAATAGAGAGAAGATGATAGAAAAGAGAAAGTGGATGGATCAGATGTTCTGAGGGACAGAAGTAGAAAGGAAAATACAAAAAAAATTCTAAAAACATGAAAATTTTACTATTTCAGGAGCAGCCTGAAGGATTGAAATGGTTAAATTTATTTCCCATGTTTATTATTGAGATACAGAGTAAAGCTCCCTCTACATTGTCTCCATCAAACACTCCCAGGACAGGTACAGCATGGGGTTAGTTACAGAGTAAAGCTCCCTCTACACTGTCCCCCATCAAACATTCCCAGGACAGGTACAGCACAGGGTTAGATACAGAGTAAAGCTCCCTCTACACTGTCCCCCATCAAACACTCCCAGGACAGGTACAGCACGGGGTTAGATACAGAGTAAAGCTCCCTCTACACTGTTCCCCCATCAAACACTCCCAGGACAGGTACAGCACGGGGTTAGATACAGAGTAAAGCTCCCTCTACACTGTCCCCCATCAAACACTCCCAGGACAGGTACAGCACAGGGTTAGATACAGAGTAAATCTCCCTCTACACTGTCTCCATCAAACACTCCCAGGACAGGTACAGCACAGGGTTAGATACAGAGTAAAGCTCCCTCCACACTGTCCCCCATCAAACACTCCCAGGACAGATACAGCATGGGGTTAGATACAGGGTAAAGCTCCCTCTACACTGTCCCCATCAAACACTATGTGGAGATGCTGGTGTTGGACTGGGGTGAACACAGTAAGAAGTCTCACAACATCATGTTAAAGTCTAATAGGTTTATTTTGTAGCACATGCTACTAGATTCGGGGCTTTGCCCCTTTGTCAGGTGAATGGGGAGTTCTGATCGCAAACAGGGCATATAAAGGCACACACTCACTTTACAGAATATTGATGAGAATGCAAGTCTTTACAGCTAATCAAGTCTTAAAGGTGCAGACAATGTGAGTGGAGATAGGATTAAGCATAGGTTAAAGAGATGTGTATTGTCTCCAGACAGGACAGTTAGTGAGATGTTGCAAGCCCAGGCAAGTCGTGAGGGTTACAGATAGTGTGACATGAACCCAAGATCCCAGTTGAGGCCATCCTCATGTGTGCGGAATTTGGCTATCAGTTTCTGCTCAGTGACTCTGCGCTGTCATATATCGTGAAGACTGCCTTGGTGAACGTTTACCCGAAGATCAGAGGCTGAATGCCTATGACCGCTGAAGAGTTTGCCAACAGGAAGAGAACAGTCTTGCCTAGTGATTGTCGAGCGGTGTTCATTCATTTGTTGTCATAGCATCTGCATGGTCCCATGTACCATATCTCGGGACATCCTTTCCTGCAGCATATCAGGTAGACAATGTTGGCCGAGTTACAAGAGTATGTACCTGGTGGATGGTGTTCTCACGTGAGATGATGGCATCGTGTCGATGATCCAGTATGTCTTGCATAGGTTGCTGTGGTGGGTTGTGTGGTATTGCGGTCACTGTTCTCCTGAAGGCTGGGTAGTTTGCTGTGGACAGTGGTCTGTTTGACCTTGACACGGATGTTATTATCATATCACACTATCTGTAACACCCATGACTTTCCTGAGCTTACAACATCTCACTAACTGTCCTGTCTGGAGACAATACACATCTCTTTAGCCTATGCTTAATGCTATCTCCACTCACATTGTCTGCATCTTTAAGACTTGATTAGCTGTAAAGACTTGCATTCTAATAAGTATTCTGTAAAATGAGTGTGTGCCTTTATATGCCCTGTTTGTGATCAGAACTCTCACTCACCTGACAAAGAGGAAAAAGCCCCGAAAGCTAATAGAGTTTGCTACCAAATAAACCTGTTGGACTTTAACCTGGTGAAGCTTTTTACTGTGTTTTCCTATCAAATACTGCCCGGACAGGTACAACATGGGGTTAAATATAGAATAAAGCTCCCTGTATTGCCTCCGTCAAACATTTTCAGCGAAGGCTGGTACTGTTGGGGAGTGGGCTTTGAGACTGTAATTCTGCAGTACTGGACAGATACCAGCAGAGAGCCCTGGTGAGCCCTATGAACAAGTGCTTTTCTCCAGCTCATTGAGTCACCTAACAAAACAACTGGAGTCCATTCAGCCCATCTTGCGAGGGCTAATTATTGGAGAGAGGAAACAAAACCTATTCTCACAGCCATGCATTCTCCATGCAACAAGCCTCTTTGGTGAAATATTTATCTGATTTTCTCTCGAAGGATATAATGGCCTGTGCCCCGTTGAGATTGTGCAGGCCTGTTTATTCATTGTTGTCATGTTTTAATAATGCTGTTTATACATAATGAGCATATATTATTTGCCATTGCATTTTTCTAAGATAAGCCTTGGTCAGGGGTTTGCCCTCGTGTTTCTGAGTGAGAAGGTTGTGGGGTTCAATTGCCACCTCAGAGACCTGAGCAGTAACCAAGGCTGTAAATCCCAGTGCAGGTATAAGAAGGTGCTGCATTGCTGGAGGTGCCTTTTTCCAGGCAAGATGTTAAATCACGGGCTCCATCTTTTCTCTCAAGTAGCTGTTAAAGATCCCCTGACCACTACTAAGAAGAACAGGGAAGTGTCCTCAGTGTCCCGGCCAATATCTTTTTGTTGATGATCAGAAACAGATATTTGATGATTTTCTCATTGATCTTTGTGGGATCCTTCTGTGCATAAATTGGTTTCCGTGTTTCCTGCATTGTACCGGTGACTTCATAAATATGTCATAATCAGTAAAGCACATTGGGACATCCCAAAGTTGTGAAAGGTGCTATATAAATGCAAGTTTTATTATTCAGATACATCCAGAAAGGGTATAAAATTCCTGAGGGTCCTTGTTGAACTGCTTGAATCAAATCTGGAAAACCCAGGTAAGTGCTGATATTCTTAAACTGAATCCTAAGAATACGGGAACAGGCAGAGGCCATTCAGCCCCTCTATCTTGCTGTGCTAGGCAATGAGATTATGGTTAATACAACACCACTGAGCCTGCTTGGAAAACCTTTCAAAACTTTCTCCAGCAAAAATCTAAACATCTAAGAATTAAATTTATTAATTGAGTGCTTTGGGGTGTTTAGCACTGCTGATCCTGTGCTTTGTTCACTTATATTTTATTTGTAATCTCAGAATCAAAAGCCTGATGCTAAATCGCCGCTTGTGTCTGCTGAGGAGACTTTCACCCCCATCGCACCGTCCAGGGAGGTTAATGACAATATCAATGTCACCACCACTTGGAACAGGCCGGAGGAGAGTTTTACCAGTGCCCTTGTGCATCAAGAGATTCACCAGCTGGGCAGTGCCATGAAGGACACCCTGCCAGATGGTTCACCAGTCTGGGCATCTGCCTGTGAGGTCAGTCAGTTCCCTCTTCTGATTAATGTGAAAGAAGATGGCTGCCCCAGACTCCCCTGGTGACACTACCTCTTCATTTACTCATCCAAAACTCTTATTATAAATGATATCAAAATTGGTTTACCTCTAATCCTTGTATTATTGCTCTACACCAGCTCATAATCTGACAACATGCAACATCTTCTTCAACCCCCAACCCTCTAAGATCTCTGCACTGCTCCATTTTTGGCCTTTTGTGTATCTGTGAACTTACTCTCATCGCATTGGTTTTGTGCCTTTAGCTGCTGGGGCTCTCACCTCTGGAATTCTTTCCCTAAATCTTATACCAACTTCTCCCCTACTGAGAGCCAATTAAACCTGTCTGTTTGACTTGAGTGTTTTTGGTAACTAATTTTCCCTCAATATCAGTTTTTATCTTTTATTATGTGAAACACCAGGGTATGATTTACAAAAAAAATTGATCTGATTTATTATTGTCATGTGTATTAGTTTACAGTGAAAAATATTGTTTCTTAATGCTGGAAAATTTCTGCAATCTGACAGTATCTGTGTAGAGTTAAAGTTTAAAGTTTATTTATCAGTGACACAAATAGGCTGACATTAACAGTGCAATGAAGTTACTGTGAAAATTCCCTAGTTGCCACACTCTGGTACCTGTTCAAGTACACTGAGGGAAAATTTAGCATGGCCAATGCACATAACCAGCGCATCTTTCAGACTGTGGGAGGAAACCGGAGCACCTGGAGGAAACCCACACAGAGAAGGGGAGAATGTGCAAACTCAGCAGAGACCCGAGCCAGGAATCGAACCTGGGTCTTTGTCACTGTGAGGTGGCAGTGCTAACCATTGTGCTGTCGTGCCACCGTATGTTGAGTGAATAGAGCCAATGTTTTAAAATCCTGGGATACTTCTTCACAGCTCAGACCTTAGACCACTGTGGAGAAGCCAATATGCCTGCCCTCAGCTGTCACTGATGCTGTGAAAGGTGGGGTTCAGAGCCTGGGGGAGACCTGGCTGCAATTTCACCACATTACTGTTGGTGGTGCTACTGAGAGCCCTGCCCAGCTGCTCCCCCAGCTGGATATTTGTGGCACTGCAGTGAAATATCAATTCTATTTATATTCAGAAATATCTATTGGAAATATACAGGTGTCAAAAACATCATCAGGGAGATTGCTTAAGTATAACAGTAAAATATGGTGGATGCTGGAATCTGAAACAAAAATAGAAAATGCTGGAAAATCTCAGCAGGTCTGGCAGCAGCTGTGGGGAGAGAAAAGAGCCAACTATTCAAATCATGATGACTCTGTCAGAGCTCTGGGAGAACATTCTCAGAATAAGAGATAGGACATTCTAGGACTGAGATAAGGAAGAACTTATTTAATCTGAGGGTAGTGAATCTTTGGAATTCTTTACACCGGGGGCCATGGGAACATTGATTAAACCTGCTCAAAGCTGAGGTTGATGGATCTCTGGATATTAAAGCTATCACATGGGGATAGTGTGAGAAATCACATTAAAGCAAAAGGTCAGTGATAGTCTAAGTCAGCAAGCTTGAAAGGCTAAATGACCTTCTTCTGCTCCTTTGTTCTTATCAGAATATATTTTCCAGAGTAATGGAATATCTCCTTAAATGTCTGCCCCTGTTTTCTCTGCTGTCCTACCTTTTATCTATTTCCTCAGTTCACTTTCCCTAACTCTCTCCTTGTATCTGTGCAAATGCCTTTATTAAAGTTTAAGACTCTAGTTTCAGGTGCACACTTCTCACCTTCCAATTGAATGTGACCTTCTATCATGTTATGATCACTGTTGCTTAGAGTCTCCTCTGCTATGTGGCCAATAATGATTTCTGTCTCATGGCACATTACCAGGTTTAAAATAGCCTATCCCTTGGTTGACACTGGAAAGTATTGATCCAGGAAATTATCCTACATACTGGCTATGATCTCAGGCTGCCTTTGCCAATCTGATTCATTCAATCTATATGAAGATAAAAATCACTCATGACTGTTGCAGCAACTTTAATAAAGGTCCCCATTATTTATTCTGTACATTCTATTCGAACAGTGTAGCTGGTGTTAGGCAGGAGGCTGTAACTTCTTACCTTTGCTTATTTTTATCTCAACCTAAACGGATTCTATCTCTTGATTTTTTTAAACTAAGACTATCTCTGATTACTTCTAATATCAAACTTAATTAACAGACCCACCCCGCCTCCTTTCTCCAAGCTTCCTGTCATTCTAAAATATCTAAGAGTCTTGAATAGTTAGGTCTGAGCCTTGGTCACCTTGCAACCATGTTGCTGAAATGGCTATTGGGTTGTTTGTGTGAATTTCAGTTCAGCTGTTTTGTTACGAATGCTGCACAAAATCAGACAGAATCGTTCATTCCGACTTTTTACTATTCTCACAAATGCTGCCCTTATCCGCTGGTGTATTCTTCAATTTACACAAGCTGTCCCTTCCTGACACTCACATGGTTATCTTTACTCGTGTCACTAACTTGCTCTGTCACCGTGCTTTTTGTTTTCTTTTTGCCACATCTTTGCTTACGTAGATTCCCCTCCCTTGTCACCACCCCCCCCATTCCTCTGTGACCCCCATGCTCCCCAGCCCATAGTTAGTTTAAAGCCCCCTCTGCTGCCCTGGTTATTCAATTCACCAGAACACTGGGTCCCCAGCATGGTTCAGGTGAAGATCATCCCTGTATCACAGCTCCCACTTTCCCCACTACTGGTTACAGTGGCTCCTGAACTGAATCCCATTTCTCCCACACCAATCCTTGAACCACACATTCAATTCCCTAATCCAATTCACCCCACACCAATTTGCTCATGGCTCTAACAGTAATCCAGAAATTGATGCCTTTGGCCCTGCTTTACAATCTAGCCCCTAACTCCTCATAGATTCTAATCGGTATCCTCTAAGCTCCAGCCCAGTACCTGATGCTTTCTAACACCAAATGGAGCTTGAGCCCTAAACACATCACAACAGTTTATCCAGACACTTCCTGCGCACCGCACCTACGACACATAGTTAGCTTTGTTAATGTCATTGGTGAACAGGCTGCTGCAAGTCCATACATGGTTTCATTTGCTCGCTCAATCACCTCCTTCATTATTTTAAACTTCAAAATCTCATTCCTGGTCCAACCTATTGGTACTGACCATGGACCACGATATCTGGAACCTCTCCCTCGCACTGCAGGTTCCTCTCCAACCAGAGAGGATGTTCAAACCCTGGCACCAGACAAGTAACACAGCTATCTGTGGACTGGAATTGGGGCCATTGTTGATACTAACCCCTACTATCACTACCTTCCTATTTACACCTTCACTGTAATGGTTTCCTGTACCATGATATCCTGGTCAGTTTATTCATCCACCCTGCAGCCTCCACTCTTGTCCATACAGAATACAAGAACCTCAAACCTGGTGGGAGAACTGTAAAGGTTGAGGCTCCCCCACTGCCTCATTCAGTCACACCCTCCTGATCCTGATCAAGGGTCAAACCAGAGGACCCTGCCCTAAGGGATATGACAGCCTCCTGGAACAAAATCCCAGGTAACTTCCCCTCTCCCTGCCTGCCGTGTCGTATTGTCTGCAGCTCAGCCTCCAGCTCAATGACTCGGGGCTCACAGGCATGGCAGATGTTGTTGCCGTGGAACTCACAGGCATTCATCATGTCCAGGAATGGCATGTTGGCACAGTGGTTGACACTGCTACCTCACAGCACCAGGAAGCCAGGTTCAGTTTCTGCCTCAGATGACTGTGTAGAGTTTGCGTATTCTACCCGTGTCTGAGTGGGTCTCTGCTCACGGTTCCAAAAGATATGTAGTTTAGGAGGATTAGCCATTGCTAAATGTGTGATGTTACAGGGATAGGACGGGGGAATGGGCCTAGGTGGAGTGTTTGTTCAGAGGATTGGTGTAGTCTTGATGGGCTGAATTCTCCTCTCTCCCCCCCCGCCCCTCCCAACAATGTCATGGTTTGTGGTGCTATAACTGCAACACCTCACTAGCCCTGCCATCTGTGTTGTGTTTTGTTTAATAATTAATTATTTTCTTCATTAAAAGTTAATTAAAGTCTCATTCTGCTACTTATCTCAATTAAAGTTACACTTACCTCGATTAAAATCCCCTGTTTTAGGTAAGAGAGAATTTTCAGCAACTAATCATTAATTTCCTTTTCGTTTGCTGTTAATGATTTTAGCAACGATACATTGTGACTTTGTTCAATTGTTCTGAAGCGGGTTCACAATGTACCATCTTTCTGCCCTAAGATTTGAAAAGGAAGGATTCTTTCATTTGGAAAATATTGGAATGAATTTACTGTTGAACAAAATATAATTAGTTTCCATATAAGTGGATGACAGAGAGAGGGGAAATCAGCCAGGGTTCCTCTCCAGATCACTGTCCAGTGATCCCAGGGTTAGCGAGAGAGAGAGAGAGAGCAGGGAAATTAGCTAGGTTCCTGCTCTCGATCGCTGTCCACACATACTGTGTGTGTGTGGGTGTATGTTGGGGATGTGGGGTGTACATGTGCATGCGTGTTATGTGTGTATGTTATGTCAACGCTGGTTATCATTACCTTTAGGAGTTGTATAATTTACTGACAATCATGTCTACATGTGTGAGTGACAATTGCCCCCATGGCAAAGCAAGAGGGTTAGTGTCTGTGGCACTGTACCCCAGCAAGAATCAGGAACCTGCGGGGCAGGTGATGGGGATGTTGGAAGTGAATTCCGAGTTGGAGAAATAAGTTTTTTATTTGTTTAATTCTGTTCCAGATGATGCTGTGTGTGGGAGAGGATGTGACTTTACTGCTGTGATTAACAGTGAGTGTGCCAGCTCCAGGTGGGCAGTAAGAAAACTGACAGAGAAGCTGGAATGAAGGAAATACCCTTGTACAGAGAGGGGGGAGAGTGAGCAGTGGAGGTGATTGAAATCATTCTTGAGAAGCTGTCCTGAGGAATATCTCACCTCCACCTTTCTCCCAGAAGCTACTGATTTCAAACCAGCAAGTGCTTGCTGCTTCACAGAAGGGAATATTATTGATCTGTAGGATTACCATTGGCAGGAATCAGCTGATTGACTGGATTCAAATGGGGAGAAGGACGAGGCAGACCAGAGTCTGCTGGCGAATGTAGCGGCTTGTACCATCTGAGGAAAAAGGAAAAAGAGTTTGAATTTATATTGTATTTCTGATATCTCTACTGTGCTTCAAGATATTGTAATTAAATATTTTCTATGTTTTTGTTTGAATCCTGAGTGAATTCTGTCTTGGGAAAAGACTGTGATTTGATGTATTTGAATTTTTAACGTAATGCTGCAAATTTGAAGCTCTTTCCTGTTCCATTTGCAATTTCTTGTAACTTTATACATAGAAACACACACCAGAATCTTACTGCTGTTCACACCAGCGAGATTTATCATCCCACTAACTCTTCACCTTCATCCTGCGTTTCCCAGCAGCAAGGGGTGTGTTTAGTGGGAACGCCATTTATAACAGTGAGATCATAAGATTCCATCATCCTCGAGCAGTATGCTACATCCCGTAAAACACACTGTAGAGAGGGAAGAAAATCTCACCCAGAGAAAATACTTTACCTATTAGTGTCACAAGTAGACTGACATTAACATTGCAATCAAGTTAATGTGAAAAAAAGCAGGTGGGGGCCATTCGGCCCTTTGAACCTACTCCACCATTCATTCTGATCATGGCTGATCATCCAACTCAGTGATCTGCTCCTGCTTTCCCTCCATATCCTTCCATAACTCCTTGAAAACATATAAAATTTTTGCCTTAACTATTTTCTGCGATAGTGAATTCCACAGATTCACACTCAGTGGGTGAAGAAGTTTCTCCCAATCTCAGTCCTGAAATGTCTCCTCAAACTATGATCCCAGGTTCTGGATTCCTCCACATTGGGTACATCCTTCTTGCATCTACCCTGTTAGAATTTTCTAGATTCCTTTGATATCTCCCCTCATTCTTCCAAACTCCAACGAATATAATCCTAACTGACTCAATCTGTCCTCATGTCAGCACCGCCATCCCAGGAATCAATCTGGTGAACGGATTTATCATTTTCCCCCTTTTTTCACAATTCTCCTCCCCACCCCCCCCCAATGGATGATGCTTATTGGTCATTTTGCACCATACGTCAGCTCCAATAACTTGAATTTATATAGCGCCTTTAAGAAGAGGAAAGATTCAAAGTTCTCGGCATTTCTATAGCAACTTCACAACATCAGGATATCCCATGGTGCTTTTCCACCAATGAAATGAGTCACTTTAGTAACTCAGGAAAAATGGCAGCTAATTTTCACACTGCAAGTTCTCACAAACTGCAATGTTGAATTAATGACCAGAGAATCTGGATTTTTACTGACATTCTAAGTCCTATTGTATCCAAATGTGCCAACTTTTAATGTCCTGTAAATTATGTGAATCTTTATCTGGGTTTTGGTGAGACAAAAGTTTGATTGACAGTGAGTGGTGTAACAAGTTAGGAGGATTTATTAAGTAGCAAAGCAACACTTAACAACCAGGCAATTGTTTATGAGTTTTGTGTGACCTTTACTCTCTGAAATAGCTCGCTCACGGATCAGTGCTAATTCTGGTCTGTTCTGATTTCTTTCTTCTTTCTTTTTCTTCTGTTTTCTATCTTTAGTGAACCTTACACCTGTGTTTGGGAGTCTTTCAGACAGCTGTTTTCAATCCCTCTTTAGCTCTGGCATCCAGGGTATCTCATCCTGTACAAAGTGGTTAGCACTGCTGCCTAGGCACCGGGGATCTGAGTTCAATTCCAGCATTGAGTGACTGTATAGAGTTTGTACTTTCTCCCGTGTCTGTGTGGGTTTCCTCCTAGTGTTCCAGTTTCCTCTCACAATTCAAAGATGTGCAGCTTAGGTGAATTGGCCATGCTAAATCATTCCTTAATGTTCAAAGATATGTACATTTGGAGGGATTGGCTAGGGTAAATGTATGAGGTTATGGGGATAGGGATGCTCTTTCAGAGGGTTTGTGCAGATCTGTTGGGCTGAATGTACTGTAGGGATTCTATGGGTCTACTTGTTAAATGCAATTGATTTTCACCATTTACAATCAATATGATTGATACACTATTCAAATATTACGTCAACAGACCATCCATACACAACCAGTACCTGCATTCTGAACTACAATTGACAAAATCTCTCACAACATGCAGATAATTTGGAATCTGAATTGTTCTTTGTTGCTCTGGTTGAAATTATGTTACCAATGAAAAATATGCAAACAGCTCAGTCTTTTGTCCTTTTTCCTGCCTCTTACTGTTAAGCTTGCATTCCACAGACAGATTCAATAATTACACCTGTGATCATTTCTATTTAATCACTTTGAATTACTCTTTGTTGTTTTCTACAACATGTTATCCCTAACCATGAATAAAAACTCACATTTCTTACATGTTTGAAAGATTAACATTGGTCTCGGGCACTGGGTAAAATTTCTCTCATTCCATGCACAATGCCTTGAGGTTCTTTTTAACTAATTATAGTTTGAACCTTGGTTTAATGGCTCATCTGAAAGATTGCAAGTCTTTATCATTTCACAGAATCTGTTAGGGGAAAATAAGTGCTGTGGGACTGGTGATTTCAATCACAAACTTTCGAGAATGTGAGGGAGTTAGTGATACTGGAAGAATTTCAAAATAGATCCCAATAGTTATGAGGTCTATAGTTAAAAGTCTGTAAGGTTTCAAAGGTATGGGAAGCTGTAGTTCTGGGAGATAGGTATGAGATATCACATAGACAGATTGGTAGAATCTTAAGATTTCCCCATGAATGATGAAAGACCAAATGGAAAAGAGTGGAAACTTAGTCTCTTTAACCTCAGGTTAGAGTGTTGGGTTTATTATCTTTGCTGGGTGAGAAACTGAAGGCTAAATTTTGCAGCCCTTGTTATGTTAAAAGAAAACTCATAGCAGTAAATTATGTGATTTGTATCCTAGATAAAAGGAAATGTCAACATATACTGTATGTGCATAATCTTGATGTGGAGATGCTGGCATTGGACTGGGATAGACACAGTAAGAAGTCTCACAACACCAGGTTAAAGTCCAACAGTTTATTTGGTGAGAAACGCTACTAGCTTTTGGAGCACTGCTCTTTCATTAGTTGAGTGGGGAGTTCTGATGACAAACAGGGCATACAAAGACACACACTCAGTTTATAGAATACTGATTAGAACGCAAATCTTTACAGCTAATCAAGTCTTAAAGGTGCAGACAATGTGAGTGGAGAGAGGGTTAAGCACAGGTTAAAGAGATGTGTATTGTCTCCAGACAGGACAGTAAGTGAGATGTTGTAAGCCCAGGCAAGTTGTGAGGGTTACAGATAGTGTGACATGAACCCAAGATCCCAGTTGACGCCATCCTCGTGTGTGCGGAACTTGGCTATCAGTCTCTGCTCAGCGCTGTCAGGATGCTGCCTGGTATGGAAGGTCTGAGTTACGAGGAGAGGTTAGGCAAATTTGGACTGTTTTCCTTAGAAAGACGTAAACTTAGAGGAGATCTGATAGAGGTGTACAAGATTATGAGGGGTACAGATAGAGTACCCCTCTATCTGTAGAGGATTAAGCTTTTTCCTAGGATGGACTTGAATAGCACGAGGGGTCACGGGCTTAGGGTGAGGGGGGTAAGGTATAATTTGGATGCTAGAGGGAGTTTTTTCATACAGAGGGTGATGGGGGTATGGAATGCACTGCCAAGTAAAATGGTGGAGGCAGGTACTCTGGAATTATTATGTCGCAGATTGGGTTTTTAAGATTCTTAAGGGAGAGGGGAGTCAACCCCAAGTCATAGTTCATGTAGGGACACATGATATAGGAAGGACGAGGGAAGGGGATATTAAACAGAAATTTATGGAGTTGGGGTGGAAGCTAAGGGATCAGGGATCCCTGATCCCTTAGGGATTAGGGATCAAGCTGTTGATCAGGGACAGTGTCATGGCTGCAGAGAAGGTGGATACCGAGGAGGGAATGTCTACGGAGTCTCTGTGGGTGGAAGTTAGGAATAGCAAAGGGTCGGTGACATTGCTGGGTGTATTCTATAGGCCGCCCAATAGTGACAGAGAAGTTGAGGTGCAGATAGGGAAACAGATACAGGAGAGATGTAGAAATAACAGAGTTGTTGTGATGGGAGACTTCAATTTCCCAAACATCAACTGGAATATCCCAAGCGTAAGGGGTTTGGATGGGGAGGAGTTTGTTAGGTGTGTTCAGGAGGGTTTCCTGACACAGCACGTGGACAAGCCTACGAGAGGAGAGGCTGTACTGGACCTGGTACTAGCTAATGAACCAGGACAGGTGATGGATCTCTCGGTAGGAGAGCATCTTGGGGATGGAGATCATAATTCTATCTCCTTCACCCTTGCATTGGAAAAGGATAGGATCAGGCAGGCTAGGAAGGTGTTTGTCTGGAATAAGGGGAAATATGAAGACATCAGGCAGATGTTGGGGCGAATAAACTGGAAGGAGGTGTTCTTGGGGAAAAGCACAGAAGGAAGGTGGCAGATGTTCAAGGAATGCTTGTCTGGAGCTTTGCACGACAACATTCCGGTGAGACAAGGAGGTTTTGGTAGGATGCGGGAACCGTGGTGCACGAAGGCTGTGGTGAACCTAGTCAGGAAGAAAAGAAAGGTGTATAAAAGGTTCAAAGAGCTAGGAGATGTTGGGGATCTAGAGAAGTATAAGGCTTATAGAAGAGAGCTTAAAAAGGAAATTAGGAGAGCCAGAAGGGGTCATGAGAAGGCCTTGGCTGGTAGGATTAAGGAGAATCCCAAGGCCTTCTACAAATATGTGAAAAGTAAAAGGATGAGAAGAGAAGGGATAGGACCTATAAAAGGTGAAGGGGGAAAAGTCTGTATGGAACCGGAAGAAATGGCAGAGGTGCTTAATGAGTACTTTGCCTCAGTATTCACGGTGGAAAGTGATCTGGGAGGATGCACTACAAGTTTGCGGCAGACTGAAAAGATTGAGTATGTAGATATTAAGGAAGCGGATGTGTTAGAACTTTTAAATGCTATCAAGATAGACAAGTCTCCGGGACCAGATGGGATGTACCCCAGGTTATTGTGGGAGGTGAGGGATGTCATTGCAGAGCCCCTGGCGATGATCTTTGCGTCGTCGATGGAGACGGGAGAGGTTCCGGAGGATTGGAGGATTGCGGATGTGGTCCCTATTTTCAAGAAAGGGAACAGGGATAGTCCTGGAAATTACCGACCGGTGAGTCTGACCTCAGTGGTTGGTAAGCTGATGGAGAGGCTTCTGAGGGACAAGATTTACGAGCATTTGGAGAAGTTTAGGTTGATTAGAAATAGTCAGCATGGTTTTGTAAAAGGCAGGTCGTGCCTTACGAGCTTAATTGACTTCTTCGAAAATGTGACTGAACACATTGACGAAGGAAGAGCAGTGGACGTGGTGTACATGGACTTCAGCAAGGCATTTGACAAGGTCCCACATGCAAGACTTCTTGAGAAGGTGAGAGGCCATGGGATCCAAGGGGCTTTGGCCTTGTGGATCCAGAACTGGCTTGCCTGCAGAAGGCAGAGGGTGGTTGTGGATGGCTCTTTTTCTGCATGGAGGTCGGTCACCAGTGGAGTGCCCCAGGGATCTGTTCTAGGACCCTTGCTGTTTGCCATTTTCATAAATGACCTGGATGAGGAAGTGGAGGGATGGGTGAGTAAGTTCGCCGATGACACAAAGGTCGGTGGTGTTGTGGATGGTCTGGAGGGATGTCAGAAGTTGCAGCATGACATTGACAGGATGCAAGACTGGGCGGAGAAGTGGCAGATGGACTTCAACGCGGATAAATGTGTTGTGGTCCATTTTGGCAGATCCAACGGGATGAATGAGTACACTATCAAAGGTAGGAGTCTTAGCTGTGTGGAAGAGCAGAGGGATCTTGGGGTCCGGGTCCATAAGACTCTCAAATCGGCCTCCCAGGTGGAGGATGTGGTTAAGAAAGCTTACGGTGTACTGGCCTTCATTCATCGAGGGATTGAGTTCAGGAGTCAGGAGGTAATGCTGCAGCTTTATAGGACCCTTGTCAGACCACACTTGGAGTACTGTGCGCAGTTCTGGTCGCCTCACTATAGGAAGGACGTGGAAGCTATTGAAAGGGTGCAGAGGAGATTTACAAGGATGTTGCCTGGATTGGGAGGCATGCCTTATGAAGACAGGTTGAGGGAGCTGGGACTGTTCTCCCTGGAGAGACGAAGGTTGAGAGGCGACCTGATAGAGGTTTACAAGATGTTGAGAGGAATAGATAGGGTGGACTCTCAGAGACTATTTCCCAGGGCTGAAATGGTCGCGACGAGAGGGCACAGATTTAAGGTGCAGGGAAGCAAGTACAGAGGGGATGCTAGGGGAAAGTTTTTCACTCAGAGGGTGGTGAGTGAATGGAATCGGCTGCCGTTGGTGGTGGTCGAGGCGAACTCGCTGGGGTCTTTTAAAAGACTTCTGGATGAGTATATGGGATCCAATGGGATTGGGGGTTATAGGTAGGTCTATGGCTGGGTAGGTTTTGATGTGTTCGGCACAACTTGTGGGCCAAAGGGCCTGTTTGTGCTGTAGTGTTCTATGTTCTATGTTCTTAGGGCCAAAACTGGCAGAGTGTTTATCTCTGGACTCTTGCCTGTGCCAAGGGATAGTTTAGAGAAGAATAGAGAGAGGGAATGTTTGAACTCGTGGCTGCGGGGATGGTGCAGGAGGGAGGGGTTCAGGTTCCTGAACAATTGGGACTCATTCTGGGATAGGTGGGACCTCTACAAGAGAGATGGTCTACACCTGAACCAGAGGGGAACTAATATCTTGGGGGGAAAATTTGCTAAGGCTATGCAGGGGGCTTTAAACTGATTCGGGGGGGGGTGGGATCCTAAGTAGTTGGGGTGCTAAGAGGGATGAGAGTAAGGGGGTCATAGAGGAAAGCTGTAAAACACAGCAGCATACGGGTGGGGTAGGGCATGGTTTGAAATGCGTATACTTTAATGCAAGGAGTATTCGCAATAAGGGGGAGGAACTTGCAGCTTGGACCAGTACCTGGAACTTCGATGTTGTGGCCATTTCAGAGACTTGGGTAGAGCAGGGACAAGAATGGATGTTGCAGGTTCCGGGGTTCAAATGCTTTAGTCGGAGTAGAGAAGGAGGTAGAAGGGGGGGAGGAGTGGCATTATTAGTCAAAGACTGTATCACAGTGACAGAAAAGAAGTTTGATGAGGACTTGTCTGTTGAGGTAGTATGGGCTGAGATTAGAAACAGGAAAGGAGAGGTCACCCTGTTGGGAGTCTTTTATAGACCTCCTAAAAGTTCTAGAGAGGTTGAGGAAAGGATTGCAAAGTCAATTCTGGTCAGGAGTGAAAGTAATAGGGTAATTGTTATGGGGGACTTTAACTTTACTAATATTGATTGGAATAGCTATAGCTCTAGCTCGTTAGAGGGGTCAGTTTTCGTACAAAGTGTGCAGGAAGGTTTTTTGACTCAGTACGTAGATAGGTCAACTAGAAGTGAGGCTACATTGGACTTGATGCTGGGCAATGAGCCAGACCAGGTGTTAGGCTTGGAAGTTAGTGAACATTTTGGTGATAGTGACCACAATTCGGTTACGTTCACCTTAGTGATGGATAGGGATAGGCATGAAGCTGGGGGCAGTAGTTATAGCTGGGGGAAGGGTAATTATGAGGCCATCAGGAGAGAATTAGGGTGCATAGATTGGACTAGGAAACTACAGGGACTGGGAACATCTGGAATGTGGAGCTTATTCAAGGAGCAGCTGCTGCGGGTCCTTGATAAGTATGTCCCTGTCAGGCAAGGAGGAAATGGTCGAGTAAGAGAACCTTGGTGTAGAAAAAAGTTGATTTGCTGGTTAAAAGGAAAAAGGAGGCTTATGTCAGGATGAGGCTTGAAGGCTCGGTTAGTGCAATGGATAGCTATAGATTAGCCAGGAGGGAGCTAAAGAGTGAATTGAGGAGAGCTAAGAGAGGACACGAGAAGACTTTGGCTGATAGGATTAAGGAGAATCCTAAAGCTTTCTTTAGATATGTTAAGAATAGAAGATTGGTTAGGACAAGATTAGGGCCAGTCATAGACAGCAGTGGGAAGTTGTGCGTGGAGCCTGAAGAGATTGGAGAGGCACTGAATAAATATTTCTCTTCGGTATTCACGCAGGGTGATGTAAATGTAGTTGTGGAGAACACTGAGTTACAGGGTAGCAAACTGGAAAGTATCGAAGTAGATAGGGAGGATGTGCTAGATATTCTCGAGGGTTTGAAGTTGGATAAGTCCCCTGGGCCGGACGGGATTTACCCTAGGATTCTCTGGGAGGCAAGAGAGGAGATTGCAGAGCCTCTGGCTCTGATCTTCAGGTCCTCGTTGGTTACGGGTGTGGTTCCGGAGGACCGGAGGATAGCGAATGTGGTCCCATTGTTCAAGAAGGGGAAGAGAGACCTTCCAGGGAATTATAGGCCAGTGAGTCTTACTTCTGTTGTGGGCAAAGTATTGGAGAGAATAATTAGGGATAGGATTTATAGTTATTTAGAGAGTAATGAATTGATTGAAGATAGTCAGCATGGTTTTGTGAAGGGTAGGTCGTGCCTTACTAACCTCAGTGAGTTTTTTGAAAAAGTGACCAAAGAGGTGGATGGGGGTAAGGCGGTTGATGTGGTATATATGGACTTTAGTAAGGCGTTTGATAAGGTGGCCCATGGAAGACTTCTGCAAAAAATGCAGATGTATGGGATAGAGGGTGATTTAGCTAATTGGATTAGGAATTGGCTAGCAGATAGAAGACAGAGGGTGGTGGTTGATGGGAGATATTCATCGTGGAATTCGGTGACAAGTGGTGTCCCTCAGGGGTCTGTTTTGGGGCCCCTGCTGTTTGTAATTTTTATAAATGATCTGGATGAGGGTATTGAAGGATGGATTAGTAAATTTGCAGATGACACTAAAGTCGGTGGAGTGGTAGATAGTGAAGAGGGGTGTTATAGTTTACAGAGTGACTTGGACAAGTTGCAGAGCTGGGCCGAGAGGTGGCAAATGGAGTTTCATGTGGAAAAGTGTGAGGTAATGCACTATGGCAGGAATAATAAATGTGTAGAGTATAGGGCTAATGGTAGGATTCTTAGTAGTCTTGATGAACAAGAGGGATCTTGGTGTGTATGTGCATAGATCCCTGAAAGTAGGCAGTCAGGTCGAGAAGGTTGTTAAGAAGGCATACGGAGTCTTAGCTTTTATGGGTAGGGGGATTGAATTTCGGAGCCGCAACGTCATGTTGCAACTGTACAGAACTCTAGTGCGGCTGCACTTGGAGTATTGTGTGCAGTTCTGGTCCCCACATTATAAGAAAGATGTGGAGGCATTGGAGAGGGTATAGAGGAGGTTTACCAGGATGTTGCCTGGTATGGAAGGCAGGTCTTACAAAGAGAGGCTGAGGGATTTGAGGTTGTTTTCGTTAGAAAGAAGGCGGCTAAGAGGAGACCTTATTGAAACATATAAAATGATTAGAGGGTTAGATAGGGTGGACAGTGATAGCCTTTTTCCTAGGATGGAGAAAGCTAGCACGAGGGGACACAGCTTTAAATTAAGGGGTGTTAGTTATAGGACGGATATCAGAGGTAGGTTCTTTACCCAAAGGGTGGTTCGGGAGTGGAATGCCCTGCCTGCAGCAGTTGTAGATGCGCCAAGTTTGGTGGCGTTTAAGAGGTTAGTTGATAAGTATATGAAGAGAAGGGAATGGTTTAGTTTGGAGGGGCATTGCTTTTTATATTGGTCAGCGCAACATCGAAGGCCGAAGGGCCTGTTCTGTGCTGTAATGTTCTATGTTCTATGTTCTATGTTCTATTTAAGAAATACTTGGATGGGCACATGAACAGAATGGAATGGAGAGGTATAGAAAACTGATTTAAAATAGGGATCATGAGCCTTGGGAGCCCCTGGGAAGTGTGTAAATAGATGATGATATTGATGTACTTGTTTTTATCCTACAGGTGCTTTGGTCCACCTTGTTGTCTAATGAGGGCATACTTGCAATGGGTCGCGAGAGGGCTGCTCTTGGATTTTTTTTTTGAGAGTATCCTAGTGCTTTACGTTGTTCGTGTACGCTTGACCTGGACCATTTGATGGACAACACGACAGCTCAGTGACTATCGCTGTGCTGTGCAGATACATGGATTTGGTCCTGTGTCTGTGGGAGTTTGCGCGTTCTCCCCGTGCTTGCGTGGGTTTTCTCCGGGTGCTCCGGTTTCCTCCCACATCCCAGAGATGTGCTCTTAGGCTGATTGGCAAAACAAATTCTCCCTAAATTGTCTCAGATTTGGTTTTTAATCCATAGATCTATAAACATGGACAGGGATCGCGGGTAGAGGTGGGAACATTGGGGTGGCGGCGCGGGCTCGTTGGGCCGAAGGGCCTGTTTCCCCTGCTGTTTTGTTCTTTGTTCTTTGTTCTTTGTCGTGAAGGCCACCTTGGAGAACATTTACCCGAAGATCAGAGGCTGAAGTGGTGAACATTTCAGTGGCCATGGACATTCAGGCTTAGAGCATAAAGCAGAGCTAGAAGGTTCTCTGATCGGAACCCCACTGCTTTGGTCAATATATGGTGTATTCAAATTTAGACAGAGGGTCTGATTTTACCATTGCGTCACACCCATTTTCAGGTGCAGAAACGTGGTAATGTCGAGTGTGAAGCCATTAACACTATCCATTCCCACGTCCGTGAATGTGGCCACTTTACTGAGACCCGGGAATGGCTGCAATTCGACTCATGCCCAAAATGGATGCAACAGCAATTTAGATTAATTTGCATGCATTTAAATTGATTTAATGAACTTTATCAGCATTTCTCCCTTTACTGCGTGTTCACCAATTCAGAACTGCGCCAAAATAAACCTGCTGAATAAAAGTCTCTTTCGTGCACTCCAGCTGCTGAAGATGTAAATTCAGAACCTCCAACAGTTCCCTGACTCAGATCAGTGGGGTGAGGAGAGGAGGGTGTGGGGGGGGGGAGGGTGTCTGGTGAGTGGGGTGTCGGGAAGCGGGGAGGCCAGATCATTGTCTGGTGGTGGTGGGCGGGAAGGTGGGGGGAGGAAAGCGGTAAGATATATCTATGTATCTCTGGTGGCAGAGGGTGGGAGAGAGCAGAGGCCTGATCACTCTCTGGTGGGGCAATGGAGGGGGAGGGACAGGGGGTCTGCTGCCACTCTGCGGGCGATCAGTGCGGGGTGGGGGAAGCAGAGGGTCGCAATCAGTCTGAATAGCAGGGAGTGGGTGGATAATGGGAACAGTTGTGTTGTAGAACATAGAACATAGAACATTACAGCACAGAACAGGCCCTTCGGCCTTCGATGTTGCGCCGACCAATATAAAAAGCAATGCCCCTCCAAACTAAACCATTCCCTTCTCTTCCATATACTTATCAACTAACCTCTTAAACGCCACCAAACTTGGCGCATCTACAACTGCTGCAGGCAGGGCATTCCACTCCCGAACCACCCTTTGGGTAAAGAACCTACCTCTGATATCCGTCCTATAACTATCACCCCTTAATTTAAAGCTGTGTCCCCTCGTGCTAGCTTTCTCCATCCTAGGAAAAAGGCTATCACTGTCCACCCTATCTAAACCTCTAATCATCTTATATGTTTCGATTAGGTCCCCTCTTAGCCGCCTCCTTTCTAACGAAAACAACCTCAAATCCCTCAGCCTCTCTTCATAAGACCTGCCCTCCATACCAGGCAACATCCTGGTAAACCTCCTCTGTACCCTCTCCAATGCCTCCACATCTTTCTTATAATGTGGGGACCAGAACTGCACACAATACTCCAAGTGCGGCCGCACTAGAGTTTTGTACAGTTGCAACATGACGTTGCGGCTCCGAAATTCAATCCCCCTACCAATAAAAGCTAAGACTCCATATGCCTTCTTAACAACCTTATCGACTTGACTGCCTACTTTCAGGGATCTATGCACATACACACCAAGATCCCTCTGTTCATCAAGACTATTAAGAATCCTACCATTAGCCCTATACTCTACACATTTATTATTCCTGCCATAGTGCATTACCTCACACTTTTCCACATTAAACTCCATTTGCCACCTCTCGGCCCAGCTCTGCAACTTGTCCAAGTCTCAAAGGTAGAGGTGGGGATGATGTCTGTGGGGGCCATCGCTCTTGCTTTTCACTCACGAGCTGCTTTCTCCGTTCCTATGGCCGGGAGCGATGTGACACGGGTGCACTTTTTCAATTTTTTTTCTAACTACACATGAGTACTTTAGAGCTCCAATTGTTTCGGGCACTCTAAGTCCTGCCCAATATGCGATTCAGTCCCACAATTTATTTTCCAGGCTGAGTGCGTAGGGGGGCGCCCGGGAACAGATTTCTAAGTCGGATTTGAATTGCACCCAGATTCAGCACAGAGAATGAAAATTAGATTCAGGCCCAGGGTGTCACATGATATTCCAGAGAAGTCCAAAACCCACATAGTCACAAAGTACAAGCTGATAATGAAATGATAAACCTGGGCGGAAATCTTTATCTCGACATGATGCAGAGCTGGGAAACTTCTATTCCCATCAAACAAAACCCTTATGGATTCAGCTTTGAAAATATGTCTCGAGTAAAAGCAGAAGTTTAATCTCTGCTGGATAACCAACATCACTCAGCCCAGTCAGAGCAGCTGGAATTCTCCAGTTGTCTTGCTGCTGAGACTTGAAAGGTCCCTTAGATTCTGTATCGACTATCGAAAGATTAAATCCTATCATGAAAGCTGACTCCTATCCAATTCCTCAACTGGAGAATTATGTCGATAGAGTGGGAAGTTCGAGCTGTATTCGCAAAATTGACTGGCTGAAAAGATATCAAGGTAACGTAAATGAAATCTCTCGTACCATTGGATGGCCAATGCAAAGTTGTGCCCTTTGGAATGAGGAATTCTGCTGCCTTTTGGCATCTAATTAATTGAGTAAATGCCAGATTACAGGACAGTGTGGCACACATCTATAGTAACACTGGAGAAGAATGTCTGCAATATCTAGATTCTATTCAATAGGCTTCAAGGGATAAAGCTGGCGAATTTGGCAAAGTGTGAGTTGGACTGGGTTAAAGTCACCTATCTGAGATATGTCAAAGAACATGGAAGCATGGTGGCACAGTGGTTATCACTGCTGCTTCACAGTGCCTGGGACTCAGATTTGATTCCTGGCTTGGGTCACTGTCTGTGTGGAGTATGCACATTCTCCCTGTGTCCACATGGGTTTTTCTCCCAATGTCCGCTTTCCTCCCATATTCTGAAAGACATACTGGTTAAGTGGATTGGCTGTGCTAATATCTCCCTCAGTGTACCTGAACAGATGCTGGAGTGTGGTGACTGGGGGAATTTCACAGTAACTTCATTGCAATGTTAATGTAAGCCTTATTTGTGACTAATAAATAAATTTTAACAACGTTCTGTCTGAGAAGCTAAAGTTAAAGCTGTATTAGCTGTTCCTAAAACAAAAAGGAAGATTTTATTGGAAATGGTGGGATTCCACAGGTAATTCATCCTAAATATTGGTGATAATTGTTCCTCTGACCAGTCTGCTGAAGAAAAGTGATGTGTATTTAGGTTTTGAAAGGATGAAGGCCACTTTAATAAACAGACTGCCTGCTCCAGGTTTCAAAAGCAGCCACTAACATCAGTGACAAGGAGCAGTTATCCTGCCAGAGGATGACGTAGGCATAGAATGATCCCATTGGTTACTTCTGGAGGAGTAATCATAATGTGTCAACAAAAATATTCCACTAGGGAAAAGGAAACATTAAGCTTTGTGTTAGTTCTGTGGAATTTTGAAGTATATCCCAGGAAAAACATGAATTTATACTGTTTGTAATCCCCTGGTGTTTCTAGTGGGGTGGCCCAGTGGTTTAGCACAGCTGCCTCACTGCATCAGGGACCCAGATTCGATGGAGGTATTGGGTGACTTTCTGTGGAGTTTGCACTTTCTCCCTGTGTCTGTGTGTGTTTCCACTAGTGCTCTGGTTTCCTCCCACAGTTGGAAAGGCACGCTGGTTAAGTGCATTGATCATGTAAATTGCCCCCTCAATGTCTGGGGAATTAGCAGGGTAAATATGTGGGGTTACGGGAAAAGGCATGGGTGGGATTGTGGTTGGTGATGATTCGATGGGCCAAATGGCCGCTTTCTGCAATAAAAAAATATACTTTTTTCGAGAGGTTTTGTGAGACAAACCTTTGTGCTTTTCTATTGGAGTTTAATGCCAAGGACCTTCAACAACTCAGCATGTCGCTGGGAGGAAGAATATTTTAGAAGATGTTCTAGCCAGAGTTTAAAGAAAGAATCTGTCTTTTCTTCCAAATCCTGAGTTATGATAATCTTTTGATGTTTAAATTTGTTAATCTACTTGTTTTAGTTAAAGTTGTAAGTTATCGAACATGACTTTTGTAATTGTGAAGAAAAGTAAGAAGTTTATTGGTATGGTACGTAATAAGCTACTTATTAAAAGTTATGATGTTAAGGAAACCATTGGAAGAAAATCTTCACTTTGGTGAAACCTCCTTTCTTCCAACGGGAAAGTGTCATGAAATCCAATGATCTTTGCTTCCCTGGGTGTTAAATTTGCCGTTTGCTGAGATTGTAATATTTAAGATCTTTTTCAAAAATCACTCGCTAACAAGTATAATTATCTGTTTAAGAAACTGGTCTTGCGTTCTGTGGTCTTGAGTGGCTGATGAGCCCATTCGCAGAGCTGCAGCTTTGACCACACACTTGGCAGGTGTTTCCAGGAGGTGAAATTGATCCTTGGATTAGTGATCGCTGGGATTCCTTCCTCAATCTCCTTTTTTGGGCCTTCTCTTACTGTCAAGCGTTCATGAAGAATTGTGTCCCTTCCATCAGGAGGCCCCTCCAAGTACGTCTCTTCTGAACAAAGACCTTCCAAGGCTTTGATAGCTATGTTCCATTTGTTGAGATAAGCCTTCAGGGTGTCTTTGAAGTGCTTCCTTTGTCCTCCTCTTGTTGGGAACCTTCTTTGAGTTGGGTGAAGAAGATTTGCTTTGGCTGTCAGGTCTAAGACATCTTAAGCAAATGGCCAGTCCAGTGGATTTGGCTTAAATGATCATGGCCTTGATGCTGGTGCTCTTGACTCCTGCGTGGACGCTGGTGTTAATACGCCTGTCCTTCAGCTGATGCAGAGAAGACAGTATTGATGTACTGCTCCAGGAGTTTAAGGTGGTATCTATATGTAGTCCAGGTTTCTGAGCCATATGGGAGGACTACTGCCTCGTACACGAGGATTGCAGTATCAGCATGGATATTGTGGTCATCAAAGACTCTTGTCCAAAGACCTTCAAAGACTGTGCTCGTGGGTTGGATACAATTTTGGATCTCTACGTTAATATGAGAAATGGTTCCCCAGGTAAGGGAAATGTTACATGTTTGAGAGGGTTACTCCATTGATCTTGAAGGAGGGAGAAGCTGGATCTTCCCTGGAGCAGGTTGATAAAGTATTTGAGTCTTCTCGATGGTCCAAAGAGTCTTTTCTGTGTTGTACAACTCTGTGACTCTTGAGGTTGAGGCTGAAACTGATTCTTCAGTATGCTTCCACAGGGATGTCTAGCAAGGCTCGGAGATTCTCCGCTGAGTGAGCAGAGATCGCAATTCGTCCGCATGCTAACGTTCCAGTAGCAATGTCTGGAATTTTCTTCTTGGATTTTAAACAATTGAGGTTGAAAGATTTTCCATTCATTCTGTAGACAATGGGAAACTTGTTCTTGACAATATGAAAGATGGTGGTGATGAAGATGGAGAAAATATTGGAGGGTGTTATTGCATCATTTCTTGATTCCAATCTTGACCTCACAGGCTTCTGTTATATTTCTGTTGGTGAGTACAGTGTGTTCCAATGCTTGTTACATAATCTGGAGCGGGATTTCGAAGAACAACAATTTGCATTTAGATAGCACCTTTAAGGTAGCAAAAAGTTCCAGGGTGAACCCATAGCCTTCTGGCTGGGGGGAGAGACAGCTGAAATTGGCAGATTGGGTGCGATGAATTCAGGGAAGTGTCTGAGGGTGAAGGATTCTAGTGTCAAACAATGGGGACTCGTCCCACTGGGAATAAGGAACTATCTGAATTTGAATGAAATTACTGACTGTTCCTCAGAGGATTTGAATCATGTTTATCACCTTGAAACTATTCAGTTCCATGAGACTCACAACAATTTCAAAGTTTGTGGATGACACAAAATTCAGAATTATTGTAAACTGTGAAGAGGACAGTGTAGAACTTCAAAAGGACACAGACAAGTTGGTGGAATGGGCAGACAGATGGCAGGTTAAGTTCAGTGCAGAGAGGTGTGAGGTAATGCATTTTGATAGGAAGAAGATGGAGAGATCGTATTAAAAAAAAGATAAAATTCTTAAAGAGGGCAAGAACCTGGATGTATCTGTTCCCAGATCATTGAATGTGGCAGGACAGGTGGAGAGAGAAGTTAATAAGATATATGGTATCCTGGGCTTTATTAATAGGGGCATAGAGTACAACAACAAGGAGGTTATACTGAAGTCATACAAGAGACTAGTTAGAGCTCAGTTGAAATATTTTTCATAGTTGTGGGTGCCACATTACAATAAGGATGTAAATACACTAGAGAGAGTGCAGGAGAGGTTTACAGGAATAGTCCCAGGGATGGGTAACTTCAGCTAAAAGGATAGATTGGAGGGGTTGGGTCCATTCTTCTTGGAGAGAAGAAGATTAAGACAAGATTTGTTGGAGATGTTCAAAAATGGTAACAAAGCAGGATAGAGTAGAGAGGAAGAAACTATCTCTCTCCTAAATGGATCAAGAATGAGAGGGCACAGGTTTAAAGTGATTTGCAAAAGAAGTAATGTGAGGAAAAAGCTTTCTTGTACAGCGAGTGATTTGGGTCTGGGATGTGCTGCCTGGAAGTGTGGTGGAGGCAGGTTCAATCGAGGCTTTCACAAGAACATTGGATGATTATTTGATTTGAATCAATGTGCAGGAGTATGGTGAAAAGGCAGGAGATTGGCACTAAGTCATGAAGCTCATTGAAGAGCCAGTGCAGACACAATGGGCCAAATGGCCTCCTTCTGCATTATAACAATTCTGCAATGTGAGCTACCACAGCACTCCTGGAATAGAGAGGGGAGAGCCACCCAGAATCCCACTGCTGATTACTGGAATTCACTACCACAGAAAGTAGTTGAGGCCAAAACCTTGTATGTTTTCAAGAAGCAGTTAGAATCATAGAAACCCCACAGTGCAGAGAGAGGCCATTTGGTCCATCGAATCTGCACCGGTCACAATCCCACTCAGGCTCTACCCCTATATCCCTACATATTTACCCACTAATCCCTCTAACCTACGCATCTTAGGACCCCAGGGGCAATTTAAGCATGGTCAATCAACCTAACCTGCACATCTTTGGAGTGTGGGAGGAAACAGGAGCATCCGAGGGAAACTTACAAAAACACAAGAATGTGCAAACTCCAGACACTCGTTTACCCACGCCGGGAATCAAACCCAGGTCTCTGAAGCTGTGAAGCAGTAGTGCTAACCACTGTGCTACCTTATGTTCAGTTAGATATAACTCTTGGGCAAAGGGGATCAAAAGATGTGGGGACAAGCTGGGATCTGGCTATTGAGTTGGATGATCAGCCATGATCATAATGGATGGGGGAGGAGGGCCAAATTGCTTCATCCAGTTTCTATTTTCTACATTTCTGGGTTTCAGGTGTGGATGCCAGAGTGACTTCTGATGGAATAGCTTGCTCCTCACAGTGAAATCATGGACTTGAGAAAACATGTTAAGCGACATTACAGTCAGTGCAATGGAAGCAGCAAGAATGAAATGCAGTGTGAAAAAGCAGGAATAATGCAGGATGTGTTCAACTAGAAACCTTAGGCTTTGAAAAGAGAAGATGTCATCGAGGTAAATGTTAACGAGACGCAGCAAGACACCAGAGCAATGACTATAGAGCAGGATAATTCACAGCAGATATTGGTAAGCATTTCATTACACAGACTGTGTTCAACTGTACTAGATTTGCCAAGGATATTGGGAACTTATTTAACAATAAACATTGAGTGGTGCAATGGGGAAACAAAGGATTGATATTCTGAGAGGATGAGATCAAACTGAATGGAAATGCAGTAACCTGAACTGACCTCGCAAAGTGGCTGCTGCCTGAGGAGTCCGCGCCCCATCAGAGAGGCAGAAGTGATGGGTATAGGGGGCAAGGTTTGGGGTGTAGCAATATGAGGCAGCACAGTGATAATAGAAAAAATTAATTGGTGCACAAGGTGGGGGACGTTCTTAAAATATTGCAGGGGTTGAGGGTGGCGGAATTGGAGAAAAGTGCAATCTGTAGGATTACTGCCCCCATCTCCAGTGCCCTCAACTCCCACAGTCTGCAATTTACAGCACTATGCCAGTCCCTGTGCTTAATGCTGAAATACTATCACCAGAATGGACCGAATACACACCTTTGTTCTGCAATTTGTACAATTCTTGCTGCAGAGTCTGCAGATTGGATTTTCAGATACCATCAGAAGAACAATGGGAGTCCCTTCAGTAACTTTGCAAAAACCTCCCCTCCATTACTCACTGTTCCAAACATGGTTTATTGTATTTGTTCTTGAGATAGGGAGAATTTTATAATTACCTAAAATATCCAGAGGCATATTCACAGGGTGGATGTGGAGAGGATGTTTCCTCTTGTTGGAGAATCCAGAATCTGGGGTCACTTTTTAATAAGGAATCTTTGATTTAAGACAGACATAAGGAGAATTCTTTCTCTTAGACGATTTTGAATCTTTGGAAGACTTTTCCTGAAAACCAGTTTTCGAAAACCAGCTAAATGTTCTTAAGACAGAGCTAGATAGATTCTTGATTAATGAGGGGGTGAAAAGTTCGTGGGGATGGGCAGAAGTGTTGCCTGATGTTACAATCAGATCAGCTATGATTTTATTGAATGGTGGAACAGGCTCGAGGAGTCGAGCGGCCTCCTCTTATAATTAATTCATATCTTCTTTTACACATCAAGGACATCAAGCAACAACCACAAATTGTGATAAGGGCGTCAATGTCGGAGACACAGACTTCATCACCACCTTTGCGAGGGAAACTAGCTGTGCAGGCTTCAACGCTTGTCTTAATTGTGACACTGATATCCCAATAATAAATTTGAAAAGAACATCAGATTGTGTAAGGGTGAATCAGTCGGACGTTTGAACCAATCCAGTGGCTCTCATGGTTTTTTTCTTGTTACAAATTCACAAATTATTAGATTTATTCAGGAGAGTTTCTGATCTGCCCGGTTTTATGCCTCTGCATTTTTAGTCCATTATTAAAGTATATGGTACTATTGTATAGCAGCTTTGGCTCACTGCATATCACATGCCTCAAATAGGAAAGTTGTGGGTTTGAATCAAACTTTGGCCCTAAAAAATCCAAATTGAGGGAATTCTGCACTTTTGGTGGTTAAATCCAACTCTTGGATGGTATATAAAAAAATCCCAATGAGATATTTTGGCAGCACAGTGGTTAGCACGATACCTCAGAGTGCCAGAGATCCATATTCAATTCTGGTTTCAAGTCACTGTCTGTGTGGAGTTTGCACATTCTCCAGAATGTGCACTATTGCACTATTGTACCCATTGTCTGCAATGGGTTTCCTCTGGGTGCTCTGGTTTCCTTCCACTGTCCAAAGATGTGCGGGTTAGGTTCATTGGCCATGCTAAATTGCCCCTTAGTGTCAAGGAGATTAATAGGGTAAATAGGTGGGGTTACAGGGATAAGACCTGAATGGGGATTGTGGTTCGTGCAGACACGATGGGCCAAATGGCCTCCTTCTGCACTGTAGAGATTCTATTCTATCACTTAAATAAGAGCAGGGAAGAATTTACATTAAAATACATTATCTGTTTATTCATATCATTGCCATTTGTGGGATTTGCAAACTGGATTGATAAAACTCCAGTTCACTAATCTGCAGCTCTGTTATGTCCCTGGGGGTAATTATGCAGCACTGGTTAATGAAGTGTTGCAAGATGGCAGGCCTAAACTTTAATCTTAAAATGTTAAAACCTTGCAAACTTTTTGCTATTAATAAAGCAGGCAGCTTGTCACAGGATGTGACTTTGTCAATATGCATCCTCCCTGCCAGGCTGCAGCGGGGTTTGCAGAGTTGGAAACATGTGAATTGCAGAGTGTGTTTTAATTGGGTGCTTTTGCATTGTGTTTGGGGCGGTTCCTGCTCTGCAGCCGGTTGCAGTCTGCCTGCCCAGCCTGAACATGGCTGCCCGTCGCCCGCTGCCTGTTTTTGCAGCGACGCAGCCGATCCCCAGACCCGCCTGTCCATCATCCCCAGGCTGCTCACGTCATCCAAACGCCCTGACCAATCAGAACTCAGATCCGGGCACGGCCCCTTTCCTCTCTGTATTCCTATTGGCTGGAAGGGCAGTCAGTCAAACAACTGACCACTCAGAGCAAGCCGTCGGCGCCCGCCTTCCCACGAAGACAGACACGCTAAACTACCAATCAGTACCGGACTCCGGAGAGCGCCAGCCAATCGAAGTGCGAGATCGGGAAAAATCCCGCCCTCCGCCTCCTGGCGTCAGATGCTGACAGCCAGATCGGGTCTCTGATTGGTGGATCCGGCTGTCAGTCAGGGAACGGCTGGGCGGGACGGCGAAGCGGATTGGCCGGCGGCGGCGCGCTCCACTTTGACCCTCTTAAAGTGAATAAAACATCATGAGCGGTAGGTCGCTTTTTTTTTCAAAAAAATAAATGATTTGGGTTTAAATGAGAGTGTGGGGAATGGCGGCGGGGGCGGCGGGGCCGGGGCGGGGAGTCCGGGCGGAGCGGGCTCGGGGTGGGGGATGGGGCTGCCGGGGGCCGGGGCCGGGCCGCCCGCTCCGGGCGCTGCCGCCAGGTTTTTTTTTCCCTCCGACACTTAAAGGTGCAGAGGGCCGGGCGCAGGGCGGAATTCACCCCAACTGGGGAATCTTAATGGGCAGATTTGCATTGCAAACAATTTAAATCCATGTTATGATTATTTAATTATATCCGGAGCCGGTATTGTTTTGCACGGGGTAGGATGCCCATCGGCAGCCACCTGACAGTTGGTATCAGCCCCGCCTGGCCCGTGCGCCCTCCTGCCCTGTGGGTGGAGAGGGAGAGGGGGTGGCTGGTGGCCCTGTGTCCCCACACAGGGTCTGGCAGCATCCATGCAGCAACGCCAATATTGATCCCCCCCCCCCCCCCAGCCCTTGTTTCACCCCCAGTAGCTCAGGCTGGGCACCCTCACTGAGTGACCCCTGCCAAGACAGGATGACCAAACTAACACAGCACACACTGAGGCCAGACAACCTGTCCTCACCCGAGGGCTCACTCTCCAGCACTTGATGGGTCGCCAGTTGTGTGATTGTTAATAGTGCTTCTCAGAGTTACAGGTTGGCATCGCCGAGCACAAAACCCAACGTCGCACTCATCACTGGTGCAATAGTGATCGCAGTCTCCCAACGTTTATCACTGTGCACAATATGTCAGCATCCAGCCCTGTAATACACAGGATGGTACAGCAGTTAACACTGTTTAGCACTGTCACTTGGTTAGCACCAGGAATCCATCCAGCTTTGGGTCACTGTCTATGTGGAAGTTTGCACATCCCCCCCATGTCTGTGTGGGTTTCCTCCTGATGCTCCAGTTTCCTTCTACGTTCCGAAGACGTGTTGGTTAGGTGGATTGGCCCATGCTAAATTGCCCGTAGTAAACCAGGATATGTAGGGGTAAACATGTGGGGTTGTGGGGATAAGGCCCGGGATGGGATTGTTATTGGAGCAGGCTCAATGGGCTGAATGGCCTCCTTCTGCACTGTAGGGATTCTATGATATGTCAGCATCCAGTCCTCTAATATAGAGGATGACAGAGTGATTCACATTGCTGCCTCATAGCACTGGAGACCTGAGTTCAATTCCGGCCTCAGGTGACTGGGTGCAGTTTGCACATTCTCCCTGTGTCTACTTGGGTTTCCTCCAGGTTCTTCAGTTTTCTTCCACAACCGAAAATGTGCAGTGTGCATGTTAGATGGATTGGCCCCTTAATGCAAGAGGAAATACATGGGGTTTTCTGCCTGGGATTGCTGTCAGTGCAGGCTCAATAGTTTGAATGGCTTCCTGCACTGTAGAGATACAGAATGGCAGTGTACAAAGCTGCAATATTGTGGGGAGGAGCAAAACATGAGGCCATCAGCCTGAAATTGTCACAAAGAAATAAAAGAGGACAATGCAGAAGAAACCTTTTTATCAAAACAGCAGTGAGAATCTGTAACTAGTAACCAGAGGGACTGCTTGAAAAAATTAGAATTATTGAAGGACAAGATAGGGAGAACGGAATTGAAGTCAGTACAGTTGTGGTTGAGGGGAGAAGCATTGGGTGGAGGCTGCTCTGGAGCATAAATGCTGGCATGGATGGGTTCGGCTACATTGCGTGTTTCTGTATTATGCATTCTATGTAATATATTACAGAATGCAATGCTGTCATATATTGTATCGCAGCATTGGGTTCTAATATACCGTATTTGGTGCTGAGTGTAATATATGTACTCAGCACTGGATGTAGTATACTGTATCCAACACTGGGTGTCATATACTCAATACAAGTATACCTAACAGTGAAATTTCAAAGCTACGCAGGGCTACTTGCCTGTTAATCAGCAGAAGGAACATGGGATAGACTGAGCTAAATGATCCAGCAACTCTTAGATCAGAAATAAGCTCTCCACTCCTGTTACATCCAGTTGTGAGGGGGTAGACGGTTAACCAGAGCAGGCTCCTAAAATATCTCCATCATCAATAATGGGTGAGCCCGGTACATCAGTACAAAACACAAGGATGAAGCATTTGCAACAATCTTCAGCCAGAAGTGTTAAGTGGATTTTGGTCAATTCTGGAGGTCCCCAATCTCACAGGTGCCAGTTTTCAGTGAATTTGATATCAAAGGACGATTGAAGAATAAAAGCACTAAATACCACAAATGCCGTGGGCCCTGACAAAATTCGAGCAATTTTACTGAAGATTTGTTCTCCAGAACTAGCACGCTGTCTGAGACCAGAACACTTCATTCACCTGACGAAGAGGGTAACCTCGAAAGCTTGTGAGTTTACTATCAAATAAATCGGTTGGACTTAAACCTGATGTTGTCAGACTTCTTACTGTGTTCACCCCAGTCCAACACCGGCATCTCAACATCATAGTGACAGCTACTCAGCAGTGTGCAAAATTGCCCAGGAAAAAGCAGGACAAATCCAATCTGGTCGGTCACCGCCGCACACGTCTACTTTTGATCATCAGCAAAGTGATGGAAGGGGTCATTAACATTGCTACCAGGCAACACAGCAATAATCTGTCACTGTTGCTCATATGAGATCCATCAGGACCATTCAGCTCCTGATCTCATTATAATCTTAGCCCAAAAGAACTGAACTCCAAAGGTGAGCTGAGAGTGATTGCATTTGACATCAAGGCCACATTTGATCAAATGTGGCATTAAAGAGCCCTAACAAAGTCAATGGGAATTGGAGGGAAAGCTCTCTGTTGTCGTACCTAGCACAAAGGAAGCTAGTTGTGGTATTGGAGATCATCTCAGTTCTAGAACATGACTGCAGAATTCCTCAAAGTCCTGAGCCTAACCATTTTCAGCTGCTTCGTCAGTGATTTTTCTTCCATCATAAGATCTGAGATTGGGATATTCACTGATGATTGCACAATTTTCAGCATCATTTGTGATTCCTCAGATACTGAAGCAGTTTGTATCTAAATGCAGCAAGACCTGGACAATATCCAGGCTTGGGACAATCAGTAGCAAGTAACATTTGTGTCGCACAAGTGTCAGGCACTAAGCATCCCCAGCAAGAGAGAACTTAACCATTGTCCCCTGCCATTAAATGGCATTACTAACGTAGGCCATCAGACCCTCGAGCCTACTGTGTCATTTAATAAGATTATAACTGCTCTGTTTGTGTTTCGAATTCCACAGTTTTATCTATCCCCTCGGTAACCTTTGGTTTACTTGACAAACAAGAATCCATTTACCTCTGCCAAAAAAAAATTCACTAATCCCAATTCACTACCTTCTGAGGCAGAGAGTTCCAAAGTTGCACAATCATCTGGGAGGAAAAACCTCTCATCACTGTCCTAAAAGGACAATCCTTAATTTTAAAACCGTGTCCCTGAATTCTGGACTCACCCATAAGAGGAAGCATCCTTTCATTGTCCATCTTGTCAAGTCTGTTCAGGATCATTCAAGTCACCCCTCACTCTTTGAAACTCCAGAACAAACAAGCCCAGACTGTCTAACCATCGCTCATAAGACAACCCGTTTATTCCAAGTATCAATCTAGTAATCCTCCTCTGAGCCACTTCCAATGCACTTGCCTCCATCATGGAATTCCCACTATCAACATTCTAGTAAGTTACCATTGACCAGAAACTGAACTGGTCCATCCGTATAAATACTGTGACCAATACTAAGAGCAGGTTAGAAGTGAGTATTGCACCTCCCGACTCGCCAGAATCATTTACTCTCCAGTGCACTTTCCTGGACTGGTGCACTCAACACCACCAAGGACAAAGCAGCCCTCTTGATTGATACCCCATCCAGCACCTTAAACATTCACTCACAATACCACCAAAGCAGAGTGACAGCATTGTGTATCATCTAGAAGATGTGCCGCAAAAACTACTCAAGGCTCCTTGCAAACTTACAACCTCCGTTATTGAGAAGGATAAGGGCAATAGTTGTATGAAACACCACCACTTGAAAGTTCCTCTTCAAGCCACACAATACCCTGACTTGGAAATACATTGCTGTTCTTGTTGTGTGTAATATAGGGTGTACAGCTTCACTGGGTGTAAAATATAATATCCCAAGCACTGGATATAACATACTGGTGTTGGAGTGCTGGCTGATATAATTAACTGTACCTGATTTTTATGGACTGAATATAATATGTTTAAAACACATACGTACACTCGCATAACAGGGTATCATAATATTGTAGGTTCATTAAATTGTGGCAAACAAAAATCCACATTCTGTCAGATGTGGAAATCTGAAATAAAACAAAATGGCTAAAACTTTGTCGTGAAAAGAGACATTAGCATTTTGGTCAGATTAGGCTAGTAAAGTAGACTGATTTTCAATTCCCATAAATTGTGACTTATGATTGAATGGGAGCTTTGCGTTTAGAAGGGGTGTGGTAATGGAGGGTTGGGTTTGGAGGAGGTGTGTTGCTGTGGGATGCCTGGTTCTATGTGTGATTGGGAACTATGGGGTGGACGGAGGTTTTCCTGTGGATCTTACCAACCCAGTCAGTTGGTGTGGTGAACCAGTAAGATTTGGCGAGAGGTGAAAAATCTGGCTTGTTCCCGGTTTCTCGCCTCTTGCAATGTTGCTGGCCCCTTCTGCCAGTGAAATCAGCCTTAGCTAATTTCAGTCCAATTAGTGAGCCCCAAAGGCAATCATTGAGCTCTCTTGAACTTACCTGCTTGCCGGTGAAGGTTTTCACTCCATTCAGTCATTCAGTCCTCATTTTAAAACTGTACTTTTTGTCCTAATAAATCTGTTCCCTTTATGATATCCGGTGTCCAGATTTTTAATGGGACATGCCTCTGTAAATTCAGACTTGTACTGATGATGGGTCTGTCATCTAACCTGATTCGGCATAGATTTAGCTATCATCTTGAGTGACTGTGGCATTCATATGCTCATTTCCTCAAATGCCCACAATTCCAGGTATTAATCAGCTGTAAATTGAGGGTTTTACAGACACCAGGTATGCACTTGCCTTTTCTCATTGTGTTTACCTTTATCCTGCAGTCAAGGTTTAATTTAAAATAGAGAAGAAAAGAATTGCATTTCTATAAAAGGAATTGTATTTCTGTGGAGTCTTTCACATGAATTGTAGGCGTTGTTTTATGCACCTAGGGACATTACATTGCGTAAAAGATGTTATGATGTAGGAAGTGCAGCAGTCAATTTGTACACAGCAGGCTCCCACAAACTAACATGATCGTGACCAGATAATCTGCTTTTTGTGATATTGATTGTGGGATAAACATTGGCCAAGATATGGTGGGGGGGGTGGAATGAGCAAACAACAAGGGATGAGGTGTGCAGCATGGTGAGCTGCTCAGCTTTCATGAAGGGGATTCCTTTCCGTATTTTCTTTGTTAGTAATGCTCTGTGGAAATGCTGGCATTGGACTGGGGTGGGCACAGTAAGAAATTTCACAGCACCAGATTAAAATCCAACAGGCTTTATGAGCTTTCAGAATGCTGCTCCTTCATCAGATGAGTGGAGAGTTGGATAACCATTCCGAGGCGGACTTCAAGATACACGACCATGCTGAATTGCCCAGCAGAAACTAAGGTTCCACATCTATGAAGACGGTCTCAACTGGGATCTTGGGTTCATGTCACATGATGCATAACCTTCACCATTTGGCCTAGACTTGCAAAATCTCACTCAATGTCTTGGCTTGAGACAATTCACACTTTAATCTGTGATTAACCCTCACTCCACTTGCACTGTCTGTACCTGTAAAGACTTGATTACGTCTAAAGACTCGCATTCCAACCATTGTCTTGCAATTGAATCTGTGTCTATATATGCCATGTTTGTGAACCCAATCCTCCACTTACCTGATAAAGGAGCAGCATTGCAAACACTCATGATACCAAATAAACCTGTTGGACTTTAACTTGGTTTTGTGAGACTTCTTTCTTTGATATTGTATTATGGAGTCTTTTACATCCATCGTTTGCTGACTTGGAGAAATGTGCAGGTAGATTTGATTAGGACAGTTTTGGGCTGCATTTCAGCAATTTGTGGAATTGCTTTTGAGAGCGGCATGATGGCACAGAAGTTAGCATTGTTGTCACAAGGGACTTCAGTTCAATTCCAGCCTCGGGTCACTTTCTTTGTGAAGTTGTATGTTCTCTCCGTGTCTTGGTGGGTTTCCTCCCACACTCCAAAGATAACTTGGCCATGCTAAATTGCCCTTAGTGTCCCAAGATGTGCAGGTTAGGGGGATTAGTAGAGTACATACTTGGGATTGCGAGAAACAGGTCTGGGTGGAATTGTCCCCTAGTGCCAGGGGGATTACATGGGGTTACGGGGATGGGGCCTGGGTGGGATTGCTATTGGTGCAGACTTGATGGGCTGATTGGCCTCCTTCTGCACTGTAAGGATTCTGTGAAGGCTCAGGCAAGTTAGATGGTTGAGGGAAGCTGGGAACTTCAGAACCCAAGCCCTAACATGGAATGGCATCTTCAGAAGAAAGTAAAACTGAGGGAGGGGTGTGAAGCAATGGGAAGAATGAGCAAACAACAAGGGATGAGGTATGCAGCATGGTGAGCTGCTCAGCTTTCATGAAGGATTTTCCTTTCCGTATTTTCTTTGTTAGCAATGCTCTGCTTTTTTTTCAGACCAGCAGGATACAATGGCAGCCACCACCACAATTAGTCCCTCTGAATATCTTCAACCAACAGCTTCAACCATGATAGAGGTAAGGGAGACATTTCTCCAGTGTGGCACCAGCTATCAAAACAAAATCATAGCTCCTGGAATTGTAACACCATTTGATCATTGGTTGGAAACAAATCATCCAAATCCTGCAGTTTCAAGATGACTGGACAATGATCAGAACTTGAATCTGACTGATTCACTTCCTGCTTGGCAGAGAGAGTCTGATTCCAATTTCAGGAACCTAGTAGGAGATCGGGAATTTGTTAGTTTGGTTCAATGTAAGGATGTGAATTTACCTTCTGAAATATCACTTACTTAGAGTCAGAAGCTTCCCATGTGTATTAGCAACATTGCAGTCAAACCATGGGCTTATGGTTGTTACTTTTTCCTGGAACAGGTTGCTAGCCTGTTGCCAGAGGGTTCAGCTTGAGGGGTGCCACTCTGCATCAAGCATGGCTGACCAAGAGAATCTCCTGCTTAGCATCGGTGGATTGGAAGGATTTCAGATTGATCAATCTGCCTGTCAAGTTATGAATTCACCTTCCATGCTGATCAAGCCACAGAGTGTGACTTGAACCTGGAAGTTCTGGTTCAGAGCAGAGAAACTACCTAGAGATTTGAATACGTAATCCATGCTGACATTCCCCAATTCCATACAAAGGGGGTACTACAGTGTCAGGGGTGCTGTGTTTTGGGTGAGCCAGTAAACCGAGGCCCTGTCTGCTGTCTCATGTAGACATAAAAGATCTCACAACATGATTTGAAGACAAGCAGGGGAATTTTCTGCACCTCCATGCCCCTCACTTCCCTCTTCTCCCTTCCCCGCCCCACTCTGTCTTAACCAACACTTGTTCTTTCAAGCAGCATCAATAAAACAGATGCTGACATTGCTGTTTGGGGGATTAATCTATGTAAAAAATGGTTGACGTGTTTTGTATTACAACAGTGACACTACTTGGCTGTAAAGTGCTTTGGCACCTCTTTAGGCAATTGGGACGGATAATTAATGCTGGCCTAACCAGCAAAGTAAGAAGTCTCACAACATCAGGTTAAAGTCCAACAGGTTTATTTAGTAGAAAAAGCCACTAGCTTTTGCTACCAAATAAACCTGTTGGACTTTAACTTGATGTTGTGAGACTTCTTACTGTGTTTACCCCAGTCCAAAGCTGGCATCTCCACATGATGACTAACCATCAAAGCCCATTCCCGTGAATGAATAAGAAAAAGAAAAGTACATTAGAAAAGCAAGACTTTCGAATGTTTCTTATTTTTGTCCTCTGACTGTTGCTACAGGATTCACAGCCATCTCCTCTGGCCCTCCTGGCAGCAACATGCAGCAAGATTGGCCCTCCGGCTGTGGAACCCAGCTCCTCACCCACCCCAGTGGCTGTACAGATGGTCAACAAGAAGCTTCCGCTGTTGAAGCCAGCTCCAGCACCTAATGGGCAAAATGGTGGTAATTTCAGTTTAATTGGAGCGAATGGGAAAGTTTTTCAAATTCAGGGGCCACAAGTCACCAGCCAAACCATTAGCCCCTCCATTTCTGGACAGTTAGTGCTGGCTATTCAGAACCAAGCGATGGTCAGCAAAGGCTCACGACAGAACATTCAATACCAGGTGATTCCCCAGGTCCAGACCCTGGGGGGGCAGCCCCTTCAGTTTGCCAACGTCCAGCAAAACATGGCAGGTCAGATTCAGATCATTCCAGGGACCAACCAGGCCTTTGTCACCACTGCAGTGGCTTCCAACACACAAAAGATCTCCCCCCAAGCGATGCAAGTGAAGCCCGCTGTGTCAGTCCCTGTCCAAGTTCAGAAGATCGGGGGCACACCTGTACAAGCCCAGGGTAACATCATTAAACTGGCAGGTGGTGGAAATGTGGCGTTGTCTGTACCTGTAAGTAATTTGGTTGGCGCTGGCGATGGAACTGCCATACAATTGACTGGTGATGCCATATGTGGAGCTGGCTCACCAAAGCCCAAGAGGTCAAGAAGGAAATCAGCAAATCCGGTGACAGAGACAGTGACACTTGTGGAGGCTTCATCAGGAAGTGTTATTCAGCCAGGAACCAATGTGCTGTTGGTGCAGAGCCCCGGTTCCAATGTTATGCAGCAAGTGCAGGTGGTGCAGCAAAAGCAGGAGCAGGCGGTGCAGACTATCCCCCAACAGGCCATCCGTGTGGTGCAGGCAGCGTCCATGAGCGGCCACAACCTTCCTACCGTCCCCCAGAAATCCCCACAGAGCCTGCCAGTCCAGACCAGTGAGCACAACTCCACGCCGGTCATCATCAGAACACAATCCGTCTCTTCCTCGGGACAGGTGAACTGGCATGCTTTGCAGATGAAGAACTCCTCAGCGATTCAACAAAGCTCTAGCCCCTCCGGCACTTTGCCCCGGATTGCCCCAGCCTCAAGTGGGAAGAGATCCTCTGCCAGTTCTTTGATCCGGAAGGGGACGGCTTTGCCAAGGATTGCACCAGCGGGAGGTGCCATTAACCTGAACACTGCACAGTTTGCCACTGGCCAGGGAATTCAGACCATCAGCATCAACGGTTTACAGGTACCAGGAGTTCCAGTAACCGTCACCAATGCTGCAGGTGAGAGGCAGTTCAGCCCAGAGGTTTCACACCAACTATTTAACGCAGCAGGTTCTTGTGACTGGGATTGCAATGAGCAAAACAAATCTGATTCAAAATTAACTTAAAAAAGGGAATTGGATAAATCCCTGAAAGTTGACAATCAAGTCGATAAGGTTGTTAAGAAGGCATACAGAGTCTTAGCTTTTATTGGTAGGGGGATTGAATTTCGGAGCCGCAACGTCATGTTGCAACTGTACAAAACTCTAGTGCGGCCGCACTTGGAGTATTGTGTGCAGTTCTGGTCCCCGCGTTATAAGAAAGATGTGGAGGCATTGGGGAGGGTACAGAGGAGGGTTACCAGGATGTTGCCTGGTATGGAGGGCAGGTCTTATGAAGAGAGGCTGAGGGATTTGAGGTTGTTTTCGTTAGAAAGGAGGCGGCTAAGAGGGGACCTAATCGAAACATATAAGATGATTCGAGGTTTAGATAGGGTGGACAGTGATAGCCTTTTTCCTAGGATGGAGAAAGCTAGCACGAGGGGACATAGCTTTAAATTAAGGGGTGTAGTTATAGGACGGATGTCAGAGGTAGGTTCTTTACCCAGAGGGTGGTAAGGGTATGGAATGCCCTGCCTGCTGCAGTTGTAGATGCGCCAAGTTTGGTGGCGTTTAAGAGGTCAGTAGATAAGTTTATGGACGAAAAGGGAATGGTTTAGGTTAGAGGGTCATTGCTTTTTCTTAATTGGTCGGCGCAACATCGAGGGCCGAAGGGCCTGTTCTGCACTGTAACGTTCTATGTTCTAAATGTTTGGGTTGCTGTTGGTAAAGAGCTAGTGGGTTCTGAGAAAGGTAAGTGGAACTAATTCAGTAGCTCTTTCACAGGCATAAAGGGCCGAATGGCCTCTTTGTTATGTCTGCGATTCCTAGATTTTGAGCAAACGTTAAGAATTTACTGCAACAAGTGAAATAATTGAGAGAAGCTGTCAGAGGGCATTCAGCCCTTTGAACTGCCTTCATCATTCAGTTATTGTGGTTGAACACGGAACGACACAGCACAGAAAGTCTGTTCAGCCCATCATGCCTGTGTGGGCCCTTTTGAAAGAGTTTTCCAATAAGTTCCATTGTCCTGCTGTTTCTCCCCAGCTCTGTCATTTTTCTCCTCTTCCAAATATTTATCTGATTCTGTTTGGAAGTTACTGTTCTGTCTCTCCCACTGCCCTTTCAGACAGCATGTTCCAGATAATCGCAGCCTAAAACAATTCCTCCTCACCCTGTCCTTTGATAGTTTTGCCAATTACCTTAAACCTGTGTCCTCTGCTTACCAACCTGGCTACAGTTGGAAACGTACCTTTTTCTGATTCTAACATTTTACTGGATAGCGTGGATAAGGAGAAACTTCACTTCAAATCCTGTTTGCTGGCTATCCCTTGATACTTGTATCCAACTATAATCTAACAATGCAATACTTAGGCTGCATTGAGGGTTAGATGTTTCAGATATGGCTCCTCACGTATGTTGGCAGTAAGGGTCAAAATGGCGGCTTTGTTCTGTGGACCTTGTGGGCCAGAAAGCTCTCGGTTTAATTTTCACTCTAGAGGCTCCCATGCAGTACTAAAGGAATACTACATGATCCAAGGAGAGTGCAGAGGGAGCGCTGCACTGTCAGTGAAGCAGTAGAGAGGGAACACAACACAATCCAAGGAGCAGTACAGAAGGAGCACTGCATTGTCGAAGGAGCAGTACAGAGGGAGTGCTGCACTGTCAGTAGAGCAATAGAGAGAGAGCGCTTCAGAGGATCAGTATTGAAGGAACACTACATGATTAAGTTGCAGTACAGAGGGAGTGTGCACTGTCAAAGGAGCACTACAGAGAGAGCACATTATCCAAGGAACAGTACAGAGGGAGTCCTGCACTGTCAGAGGAGCTGTACAGAGGGAATGCTGCACTGTGAGGGGTCAAACCAGAAAGAGCACTGCTTGGTCAGTGGAGCAATACTGAGGGACAGCCACACTGTTGGAGGGACAGTACTGAGGGAACATTGCACCATCGGAAAGTCAGTACTGAGGGTGTGTTGTACTGTTGGAGGGACAATGTTGAGAGTGTGCTGCAGTATTGGAGGGACAGTACTAAAGGGGAGCTAATTTGTTAATCAGTTAGGTTCGTGAGTGAAAAATGTGGTGTGGAGGGGCCACCTTTTTTGTTGGAGATGAATTCTTCATTAACTGCTATTCAGCTTAACCTGGAAATGCTTAATGCTAAGTCTGGAAGTGTTCCATTCCCCAGAATTAACATCTATCAACACCATGTCAGGGGCTTCATTTTGCTGAAGCCAGTCTCCATAAATGTGAGCTGATCTAAAACTCTACTGTCCATATCTTAACTCTCGCTATGTCCTGGCTACCTATCACCCTGTACTCACTGGCTTACATTGACTATCAGTCAGAACTGCAGTTTTAAATTTTTATCCTTGCTTTTAAATCCCCTCCATTGTCTAATCTCTCTCTTTGTCTGTAATCTCTTCTCGACCTAACAATCTCCAAGGTCCTTGCACTCCACTGATTCTGGGCTCTGGAGTATTCTGATTTTAATCACTCTGATATTGGTGCCCATATCTTTAGCTGCCTGGAACTTCAGCTCTGGAATTCCCTCTCTAAACCATTCCACTTCTCTCCTTCTCTAAGATACTCCTTAAAACCCATCTCTTTGACCAAACCTTTGGTCCCCTCCTTATATTTCTTTATGTTACTCGATGTCATATTTTAGAATCATAGACTCCCACCAGTGCAGAAAGAAACCATCCAGCCCATCAAGTCTGCATCAGATCTCCAAAACAGCATTCCAGTCATGCCCTTCCCTCCATCCTATCCCTGTAACTCCATACATACCACCAACCACCAACCCACACACCAAAACCAACCACCCAACAACCCACACCACCAAAAACAAACCACACAACACACCAAACAAAACCACCCCAACACAACAACCACCCAAAAAACTTCTACAAAGTGCCTTGCATCATTTTATTGTGTTAAAAGTGCTTTATAAATGCAGGCTGTTGTTTACCCAACAACAACTCTACAAGGGAATATAAAAACAGCAACTTGAGAAAGAAAATGAGGAAAATCAGAATGCAAAGAGTAAGGAATTGGTAGTTTTTTTCAGAGCAAGACTGTGAAGTAGATGTGGAATTTTGGTTGATTGCTTTATATTTGTGCAGTTTCCCCTCCTCCATCCCTCTAAATAATGAGTTCCTGGCCTCAATCCCCAGATATTTCAGATGAATAGATCAATATTCAGAAGTCACAGAGTATGGACGTAAAATCATTGGAAGAAAATGTAGTTGGGAGATGAACTGAAATGCTTTCAGAAAACTATCGGGATCTGGAACAGTTAATCTGAAAAGCTGATTGCATGCCTAATTTTTAAAGGGTGTTAAATAAGTGCTTACAGATGAGGAATTTACAGAATTACACATATAAAGCAGTGACTAACAGCATTGGCCCTAGCAACCTATTGGTCTTCTTCTGAACAGTAAGTTTTCTAATTTTCTGAAGATTCCCATTGGAAGGACAGTGCTTTCCCAATGAGAGTGGAGAGCTGAGGGGCAGGTATTTACTCTGTCCCAGTCTCACAGGTTTATTGAAGCTTGTGGAAGAATGCCACACAGCCCAGGGTGGCTGAAGACGTAATTAGAAAATATTGGGGAAGGACAACAAACCGGCTGAAACCAGATGTTAAGACAAAAATGAATATGAATAGGCTATTCAGCCCATCATCCTGAGAGCCAACTGCAGCCTAATCACAGCATCTTAGACAATTCCATTATTAACACTCTGTCAGCAATTCTAAAGCTCATTCTATGTGCTGGTCACTCTTTGCAAAGAAGGCACAGGCCCTAAATTTGCTGATTATAATATTTCCTTTTTTTGTTGTTATATTTCTGGATTTTACCTCATTAGCACTAATTTTTAACAGCAAAGACTGCTCACATTAAGGAGCCGTAGCTCACATAGAGGGAGTCATTTTCATCATTGTCCCTGAGTGAACTGTAGGTTTGAAGAAGGTGCACTGGTTGGCAGCATAGTGGTGCAATGGCTAGCATTGTTTCCTCAGTTCCAGGGACCTGTGTTCGATTCCCAGATTGGGCCATTTTGGAATTTGCATATTTTCTCCGTGTCTGCGTGGGTTTTCAAAGGCATGCGAGTTAGTTTGATTGGCCACGCTATATTGCCTCTTAATGTCCCGGGATGCATAGGTCAGAGGGTTTAGTGGAGTAAATATGTGGGGTTACGGTGGTAGAGACTGAATGGGATTGTTGTCGGTGCAAAATCCATGGGCTGAATGGCCTCCTTCTGCACTGTAGGATTCTATGATTAATATGAAGGGGATGCAGAATATTAGAGAAGTGGGATGGAGTGAGGGCTTTGTAGAGATTTGAAGACAGGCAGTTGACCTGACAGATGATGGAACCTATTGAAATCAGTGAGGTAAATGTATTGAAAGACGATAAGGATACTGTAAGTTTGAAATTGAAGGCTATGGGATTCAATTTCTGTCTGATGAAAGAATTATAGAATCGTAAGTCCAGGGATTGGTGCTTTGCTTGGGAAAGAAATGAAGGCCATGAAGCAGGTGAAGAAGAGTTTCAGACAAAACCAGGGATAAAAGTTTTAGATTGGAAGATTGATAAGAAAAAGAAGAAAAAAACTTGGATTTATATAGCACCTTTCATGATTTCAGGAAGCTCCAAAGTGTTTTACAAGCAGTGAAGTACTTTTGAAGTGTGATCACTGTATCAATGTAGGAAGTTGTGATCATTTCCACAACACAGAAGGTTGAGATCTGATAGAAGTTTCCAAATTATAATAAGTATTGAAAAATTAAATCACGAAGAATAGTTTTTACTGGGAGTAGCTGGGAAATCTGGAAAACGAGGTCACAGTTTCGTAATAAGGCATTAACCATTTAGGACTGAGATAAGGGAAAAAAATCTTCAAAGTGTTGTGAATCTTTGTAATTCTCTCTTCCAGAAACCTGTGGATGCTGACTGAGTCTTTGAGTATATCCAAGACAGTGGTCAATAGATTTTCAGGTATTCAGGGACATAGGGATAGTGTAGGAAAGGAGGCATTGAGATTGGAGAGCAGCCTCAAAAAGCCAAATTGCCCGTTTTAATTTCTGTTTATGTTCTTATTGAGGCAGTAAAGTAATAACAGAAGTTTAACATCTTTACTAAAAGACTGAAGGGGTCGAAATAGTTTAATGCACTAGAGTTCCTTTGTGAATTGAGTGCAGCATATTTCCTCTGGGAAGCTGCTGTGAAGCAGTTTCTGTGAAGTTCCCACAGATATAGATGGGCTACCCAAATAGGATGAACAAGGGACAAGATAATGGGAACTTTGATAAAACACAAGGAAGTAGCCTTAATAGCTAAGCTGTGCACGTGTGGATGTTTGGATGGTGTAACCATGTAGACATGCTTTGTTAGTAATTGAATATTATAATTAGGCAAGTGTTTTGAGGTTGTAACTTGTTAACTACATTCATATGACGTAAGTAAAGTATTAGAACTGTTAGCTGTATGACTTCAGAGTAAATGTGTACTTGTGATTGGCATATGTGAATTACTTGTAAGATGACCAAAAGTATAATTACTGCTGCCATTTATCGCTCAGGAAGTCTGTATGCCACTTCGTGGAGGCAGAGTTCCCTGCTAATACTTGAATAAAGACCAATTTAAAACTCCAAAGGTTCTTTCTAGTCTCTGAAGGGGAACGAATTACATGGCAGCTAGATAATTGTGAAGTTCCCTAACAAAGACAGACCCCTTTATACAAAAGATTGCTGGGATATGGAGTATCCAACAAGAAACAGTGTGGAAAGCATTTTAAAGGGAAAGTGAATAATTTCATGAAATAGAAAAATTAAATCAGAATATTGATTAAGAGAATCTGAAAAGATCACACGGACTGAATGGTCTCTTTTTGTGTTTTCCGTTCTGTGATTTGTAATTAAATTGTTGTTTTAATCCTGACAGGACAGCAACAGTTAAGTGTACAGGCGGGGGTCATGTCTCCAGTTTCTGCCAATAATATCACCATCACTGGATTAAGTCCCAGTCAGCTCAGCCAACTTCACATGGAACCAGCCTTACCGACTGATGAGATTGCAGAACAGCAGGTGCAACAGAGCAAGAAGATGAAAAGAATGGCCTGCACTTGTCCAAATTGCAAGGATGGTGAGAAAAGGTGTGTCCTACTTTTCATTTCTGTCTCTTGTTCTACTTTTAGATTTCCTTTCTCACCCAGTTACTTAGGGATATGGACATTGTAGCAAGATCACAGCTGTTGCCCCATTCCTTACTTGTCTCATATGATAGAGGGCATGAGCCATCATGTCCCACTGCAGACCATGTGCTGGAAGACACTTCCATAGTTCTGTTAGGACAGGACTTTCAGGAATTTGATCCACTGGTGACAAAGGAACAAATTTTCTGCCCACTTGATATCCTCATAGAGTCATAGAGGTTTACAACACAGAAACAGGCCCTTTGGCCCAACTTGTCCATGCCACTCTTTTTTTAAAACCCTAATCTAGTCCCAATTGCCCATGTTTGGCCCACATCCCTCTATACCCATCTTACCCACTATCTAAATGCTTCTTAAAAGACAAAATTGTACTCGCTTCTACTACTACCTCTGGCAGCTTGTTTTAAACACTCACCACTGTCTGTGTGAAAAAATTGCCCCACTGGATCCTTTTGACCCTCTCATTTTAAACCTATGCCTTCTAGTTTTAGACTTTCCTACCTTTGGAAAATTTATTGACTTTCTAGCTGATCTATGCCCCTCACTATTTTATAGACTTCTATAAGATCGTCTCTCAGCCTCCTACTCTCCACAGAAAAAAAGTCCCAGTCTATTCAGTCTCTTCTTATAATTCAAACCATCAAGTTCCAGTAGCATCCGAGTAAATCTTTTCTGCACTCTTTATAGTTTAATAATATCTTTTCTATAATAGGGTGACCAGAACTGCACTCAGTATTCAAGTGTGGCTTTACCAATGTTTTATACAAGTTCAACAAGACGACCCAATTCCTGAATTCAGTGTTCTGAGCAATGAAACTAATCATGCCGAATGCCTTCTTCACCTCGCCACTTTCAAAGAGCTATGAACCTGTACCCCTAGATCTCTTTGTTCTGTAATTCTCCCCAACACCCTACATTAACTGAGTAAGTCTTGGCCTGGTTCAGTCCACCAAAATGCATCACCTCTCATTTATCTAAATTAAATTCCATCTGCCTTTTGTCAGCGCACTGGCTGAATTGATCAAGATCCCATTGCAATCCAAGATAACCTTCTTTAATGTCCACTGTGCTACCAATCTTGGTGTCATCTGCAAACTTATTAACCATGCCTCCTATATTTTCAAATCATTAATATAAATGACAAAGAACAGTGAACCCAGCACTGATCCCTGAGGCTCACCGCTGGTCAATAGGCCTCCAGTTTGAAAAACACTATGTATAACCACTCTCTGGTTTCTGTCAAGAAGCCAATTTTGTATCCATTTAGATACCTCACCCTAGATCCTGTGAGATTTAACCTTATGCAACAACGTACTATGCAGTGCCTTGTCAAAGGCCTTGCTAAAGTCCATGTAGACCATGTTGACTGCACTGCCCTCATCTACCTTACCCCTTCAAAAAGCTCAATCAAATTTGTGAGACATGGTTTTCCATTCACGAAAACCTGTTCCTAATCTGTCCTTGCCTATCTAAATGCCTGTAGATCTTGTAACCTCCAACAGCTTACCCACCACTGATGTGAGACTCATCCTGTTCAATAGATTGTTCCTGCTGAAGGCCTGGAAAGAGCCTGAGTCTTCACTCTGACCCATCTCTACCCTGAAACTGCACTCTGCCCCTGAGCTTCCCTGTTATCTATCCAATTGGGACTGTATCAGACAATGCCAGTCGGGGGTGACTTCCTTCCTCTCTCTCTCTCCCTTCCCCTTACCACCACCACTACCACCACTTCTGAGAATTCTGTAAATAAAACTGCATACAAAAGTATTATTTAAACAGGTAGTGGATCTGTAGGGGAGAGCATGGGAGGCAATAGGTAAGGCAGATATGACAATTTATATTAGAAATTAAATTGAACATCCTTGGGTCTGAATGCAGTGTATACCTGAAATGGAAACCTGTAATTCCTCCCTCAGAGCCAACCGCTTTATATATTCTCAGCGTTACATTACATGCTGTTATTTTGTATAGTGATCAGAGACACTGATGAGACCGTTTCTATTATTTATTAATGGATTTTTAAATTAATTTGTCCAGACTTGAGTTCTACAATTTCATTTTTGTTCTTAGAATCATACGAACATACACGTTAGGAGCAGGAGTAGGCCATTCAACCTCTTGTGCCTGCCATTTGATAAGATCATAGTTGATTTGATTGTGGCCTCAACTTCGCTTTCCAGTCTACCTCCCCCAGTATCCTTTGATTCTTTTGTTAGTCAAAAATCTAACTCTGCCTTAAAAATATTTAATGATCCCTGTCTCCACTGTCTCTGGGGAAGAGAGTTCCACAGAATTACGACCGTCTTAGGGAAAACCATTCTTTTCATCTTAAATGAGAGACCCTTTATTTTTAAATTCTGTCCCCTAGTTATAGCCTGCTTCCTTGGTTTGTTAGATCTTGTTTTTATTGGATAGAATTAAGGAGTTTCTTTCTCCAGTGATTCTGTCCCAGAAGGGGTGGTTTACTTGATTGATTGGCCAACTTTGCGCTAGTTGTTAAGCTTACTAGACCATCTGATACAGTGCTTAAAACTGGAATTAACATGATTTCTCCTTCAATCTAGAAGTGGAGAGGTAGGGAAGAAGAAGCACGTTTGCCACATTCCAGGTTGCGAGAAGGTATTCCGGAAAACGTCCTTGCTACGAGCCCATGTCCGCTTGCATACAGGGGAGCGACCATTTGTCTGTAGTTGGGTTTATTGTGGGAAGAGGTTCACTCGCAGTGATGAGCTACAGAGGCACTCCAGAACTCACACAGGTCAGTGCCATATAAGCAGAGTAATTGTATTCTTAATGGACAGTAGTGGTCTATAACACAGTGTGTGCTGCATGGGAATTCTGCCAGATATCAAACAAACTTACCATTTGGCTCGTCTAGTAATTCCAGGTGCTTTCTGTAAAAATCTCATATCTCACACTTTATCAAATGCCTTCTGAAATCACATCTACTGAATAGCCCTTCCTCACTGACCACTGTTGCATCCTTAAGGAATCTGGTAAATTTATGCACCATAATGTATTGCTTTTAAAGCTATGCTGACTAGCCCTGAGGACTAGTAATTTTGTTAATGTATCAATTTTCATGTCTTTATTAACTTTAAGAAAAGGAAAATTCAAGTAAAGCGTGTATTTCATAACTTCTTTTACAAAACAAGCTTTTCAAGAAACTGAAAATGACAGGACATTCAACCAGACAGTGTCACGAATTAGAACAACTTTATGGCCAACAGCATGCTTTTAAATGTCGTTGCTGTTGTAATGTCAGAAACATGGCAAACAATTTATGTACAGTAAGATCTCTCAAAGAGCAGGGTGATAATGATCAAATAATTTTTTTGTGATACTTAGTTGAGAGGAATAAATATTATCCCTACTCTTTTTGCAATTGTGCCATTGAATCATTTAATTTTTGGGATGACAAACTCAGAGGTCAATTTAACATTTTATCTGAAAGACAGCGACTAAACAATGCAGTATTCCCTCAGTCTGTGGCAGCCTTCTGTCTCTAAGGTGATGGTTTACACCGTGGTTGTCAACATTGTATAAAGTATCACTTGGTATGGCTCAGGAGCCCCATTCTGGCATGACAATCTGCTGAAAGACAGAGCACTGAGAAGGTGCTTCTTCAGACCTGCGCTGGATTTTGTCAGCCTGGGTTCCGTATTCACGTTTCTGATGTAAGGTTTTGTAACAATAACCTGTAATATTTATCGTTTTATGTCAAATTAAACCTCTCGCTTATTGTGTGTTGCAGGTGACAAACGCTTTGAGTGTGGACAGTGCCACAAGCGTTTCATGAGGAGTGATCACCTGACCAAACACTACAAAACACACTTGAACACAAAGAACTTGGTGTAATGACTGCGGGGCACTGGGGAGATAATAATCTCTATAGCAACACACATCGAACATTTTAATTTTCTCCTATGTTTTTGCATTTTTAAAGAAAAGAAATTAACAAAAAATGTTTTCCAGAGGGAGGGAGGGTGTGTCATGTTTGGCCTTCCTCCTTTTCCCTACGCTACAGATGCATTTGGACACGTTATTACTGTGGTAACCAGCATTACCAGCAAGACGGCACAGAGTGAAGAGCGCAGTGGATTGGGGGTGGGTTGGAGGCTGCTGTAATTGAGAGAGGAACGCAGAGAAGTGATTAAGCAAACCTAATCCCGACCTGGGATATTCTGTCCATTCCTCCCTGTGTGATGCAGGAGTAGCTTTGCTCATGTCTTGTTTTTTAATGATATGTTGCCTTAGATTTTGTCACATATGATAATGAGAGCTTTGTACTGTGATTGCGTGGAGGCTTTTCAATTAGTCAGTTTGCTATTTTATTTTAAAAGACAGTATGTTTTTATTTTCCTTGTGCGATTCTGACACAGGATCATGAGGTGATTTACGTCCAAATGAACTCCATCGTTGGACACAAGTAGAAGGATAAAGAAAATTATTCTTTTTTTAAAAAAGTATTAATTTTTTTTAACAAAATCCTGGGATTGTAGTATCCTGCAATGTTTAATAGATCAATAAGCATAGTGTTTACTGTTGCTTCAGAGAAATATTGGTTGTATTTTTGAGCTATGATTGGAAGGAAATCTGACTTTATTTTAGTATATAATTTTTGGATGATATAAGATGATTGGTAATGAATTTCTTAATTGGAGGTCAATACAGTTAGGGAAGGAGAATACAATCAATGCCCATGTTATCCGAAAGAACAGCCAGTGACTCTACTTCTGCTCATTACAGTGACTGGGCTGAGAGTCCCTGCTGTTATGTCCTGTTCTGGTTTCTCCCATATTCTTAGTATCATGGGTTCAAACAAAACGGGAAGATTTCCTGTGTGATAAGCTTTCTGCAAGAAGCCTTCAGGAAACCTTTCCCAGTTCACACACAGCAGATTGAAATAATTAAATGCTAAATGGCCCTATATTCCTAAATGTGGAAGAGTGGGTTATTTTGTTCCCAGTTTTCTCCTCTTTGCTCTGGTGAATCTGGTGAATGCTTCCATGATTTCCAGCAACCCCTCTGCTGCATCGTACAAATGCTCATCTTTTATATTTGGGAGAGCAACACAATCAAGGCAAACACTGTGTGTGTCCAGCATTCACACAAGCTGAGGTTTATCTTCCATTCGTAACATTTAGGACTATGGGGCAGTTCAGATGATTACACATGTCCTTTTTAAAGGGTCAGTCCTCATCCTGGTGAGTGGCTACCAGCCAGTTAAACCACTTTGTGATACCATGCGGAGGTGATGTCAGAGCACTTCCTGCACCATCACAAGGATGTTTCTACTGTGGGACATGCACTATTTCCTGGCTGTGATGTCATTTCTTGTGTGTTTGTTTTTTTTAGAAAAATAACTAAAATAAAATGAAACGTTTTGTGCTTTGGTTAAGTGGAAGGAGACACATGAAGTCATTTGTTTCTGTAAAGGTTTCTCAAATGTAAAGTCATTTACCCAGTGAGGTGATCTAAACCGAGTGAAAATGAATTCAATTCTGTGTTATATCTATTCCAAGCTTCTTCCTCCACTAACAGTGAAGTATTGTGTTTTATCTTTCCACTATGTAGTTTTAGCTTTCTTACCTAAGGAAGGATATAGTTGGCTTGAAGGAGATGTAACAAGTTCATCAGGCTGATTCTTGGGATGAGGGATTTGAAAAGTGATTGGGTAGAATAAGCCTATATATCCTGGCATTTAGAAGAATGAGATGTGATCTTACTGAAAACATAAAAAATTCTTAAAGGGTTTGACAGGGTGGAGGATTTAGGAGGGTATTTCCCCTGGCTGGGGAATTTAGAACTACAAGTCACAGTCTCAGGAGAACAGGACTGACAATTCAAGACAAGATGAGGAGAAATTTCTTCACTCAAAGGATTATAAATCTTTGTAACTCTATCCCAGAGGACTATGGGTGTATGTACCGAGTATATTCAAAACAGGTTTTGGGTATGAAGAGAACCAAGTGACAGTGTGAGAAAATGGAATCGAGATCAAAGGTCAGCCATTACCTTAGCGATTCGGAGAGCCAGCTCAAAGGGTCAAATAACTTACTCCTCATTCCTTATGTTTCCAGGTTATAGAATCTTAGATATAGCACGGAAAGAAGCAGTTCATCCCACAGTTCTGTGCTCTTTGATGGAGCTATCCAAATAATTCTACTCCCCTCTCTTTCCCCATAGATTTGCAAAATTTTCCTGTTCAAGTATTTATCCAATCTTCTTTTGGAAGTTACAATTGAACCTGCTTCCACCAGCCTTTCAGACAGCATATTCAAGATCCTAACAACTTGCCACGTAACCCAATATTTCCTCATGTTGCCTCCAATCACCTGCCACTAGGAACTGTATCTGCTTATTTAACATGTCTAACTAATTTCCTCTTACCTTTATGGGGAACAGTGTCAGCTTCTTCAGTCTCTCCACATAAACTGAAGTTCATTGTTCTAATAATTCTCCTCTACCTTCTCCAAGGCCTTCGGAGCAGTTTGCACGCTGTATTTAACATTCAGCTCACACTCAGAGCAAAATAAGCATTTCTAATCCCCTTCCCTACAACCCAATTAACATTGATTATCAGTACTGTTTGAACATGGGGTGGGATGGAGAGAAGGGCTGAGCTGTGGAATCTCTGCTGTTTTACCCAGTTGCTGTTAGAAGTCTCAGTGTGTACTGAAGGGAATCTCTCAGCTATTAGTTCAGAACTTTAAAAATATTGTATTCTATATATTATTTTAAAATAATCTTCTTTCACAGTATGATATGCTTGTCAAATTCCACAGATATAAGCACAGATTGAAGACGTAAAACTTCTCTTAATGCCCACATTGCATTAAGAGAAGTTTTACCTCTTCAATCTGAGTTTCCCCAGTTAGGTGTGGGCACTGTCACGGTGCTGTCCGACCAGGTCAGGGTGGGAGATAGGTAGAAGAGGGGCTCGAAGTAAAACATGCCAGAATTCCTGTTCCTGATCACTGCCTGCTTCAGCTGAGGGCAGTTTTGGACTCAGCTGTGACACTCTGCCATCTCCGGCACTCAGTGACTGGGTCACATGAAGATGGCAAGTTACTGAATGAACAAGGTACTAGTGGTCTACATCTTTGAGAGGGATTAGGATTTGGGATTGAAGAAGTAGAAGGTCAACTTCCCACAACAAGCGTGTAACTGAATTGTTCAGTATATAAGGTCTGATGTTAATTTACAGATTTGTCAAGATGCTTCACTTTTCCAAAAGCCATTTTTGATAATGAGTGAATTACTTGATGGGAAAAGGACTGAATTTTGATCAGAGTTGGAAAATTGGGACATGGACTTCCTTACTGCCCATTCTGGAAATGAACAATACTTGTTTTCAAATTTACTGGATTACCATCACCTGCTTCTTGTGCTAATTGCTAGTTTAAATTAGTTACTTTCAGGGCTTCTCTGATCCTTGCTCTCAAATTATTGCGCTCCCCCAACCTTTTCTGAGAAGAGAATCCTCTGCCTGAGGAGAGAGTTTGTGTCTGCCTGGCAGTACAGCACAGAGCTGAGGGTCAGTGGGGATGATAGGCACAACGGCTACTGGTCTGTCTGGTACACTTGCTGCTGCAACTCGTGTATCACTGTTTGTTTTTTAAAAGTGCTGTCTTAGCAACTAGCCTTCGTATGATGAATTCTGCTTGGATTTATGAGGTGTTGTAAATGTTCTTTGGTATATTATATAAAAAATAAAGAATGGCAGCTGGGGCTGACACTGGTCTTTAATCTACTGATCTTTGGATGTAGAGGAGTGTTGGTCTTCTTCTGCCCAACACCATCCTCTGGGGCCACAAAGCACTGTCCCAGGAACCACCCAGGACCCTAATCTCAGAGCAAGGCTAGATAGAATTTACAGCACTGAAAAGAGGCCATTTGGCCCATCTGATCCATGATTCATACTTCACACAAGCCTCCTCCCACCTTATTTCATCTCATCATAGCAGCATGTCCTTATTTTTTTCCTCGTACATTTTTCAGCTTGTCCCGAAAGTTGCTGTAATTACGGTGTCATCATTGATACAATCTTTGTGTGATGTGAATGGACATGGCTGGAAGCAGCATCAATAAACTGCCCATCACTGGTGGAATCCCAAGGCTTGACTCAGTGAGAATCCCAATTTAAATCCATATTGCTCCCGATGACGTGGTTACTGCAAAACTGTTCTTCGTAGAGGTGATGTAGCAGATAAGGTAACTAGTTTGCTCATCGAATTTACATTTCAACCCTGCATGTCCATTATCTTGCACTGAACCACTCACACCAGCTAGTGTCATTCTCATTTCACTCGCACCAGTCAGTGTGCAGAAACAAAGGATCTTGGCTGGTTGTTTTCAGCTACCCCAGAAGTGAGATCCATTCTTGTGTCCCCATCACTACCAGCTGAGATCCTAATAACTCAACATGTAGAAAAGATTGAAGCTGAAAATTTGCCTCATGTGTATCCCATTGTTACATTGAGAAGTTCCACTGCATTATGTATGCGGACAACATCATTTGATGTTTTAGACACTATTGGAGTCTTTTAAGATAACGTTGATGGTCTTACCTTATTGACTTACAGCAGTAAGGAGTCAAGCAAAGACTTATAACTGGAACCTTCACGTTTATCACCTGGTACTGTGACTTAGTTGTAATGTTTAATTTAAATGTCGCTTTCTCTAAAATTTTCTACACCATGTTTAAAAGACCATATATCTGCACATGTGTATACAGATACAACTCCTAAATATATATGTGAGTACAATGTGTATAATTCCACATAAACATTGTACACATTAACACACTCAGATACATACATGTATACAATAAAAGCAAATAACTATAGAAGCTAAAAATCTTGAAAAATGTTGAAAAACACTTGGTAAGTCCGGCAGCATTCGTGGAAAGAGAAAGTTAGTGTTTCAAGTCCATGTGATGTCTCCAGAACTGAAGAGTGGGAGAAGTGTGATGGGTTTTATGCTGTTGGGAAAAGGCGATGGAGATTGGAATAGAATAGAAGACCAAGTATAGGTTGGGAGTTGGGCGAGATTAAACAACAAAGATGTCATGGAACATTTGGCAAAAGGAGTGATAAAGATAGTATTAAAACAAAGGCTATGGTCTGGAGTTTGTGTTAATAAAGATCAGCACTGTCTGAAAGCAAAATAGCAGTATGTGTTAACAGCGAAAAAGGGTCAGTGCTATCTGAAAGCAAAAAATTAGAACAGGATTGATATTGACTCTTGGGCAGGGAATAAAATCAAAATGGACGGTGGAGTTCATGGCCTCAAGTTGAATTTAATGTTGTTCCCAATCAGTTCCGAAATGTCTACTCAGAAGGAAAGGTACCATTCATTCATTTTGCGTTGGGCTGCACTGGGACATTGTAGCAGATGGAGGAAAGCAATGTGAACATGAGAGCGAGATGTTGAAGCAATCGGAAGGTCAGGTTCTTGCCTACAGACTGTTCTGCAAAGTGGTCACCTAATCTGCATTTGGTCTCTCCAATATAGTGGAGATCGCATTGAGAGCAGCAAACAGTAGATTAAATTCAACACAATGCCAGTAAATCGCTGCTTCAGTTGTTTGGGGCATAGGTTGGTGAGGAGATAAAGGGACAGGTGCAACACCTCCAGTGTTTGCAGGGGGAGGTTGCTGTTGGTTGTGGAGGAGATAGAGGAGTGGACCAAGGGGGGAATGGACCCTGTGAAATGTTGGGAGGGGTAGGAAAGACGTATTCAGTGAGGCATCATTTTGGAATTGATGGAACTACACATAGTATTTATCAGAATTTATCTTTTATCGTTCAATTGCTGCAGGGAACACCAAGATTTGAGAAAAGGTGAGTTTTCTGTGACAGATATTGAAGATTATAAAAGTTGCATAAAGAGGTAAAACCACTGCTTCTGTGACTCAATGACATTGACACAAGAATATTTACAATGCAGCATTTATTGCCCACTCTTCATTTCCCTAAGGGGTGGCAGTGAGTATCTTTTAGAAATTAATGGTTTGCCAAATCAATTAAGGAAGCATTAAAATTTGACCAAGTGTAGAGTTCCATATGAAAGCTTGTTGACCTGCTTAACTCTGCTTCTCTTTCCACAGATGCTGCTAGACCTGCTGAGTATTCTCAGCATTTCCTCTTTTCATGATAGATTTCCAGCTATTGCACTGTTCTACTATTATCATCGAGTTTTTGAAACTTTTAATGATTTTCAATGACTGTTTATTTGGACTCTCAAATCTCTGCTTTTCTATATTTCCTACTTTCTCGCCTCAAATGCCTTTTAAGGTTCAGTACCCACATTTCAAAATGTTTACCTTTTTATTCATTGCTGCTTAACAAGATACAAACATGTCGATTTTCCACTTGTCACCGTGGGCTTAAAACTAGAAATGTAGATCTGCAATTAGTTATGGAAACTGGTGATTATTTCTATTGATATACACACCCCAGACATTCTCTCTTCCACCTTCTTCCAGCAGGAAAACGATAACAAAAGTCTGAGGTCACATACCAACCAATTCAAAAACAGCTTCTTCCCTGCTGCTGTCAAACTTTTGAATGGACTTATCTTGCATTAAGTTGATCTTTCTCTATATCTAGCTATGACTGCAACACTACATTCTGCACTCTTTCATTTCCTTCTGTATGAATGGTATGCTTGGCATAGTGTGCAAGGAGCAATACTTTTCACTGTATACTAATATACGTGATAATAATAAATCAAATCAAAAATATACAGTGGGTATTAACAGATAAGGAGCCAGGGAATGGGGATGGAGTTAGGATACAGATTGAATGGCAGGATACGTTTGAGAGGCTGAATGGCTTTCTCCTGTTCCTTTGTTCCCAGCCTTCAAAGTTTCCAAAAAGGATTATAAAAGTATGCTTTGGTTGTACATAGCACTGATGAATACACTTCTGGAGTACTGGTCTCCTTATTTAAGGAAAAATATAACTGTTGGAAACAGGCCAGAGAAGCTTTTAAGATGAATACCAGGAATGGGCAGATTGTCTTACGAGAAAGGTTGGTCAATCTCAGCTTATATTCACTGGAATTTAAAAGGGTAAGCGAAAGCTTCATTCAGATACTGGGGGGTTTTGGACAGTTTGGGTATAGAGAGCATGTTCCTCTTGTAGGGGAATCTGGAACTAGTGGTCATTGCTTAAAAATAAGGGGCTGCTCATTTTAAAACAATGAGTTTTTTTGTGAATCTTCCTCAACGGACAGTGGAAGCAGAGTCTTTGAATATTTTTAACGAAGGAACAGGATTTGATGTGATTTATTATTGTCACAAGTAATAGCATACAGCGAAAAGTATTATTTTTTGCACGCTATGCAGACAAAGCATACCATTAACAAGAGGGTAAAGGCTTTGGGATAGGCAGGAATCTGGGGTCGAAGTTGCAATCCGATCAGCCATGATTTTAAGAATGGCGGAGCAGGTTTGAAGGGCTACTTCAAACTACTGCTCCTTCTTGGTTTAAGAGTCAAGTGGCACAAGAAGCAGTTGAGTTCTGCTCTGACTACGTCTACTGGGAGGGGAATTAAATACAATAAGCAAATGATTATTTATAATTGGTATTTATAAGCTGCCCTTGTGTTTACAAGAGCAGCACTTAAAATTAATATCATTTATTAATAAAACTAAGAAGTTAGTTACACAGAAATCAGCTTCTAGACATTAGCATTAAAATGAGCTGAGGAGAGTTATTCCTGACATGCTTCACTCATTCTGTGGGGTTGTAACTTCTTCCTCTGTCTCTTCTTCTGTCGCTTCTTCCTCTGTTTCTTCTTTCTCTAATGCTTCTGCTGTTCCTCCAGTTTCAGCGTCATCCGCCTTCTCTCTTTCTGTCACAGCTTCTTCTGCTGGGGTGTCTGTGTTCTCATTCTGTGTCTTTGTCTCTATGTGGAAAAAACATATAAAAATTGCAATATGAGAATTTTAGGAGTAGGAAGGGACATATTTCTTGTTTGTGTTTTTCATTATTATATTCCTTCTGTCTCTTTCTTGAACAGTACACTAACTAACTACCTTCATTTAACACCTAGGGGACAATCTTATGAAAAGAATTCTAAGTCCAGACAAGCATGAAAACAGGCGAGTTTCTGATCTTTTTTGGGCAAGTTCAAATCTGCGATCTTCTTGATTCCTTGCTCCCTCATTGATGGTTTCATGCTTACCAACATTGAACTGTATCTGCCACCAACCTGCCCTGTTATCTAAATGTCACATATTAATAAATGGAAAAACTCACATTCACCAGACAAACATTAATCACTAATAGGTTTTTACTGGGTTACATCAGTTTTACTGGATTATGTAAGTTTTATATTGTGCCACATAACACATTAGTAAATATTTGTGTGTGGCATGTCATTCCCTCACTAGATTTAATTATGTGGATAATATTGTTTTAACTCAGTAATTTATGCAGAAATAAATCATTCAAATGATACACAGGTTGAAATTTTATAGAGCTTCATATTCAAGATTCACTTCGCTAAAAGCCATGGTCAATTATATTGAAAATTTCAGTCGTATAATTGTTTAATTGAATTGACCAATTATGACTTAACTAATAATATGTAACTGCAGCAAAAAAACCTAGTGTTCTTTTGCTCAATGTGACACAGAACAGAGAGAAGTTAATGCTTATATGAATGAATAATTAATTTCCTGGTAACAAACATATGAAAGGTAAAGTTACCATAGTCCCAAATGACCATAGGTAATTTTAACCTGAGGATCACCACACTTCAGACAAGATGGGAACTTCACAAATAATTCAGTCGGTATGGGGAATTGAACCTGCACTGTTGGGTCTTTCTGCCTCATTAACCAACTGTCTAGTCAGCTGAGCTAAACTGGTCCTGCTGCTTAACTAGAGACCTTATTTGCTACCAAAGGTGATTTATTTAATAACTTGAATTCACCAAAGGGAAGCTCGGGGACAATCTTTATAGAATGGAAAGAATTTTCTCTCCAAAAATTCATCTCTTTAATTTTAGAATAGCAAATTAATTATACTTCTCCCCCAGTTGTATCTTAAAACAAATCCTCTTCATTCACAAATATCACCAAGTTCTGGAATATGCAAATTGAAATACTAACACCTGCTGTGTCCTGGGCTCGAAATCTTCTTGGGATTGATTGGATTGCATAATTGCTTTCTTGCAAATCCTAACTGACCATCATAGAGTCAAACCTCCTTTTGCGCTACTTTGTGGGAGGGGGGAGGGGGATATCCTGGCTGAAAAGTCAGCTATATTCCTATAACCTTGCCTGACAATTTCCCAATAATTGTTAGCACAGTTTATCTCTACCCCGCCGACATGCTTAGGAGGGTTTTGTAAGGAATGTTTGCAGTTGTCCAGTAATGTTTATTGTCCATGAAGGGATATATAATGCTATGTATATATACATTTAATGCAAGAGTTCCCGGACATTATAAACAAAGACAACTCAAACAGTACTTCACTGGTTGCAAAAGACATTGGGCTGGCCTGAGGATGTGAAAGGTGTCACATAAATGTAAGTTCTTTCTATTAATTCAATATCTTAACAGCAAAGTCCAGAACCTCTTACAATGAATAACATTTTGTAGTTACTGTTATTATGCATATAAATATGGAAACCATTTTCTAAATTGCAAGATGCTGCTTTCTAACTAAGCAGCCAGCCTGGTGATCTGGACATTTGGCCCTAGGATCCAGTGCCACAGGTGATGGTCATTTCTGGAATGTTCAGGAATCCTTCACCATCTGCGTTCCAGCTGGAAAATAGTTGAAAGGATCCAATAAATCTCAGCAGGTAGTAGCTCCAAAAGTCAGGGCAGAATAATGTCCATCCACCCCATCAAGAGGAAATATCCTCTCCACGTCTGGGTTTGACAAAGTAGATGTGGAGAGGATGTGTCCCTTTATAGGGCAATCTAGAAGAAGAGGCCATTGTTTTAGGTGACGGATTGAAAACTGAGATGAGGAGAAATTACTTCTCTCTCAGGGTGGTGAGTCTGTGGAATTCACTGCTGCACAGCATGGGGGATGCTGAGACATTGAGTAAATATAAAGGGATGGACAGATTTTTAAACAGTAATGAGTTTGAAGGGCGGTGGTGAATGGACAGGAAAATGGAGTTGAAGCCAAGATGAGATCGGCCATGATTATATTGAATGGCGGAGCAGCTTGAGGGGCTGAATGGCTTCCTTCTGCTCCTGGTTTTGTGATGAACATAGAACATAGAACATTACAGCACAGAACAGGCCCTTCGGCCTTCGATGTTGCGCCGACCAATATAAAAAGCAATGCCCCTCCAAACTAAACCATTCCCTTCTCTTCCATATACTTATCAACTAACCTCTTAAAAGCCACCAAACTTGGCGCATCTACAACTGCTGCAGGCAGGGCATTCCACTCCCGAACCACCTTTGGGTAAAGAACCTGCCTCTGATATCCGTCCTATAACTATCACCCCTTAATTTAAAGCTGTGTCCCCTCGTGCTAGCTTTTTCATCCTAGGAAAAAGGCTATCACTGTCCACCCTATCTAAACCTCTAATCATCTTATATGTTTCGATTAGGTCCCCTCTTAGCCGCCTCCTTTCTAACAAAAACAACCTCAAATCCCTCAGCCTCTTTTCATAAGACCTGCCCTCCATACCAGGCTACATCCTGGTAAACCTCCTCTGTACCCTCTCCAATGCCTCCACATCTTTCTTATAATGCGGGGACCAGAACTGCACACAATACTCCAAGTGCGCCGCACTAGAGTTTTGTACAGTTGCAACATGACGTTGCGGCTCCGAAATTCAATCCCTCTACCAATAAAAGCCAAGACTCCATATGCCTTCTTAATAACCTTCTCGACCTGACTGCCTACTTTCAGGGATCTATGCACATACACACCAAGATCCCTCTGTCCATCAAGACTACTAAGAATCCTACCATTAGCCCTATACTCTACACATTTATTATTTCTGCCATAGAGCATTACCTCACACTTTTCCACATTAAACTCCATTTGCCACCTCTCGGCCCAGCTCTGCAACTTGTCCAAGTCCCTCTGCAAACTATAACACCCCTCTTCACTATCTAAAGTGATTCTAGTTCTGGCCTGCAGATATAAAGTGCTGTGTGGTAGATGAATGAGGACTGCATGAATCCCATCCTCTGGACCTGCTGACCAATCCTCAATCCCAGCAGCACCAGAAGGTCAATGCTGGGACTAAGGCCCATAGATCCCCAGGACAGGTAAGTCTGGGGTATTCCCAGGAGGAGGAGGGGGACAGGCTTTAAGGAGGGAGCAGATAGGAATGAAGGGGAAGTTTGGGAGATGTGGGGGCGGGGGGGGGAGGGGAAGTGCTTGCCCAGTGACTGACAAAGGGCAACCAGCAAAGACTGAATGCCACCTTCCTGCCTTTTTCTACCCTTTAAACATTAAATGAAAAGGTTGGGTTGCCCTCCTGTTTTGCAGTGTGGACAGCAGATTCTCAGGTTCAACTGGTTCCATAACAACCCTAAATAACCCTTGATAATTCATTGAAAAATAACAGACAGCGGCCAATTTTGGTGCATGCTCATCTCCATTATGATGAGCTCCGGCTGGGTGGCTGAGAAGGTGGGGAGTGGGTGCCCCCCAGGTGGGTGCTGGTTGGGGGCCCCTATTTTGTGTGTCCACCCCCCTTCCCCTTCCCTTGCACCCCCCCTCCTCCCCCCCCCTCCCCCCCCCCCCCCCTCAAGCCTTGCTTGCAGGAAACAACCCACCAGGGTTGAGCTCAAGGTGAATTGTGCTGTTTAACACAGGCGGCATCCGCGCTGGTCTGTAAAATAAACAACACAATATAACTTTGCTCTTTTTCACGTTCTTTCTGATAGGCATGAAATAAATAACAGGAGAAAAATCAGCAGGGAGAGCAAGACCAGCACTTTTAATGAAGGTTCGAGGACAGAACTAAATAAGCACGAGAGAGATAGATGTGTGGAGTGGTCACTGTGCTCTGGTTACTGACTACACTAGCAACCTATCCTCAGACATGACACCTTCATTCTCAGTGTTCTCTGGCAATTGATCCTTGACCTGATTAGTATCTATTATAGAAAAATATGAAATTATCCAAAATATAGTCAATGCATCATTTCTAAATATTACTAAAGAAAGATTTCGTCTTTAAAACTGTTTTTATCCAATTCTGTAATGGTAACAAATTATCTTTAAAGTACAGTGATTGTTGGTTCATTGGTACCAGTTCTTGCACAGCAAGATCCCAGGGTGAATTCCCCAGAAGTCCAAAAACTGTCTTCATGTTTGTGTGAATTTCCCACGGGATCTTCCTTTGGTTCCTGCCGTGGTAGACTGGAAAACTCACTGGAATTTATCCAACTCCTTTCTCAAAATGATTATTCTGTCTTTTAGACAGAACATTCTAGATCACAACAACTGCAGAGCAATAGTTCTGATATTTCTCCTGGTTATTGACCCTCCCATTATTGGAAATACTTCCTTTCCTATCCAAACTTATCCTAATAGTGAACATCTGTATTCCAGCTTTCCTTAACTCTCAATGAAAACAAACCTGGATCCTTTTCATTGAAACAAAGGATGATATTGGAATAGTTTAGGTTAGAGGGTCCACTGGCCGGCGCAACATCGAGGGCCGAAGGGCCTGTACTGCGCTGTAATGTTCTATGTTCTATGTAAAGTCCCTCAGACTCGATGGGCCGAGTGGCCTAATTCTGCTCCTATATCTTACAGTCTTATTCCACCTTTATAACCTCTCTCCTTTTGACAATGAGTTACACAATAGATCAGCTTAGGACTAACTGGTGATTTGAAATGTTAACAATAATCACTTTGCTCTGACACTCTAAGATTCTGTTTATAAAACTCTGGATTCTATTCACTTAGACCATAAGACATAGGAGCAGAATGAGGCCACTCGGCCCATCGAGTCTTCTCCGTCATTCAATCATGGCTGATATTTTTCTTATCTTGATCCTCCTGCCTTTTCCCCATAATCCCTGATCCCCTCATTAATCAAGGACCTATCTATCTCTGTCTTAAAGACACTCAATGACCTGGCCTCCCCAACCTTCTGCAGCAAAGAGTTCCATAGATTCATCACTCTCTGGCTGAAGAAAATTCCTCCTTATCTCTGTTTTAAAGGATTATCCCTTTAGCCTCTGATTGTGCCTTCTGGTTTTTCCTATTAGTGGAAGCATCCTCTCCACGTTCACTCTATCTGGGCTTTACAGTATCCTGTAAGTTTCAATAACACTCCCACTCATCCTTCTAAACGCCAACGAGTACAGATCCAGAGTCCTCATACGACAAGCTCTTCATTCAGAGATCATTCTTGTGAATATCTGTTGGACCCTTTCCAAGTCCAGCACATCCTTCCTTAGACATGGGGCCCAAACTGCTCACATTATTCCAAATGGAGTCTGACCGGAGCCTTATACAGCCTCAGAAGTACATCCCCACTATTGTATTCTAGCCCTCCCAACATGAATGCTAACATTGCATTGCACCAAACACTTCTTTAACACCCTTGTTAACTTTTCATTTATTTATTGTCAGAATGTAGGCAGTGCGGAGAAAGCTGGAATTATTCTCCTTCTTTAGCCGCTGTTAGGAAGGTGATGGTGAGCTGCCTTCTTGGAAACACAAAGATTAATGGTGTACTCAGCCGTATATGGGAGCAGTTTACTTGGGATCTAAAATTATACATAGACCAGGTACAGGTACAGATTTCCTTCCATAGGAGACAGAGTGAACCTGATGTGTTTGTTTTATGACAATCTGGTACCTTCATGGTGAACACTACTGATATATATTTTTTATTTTAGGTTCATGTAATTAACACAGTTTAAATTCCACAGCAACTGTGCAGGGATTTGAACTCTCGACTTTGGGTTATTAGTCTAAGCGTTATAAGTAGCACGACGAGGTTACTACTGCAGCCCCTGACATCTTCAAACATTTCTCTACGTGCATCCACAGGCAAATTGGGAGAAACACTTTTAATCGGGTTTCATTGACTGAGAACAAAATAAATATGAAGAGGGAGTTAAGTGTGTGAGGTGCTCACTGCTTATTGGCTACACTGACAACCTACCCTCAGCTGTGTCTCCTTCAGTCTCAATATTTTCAGGCAATTGTTCATCACCCTGATCGGCATCTATCATGGGGAAAATACCAGGTTATGTAAAAGTCACCAAGAGGTAAATTCTAATCATAATGGAGAAAGTTATTTATGAAATGATTTAACCTATTCAGAAACATCTCTAAAGACTTCCTAAACAATTAATTACTTTAAAATGCAGTGATGATTGTTGGTTACTTGTTAATCACTTTTCACACAGCAAGATCCCAGAAACAGAACAAGATGAAAGTGTTGTTTTTGGTGATGATTAATGGTAGGATCTCAGTGATGACACTGTGACAATCCATCTGCCCCTGTCTGCATGGTGACAGGGACTCTCTCTCACATCGAACACAATAGGCAGGTTGGGCATGAGTTTAATGTCAGCACTTCTGACAATGCAGCGCTGTGTTGGAGCACCCCCTGGATTTGGGATCAATTTCCTCGGGGCTTCTTCCGTTCAGCTTGGAAAACATTGGCAGGAGTTGATTCGAAACCCCATTAATGAGCTCAATGGAGTTCCACCGAATTGGAAAATCTTTGGGGAAATTTCCCCTCTATGTTCCTAATCATGGAGATGGGGCTTATCCTTTTCCAGCCTTCTGTCTAACCACAGTTGTTAGCACCGCTACCTCATGGTGCCAGGGACCTGGATTCAGTTCCCAGCTTGGCCCACTGGCTGCAAAATCTGCACATTCTCCCAATGTCTGCGTGGGTTTCCTCCAGGTGCTCTGGTTTCCTCCCACAGTCCGAAAGACATGTTGGTTACGTGTATTGGCCATGCTAAATTCTCACTCAGTGTACCCAAACAGGCGCCAGAGTGAGGTGACTGGACAATTTTCACAGTTACTTCATTGTGGTGTTAATGTAACCCTACTTGTGACACTAATAAATAAACTTGAAATTTGAACTTGTCAATGAGAACACTTTCTCCCCATATACTCTATTCTATCCAAAATTTTGAAATCCTCTTTCCAGCTTTCCTTAACTCTCTCTACTTTAAAATAAAAACAAGCCCAGATTCTCTTCACTTACCAAATTCCTCATCCCTGGCATCGTTGGAGTAAATCTCCTTTGTAACCTCTTTCCTTTCAACAGTGAGCTACGCAATAGTCCAGCTCAGCACTAACCGGTGAAACATTGAAACAACTGCTTTCCTCTTACATGCTTCCGTTTACAAAACCCAGGGTCCCACTCACTTTTTAGCAACCGTGTCAATTTTGTACGTATCTATCCACAGAATGTGGGCAGTACAGACAAGGCCAGAATTATCTTCCCTTTTAACTGCTGTTGAGACGGTTGTGATGAGCTGTCTTCTTGAAGAGTAAACTGGACGTGTGCTCGGACATTTCAGGCGATCGTTAAGAATCAAGTACACGATTATAATTTGTGAGTCATGTGTAAACAAGCTTAGGTCCTACTGGCTGACTTACTTCCATAAAAGACGTTAGTGAACGGGTGTGACTTTTTTTTAATGACAGTCTAATAGTTTTTTGTTGACCATTATCAATACTAACCTTTTATTTTAGATTGATGTAATTAATGGAACTTAAATTCCTCAGCTGCTTTACGGGGATTTGAATTCTCACCAACAGGTCCTTAGTTCAGGCCCCAGGATTTCTAATCCCAGTAACACAATTAAGATATTATTGCTCCCCCTACAAAGATTTCTCCACGTATATCCACAGGCAATGTGGGAGAAGCATTTTTAAACAGGATTCAATGACTGAGAACAAAATAAACATGAAGAGGGAGTTAAGTGTGTGAGCTGGTAAAATGGGTTCACTACACATTACCTACTGGTTAGAACAAAAACAGAAAATGCTGCAAAATCACAGCAGATCTGACAGCATCTATGGAGAGAGGACTCAGCCAATGTTTCAAGTCTGGATGATCTTTTATCAGAGCTGCACTGACAAAGGGTCATTCCTTTGTTGGCCCTGTTTTCTCTCTCTCCACAGATGCTGTCAGACCCGCTGTGATTATCCAGCATTTTCTGGTTTTGTTTCAGATTCCAGCATCCGCAATATTTTGCTTTTATCTTACCAGTTACTGGCTACACTGACAACCTACCCTCAGCTGTGACTCCTTCTGTCTCAGTATTTTCAGGCAATTGTTCATCGCTCTGATCAACATCTATCACAGAAAAATACCAGGTTATGTAAAATATAACCAACAAACACATTCTAATCATTATGGAGAATAAGCTCCTTCTTATAAATTATCCAATTCAGAAATATCTCCAAGGGATTCATATGGAATTAGTACCTTTGAAAGGTACTGAATCTTATTGTTGTGCTTGGCTATTTCTGGGCTGCTAAGAAGTTACTTTGTAACCAGTTTTCATACAGCAAGATCCCAGAAACAGATCAAAATGAAGGAACTGGTGATGATTAATGGTAGAATCTCTTCTTCTGCACTATAGTAATCTGTCAGAACATGTCATGCACTGGTACAGACTCAATGGGCCAAACGGCCTCTTCTGCACTGTGGTAATCTGTAATCCTGTGATCTACGCTATTATTGCTGGTGCTGTTGATCGCGGGTGCTAATCCCATAACAACTGCTTAATCTTGCGAGCTGCCCAAGAGGGATCTGCACAGCGTAATCTCGGTTTGAGATATTCCCCCACCTGTGATGTGATCAGAATCACCCCAGTTAGTGCCAACCTGGCAGTGTGCTGGGGGTGCCTGATCTTGGGATTTCTGCTCTTGTCAGGGTCATTATACCCCATCACTCCAGCTGGTGCTGTGAATCTCCCCTTTTTTAAAATGCACAGAATGTTGTACAAAGCGACAGGAAAGGCAGGCTGTGAGCTTCACCCCGGTTTCCTCGCCTGAGCCAACACTCTGTGCATTCACAGAATCCTACAGTGCAGAAGAAGCCCCTTGACCCATCGACACTGATCAATGTGTGAAAGACCCTGACCTGCCCACCTAATCCCACTTGCCAGCATTTGGCACATAGCCCTGGAATGTTATAATTTGCCAAGTACTCATCCAGGTACTTTTTGAAGGATGTGAGGAATCCCGTCCTCCCAGGCAGCACATCACCAAGCTCTGGGTGAAAACATTTTTCCTCAAATCCCCCCTCCCACTTCTCATTTTAACTTGTGTCCTCTCGTAACTCACCCTTCCACTGAGAGAAAGATTGGGAAGATTCTACCTCCTAGTCTTTATTTATAAAACCCAGGTTCCCCTCACTTTTTTAACAACTTCTTTCAACGTTTTATTTATTTATTCAAACATAGAAACTAGAAGCAGGCCATTCAGCCTTTCGAACCTGCTCCATCATTCATTATAATCATGGCTGATTATTGAATTCAATATCAATTTGAATTTCCCTCCCACAATCTTCTCAAGAGCAGTTACCTCTCAGAACTATATCTAATTTCTTCTTAAAATCAGCCAACATTCACAGAATGTGGGCAGCATGGGCAAGGCCAGAATTATTTCTCCCTCCTTAAGCGCAGTTGAGAAGGTTGTGGTGAGCTGCCTTCTTGAACACTGAGCAGAATGGTGTGTTCACACATTTCAGAGTGAGGTTCAGAGTCACCCACATGACAGCAGTTCATGGCTCACATGTAGCTGAGACTAGGGATGGATTTCCATCAATAAAAAACATCAGTGAGCCAGATGTATTTTTTAATGACAATCTGGCAGTTTCATGGCGATTATTCCAATACCAACTTTTCTTTTAAATTTGTAATTAATGGAATTTAAATTCCTCAGCTGCACTGCAGGGAGTTTCAACTCTTGCCTCTGGATCATTAGTTGATCTTCTGAATTTCTACATCCAGTAACACAACTAATATACTACTATGCCTCTTGCCACTTGCAAAGATTCGTATACATTCACCTGTGGATACGGTGAGAAAAGATTTTTAATCTGAGTTCGGTGCCAGCAAACAAAATAAACCTGAAGAGGGAGTTAAGTGTGTGAGCTGGTAAAATGGGTTCACTGCACACTGCTTACTGGCTTCACTGATAACCTACCCTCAGCTGTGACTCCTTCAGTCTCAATATTTTCAGGCAATTGTTCATCACCCTGATCGGCATCTATCATTGGGAAAATACCAGGTCATGTTAAATATAATCAATCAATATACTCTAATCATTATGGAGAATAACTTCCTTCTTAAAAAATGCTTTATCCAATTCATAAACATCTCTAAAGGCTTCCGATACTATTTAGAACAAAGAAGTGCAATGATTGTTGTTGTTTATTTGGTAAGCAATTGTCACACAGCAAGATCCCAAAAACAGAACAAGATAGAAGTGTTGTTTCTGGTGATGATTAATGGTAGAATCTCAGTGATGACACTGTGACAATCCCCCTGCTCCTTCCTCATGGTGACAGGGACTCTCTCTCACATTAAACTCAATAGGCAGTTGGGCATTGGAAATCATTAGGAAATTCTTCGAGACAGGCTTTATTCCCAATTGGAACTAAGTGGATATATTAGCGAGAGGCAACATGGTTTTGTGAAGGAGAGGTTGTGTCTCACAAACTTGATTGAGTTTTTCGAGGAAGTGATGAAGATGATTTCTAAGGGTAAGGCAGTTATGTGGACTACACAGACTTCAGTAAGGCCTTTGACAAGGTCCCTCATGGCAGACTGGTGCAGAAGATGAAGTTGCATGGGATCAGAGTTGAGCTGGCAAGATGGATACAGAACTGGCTCGGTCAAAGAAGACAGAGGGTAGCAGTGGAAGGATGCGTTTCTGATTGGAGGGCTGTGACAAGTGGTGTTCCTCAGGGAAATGATTTGGAGGAAAATGTAACTGGATTGGTTAGCAAGTTTGTGGACGATACAAATGTTGGTGGATTTGTGGATAGCGATGAGGACCATCAGAGAATACAGCAGGATATAGATCACTTCGAGACTTGAGCAGTGAGATAACAGATGGAGTTTAATCTGTGAGGCAATGCATTTTGGAAGCTCTAACATAGATAGGAAATATACAGTAAATGGCAGAATCCTTAAAAGTATTGATATCCAAAAGCATCTGGGTGTACAGGTCATTGAAAGTGGCAATGCAGGTAGTCAAGAAAGCATATGGCATTCTTGCCTTCATCAGCTGGGGTATTGAGTTTAAAAATTGGCAAGTCATGTTGCAGCTTCATAGAACCTTAGTTAGACAGCACTTGGAATATTGTGTTCAATTCTGGTCGCCACACTACCAGAAGGATGTGGAGGCTTTGGAGAGGATACAGAAAAGATTTACCAGGATGTTGCCTGGTATAAAGAGCATTAGCTATGAGGAGAGATTGGAGAGACTTGGTTTGTTCTCGCTGGAATGATGGGGGTTGAGAGGAGACCTGATCGAAGTCTACAAGATTATGAGAGGAACGGACAGGGTGGATAGTCAGAAGCTTTTTCCCAGGGTGGAAGAGTCAATTACTAGGGGGACACAGGTTTAAGATGCGAGGGGCAAGGTTTAAAGGAGATGTACGAGGCAGATTTTTTTACACAGAGGGTAGTGTGTGCCTGGAACTTTTTGCCGGGGAAGGTAGTGGAAGTGGATACGGTAGTGACTTTTAAAGGGCATTTTGACAAATACATGAAGAGGATGGGAACAGAGGGATATAGTCCCCAGAGGAGTAGGGGAGGTTTTAGTTAAGTCGGGCAGTATGATCGGTGCAGGCTTGTAGGGCCCAAAGGGCCTGTTCCTGTGTTGCAATTTACTTTGTTCTTTGTTCTTTGAATTTAATGTCAGCACTTTGACAATGCAGCACTGTGTAGGAGTGCCCTTTGGATTTGGGAGCAATTTCCTCAGGGCTTTTCCAGATCAGCTTGTAAAACATTGGTAGGAATTTGTTCAAAACCGCATTAATGCACTCAATGGAGTTCCACCAAACTGGAAAAACTTTGGGGAAATTTCCCCTCCGTTCCTAACCATGGAGATGGAGCCTGTCCTTTTCCAGCCTTTTGTCTAACCACAGGTTAAAGATTCTGCACAGCTAAGAAACTGAAATTGTGAATGTTGTTTCAGTTTGAAGAGTTTCTATCTGCTAATCCACAAATCACACCTTGTGTCTTGGTGAGTAATATCTCGTGTACACCGAGTCCCAGTCCCTTTATTAAAATGGGAGTCTGAGGGTGCAGGTTGTACCATTGACACCAGAACACACTCAGCCCATCTCTTTAAGACAGGATTACAGTGAATTCAGTGCAATGGGAAGAGCTGGCCCGTTAGTACAATTCCCTCACTCTTTCCCAGTAATCCTGTAAATTCCTCCTTTTCAATTATTTATCCAATTCCCTTTTTAAAGTTATTCTTCACCACCCTTTCAGACAGAACATTCCAGACCAGAACAACTTGCTGCAGAGAGATAATTCCCCTCATATTTCCCCCTGGATTTTCAGTTAATTAGTTAAATCTGCATCCTCTGTTTACCGACTCTGCTGTTAGTGGAAACACTTTCTCCCTGTCTACTCTGTCCAAACACTCTTAATTTTGAACTCCTGTGTTCCAGCTTTCCTGATCTCTTTCTGCTTTACGGTAAAACAAACATAGATTCTCTTCACTTAACCAAATTCCCTCATTCCCGGCAACATTTCAGTAAATCTCCTTTGTAACCTCTCTTCTTTTGATTCAGCCTGTAACCGGTGAAACATTTACAATAACCACTTGGCTGATATTTTTCTCATCCCAAATCTCCTGCCTTTTCCCCATAACCCCCGATCCCCTTATTAATCAAGAACCTATCTATATGTCTTAAAAACACTCAGTGACCCGCCCTCCACAGCCTTCTGTAGCAAAGAGTTCCACAGATTCCCCACTCTCTGGCTGAAGAAATTCCTCCTTGTCTCTATTTTAAAGGATTTTTCCTTTTGCCTGAGGTCATGCCCTCTGGTTCTAGATTTTCCTGCTGGTGGAAACATCCTCTCCATGTCCACTGTATCCAGGGCCTCGCAATATCCTGTAAGTTTCAATAAGATCTCACCACATCCTTCTAAACTCCAATGTGTACAGACCCAGAGTCCTCAACCGTTCCTCATAGGACAAACTCTTCATTCCACAGATCATTGTGAACCTCCTCTGGACCTTTTCTAAGGCCAGTACATCCTTCCTTAGATATGGGGCCAGAAATTGTGAGAGGGGGTCTGACCAGAACCTTATACAGCCTCAGAAGTCCACTCCTGTTCTTGTATTCTAGCCCTCACAACATAAATGCAACCATTGCACTTACCTTCCTAACTGCCAAATGAAGCTGCACGTTAACCTGAACAGAATATTGGACAATAACTCCCAAGTCCCATTGTGTTTCTGATTTCCTAAACATTTCCCAGCATTTATTGTCAGAATGTAGGCAGTGCAGTGAAAGCTGGAATTATTCTCCTTCTTTAGCTGCTGTTAGGAAGGTGATGGTGAGCTGCCTTCTTGGAAACACAAAGATTAATGGTGTACTCGGCCGTATATGGGAGCAGTTTACTTGGAGTCTAAAATTATACATAGACCAGGTACAGGTACAGATTTCCTTCCATAGGAGACAGAGTGAACCTGATGTGTTTGTTTTATGACAATCTGGTACCTTTATGGTGAGCACTACTGATATATATTTTTTATTTTAGGTTCATGTAATTAACACAGTTTAAATTCCACAGCAAACTGTGTAATTAACACAGTTTAAATTCCACAGCAAAAGGATTTGAACTCTCGACTTTGGGTTATTAGTCTAAGCGTTATAAGTAGCACGATGAGGTTACTACTACAGCCCCTGACATCTTCAAATATTTCTCTACGTGCATCCACAGGCAAATTGGGAGAAACACTTTTAATCGGGTTTCATTGATTGAGAACAAAATAAATATGAAGAGGGAGTTAAGTGTGTGAGGTGCACACTGCTTATTGGCTACACTGACAACCTACCCTCAGCTGTGTCTCCTTCAGTCTCAATATTTTCAGGCAATTGTTCATCACCCTGATCGACATCTATCATGGGGAAAATACCAGGTTATGTTAAATGTAATCAATAATTATATTCTAATAATTATGGCAAATACTTTTCTTGTTATGAAATAATTTAGCCTATTCAGAAACATCTCTAATGATTTCCTGTACAATGAATTACTTAAAAAGGCAGTGATGATTGTTGGTTACTTGATCAGCAGTTTTCACACAAGATCCCAGAAACAGAACAAGATGAAAGTGTTGTTTTTGGTGATGATTAATGGTAGGATCTCAGTGATGACACTGTGACAATCCATCTGCCCCTCTCTGCATGGTGACAGGGACTCTCTCTCACATCAAACACAATAGGCAGGTTGGGCATGAGTTTAATGTCAGCACTTCTGACAATGCAGCGCTGTGTTGGAGCACATCTTGGATTAGGGATCAATTTCTTCGGGGCTTCTTCCGCTTGGCTTGGGAAACTTTGGCAGGAGTTTGTTCTAAACCCCATTAATGGTTTAATGGAATTCCACCAAACTGGAAAATCTTTGGGGAAATTTCCCCTCCATGTTCCTAACCATGGAGATGGGATTTGTCTTTTTCCAGCCTTTAGACTAACCACAGGTTAAAGATCCTGCATAGCTACGGAAACTGAAATTGTGACTGTTGTTTCAGTTTGAAGAGTTTCTATCTGCTAATCCACAAATCACACCTTGTGTCTTGGTGAGTAATATCTCGTGTACACCGAGTCCCAGTCCCTTTATTAAAATGGGAGTCTGAGGGTGCAGGTTGTACCATTGACACCAGAACACACTCAGCCCATCTCTTTAAGACAGGATTACAGTGAATTCAGTGCAATGGGAAGAGCTGGCCCGTTAGTACAATTCCCTCACTCTTTCCCAGTAATCCTGTAAATTCCTCCTTTTCAATTATTTATCCAATTCCCTTTTTAAAGTTATTCTTCACCACCCTTTCAGACAGAACATTCCAGACCAGAACAACTTGCTGCAGAGAGATAATTCCCCTCATATTTCCCCCTGGATTTTCAGTTAATTAGTTAAATCTGCATCCTCTGTTTACCGACTCTGCTGTCAGTGGAAACACTTTCTCCCTGTCTACTCTGTCCAAACACTCTTAATTTTGAACTCCTGTGTTCCAGCTTTCCTGATCTCTTTCTGCTTTACGGTAAAACAAACGTAGATTCTCTTCACTTAACCAAATTCCCTCATTCCCGGCATCATTTCAGTAAATCTCCTTTGTAACCTCTCTCCTTTTGACAGTGAGCTACACAATAGTCCAGCTCAGCACTAACCGGTGAAACATTTACAATACTTGGTTCTTACATTCTGAGCCTCTATTTATAAACAAGGATTCTGTTAATTTATTTAATGGCATTATCAATTTTTTATCTATCTATTCACAGAATGTGGGCAGCATGGGCAAGGCCAGAATTATTTTTCCCTCCTCAAGCGCTTTTGAGAAGGTTGTGGTGAGCTGCCTTCTTGAACACTGAGCAGAATGGTGTGTTCACACATTTCAGAGTGAGGTTCAGAGTCACCCACATGACAGCAGTTCATGGCTCACATGTAGCTGAGACTAGGTACAGATAGTAGATTTCCATCCATAAAAGAGATCAGTGAGCCAGATGTAACTTTATTTATGAAAATCTGATAGTTTTAAGTGACAATTTCTAATACCAACTTTTTAGTTTGGAATCATGTAATTAATGGAATTAAATTCCTCAGCTGCTGTTTGGGGATTTGAACTCTTATCAACAGATCAATGATTTGGCCTTCTGGATTTCTAATTCCAGCAACACCACTAGGATATAAAACAATACCACTGCCACCTACAAAGACTTCTTTATGTACATTTGCAGGCAAGGGCCTCTTCTGCTCAGCTTGGAAAACAGGATTAAATGACCGAGAACAAAATAAACATGAAGAGGGCGTTAAGTCTGTGAGCTGGCAAAATGGGTTCACTGCACACTGCTTATTGGCTACACTGACAACCTACCCTCAGCTGTGTCTCCTTCAGTCTCAATATTTTCAGGCAATTGTTCATCACCCTGGACAACATCTGTCATGGGAAAATACCAGCTCATGTTAAATATAATCAACAAACACATTCTAATCATCATGGAGAATAATTTCTTGTTATGAAATGATTTAACCTATTCAGAAACATCTCTAAAGACTTCCTATACAATTAATTACTTTAAAATGCAGTGATGATTGTTGGTTACTTGATCAGCAGTTTTCACACAAGATCCCAGAAACAGAACAAGATGAAAGTGTTGTTTTTGGTGATGATTAAAGGTAGGATCTCAGTGGTGACACTGTGACAATCCATCTGCCCCTCTCTGCATGGTGACAGGGACTCTCTCTCACATCAAACACAATAGGCAGGTTGGGCATGAGTTTAATGTCAGCACTTCTGACAATGCAGCGCTGTGTTGGAGCACATCTTGGATTAGGGATCAATTTCTTCGGGGCTTCTTCCGCTTGGCTTGGGAAACTTTGGCAGGAGTTTGTTCTAAACCCCATTAATGGTTTAATGGAATTCCACCAAACTGGAAAATCTTTGGGGAAATTTCCCCTCCATGTTCCTAACCATGGAGATGGGATTTGTCTTTTTCCAGCCTTTAAACTAACCACAGGTTAAAGATCCTGCATAGCTACGGAAACTGAAATTGTGACTGTTGTTTCAGTTTGAAGAGTTTCTATCTGCTAATCCACAAATCACACCTTGTGTCTTGGTGAGTAATATCTCGTGTACACCGAGTCCCAGTCCCTTTATTAAAATGGGAGTCTGAGGGTGCAGGTTGTACCATTGACACCAGAACACACTCAGCCCATCTCTTTAAGACAGGATTACAGTGAATTCAGTGCAATGGGAAGAGCTGGCCCGTTAGTACAATTCCCTCACTCTTTCCCAGTAATCCTGTAAATTCCTCCTTTTCAATTATTTATCCAATTCCCTTTTTAAAGTTATTCTTCACCACCCTTTCAGACAGAACATTCCAGACCAGAACAACTTGCTGCAGAGAGATAATTCCCCTCATATTTCCCCCTGGATTTTCAGTTAATTAGTTAAATCTGCATCCTCTGTTTACCGACTCTGCTGTCAGTGGAAACACTTTCTCCCTGTCTACTCTGTCCAAACACTCTTAATTTTGAACTCCTGTGTTCCAGCTTTCCTGATCTCTTTCTGCTTTACGGTAAAACAAACGTAGATTCTCTTCACTTAACCAAATTCCCTCATTCCCGGCATCATTTCAGTAAATCTCCTTTGTAACCTCTCTCCTTTTGACAGTGAGCTACACAATAGTCCAGCTCAGCACTAACCGGTGAAACATTTACAATACTTGGTTCTTACATTCTGAGCCTCTATTTATAAACAAGGATTCTGTTAATTTATTTAATGGCATTATCAATTTTTTATCTATCTATTCACAGAATGTGGGCAGCATGGGCAAGGCCAGAATTATTTTTCCCTCCTTAAGCGCTGTTGAGAAGGTTGTGGTGAGCTGCCTTCTTGAACACTGAGCAGAATGGTGTGTTCACACATTTCAGAGTGAGGTTCAGAGTCACCCACATGACAGCAGTTCATGGCTCACATGTAGCTGAGACTAGGTACAGATAGTAGATTTCCATCCATAAAAGAGATCAGTGAGCCAGATGTAACTTTATTTATGAAAATCTGATAGTTTTAAGTGACAATTTCTAATACCAACTTTTTAGTTTGGAATCATGTAATTAATGGAATTAAATTCCTCAGCTGCTGTTTGGGGATTTGAACTCTCATCAACAGATCAATGATTTGGCCTTCTGGATTTCTAATTCCAGCAACACCACTAGGATATAATACGATACCACTGCCACCTACAAAGACTTCTTTATGTACATTTGCAGGCAAGGGCCTCTTCTGCTCAGCTTGGAAAACAGGATTAAATCACCGAGAACAAAATAAACATGAAGAGGGCGTTAAGTCTGTGAGCTGGCAAAATGGGTTCACTGCACACTGCTTATTGGCTACACTGACAACCTACCCTCAGCTGTGTCTCCTTCAGTCTCAATATTTTCAGGCAATTGTTCATCACCCTGGACAACATCTGTCATGGGAAAATACCAGCTCATGTTAAATATAATCAACAAACACATTCTAATCATCATGGAGAATAATTTCTTGTTATGAAATGATTTAACCTATTCAGAAACATCTCTAAAGACTTCCTATACAATTAATTACTTTAAAATGCAGTGATGATTGTTGGTTACTTGATCAGCAGTTTTCACACAAGATCCCAGAAACAGAACAAGATGAAAGTGTTGTTTTTGGTGATGATTAATGGTAGGATCTCAGTGATGACACTGTGACAATCCATCTGCCCCTCTCTGCATGGTGACAGGGACTCTCTCTCACATCAAACACAATAGGCAGGTTGGGCATGAGTTTAATGTCAGCACTTCTGACAATGCAGCGCTGTGTTGGAGCACATCTTGGATTAGGGATCAATTTCTTCGGGGCTTCTTCCGCTTGGCTTGGGAAACTTTGGCAGGAGTTTGTTCTAAACCCCATTAATGGTTTAATGGAATTCCACCAAACTGGAAAATCTTTGGGGAAATTTCCCCTCCATGTTCCTAACCATGGAGATGGGATTTGTCTTTTTCCAGCCTTTAAACTAACCACAGGTTAAAGATCCTGCATAGCTACGGAAACTGAAATTGTGACTGTTGTTTCAGTTTGAAGAGTTTCTATCTGCTAATCCACAAATCACACCTTGTGTCTTGGTGAGTAATATCTCGTGTACACCGAGTCCCAGTCCCTTTATTAAAATGGGAGTCTGAGGGTGCAGGTTGTACCATTGACACCAGAACACACTCAGCCCATCTCTTTAAGACAGGATTACAGTGAATTCAGTGCAATGGGAAGAGCTGGCCCGTTAGTACAATTCCCTCACTCTTTCCCAGTAATCCTGTAAATTCCTCCTTTTCAATTATTTATCCAATTCCCTTTTTAAAGTTATTCTTCACCACCCTTTCAGACAGAACATTCCAGACCAGAACAACTTGCTGCAGAGAGATAATTCCCCTCATATTTCCCCCTGGATTTTCAGTTAATTAGTTAAATCTGCATCCTCTGTTTACCGACTCTGCTGTCAGTGGAAACACTTTCTCCCTGTCTACTCTGTCCAAACACTCTTAATTTTGAACTCCTGTGTTCCAGCTTTCCTGATCTCTTTCTGCTTTACGGTAAAACAAACGTAGATTCTCTTCACTTAACCAAATTCCCTCATTCCTGGCATCATTTCAGTAAATCTCCTTTGTAACCTCTCTCCTTTTGACAGTGAGCTACACAATAGTCCAGCTCAGCACTAACCGGTGAAACATTTACAATACTTTGTTCTTACATTCTAAGCCTCTATTTATAAACAAGGATTCTGTTAATTTATTTAATGGCATTATCAATTTTTTATCTATCTATTCACAGAATGTGGGCAGCATGGGCAAGGCCAGAATTATTTTTCCCTCCTTAAGCGCTGTTGAGAAGGTTGTGGTGAGCTGCCTTCTTGAACACTGAGCAGAATGGTGTGTTCACACATTTCAGAGTGAGGTTCAGAGTCACCCACATGACAGCAGTTCATGGCTCACATGTAGCTGAGACTAGGTACAGATAGTAGATTTCCAACAATAAAAGAGATCAGTGAGCCAGATGTAACTTTATTTATGAAAATCTGATAGTTTTAAGTGACAATTTCTAATACCAACTTTTTAGTTTGGAATCATGTAATTAATGGAATTAAATTCCTCAGCTGCTGTTTGGGGATTTGAACTCTCATCAACAGATCAATGATTTGGCCTTCTGGATTTCTAATTCCAGCAACACCACTAGGATATAAAACAATACCACTGCCACCTACAAAGACTTCTTTATATACATTTGCAGGCAAGGGCCTCTTCTGCTCAGCTTGGAAAACAGGATTAAATGACCGAGAACAAAATAAACATGAAGAGGGCGTTAAGTGTGTGAGCTGGCAAAATGGGTTCACTGCACACTGCTTATTGGCTACACTGACAACCTACCCTCAGCTGTGTCTCCTTCAGTCTCAATATTTTCAGGCAATTGTTCATCACCTTGGACAACATCTGTCATGGGAAAATACCAGCTCATGTTAAATATAATCAACAAACACATTCTAATCATCATGGAGAATAATTTTCTTGTTATGAAATGATTTAACCTATTCAGAAAAATCTCTGATGCTTTCCTATACAATTAATTACTTTAAAAATGCAGTGATGATTGTTGATTGCTTGGTCAGCTGTTTTCACATAGCAAGATCCCAGAAACAGAACAAGATGAAAGTGTTGTTTTTGGTGATGATTAATGGTAGGATCTCAGTGATGACACTGTGACAATCCATCTGCCCCTCTGCATGGTGACAGGGACTCTCTGTCACACACAATAGGCAGGTTGGGTGTGAGTTTAATGTCAGCACTTCTGACAATGCAGTGCTGTGTTGGAGCACCCCCTGGATTAGGGATCAATTTCCTCAGGGCTTCTTCCGCTCGGCTTGGGAAACTTTGGCAGGAGTTTGTTGGAAATCCTGTTAATGCACGCAATGAAGTCCCATCAAAATTAAGTTTGGAAACTGGAAAAGCTTTGGGCAAGCTTCTCCTCCATGTTTCTAACCATGGAGATGGGGCTTGTCCTCATCCAGCCTTCTGTCTAAGCACAGGTTAAAGATTCTGCATAGTTACATGAAAATGAAGTGTGACTGTTATTTTAGTTTATTCATCCCCAAATCAGATCATTTGCCTGTTGATTAATATTTTGTGTACACTGAGTCTTGGTTCCTTTTCACCCTTTATTACAATTCCACCTGGTAAATAACTGGCTTAATTGGAAACTTATTAGTTACGGCTGAGCCAGTTGTTCACCCTGCAGGCATGATGCTGTGATATAGAACATAAGAAATACGAGCAGGAGTAGGCCATCTAGCCCCTCGAGCCTGCCCTACCAGGCACATCAAAGTCATCCTGCAGGATAATATCTCCCCGATCAAACTATTTTGCATCGTATATCACACAAACTCACGAATGAACCTAAGGCCGTCACTTTCAGCATCAAAAATAGACTGGCTCCAATTGGTCTGGGGTAAGGAATATCCAAGCTTTGAGGTTCCCCAAGTGAAGTTAGCGGTTTTCTACTGTTACCGTTCAATAACACCATGAATGGTATTCCCCACTAACTGGATGCTGCTGTCAAACCAAAAAGCCGTTTCGTCCATCAGACTAATGAGTAATGAGATATATAAAATTCAATTCTGGTGTGATATAGGCTGGACATCCCAAAGACTGATGGATCATATCAAACAGCATGTCCCTTTCAGCTGTTCACAACAAATAAAGTTCTACCCAATCAGTCCAGGCTTACAAAAGTCAGAACATGATTGAATATTACATTCCACAATAGGACAATATTCATTCAATGATCCTCAGCATCCTAAGAATTAACTAACAACCAATTTAAGATTGCCAGTTAGACTCACATGGCATATGTGCAGTTCTGAAAGAGAGATATATTAATACACAGAACGTGTACATATATCATGCCTGTTTCAGTTAAACTGAAGTGACAGCCATTATTGGGTCATTTCTCAGGGCAATGTCTTGACCAATCACAGGTCAGTTGCTTAATTGAAATGTCAAATAATACTTGGCAGTTAACTGTTAGTTACTATCAACTTCTGCATTCTCCATAATAATGTTTCTGCCAATCAGAGTCCACTTGCCAACCAATCAACACTCTATTCTCAAAATTTAAATTTTGTACAAAATTAATTAAAATAAATGTATTGTCTCTTACATTAATTTTCTTGCAAATTGTGATAATGAGTGTAGGATGAAAAGCTTCAATAAAATGTCTCTTTTTGCAAATTTTCAACCCATATTTAGTCATGCAATGTAGGTATCACTCACAAGGCTAGAATTGGAGTTTTACAGTACAGAAAGAGGTCCTTTAGCCCATCATGTCTGTGCCATCCATCAAATACCTATCTATCCTAAACCCATTATCCAGCACTTAGCCTGTAGCCTTGTAAGCTATGACATTGCAAATGTTCATCTAAATGCTTCTTAAATGTTTGATGATTCCTACCTCTGCCAACCTTTCAGGCAGCGACTTCCAGATTCCCACCACCCTCTGGGTGAAAACATCTTTCCTCAAATCCCCTCTAAATCTCCTGCTGTTTATCTTAAACCCTTGCCCCCTGCTTATTGACCCTCAATTATTGGATAAATTACTTGCTATCTCCCCTCTCTCTATTCCTCATTATTTTGTACGCTCCAATGAGGTTTTCTCTCAGCCTTCTGCGCTCTGAAGAAAACAACCCGAGACTATTGAGCTTCTCATCATAATTGAAACATTCTGCTCCAGGCAACATCCTGGTGAATCTCCTCTGCACCTCTCTAGTGCAATCACATTCTTCCTATAGTGTGGTGACCAAAACTGCACCCAGTGCTCTGGCTGTGGTCTAGTGAGTGTTTTATACAGCTCCATTAGAACCTCCCTGCTCTTATATCTATGCCTTGCTAAGTTTTTATAAGTATTCATTCATGGGACATGGGCATCGCTGGCTGGCCAGCATTTATTGCCCAACCTAGTAGCTGTGGCTCAGGAATCACACGTAGGCCAGACCAAATAAGGACGGCAAATTTCCTTCCCTAAAGGACATTAGTGAACCAGATGGGTTTTTCTGACAATTGTTTCATGGTCGTCACTATGATTCTTAATTCCAGATAATTTTTACTGAATTCAGGTTCCACCATCTGCTGTGGTCAGATTTGAACCTGGATCCCCAGAGCATTAACTGACTTTCTGGACTAACAGACTATGATAATACCACTAGGCCATCACTTCATCTTTGACTCAACTAATAACGGTAATTATCCCAATACCTCGTCAACCACATTATCTATCTGTCCTGCTGCCTTCAGAGATCTTCGGACATTCATCCTATTGTCTCTCTTGTCCTTGTGTTTCCCAACTTCCTAATGTTCATTGTGTATAGCTTTTCTCTCCTTAATTGCCATTGGGAAGGTGATGCTGAACCTTGAATACAAAACTAAATGTCATGCTAGGCTGTTTCTAAGGACAATTAGCAGTGAACCATATTGCTGTGAGTCTTGAATTACATGGAGTGTAGACCAGGTAAGGAAAGCAGATTTCCTTTCATTGAAGGCATTAGCAAAATAGATGGGGCTTTTCTTGACAATCTGGTAGTTTCATGGTGACCATTACTAACACCATGTTTTCATTTCAGATTTATGTAATCAACTGAATTTAGATTTCTCAGTTGCTGTGTGGGGATTTGAACTCTTGTCAGTGAATCATTTGTCCTGGGATTTTTAGTTTTAGTAACAGGACTAGGATATTATTTCACTTGCTACCATCTGCAAAGAGTTATCCAGTTGTCTGTAAACGTTTTTAATCAGGATTCAGTGACTGGGAACAAAGTAGGCATGAAGAGGGGTAAAAATGTGTGAGCTGGTAAAATGGGTTCACTGCACACTGTTTACTGACTACACTGACAACCTACCCTCAGACATGACTCCTTCAGTCTCAATATTTTCAGGCAATTGTTCATCATCCTGATCAGCATCTATCACAAGAAAATACCAGCTCAGGTTAAATATAATCAACAAACACATTCTAATTATCTTGGTCTTTAATTGGTTAATTAATTAATTAATTGGTCTTTAGATATGTTAAGAATAGAAGATTGGTTAGGGCAAGATTAGGGCCAGTCATAGACAGCAGTGGGAAGTTGTGCGTGGAGCCTGAAGAGATTGGAGAGGTACTGAATAAATATTTCTCTTCGGTATTCACGCAGGGTGATGTAAATGTAGTTATGGAGAACACTGAGGTACAGGGTAGCAAGCTGGAAGGTATCGAAGTAGATAGGGAGGATGTGCTAGATATTCTCAAGGGTTTGAAGTTGGATAAGTCCCCTGGGCCGGACGGGATTTACCCTAGGATTCTCTGGGAGGCAAGAGAGGAGATTGCAGAGCCTCTGGCTCTGATCTTCAGGTCCTCGTTGGTTACGGGTGTGGTTCCGGAGGACTGGAGGATAGCGAATGTGGTCCCGTTGTTCAAGAAAGGGAAGAGAGACCTTCCAGGGAATTATAGGCCAGTGAGTCTTACTTCTGTTGTGGGCAAAGTATTGGAGAGAATAATTAGGGATCGGATTTATAGTTATTTAGAGAGTAATGAATTGATTGAAGATAGTCAGCATGGTTTTGTGAAGGGTAGGTCGTGCCTTACTAACCTCATTGAGTTTTTTGAAAAAGTGACTAAGGAGGTGGATGGGGGTAAGGCGGTTGATGTGGTATATATGGACTTTAGTAAGGCGTTTGATAAGGTGGCCCATGGAAGACTTCTGCAGAAAATGCAGATGTATGGGATAGAGGGTGATTTAGCTAATTGGGTTAGGAATTGGCTAGCAGATAGAAGACAGAGGGTGGTGGTTGATGGGAGATATTCATCGTGGAGTTCGGTGACAAGTGGTGTACCTCAGGGGTCTGTTTTGGGGCCCCTGCTGTTTGTAACTTTTATAAATGATCTGGATGAGGGTATTGAAGGATGGATTAGTAAATTTGCAGATGACACTAAAGTCGGTGGAGTGGTAGATAGTGAAGAGGGGTGTTATAGTTTGCAGAGAGACTTGGACAAGTTGCAGAGCTGGGCCGAGAGGTGGCAAATGGAGTTTAATGTGGAAAAGTGTGAGGTAATGCACTATGGCAGAAATAATAAATGTGTAGAGTATAGGGCAAATGGTAGGATTCTTAGTAGTCTAGATGAACAGAGGGATCTTGGTGTGTATGTGCATAGATCCCTGAAAGTAGGCAGTCAAGTCGAGAAGGTTGTTAAGAAGGCATATGGAGTCTTAGCTTTTATTGGTAGGGGGATTGAATTTCGGAGCCGCAACGTCATGTTGCAACTGTACAAAACTCTAGTGCGGCCGCACTTGGAGTATTGTGTGCAGTTCTGGTTCCCACATTATAAGAAAGATGTGGAGGCATTGGAGAGGGTACAGAGGAGGTTTACCAGGATGTTGCCTGTATGGAGGGCAGGTCTTATGAAGAGAGGCTGAGGGATTTGAGGTTGTTTTCGTTAGAAAGGAGGCGGCTAAGAGGGGACCTAATCGAAACATATAAGATGATTAGAGGTTTAGATAGGGTGGACAGTGATAGCCTTTTTCCTAGGATGGAGAAAGCTAGCACGAGGGGACACAGCTTTAAATTAAGGGGTGATAGTTATAGGACGGATATCAGAGGTAGGTTCTTTACCCAAAGGGTGGTTCGGGAGTGGAATGCCCTGCCTGCAGCAGTTGTAGATGCGCCAAGTTTGGTGGCGTTTAAGAGGTTAGTTGATAAGTATATGGAAGAGAAGGGAATGGTTTAGTTTGGAGGGGCATTGCTTTTTATATTGGTCAGCGCAACATCGAAGGCCGAAGGGCCTGTTCTGTGCTGTAATGTTCTATGTTCTATGTTCTAATTATTGCGAGAGAAAAGTTTCCCTGTTATGCTCAGTTTTATCCAATTCAGAAACATCTTTAAGGGTGTCACGTATAATAAATTACTTTAAAATGCAATGATTGTTGACAGTTATTTGTAGCTGAATTTTCCAGTCCTTCCTGCCACAGGATCTTCCAGTCCTGCAGATAGTGACCTGCGATGCCTGGTTCCCTCACAGCACGGCTGGCAAATAATGGAAAACACCACAAGTATCGGCGGGACTGAATGATCCTGCCACTGGCCAATGGTGAGCACTCTCCACTGCCAGAAAGGATGCAGCGTGCTACAGTCAGAAAATCCCACCATTGGTAACAAGTTTTTGTACAGCAAGATCCCAGAATCAGACCAAGATGAAAGAAGCAATGTTGAATGGTAAAATCTCAGCCTCTGCACATCTTTGAATGGTGATGTTACATTTCTGAGGTTAACCAGATTGGGTTGAGTTTATTATCAGCATTTCTAGCAATGGAACACCACATTAGATTCCCACCCAGATTTGAAGGTTAATTTTCGTCTAGCTTCTGCCACTTCATTGCAGCAACTGTGGCAGGAATTTGGTGGAATCGCCATTAATGTGCTCACTGGAGTTCCAACAAAGTTAAGTTGAGGAACAGGAGAAGCTTTTGTGAAATTTCCCCTCTGTTATCTTTAGCATGTGGCTGGGGCATGGCATCCCTGAACACAAAGATAGCATGAGGGCAGTTTGGACTCAGCTACATTAATGTAACTTGAGACTCACATGCAATGCTGGACTGGGTCAAGACAGCAGATTTCCTTCCATTAGAAACATTAATGAAGGAGGTGGGCTTTTTATGACAATCCAGTTGTTTCATGGTGACTGCTATTGTTACAGCTCCATATTCTGGAGCAAAGAAGTGCGGGTTTTTCTGTTTCTCTCTACATGTTTTCACTGGTGGTTAATTATATCAGGTACAACAGACCCAGTTTTTATAAGACCATTATGCAGGATGAATATGGTGTCACAAGTCAGATTGCCATGGATGATGGGAGGATCACAGGAGTGGAGGTAGCACAAGACAGACAAAATCTGGATGCATGTTCTCTTCATTTTAGATTTATGAAATAACTGAATTCAAATTTCTCAGCTGCTTTGCGGGTATTTGAACTCTAGTCAATAGATCATTGGTACAAGCCTTACCAAGGACTACTAATTCCAGGAACACTATACTGGGATATTCCTGTACCCACGGCCACCTGCAAAGATTTATATCCATTTATTTGCAGGCAAGGTGAGAGAAGCATTTTTAATCAGGATTAAATGATAGGAAACAAAATAAACGTGAAAAGGGAAGAAATCTATGAGCTGGGAAAATGGGTTCACTGAACACTGCTTATTGGCTACACTGAAAACCTACCCTCAGCTGTGACTCCTTCAGTCTCAACATTTTCAGGCAATTGTTCTTTGCCCTGTTTGACATCTATCATGGGAAAATACCAGGTCATGTTAAGTATGGTCAACAAGTAAGTTTCTTATTATAAAATGTTTTATCTAATTCAGAAACATCTTTAATGTTTCATATAAAAGTAATTACTTTAAACTGTAGTGATGATTGTTGGTTACTTGGTCAGCAGTTTTCACACAGCAAGATCCCAGAAACAGAACAAGATGAAAGTGTTGTTTTTGGTGATGATTAATGGTAGGATCTCGGTGATGACACTGTGACAATCCATCTGCCCCTCTCTGCATGGTGACAGGGACTCTCTCTCACATCAAACACAATAGGCAGGTTGGGCATGAGTTTAATACAAAAAACAAAGAAAATTACAGCACAGGAACAGGCCCTTCGGCCCTCTGCACTGACCATGCTGTCCAACTGAACTAAAACCTTTTACCCATCTGGGGACCATACCTCTCTATTTCCGATATTTGTGAGTAGTAAAAGTTAGTATTGTATCTGCTTCTACTACCTCCCCCTGGCGGCGAGTTCCAGGCATTTCTGACAATGCAGCCCTGCGTTGGAACGCCAGCCTGGATTTGGCATTGTATTTTCACAGGGCTTCTCCCACTTGCTGCAGTAACAACAGCAGGAGTTAATGTGTTCCTTGTTAATGTGCTCAGTGGAATTCTGCCTAAGTTAAATCAGGAAATTGTAACATCTTTGGGGAATTTTCCCTCCATGTTCTGACCCATGGAGACAGAGCTTATAGCTACGCAGCCTTCTCTTTTTGACTCCTCCACAAGCCCTGACAACATTTTTCATTTGTTCTTTTTCAACTCCATCATTGATTCAGTTTGGAAAATGTTGGTGCTGAGATTTGATGATGAGACCAGACAGTGCTAATCCCCCGAACCCATATAAATCTTTGGACCTATCTATCTCTATCTTAAATATACTTAATGACCTGGACTCCACAGCCTTCTGTAGCAATGAATTAATTGAGTCGCCAACTTCAGGCTGAAGAAATTCTTCCTCATTTCGGTTTTAAAGGATTGTCCTTTTACTTTGAGGGCAGGGCACTGCTGCCAGGGAACAGGGTTCAATTCCAACCTTGGGCAACTGTCTGCGTGGAGTTCACACGTTCTTCCCGTGTCTGTGTGGGTTTCCTCTTGTTTCCTGCCACACTTCAAAGATGTGTGGGTTAGGTTGATTGGCCATAGAAAATTGACCATTAGTGTCAGGGGGATTAGCAATGTAAATAATTGGGGTTACGGGGATAGGGACTGGGTGGGATTGTGGTCAGTGCAGACTTAATGGGCCAAATGGCCTCCTTCTATATTGCAGGCATTCTGTGATACTGAGCCTTTGTATCCTAGTCTCTCGTACTAATGGAAGCATCTTCCTCAAGTCCACCCTATCCAGCCCCTTCAATAATCTACAAGTTTCTGTAAGACTGGGTGAGGACAGCAGATTTCCTTCCATAAAAGACATTAGTGAAATAGATAGGTTTTGTTTAAAGACAGTCGGATGTTTCATGGTGAATATTAGCGACAGCAACTTTTTATTTCAAATTCATGTAATTAACTGAATTCAAATTCCTCAGCTGCTGTGTGAAGATTTGAACTCTTGGCTCCAGGTCATTGGTCCAGCCCCAGGATCACTAATTCCATTAACACGACTAGGATATTCCTGTATCCACTGCCACCTGCAAAGTGTTGTTTCCATTTATCTGGAGTATTTTTAATCAGGATTAAATGACAGGGAACATAATAAACTTGAAGAGGGAGTTAAGTCTATGAGCTGGTAAAATAGGTTCACTGCACACTGCTTACTGACTACACTGACAACCTTACCCTCAGCTGTGACTCCTTCAGTCTCAATATGTTTAAGCAATTGTTCATCACCCTGATCGGCATCTATCATGAGAAAATACCAGGTCATGTTAAAAATGGTCAACAAACACATTCTAATCATTATGAGAATAATTTCCTTCTTATTGAGATATTGATAGGATGCAGAGCTGGGTCGAAACATTGGCAGATGGAGTTTTACCCTGATAAATAGGACAAATTTGAATGTGGATTATAGGGTCAATGGCAGGGTTCTGAGAAATGTGGAGGAACAGAAAGATCTTGGGGTTCATATCCACAGATCTCTGAAGATTGCCACTTAAGTGGATAGAGCCGTGAAGAAGGCTTGTAGTGTGTTAGTGTTTACTAACAGGGGGTTTGAGTTTAAGAGCCTTGGGGTTATGCTGCAACTATACTGGACCTTGGTGAGACCACATTCAGAATATTGTGTTCAGTTCTGGTCACCTCACTATAAGAAAGATGTGGAAGCATTGGAGAGAGTGCAGAGGAGATTTACCAAAATGCTGCCTGGTTTGGAGGGTAGGTCTAATGAGGAAAGCTTGAAGAAGCTGGGGCTTTTCTCTTTAGAGCGGAGGAGGATGAGAGGTGACTTAATAGAGGTTTATAAGATGATGAGGGAGATAGAGTGGACGTGCAGAGACTATTTCCTCGGGTGGATGTAGCTGTTACTAGGGGGCATAACTATAAGGTTCATAGTGGGAGATAGGAGGGATGTTCAAGGTCGAGTGATTGGAGTGTGGAATACACTGCCTGTTGTGATAGTGGAGTGGGACACTTTAGGAACTTTCAAGCGATTATTGGATAGGCACATGGAACACACCAGAATGATAGGGAGGGGATAGCTTGATTTTGGAATTGGACATAGTTCGGTATAACATTGAGAAGCGAAGGCCTGTACTGTGCTGTTATGTTCTATGTTTATAAATTATTTTATGCAATTTGGAAATATTTGGGCTTCGAATACAATGAATTACTTAGAAATGCAGTGATTTGTTGTTAGTTTTTGGTAACCAGTTCTTTTTACACAGCGAGATCCCAGAAACAGAACAAAATGAAAGAACTGTTTCTGCTGATGATTCTGGTGAAGTCTCAGCAAAGTGACTGTGACATTCCCTCTGCCCTTCCCTGAATGGTGACACCAGGTCTCATCCACAAGAATAGGCAGGTGGGACTTGTGTTCAATGTCAGCCCTTTTGACAATGCAGCACTGTGTTGGAATGCCAGACTAGATCTTGGGGTGCTTGTTTTCAGGGTTTGTCCCATTCTACTGCTGCTGCTGCTGCTGCTGCTGCTGCTGCTGCTATCTCCTTTCCTCCTAATGTCTATCTGCTTTTCAATTAAAGTATGCAGCAGCCTTTGTCTTAACCATCCTCAAACTCTAAAAATGCTTTGTGTAAAGGAATTCCCTACCCTTGTGTATCTGGGACCTCTCCTTCAACGTTTCAAGCGTTTCAGCAGTAGCTGTGATTTCATCTTGTGTAAGTGATGTGGTAGGAAAATCGTAGGTAACGTGGATTCTACATAACGCAGGATAATTAAACACAAACAACATTCAGCTTTTTGTGTAAGGGGATGGTCTATGCTCATACACTGAGGGGGCGTATCTAATATCTCAATTCATTAAATGACAGTCAGTGACCAGACAGCTGTGAATTCAAATTCCATTCCAGGCATTTGAGCACAAAAATCTAGGTCAACACTCTTAAAGTCAGTGCTGAGGGGGCGCCGCACTGTCAGAGGGTCAGTGCTGAGGGGGCGCCGCACTGTCAGAGGGTCAGTGCTGAGGGGGCGCCGCACTGTCAGAGGGTCAGTGCTGAGGGGGCGCCGCACTGTCAGAGGGTCAGTGCTGAGGGGGCGCCGCACTGTCAGAGGGTCAGTGCTGAGGGGGCGCCGCACTGTCAGAGGGTCAGTGCTGAGGGGGCGCCGCACTGTCAAGGGGTCAGTGCTGAGGGGGCGCCGCACTGTCAGAGGGTCAGTGCTGAGGGGGCGCCGCACTGTCAGAGGGTCAGTGCTGAGGGGGCGCCGCACTGTCAGAGGGTCAGTGCTGAGGGGGCGCCGCACTGTCAGAGGGTCAGTGCTGAGGGGGCGCCGCACTGTCAGAGGGTCAGTGCTGGGGGGGCGCCGCACTGTCAGAGGGTCAGTGCTGAGGGGGCGCCGCACTGTCAGAGGGTCAGTGCTGAGGGGGCGCCGCACTGTCAGAGGGTCAGTGCTGAGGGGGCGCCGCACTGTCAGAGGGTCAGTGCTGAGGGGGCGCCGCACTGTCAGAGGGTCAGTGCTGAGGGGGCGCCGCACTGTCAGAGGGTCAGTGCTGAGGGGGCGCCGCACTGTCAGAGGGTCAGTGCGGCGCTCCCTCAGCACGACCCTCTGACAGTGCGGTGCTCCCTCAGCACTGACCCTCTGACAGTGCGGCGCTCCCTCAGCACTGACCCTCTGACAGTGCGGCGCTCCCTCAGCACTGTCAGAGGGTCAGTACTGAGGGAGTGCCACACTATTTCAGATGCTGGGTGTGATGTTTCACACTGTGCTGCCACTGCAAACAGGAATGGTGGATTCAGCGCCCAGCCAAATCTCTGTTTACCGCAGGACGACCTGGGAATCTCACTGGCTCAATTAGCTGGAAAACTCTGCCCTCTGTCTTTCAGGTTGGATGTTTGCACATATGGATATAAAATGGTCAGTGTTTGAAGTGGGGGGAGTTCTCTCCAGTTTCCTGATACATTTACTGCTCAAGTATGAAAAGAAATGGGGGCAGTAGTAAATGATATGCCCTTTCGAATCTGTTCTGCCATTCAAAACATTCACGGAGAATCCGCAATCCTCTGGGACAGAGAATTCCAAAGATTCCTAAACTTCTGAGTGAAGAAGTCTCTCCTCCTCTCAGTCCAAAATGATTACCCCCTTTATCGAGGCTGTGCTTTACCACCATGTGCTCCCCCCACTGCCCCACCCCCACAACCCCCAGGCCCCTCAACCCAGGATAACAATATCATCGTGTCTAATTTTTCAAACCCTTTCACAATCTTTCATGTTACAATTAGATTACCTTTCATTCAAACACCAGAGAATCAGAGAATATAGATCAAATTTATTCAACCTCTCATTACAGAACAGATCTGTCAATCCACTAATCATTCTAATGAACCTTTGCTGTACTTACTCCAATGTTAAAAACATCCTTCTTTTGATATAGAGACCAAAACTGTACACAATATTCCAGATGTCACCTCACGAGAGCCCAGTACAATTGTAACAAGGCTTCTTTATTCTTGTGCTCGAAAACCCTTACAATAAAGGCCATCATGTGATTTCTCTTCCTAATTGCTTGCTGAATTAATTGCTAAAGTAGATTATCTGATCATTGTCTGACTGTCGGCCACTTGTCACCTCTCACAGAAATACCTCCAACACTTGAGATGAATTACTTTCAAAGTGCAGTTACTGGGAAATAAACTATCTCCTTGTTTTAGTCTGAAATGAGAGAACTCTAATTCTAGACTTCTCTCTAAAAGTGAAGCCACCTTCCCAGCATCCAATCAAGACCTCTCAGGATTTTATTTATTTCAATAAGATTACCTCTGGTTCTTCTGAACTCTAGGATGTAGGCCCAAACTGCTCAAACTTTCCTCAGAAGGTAACCTCTTCAGCCCAGGAATCAATCCAGTGGACCTTCTCTGAATTGCAATCTCCTTTTCGAAGCAAGGAGACCAAAGCTGTACAGCGTGGTCTTGTGCTCTGATCTTCATTTGGACCATCCCATGAGCTCCAAGTCTTTCTCTGTTGCCCAGTCTAGTTCACTCTCCCTCCAGACATTTGGGATATAGATTTCTAAAATGCAATGACATCCCCCCTCAGGTTTAACAATAGCAAGATTCTGCAAACAGCAACAAGTTGTGAACCTTTAGAATTCTCTTGCCCAGAGGGATGTGGAAGCTCAGTCATTGAATCAATGGATGGATTTCTGATTAACAATAATGTTAAGGGTTCTGGAGATGGTGGGTGTAAAAGACACTGAAGAGTCCAATCAGCTGTGATCATATCAGGTTTGATGGGCTGAATGGCCTTCACATATTCCTCAATAAATAAGTGATAACAACTTGTGGGCAAGCTTGATAACAAGGAACAAAAGCAAGTGTATTTCAAACCAGGACTTAGTGAGAAAACAAATAAAAAGTTTATAAGAATCTAATGGTAGAATTGTGGTTTGGGAATTAGTGCAGTAGATATTGGCTGATTGGGAACCTACCCTGCTTGTTCCACGTGGTATCCACACGACTGCTACGGGGTGTGACAGGAACATTGTATTGTGTCGGTAAGTGGGAGTCTATTGGATAAATATAGCAGGTTACACACAATTTGCTCAACTGCATTTCATTTGATCTAATTTTCTCACCGCTCTCCCAAAGGGGGCTCCTCTTGTTGAGAGGCAATTCCAAGCTTCTGGACAACACACGTACACACCCACATACTCACACACACACACACACACACACACCCACACACACCACCCCTTCCCCCCATGTAAATTCTGGATTAATGTTTGAAGGAAAAAGCTTGGTTAAAGTTCTTGGTGGGACAAAGATTCCCACCTAATTATTAACCTACCTTCTCTGTTTCAGATATCAGTGCTTTTCCACTACTTTCTGCTTGTCCTTTTATCAGAATGCACAGATCATATTATAGTCTTGGAATATTAGTCAAGAACCATTAGGAAGAGAAATGTCTATTAGACTGAGTCTATTAAAGTGAATTCTTCCAGAACTAAAATTCTAAGATTAAAGCCAATGTCTTTACTGAACTATTTCACTGAAGCCCATCCTTCCATTAATGTAAATACCTCACTAAAGTCTTTCCTTTAAGCTTGTTGCAGCTGCCATCAGTACTGCTCTTCACCTGTGGATATGATGACATGGAGAATGTAACTGCTTCACCTGATATGACATTTGCCTGCATTCCAGGTGTGTGCTCGAGGCAGCTACAGCTTGCAGTACAGTGATCAGCACCATGACCCTTTCATAACAACGGATAGCAGTGATTAAGGTTACAATGAGTTAGACAAGTCTTTGAGCCATGCAGCAGAATGGGCCTCAATCCATTAAGTCTGTTATCTAATTATCTGCCTTAGCTCATCTGCTGCTGCAACTTCTAGTCCCTATATCGTTCAGATCTTTTCCAGTGTGGGCTGTGTCCCACTCTCTGTAAACAGGAGATCCACTGCCCATGTCCCAACTCACACCAAGTCCTTTTCACCCATCATGCTCTCTCCTCACTGGCCTGCATTGATTTGCAATCCACGAATAATAATCCTTGTTTTCAAATCCCTCCATGGCTGTTTCTATAATTTCTCTCAGCCCTGCAGCCCTCAGATCTGTGTAACTCCTGTAATTCTGGCTATTAAGCATCCACTTCATCATTACTGATGTGTCTTCAGCTGTCTGAGCTCTACACTCCCTAACTTTCTCCCTAAATCTCTCCTCTTTGCAAGATGCTCCTTACAACCCACATCTTTGATGAAGCTTCTGGTGACCTGTCTAATATTTCTTTATGTCTCTTGGTGTGAAATGTGGTTTGAAAATGCTTTTTCCCAGCATTCTGCGTGTCAAACACACTATTTAAACACCAGTTGTTGTGTTGCCTGTAAACAATATTGAAAATGCAGAATTTGGATTGGTAAGAAGGCTGAAGGACGTTGGATGACACCTCCAGCAACAGATCATCTTAGCAATGAAAATCAGAGAATGAAATTAGAACATTTGATAGAGTCTAACTGCAATCCAGGACATGTACTGGCAACTGGTGAACTTACCCAGCAGAGAGGATTCCGAAACATCACTACTCGGAAACCCACACACAGAATCAGTCGAGGTTGAACATTGCGAATCTAAATAGAAAATTACACAACATCCTACTGAACTGCACAAACTATCTTCTACCCGTTTATACATTTACAATCAGCCTCCCTAACCAGTCTCTGACACACTGATACAGTGTCAATGGGACTGGGAATGGGATGTAGTAACACTGAGATTCTGCATCACTGGTGCCTTTAACAGAAATCCTGGATTGGTGGAGATCGGGTGAGAATGAATGTTTGAATCACTTGCCTGCCCCTCAGGTGAGGCTTGGGGCAGAGAGAGTTTACTGACCATGTGCTCTGGGAAACTCTGAGAAAACTTTAGAGAAACTTACTTGCTTAATCCTGCTGTTAGTGGCAGTGAGGCCCTGAAGATCAAAATAAAAACCAAATCCAGGTGCTTGATCATCAGGGAGGATTATTGGTTATAAAGGTGCTCCACATTCAACAAGATATTCCAGGTTCAAAATGCACCTTTTGCTGTCTCTCCCCTTCACTGTGATGATGGTTCTCTGACCTTATGGCTGGTGAATGGGATCCTTCTGCCCCACATCCTGATCCCTGTAGTTTGTGACAAGTCTGGATCTCCTCACACTTGCTCCATTTTCACCAGATCACAGAGGGCATTGGTCAGAAATACAGAGCTGGGTAACGCTTCTCAGTAATGTTCTAAGTAACTAGAATTTGCAAATATGCAGCGATCTTGGACAATGCTGGCTCTAATCCAATAGGAAAAACCTGGCCATTTACAAGCTCCATGATTGCAGGTTGAATGGAATCAACTTGTTTAGAACATAGAGAGCAACACAATCACTGCACAATATACAGCAGCGATAATCACCATTCAACATGAGACTTGAATAACTTGATCAATGATTGGATTACTGAAAAAAGAGAGTAATCCTTTGGTAATAAGGATTTCAGCTTCTAAAATAGGGCAATAAAAACTATCCTTTAGAAAATTTACCTCATGTATATTGGTGTTTGCTGGTTATGAGGAGTGTTTGGAGATTGGATATATATCTGCTCCTCACTGATCTAGCTGCTTTCATTCCCCACATTTTCCTAACACATAAATAAATTGGGGCAGCATGATGGCACAGTGATTATCGCTGATGCCTCACAGCGCCAGGAACCCAGGTTCGATTCCTGGCTTGGGTTACTGCCTGTGTGGAGTCTGCACATTCTCCCCATGTCTGCATGGGTTTTGTCCAGATGCTCTGGTTTCCTCCCACAGTCCAAAGATGTGCTGGTCAGGGACACTGGACATGCTAAATTCTCCCTCAGTGTACCGAACAGGCACTGGAGCGTGGTGACTAGGGGATTTTCACAGTAACTTCATTGCAGTGTTAATATAAACCTATTTGTGACTAATGAATAAACTTTAACTTTTAAATAAACGTTATGTCCTCCCCAAAAACATACAAACTAATTCTCTAACACCACCAGTTTTGCTACAGATAATGCATTTATAACATAATGTAGAAAGGTTGGCCTTCAAGGAGCAGTGGGTTAACTACAGGCTTCCATTCACGGTAATTAGGTATAGATCCAACCCACCCTAATCCAGGTTGGTGAAAGGGCCACAGAAGATTAAATATCCCACAGGAATTCTCAGTTCTCCAAGTGTCCCTGGAATTCCATGCTAGTTTATCGGAGGCAGGAATCCACAGAAGATAACTGGAAATGACACCAATAGTTGAAGAGGTAAAGCAAAATGAAGCAGATCTCATCTCTAATTGGAGATAAAGGGCAGGAAAGTAAATGAGAAGATGCTGGTGTTTATATGTTGTTTATAATGCGCTACACTGGTTACAATAGAAACCTACCATCTGTTTCAGAAACATCTTCCGGTTTTTCAGGCTTGCTGACATCATCAGCTACTGCAGGGCCTATTGTGGTTTAAAATGAAAGATTTAAAATTCTACTGAAACAGCTTGTACCTTATCTTAGGCTGTTAGCTCATCAAGAATCAGGGTTACAAGGAACTACAAAAAGTCATGATTGTAGCCCAATCCATCGCGCAAACCAGCTTTTCATCCGTTGACTCTGTCTACACTTCCTGCTGCCTCAGCAAAGCAGCCAGCATAATTAAGGACCCCATGCGCCCCGGACATTCTCTCTTCCACCTTCTTCCATCGGGAAAAAGATACAAAAGTCTGAGGTTACTTACCAACCAACTCAAGAACAGCTTCTTCCCTGCTGCTGTCAAACTTTTGAACAAATTTACCTCACATTAAGTTGATCTTTCTCTACACCCTAGCTATAAATGTAACACTACATTCTGCACTCTCTTGTTTCCTTCTCTATAAATGGTATGCTTTGTCTGTATAGTGCGCAAGAAACAATACTTTTCACTGTATATTAATAGGTGTGACAATAAATCAAAAGAAAAATTGACAATTCCTTCTTTCTAAAGCTCCTATCTATAAACCTCTGAATCAAATCCCAAAGTGTGCTTGTAAATCCCTTGTCTCCCTTCATCAACACCCAAACCTTTGAACCCCAAGTGATGTACCCTATTTAGTTAACGTTTCCAGGAGGTAGCTCTACGCTCCACACAAGTTTTCTCTTCCTCAGCTTCACCTCAACCCATAAACACATTCCTCTCTTTATCTCTTGTTGTTCACTAATATCTGCAAAAGTTCATCCATCCTATTAGTTTCTACCACTCCTTCAAATGCCTTCCACATTCCTGACACTCCCTGAGTAAAGAACACAAGAACCAGTGGAGATTATTTAGTTCCTCATTCAATGGGACCATGGTTGTTATGCAAGCTAAGTCCATTGACCCCCTCTTCAGCCCATATCTCTTAATATATCTGGTTAACAAAATCTATCCAATTCAGATTTAAAATTAGCCATTAATCTTGCATGAATTGCCATTTAAGCAAAAGCTTTTACACCTTTTGTGTGTTGAAGTGTTTCCAAATGTCACTCCTGAAAAGTTTCCCTCTAATTTTTAGACTCTGCCCCCTACTCCTGGACTAATCAACCGGCAGAAAGTATAACTTCCCTTTATCTATTCTAAGACATTTCTATTGAATGCTTCATTGGATTTTAAACACTAGACTGGATATTCTGACCCTCCAATCAATCCCCAATTCCCCCTCTCCCAGCCTTTGTTTGCAAGGAATAGTTAGTTACATTATCCATCCTATCAAAATGTACCACCTCACGCTTAGGTATACTAGAATTTACCCAGCAATAACACAAACATCCCGCAAGTTTGTTAACATCGCTGGCATTGTCATGCGGTTGCACAACTTGATGTCATCTTCAAATTTTGGTAAGCTTTCCATGGAGGAGAGTTCTGAGGAAAGGGTGATTCTCTGCAGGCACTCCCCTTTCCTCTGTCCCTTGACCAGACCCCCATTGCCTGTGAACGTGGGACACTCCTCGGGAACCTGGAAGCTAACTTTGCCAGGGTTTGCCTTTCATTTGGAGACTGCTCAGCTGGTGGCAGGTTGAGTTCCAATGGGACGGGCATGAAGTCCTGAAGTTAGTATTAATTGCCCATTGCAAAGGGCACTGAGCAACTGTAGCACCTGCCCAGGCACTGCACCCACAATCACAGGGCAGATGCTGCAATGAAGGACAAGTCAGGGGCTACTGAACCCAGCATATAATCTGCGCCCGAACCCCAAGCCCTTATACACCATTGCTCTATTTGGGCACCCTGCCAACTTCTAGGCTTCGTGCCCAATTGTCCAGGGGGCAGGAACACCAATGTGCTTTTCTCCCTCAGTCACCTGGCATTGTGTTGTCATTCTCTGATGGAGCGCAAAAAATATGGATGAATTCCAGCACATTTCACATGTATTGACTAGTGCAAACATGGTCTCCTGTTAGAGTGAAAGCTGGTGGATGGGTTTGAGAAGAACAGGAAGATTATTTCATCATCAATAATTTGGATTGAAAACAAAATGAGAATCTGATGTAGTTGATGTGTTCCGAGAGTTGGATCGTGGTTCAGTTAGTTTAAATAGATTGTGCTGGAGAGAGGAGATTCCTTGTGAGCTATCCCCAGCACATCCTCTAATTCTCTCTCTTACGACTGTTCCGTGCTTCTAAAACTGAACTATACTCTATTCTGCACCCTATCCTTTCCCAATGAACTTTATGAATGATATGTTTTACCTGTATAGTGCATAAGAAACAGTATGTATCCCATACATGTGACAATAACAAATCAAATTCAATGTTGGTTGTTCTCTGAACCTACCCTGCTTTGCTGTCTTTCTAGCTGGATGACTTGCATCAGGTGACGGAGGAATCTTTTCATCAGCAGATACCCGGGATTCTATATGTAAATACAGCAGGTCACAGAAAATCTATTCAACGGTAGGACTATACTTGATCATGTTTTTTTCTAATTTTTCACTTCCTTAGTTAAAGGAACTCTTGCTGAGGTAGAGTTCCAAGGTACCAGGCCCTTCAACCCACCCTGGCTCCCTTACACGTGAGCACAGACAAATTTCAGTCTGCATTTTGAAGGTGAGGTGGGAATTACTGCCATGAATGGATTATACGGAAAAAACAGAGAAAGGAAGGATTAACATTTGAGATGGAACTCTACCATCTTCTCTTCAAAAACACAATCCGATTAGCTGAGTGTTTTCCAACAATTTCTGTTGTTACACTTTCCACACATGTAGCACTTTATATGTATTTCCCTAGTTTTGAATAAAGTAGACAAACAGATCCACCCACTCATGGTGTAATAAAAGCAAAACCTCCCTTGTTGTACCCACATGCACAGATTCTCCCTCAATATCTTCACACACAAACATACTCCTGTGATAAAATTACACATTCTATTTCTGCAACCTCACATACAGTTCCTGCCTCATTGTATCACAAACTCAGTTCCATTGTATTAACCTGCCAAGAAGGAATTCTCCCACTCCCCCTGTGTCAGTGAGCATCAGTGAACACTTCAAATGAATATTCAGAAATGCAGACTAGTCGATACACACAAAGCTGAAACAGGCAAAACACAATGCACCCTTTCTGTGCAAATAGTCTTTAGCAAGAGAGACTATCCAATAAAAGGGTAATTAAATGAAGAGGATGCTCTGGAGTGAACTGTATAATTGCACAGTGCCAGGCTGCAGCATTTCACTCATAGGGCAATTCACCTGAGAATTAGTTGTGGAAAAAATCACTTCATCTGATGCTCCAGTCACCTGACATTCAGGTGTGTGTGTGTGTGTGTGTGTGTACTGTGTGTGTGTGTGTGTACTGTGCGTGTGTGTGTGTGTGTGTACTGTGCGTGTGTGTTACTGTGCGTGTTGTGTGTGTGTGTGTACTGTGCGTGTGCGTGTGTTGTGTGTACTGTGCGTGTGCGTGTGCGTGTGTGTGTGTGTGTACTGTGCGTGTGTGTGTGTGTGTGTGTGTGTGTGTACTGTGCGTGTGTGTGTATACTGTGCTAGGCTCACTCTTGTATAGTAACCAGGAGCAGAATCGCTTTCCCTCAATCCACCAGCCCAATGTTAGCTCAATGTGGGATTGGGAATTCCCAGCTATAATCTCCAAATATCAATCATTAAATATCTGGACTCTGCACAGCAGCACCATGGGTTAGCGCTGCCATCTCACAGCACTAGGGACCCGGATTTGATTCCCAGCTTGGGTCACTGTCTATGCAGAAGCTACAGGTTCTCCCCATGTCTTCGTGGATTTCCTCCAGGTGCTTCAGTTTCCTCCCACAGTCCAAAAGACGTGCTGGTTAGGGTACATTGGCCTTGCTAAATTCTCCCAACCAGGCGCCAGAGCGTGGTGACCAGGGGATTTTCACAGTAACTTCATTGCAGTGTTAATGCAAGTCTACTTGTAGCTAATAAATAAACTTAAAAAAAATCTGCTGTGGGTAATCCAGCAAAAAGAGAAGGTAATTCTCAAAATGGGCATCTTATTTTTCTATAAAAGTCTTGGTGATTGCTGTCTAACTGGCCCAGGTAATTTGAGGCATTCCTTTGGGAAAATGTGCAACCTGGATTAAAGAGACATCTTCAAAATTGAGGAATAGACTGGAGTTAGGAAGGGCAGATGAGGGTGTGTGCTGGTATAACTGCGATCCTGCACTGTACTGACTAAAGAACCTACCCTGAGGCACCAAATCAGAAGCGTGACTGCTCTCAGATGAGTAAAGACCACAGACAGAATCTGACGAACTGTATTCTGCTGAAATTTCAAAATGAAAGATTTAACTAATAGCTTGTGAGCTACAATTCATCTGTTTATCAATCTCTAAACAACTTCATAAATGATGCTATGAAATTCTGATTGGAGCAAGGCTGTACAGAGGACTGGATTGGCCAGACTTGCTTCCACTCTGATGGTTGGAGGGAGTTGGAAGGAGCTCAATCTCCCAGCAGCCCATTTTCACCATGACGGCAGTCAGTATTTGGATAGGCCCCTCGGTGTTCTGAACACAGTGACCTGAGCAGGTCTGAGCTCACCCACTGAGTGCTTCAGCCAGTGACTCTGAGACTGCCAGTCCCGGCTCCTCATAACTGATCCCGGGGAGATCTGTGAGGATCAATTATTTCTAAAAATGCTCTACTGAACAGAGCTGAAGTTTCTGGGTAATTAAATATCAATTTCTTTCTAAAGCTGATATCTCTGATGGTAAAACTAGCTCCAACCCCACTTACATCTTGAACCAAATCCAGATGTAGATGGAATGGAACCTCCCCATTTACAATGTAAGCAACACAGCTGTCACTGAAACTTAGGCACAGATTTAATACCCATCCTCACAAACCACTCAACAACTGGGTGAGTTCAGATGCCCATTCACAGAGGGTGGGACTCTTTTTTATTCTTTCACGAGGTGTAGAGGTTGCTGGGAAGACCAGCATTTATTGTCCATCCAATTATTCACGCAGGGTGATGTAAATGTAGTTATGGAGAACACTTAGGTACAGGGTAGCAAACTGGAAAGTATTGAAGTAGATAGGGAGGATGTGCTAGATATTCTCGAGGGTTTGAAGTTGGATAAGTCCCCTGGGCCGGACGGGATTTACCCTAGGATTCTCTGGGAGGCAAGAGAGGAGATTGCAGAGCATCTGGCTCTGATCTTCAGGTCGTCGTTGGTTACGGGTGTGGTTCCGGAGGACTGGAGGATAGCGAATGTGGTCCCATTGTTCAAGAAGGGGAAGAGAGACCTTCCAGGGAATTATAGGCCAGTGAGTCTTACTTCTGTTGTGGGCAAAGTATTGGAGAGAATAATTAGGGATAGGATTTATAGTTATTTAGAGAGAAATGAATTGATTGGGGATAGTCAGCATGGTTTTGTGAAGGGTAGGTCGTGCCTTACTAACCTTATTGAGTTTTTTGAAAAGTGACCAAAGAGGTGGATGGGGGTAAGGCGGTTGATGTGGTATATATGGACTTTAGTAAGGCGTTTGATAAGGTGGCCCATGGAAGACTTCTGCAGAAAATGCAGATGTATGGGATAGAGGGTGATTTAGCTAATTGGATTAGGAATTGGCTAGCAGATAGAAGACAGAGGGTGGTGGTTGATGGGAGATATTCATCGTGGAGTTCGGTTACAAGTGGTGTACCTCAGGGGTCTGTTTTGGGGCCCCTGCTGTTTGTAATTTTTATAAATGATCTGGATGAGGGTATTGAAGGATGGATTAGTAAATTTGCAGATGACACTAAAGTCGGTGGAGTGGTAGATAGTGAAGAGGGGTGTTATAGTTTGCAGAGAGACTTGGACAAGTTGCAGAGCTGGGCCGAGAGGTGGCAAATGGAGTTTAATGTGGAAAAGTGTGAGGTAATGCACTTTGGCAGGAATAATAAATGTGTAGAGTATAGGGCTAATGGTAGGATTCTTAGTAGTCTTGATGAACAGAGGGATCTTGGTGTGTATGTGCATAGATCCCTGAAAGTAGGCAGTCAAGTCGATAAGGTTGTTAAGAAGGCATATGGAGTCTTAGCTTTTATTGGTAGGGGGATTGAATTTCGGAGCCGCAACGTCATGTTGCAACTGTACAAAACTCTAGTGCGGCCGCACTTGGAGTATTGTGTGCAGTTCTGGTCCCCACATTATAAGAAAGATGTGGAGGCATTGGAGAGGGTACAGAGGAGGTTTACCAGGATGTTGCCTGGTATGGAGGGCAGGTCTTATGAAGAGAGGCTGAGGGATTTGAGGTTGTTTTCGTTAGAAAGGAGGCGGCTAAGAGGGGACCTAATCGAAACATATAAGATGATTAGAGGTTTAGATAGGGTGGACAGTGATAGCCTTTTTCCTAGGATGGAGAAAGCTAGCACGAGGGGACACAGCTTTAAATTAAGGGGTGATAGTTATAGGACGGATATCAGAGGTAGGTTCTTTACCCAAAGGGTGGTTCGGGAGTGGAATGCCCTGCCTGCAGCAGTTGTAGATGCGCCAAGTTTGGTGGCGTTTAAGAGGTTAGTTGATAAGTATATGGAAGAGAAGGGAATGGTTTAGTTTGGAGGGGCATTGCTTTTTATATTGGTCGGCGCAACATCGAAGGCCGAAGGGCCTGTTCTGTGCTGTAGTGTTCTATGTTCTAATCCAATTTTCCCCCAAGTGGAATGAGGATGTTTTGGTGGCTAGTGCACAGCAGGTTGATCAGTGGGGCCCCTCCAACAATACAACCAACTGGCTTGCTCTAATGGACTGAGAGATGCTTATGGTTCTTTGTGGACTATAGCCAGTGACCAGTGAAGAGCCCGTGACCCAGTGTGGGATCGGGACATTCAAAATTATAGAAAAAGGAGGAAGATTTTTAGCAATGGAGATATTTTGGTATCAAATAGAACAAGAGCCAAAACCTTACTGAACATAGTGGTAGAAACCGTGTTTGGCAGTTAAGGTTTCCTAGAGTGTTTGATTATGAAAGGAATGTATGTGTAAACCCAGCTTATACCCAGCTGCTCCGATTTTACTGACTATTCCCAACATAAAGAATTCTCTGATTCCACCAGGAATACTGACTTAATCTGCTCCATTGTCAGTTTTGCCACAACTGCCAATTAAAACAGCAAAGCAAGATGGGGCTTCAGGAGTAATGAATCAACCATTTCCTTTCCCTTATAGAAACTGAGAATAAACCAAGACCAGACCAATAAAAGTTTGTTGTCCAATGTCTATGTTGCCAGGACAATATCTATCTTACAGAATCCCTTCTTATGTTTAACAGGACAGTGTCAAGGGAGCTTTACTCTGTATCTAACCCCGTGCTGTACCTGTCCTGGGAATGTTTGATAGACTCAGTAAGAGTCTGGCAACACCAATTTTAAATCCAACCGATTTATTTGATAGTAAATCTGCGAGCTTTCGGCCTTTGTAGCCTTCGTCAGGTGAATGAGGTGTTCTGGTCTCCAAAAGCACACATATCAGCACAGACAGTTTACAGATTGCTGATTAGAATGCGAATCTTTACACCTAACCCGCTATTCAAGTCTTAGGGACAGTGTAGAGGGAGATTTACTCTGTATCTAACCCCGTGCTGTATCTGTCCTGGGAGTGTTTGATGAAGACAGTGTAGAGGGAGATTTACTCTGTATCTAACCCCGTGCTGTACCTGTCCTGGGAGTGTTTGATGGGGAGACAGTGTAGAGGGAGCTTTACTCTGTATCTAACCCCGTGCTGTACCTGTCCTGGGAGTGTTTGATGGGGAGACAGTGTAGAGGGAGCTTTACTCTGTATCTAACCCCGTGCTGTACCTGTCCTGGGAGTGTTTGATGGGGGACAGTGTAGAGGGAGCTTTACTCTGTATCTAACCCCGTGCTGTACCTGTCCTGGGAGTGTTTGATGGGGGACAGTGTAGAGGGAGCTTTACTCTGTATCTAACCCCGTGCTGTACCTGTCCTGGGAGTGTTTGATGGGGGACAGTGTAGAGGGAGCTTTACTCTGTATCTAATCCCATGCTGTACCTGTCCTAGGAGTGTTTGATGGGGAGACAGTGTAGAGGGAGCTTTACTCTGTATCTAACCCCGTGCTGTTCCTGTCCTGGGATATGATGGAAAGTATACATTCACCTGATGAAGGAGCAATGTTTTGAAAGCTCATGATTCCAAATAAACCCATTGGACTTTAACCTGTGAGACTGCTTACTGTATTTAACCTTGATGAAACTCAATCAGAATTCTATCAATCTATTTTTATATCCTTTCAGATATTTTGTAGAAAATTCCTGAGGTTTGCGTTTTAATGGATAAATAATAGGCGTGGAAACTCAGGAAGAATCCTCTTGGAGAGAAATTGGGATAAGGTTTCAAATCTGAACTCAGATTAAGGAAAAGGCAGGTGATGCTGTGATTTGATATAACTACACTCCATGATATGGTAATGGTGGTGCACAGTACTGGCTACATAAGAACCTACCCTCGGAGCAGGATTCCTCACCCTGTAACGCCTCTTCAGAGCCTAGTGCAGGAAAACAATCAGTTAAACAATTATCTCCAGTTGTGAGAGTTTCACCTTCATCGTTTATGAAAATTCTCCGTGAGTCAGTGGCTGTGCTTGGTATAATTATTCTGAGTCATGTCTTTGAGATGTTGCTACCTTCTCTTCTATTGATTGGATTCTGTGTAGGGATGACTCATAACTTTAATCAGGAAACCTGAGGGTGACATTGTTTTCAGAAGTTACATGAATTGACAATAAATTTTACTCGGCATTATTTTACACTTATTTGCTGAACCTATTTGATCCTGTTCCTTCCCCGCCCCCCCATCATTACCCCCACCCCTGACCCCCACTCCCCGATCACTCTCACTCCCTTAACTGAGGATCAGTTTATGATTGCAGATTGAGTGTGGCCATTACACCTTGTTGTCACACCACCTGCATTTGTTTAACTCAGTGCAGACAGACAGGCAGCTGAAGCATCACGCCAATAAATGCTTTAAAACACGGCAGCTGGACAGGGGAACGTTGGGGCTGTTACAGTAAATGATAGTCAAGCAATGCGAGGTCATGTTGTGACTGAAAACTGCCCCCAAGCAGGAAAGTTTACTTGTGTGAAAGACAGTTGTGAGAATGGATCACAGTGACTGGGCAATCTCTTGTAGTTTACAGACCATCTTGACCAAGGTGTTAGGGGAGTGCCAACATGAACCAGACGGAGCCACAGGCCTTGGGAAGGAAGGGCAGGGAGAAGGTATGAAACAAGGGTAAAGAAGTGGGATGAATTGCAGTATGTAGCAAGCCAGACTTCAGTCAAACACATCGACCAAGTTTGAACATAATTGTTAAAGAGCTTTTTGAAAAATATACTTTCTGAAGTAGTTTTGTTTGGTTTGATCAGCTTTTATCCTCATCCTGTGAAACAACTCATACTTTGTATCAATACCCTTCACCTCCAATTACATAAACAAACCCCAACCTGCAGACTTCCTGATGGTATCATGTCACCATTTCCATTTTTGCTGATCCAGTCAGTTAAAGTTAGTGGAGCCAATATTAGACACAGTGACTCAGAATGGAATGTAAAGAGGGAAGTTAGAAAACCACAATGTCGCTGCTATTCCCATTCCAGAGAAACAGGAATGGAGCTTTGGAGATGCAATGGTACAAATGACACAAACAGGAAGCTAGGATACTGATTCAGATTAAAAGGGCACATCAGTGAATGAAACAGATAACCTACGGGCAGAGAGAACCTCAGAACATCCTGGCTGGGGGTAAGGGTGGGAGGGTGACCAGCTGGAGGGAGAGTGAACAATGTTCTGGCTGGAAGATGGGCTGTATAATATCCTGGCTACCTACCCTTCAGGCGGAGGGCAGGTTCAGCGAGACCTTCAGGTTCCACGAGACCTTCAGGTTCCTGAATAGTCTCCTCAGTTGCGAAAGCTGCAGTAGGAAGATAGCAGATTATCGAAATTCCACTCAGTTATATAACTTGTATCATTTTCCCTTCAGGATTGCTTTGCCTCAAGGGCAGTCGACACTAACACAGACAGCACTCTGAGAAACCAGAGGCAGGATCTGTCACAACAGTGAGAGTAACTTAACAGGACATGGAGTCAGGAAGAAACAAAGTGTTATCCCTAACTCCACATTTGACAACTTTCTCAATTGCCACTGCTCTAACCTCCGCAGTTTCTTCACCCCAACCATCCTAACTGGATCAGATTGTACTCTGTTGGGCTGGTAAGCTGTACAGGCGCAATCACAATGTACTGCAGGGTTCCCAACACCTCAGGAACCTGGTCCAATAGATGGTTGAATCTCTTAGACCAGGATGCTTCTGGATTAAAGTGTGTTGGATCTCAGTGAAAGTGGTGATAGGATCCCACAACTGTGTTTGGCTCCTTTGATTATGAGAGGAATAAACTGACCAAAGTTGCTCATTCTGCTCACCATCCAGTGAAGTATGTTGGGTGGTGACAGCATTAAGCTTAGATTTGGCACAGAGAAGGATATCCATCAACAATTACTGATATGCCTGTAATGGTTCTAGTGGCCGAGCTAATGGGATAACAACAGCCCATATGAACCATACTTTAGCAGATGGTGTATTAGAACTCAAGGCAGGGATGTTTCTGAGTGGATGTGCATGTTGCAGTGTATTTGTTGCTAACAGTTTACTGCACTAGAAACCTACCAGCATGTTTATGTTTTCCAGGCTTGATGCGATCAAAAACCGTCGAACCAACTACAGCGGTAAAATTGAGAGGTTAAAAATTGCTAATTATCCTTAGAGAGAATTAATATAGAATTTATACAGAAACAAGGTAATCAGGCTAACAGGTCTGTGCCAGTATTTATGCTCCAAACCAGCTTGACCACACCAATATTTCCTCTACTTCTTTCTGCCCCATCTACTCATTCAACTTTCCTTTAGAAGGATTTACCTCAACCATTCCATCTGGCAGCAAGTTCCACCTTCTCAATGCTCACTGCGTGAGAAGTACATCTCTGAGGCAAAAAGTCAGAAATCTTCTCCGCTTGTCTGGAGGAATGCAGCTCAAACAAAACCAAGGAATTTAATACCATCCAAAACAAAGCAGCCCACTTGATCAGATTCAGGATTCACTCCATCGCCAGCACAGAGTAGCTACAGTGTGTACCACAGACAAGATATACAGCAACAGACCATCAAGAATCCTTCCAAACTTAGAACTTCCACCACACAGAGCAAGTCTAAACATCACAAGTGGCAGGTTTCTTTCCAGGTCATTCACCACCCTGAAATGGAATTATATTGTACCTTCACTATTGCTAGGTCCAATGCCCATAACTCCCCTCCAAGAAGCACTGTGGATGTACCTACACCATATGGACTGCAGCAGTTTGAGAAGGCACTTCACCACCACATTCTCAAAAACAATTTGGAGGCATGGTGACATAGTGGTTAGCATTGCTGCCTCACAGCATCAGGGACCGAGGTTCGATTCCTGGCTTGGGTCATTGTGCAAACTCACACGGACATTCTCCTCGTGTCTGCATGTGTTTCCACCACGGGCTCCGTTTTTTTCCCACAGTCTGAAAGACATGTGGTTTAGGTGAATTGACCATGTTAAATTGACCCTTAGTGTTTCAGGATGTGTAGGTTAGAGGGATTAGGAGGGTGGACTGACAGTGATAGGGCCTGGGTGGGATTGTTGTCTGAATGGGGTCCTTCTGCATTGTAGGGTTTCTATGATTTCTATGAATTAGGGATGGGAAATAAACACTAACATCACCAATACTCTATGATTAATTATAAAAAATATTTCCCTTGAAATCGTTATTTTATCTTCTGTTTATGGCTGTAGTTTCGGTTTCTGCCCAAATAAAACCTTTTTTTTATGTCCATCTTTACAGAATCCCTACAGTGCAGAAGGAGGCCATTTGGCCCATCGAGCATGTACCGCCTACAGTCCCACCCAGGGACTTATCGTCATAACCCCATGTATTTACCCTGCCAATCCCCTGACACTAAGGCAATTTAACACGGCCAATTAACCTAACCTGCACATCTTCGGACTGTGGAAGGAAACTGGAGCACATGGAGGAAACCCATGCAGACATGGGGAGAAGTGAAAACTCCACACAGACAGTGACCCAAGGCTGGAATTGAACTCGGGTCCCTGGTGCTGCGAGGAAATAATGCTAACACTGTGCCACCGTGCTGCCCTCTAAAACCCCTTCATAATTTTAAAGACTGACTGGTCACCGCTCAGCTTTCCCTTTCCTTAAAGGAAAGAACTCCAGCATGTTTAACCTAAAACTACTCAATCTGGTATTATATGTGAACATAGTTTTTGCATCTTCTCAAGTGTTTCCAAATCCTTTTAATTAGAAAGTGAAAATCAGGAACACATGGTCCTTTGACCTAGTCCAATATTCAGTAAGAATATTGCTAATTTGCGACTTCATTCCCCGCCTATTCCCATGTTTTCTGATTCCCTTGGAGTCAAAAATTTATCAAAATCTATTGATCTCATTTCTGAATAACTTTACAACTGGTCATCCAAAACTCTTTGGAGGGGTGAATGTTGAAAATTCATAAACCTCTGATAGAAGATTCCTTGCCTTGTCTCTGGCCCCTTATCCTGAAGCTAATTTCAGTAATACGGAGACAAGAAATGTGCACAGTAAATGTGGTCAAAGCAAGGTTCTGTGTACGTTTAAGACACTTCTCAACTTTTCTTTGGAAATGAAGCCTAATGTCCTGTTTGCATTTTCCACACAATTTTTATTTCATATTTTCAGCCTCATTATTAAAAAGCAAGGTTCTGAGGAAGAAATAAAAGTCTCACATTTTTTTATAACATTGGCATCAGGAAATCCTAGACTTTGACCCTGTCCAGGCTGCGATCACAAGTTCCTTGCTCTGATTAAATTCCTAGTCCTCGATCAACATTCAGTCCTTCAATACACAAGGAGCGAATGTACATTGCTTGCAGTTATAATTTTCAGAAGCTAGCTCTGTGGTTGGAATGCATTTCAGAGAAGAAGGGGTAAAGATGAATAACATTACAAAGTCACAAAACCACATGGGCTGGAAGGTCTCAATGGAGAGATGATGATGCACAACGTAGTAAAACACAAAGTGCGATGCTTTGACCTCACCTGCTTACTCTGCCAACTTTTGAGTGGATGATGAAGAGACCTGTACTAATTAGATAAGTTCACCAGCCATCCAACTATCAAACTGGGTTTACATTGAGTCATTTCTACACCCGCTCCTTCACGCACCAAAACTACAGAGTTCAAATTTAGTTATAATAATCGGAAAATTATGAACAGTTCACACCCAAATTTTCAATTCCCTCAATGGGTGAAGATGCCTACCCACAGCATTGAATCATTATCCTAAAACTCAGTGCAGTCAACAAAAGACAGAGAGAAGATGTGTTAACGAGAAACGCTGAATAACTGCAATATCAAACTCCTCTGATCATCATTGAAGATATACAACACCAAGTGTGGTGACACGTGAATTTTATTCAGGTCATCCTCACTTGTTGTACCAATAGCTTTAGTTCCATTGACATTTTACATCATACTACCATCCACCAACAAGAACCCAATTTTAACATATATCAACATTATCTTCACAACTGTGAATAAAAACATCATTAAAATGCCACACACTGGGACTGCTGTTGTGATGTCAAATTAAAGCACGTCAATAGGGACAGTGCAGGGGTAACTTTATTCTCTCTAACCTGTGATAACACTCGGTGTTGAAAAACACACAAAGTGTTTTGTTCTTCATTTCTTAGCTTGATGAGCACAAAATGAAATAAAATAGTGGTGAGCTAAAAATTGAGATCTCATTTTTGTAAATAATTCTCAGATAGCAGGAATCAAGAGTTTCAAAAATACCAAGGAAATAGTGGGGTTGGAGACCTGTGGGGGAACCATTAATTGAGATTATAGACAAATAAATAGGAAAGAATACAATAATCTTGATATCTTAAGTTCCCTGAATTGCTTCTGTGCAATTATGATTCCTATTGTAGCAATTATTGCTACATGACATGTGACAATGGAAATAAAGCTTTTCAATTCCTATTGTACGGCACAGAACAAAATGAAAGAGAGAATAGACATATATAATGGCCTCTTGACAATGGTTACAGATACTGCTTACTAAATGTAGGCCTACAAAATATGTGGTGTATGTTTTCCAGTGTGAATGTGGTCAGATATAATCTGGTATCTTACGTCTCAGCCCCCAGGTTTTGTGTTTCTCTTGCAACTCTGCAGCGTCCTCTTGTTTTACTTCCTCAGCCACGGTGACCTGATTTTTGCTATCTTTCAGAGCCTGCAGTGGAACCAGTGCAGTGTTAATAATATTTATAGTACACAAACAAAAACATGCTGCAGCATCTTAAACAGTGAGATAACCGGGCACGAAATAGTGACAATGCAGCAAGTCTCGGCACTATCTCTAGTTTTGTACCAGTTGGTTGATCACAGTGTTACAGTGATAAAGTGACAAGAGTGTCACTCTGTCAGTTCAAAGAGAGAGAATGACAAGAGACTGGCAGCTGATATAAAACCAAATTCAAAAGTCTTCTATTGATGTAGAAATAATAACATGGTAACAAAAGGAGAGATGGTCAATTAACAATAAGTAATGAAAATAGAATCTTTTCATTGTGGCTGTTGTACTGAATAAGCACTTTGCCTCCGTCTTTACCAAGGAAGAAAATACTCCCAACATCATAGCAAAATAGGAGATGTTTGAGACTTTGGATGGACTAAAAATGAATGGAAGTTAAAGTATAACTATAACTATAAGGTTCATGGTGGAAATATAGGAGGGATGTCCGAGGTAGATTCTTCACTCAGAGAGTGGTTGGGGTGTGGAATGCATTGCCTGCTGTGATAGTGGAGTCGGACACTTTAGGAACTTTCAACCGGTCATTGGATAGGCACATGGAGCACTCCAGAATGATAGGGAGCGGGATAGCTTGATCTTGGGATTGGACAAAGCTCAGCACAACATTGGGAGCCGAAGGGCCTGTACTGTGCTGTACTGCTCTATATTCTATTAGAAAAGAAAGTAGAGAGTAGAAAGTAGAGGAAAAGTTAACATAATTGCCAATCCTGACAAGCAGTTGTGAGTCACTGTCTGTGTGGAGTTTGCACATTCTCGTTTTTGTGTAGGTTTTCTCCAGGTGTTCCGGTTTCCTCCCACAGTCCAAAGATGTGCAGGTTAAGTTGATTGGCTGCGTTAAGAAATTGCCTCTTAGTGTTCAGGGATGTATAGGTTAGGGATTAATGGGTATAATATGTAGGGATATGGGGATAGGGCCTGGGTGGGATTGTGTTTGGTGCAGACTCAATGGGCTGAAGGGCCTCTTTCTGCACTGTAGGATTCTAAAAACTAATGGAGCACAGGCATTGTACACAAGAATACCGAGGGAACTGAAGGAGAAAATAGAGAAACAGGCCATAATATTCAAACCTGAGATATGATGTGATGATGTGGAGATGCTGGTGTTGGATTGGGGTGAACACACTGAATGAGTTACCTAATGAAAGAGCAGTGTTTTGAAAGCTAGTGACTTTGAAATGTGAGGTGATAGATTTTGGTAGGAAGAATGAAGAAGTCAGTACAAAGCAAAAGGATATAATTCTAAAGGAGAGAGCTGGGGATGTGTGTATGCAAATCTTTAGCAGGGTGGGTTGAGAACGTGATTAAAAAGCTTTGTGGAATTTTGAGCTTTATAAGTACAACTTTTGCACTTAACTTTTAAAGGGTATCTGGATAAATACATCAATAGGATGGAAAGAGAGGCACAGGGTCCTGAAAGGGTAGGGGGTTTTAGTTCAGATGGGCAACATGGTCAGTGCAGGCTTGGAGAGGCCAAAGGGTCTGTTCCTATGCTGTAATTTTCTTTGTTTTTTTGTAGAAGCACAGAGAACAAAAACAATGAACTTTTATGAAACACTGGTTGGCCACAAATGCAATATCGTGCCTAATTCTGGACATCACAATTCAGGAAGGATGTGAAGGCAATAGAAAGAATGTAGAATAGAAAATATGAAACTAGTTACAGGAATGAATAATTTATCAGTTATTCGTATAGATGGGAGAAACTGGTTGATTCTTTTTGGGGAGGAGAAGGTTGAGAGGAGATTTGATAAATCTTGTGGAATGCGTAGAGTGTAGATGGAGAGAAACTGTTTTCACACCTTGAGGGTCAAGAACCAAAGGACACTGCTGTAAAGTCAAGCAAGAGTGACATGAGGGAAATGTTTTTTGCACAGTAAGTGGTTAGGGTTTGGGTTAACAGACTGACAGGGAGACTGGGATAGGTTCAATTGCTGTTTTCAGAATGGAATTGAATAAGCGCTGAGAAAAGATTTCAGAGCTACTGAGAAGGAGAATGAAGAGGATAAGAACATAATAAATAAGAGTAGGAGTGGACCATTCAGCCCCTCAAGACCATGCTGATCTTCTATCCCAATTCCACCCTTCTGCTGTATTCCCCAGACTTGTTTAATTTCTGCCATTTCTTTATTTCTCATTAGAATTTTTTCAGTCTCTCACTGGCTGGAAGGCATTTACTGCTGCTAATCCTTTTCTAAACAAAACACCCAAATTAATTTTCCTGTGGTTTCAGCCAAATTAATTTTTATAATTTTTAAAATTTCTTTCTAATTTTTTTTTTAATCAATTTCTTAGTCATCTTTCTTTTTATAAAAATCCTCCCAATCCCTCCTCAGCCTTATTCTTTTGGCAATATTATAAGGCCTTTATTTTAATCTTACGCTATTTTAAGTGGAATCACATCCTCCCCCCTCTCCCCGATTTTTATGGTTGAAGGGAATGATTCTATAGACTGATTATGGAGGGGAAGAGGTTTCCTCACTGCATTGCCACATCTGCATCATATGTGGGGACATGGAGGCAGAATGGAATTCTGAAGTAGCTTAAAGCTAGCAACACGAAGGGTTTCAATGAAACATGAGAGATGGTGAATTCTGCCCAGGGTTATCTAGTGTCTGTCAGTTTGTACAGGAAGAGATCCTGGTTCCGTCCTGCTAGTGCTAAATCACAAGGCACTCTTCCTTATTGCTGAAACCACAGGAAAGGGACAAAAATAAAATAAACCACACAGATTAAGCAGGAATCCTCACATTTGATATCGCCGCCTGTGCTGGCTCATCATTCAGTAGCTTGGCTTTGCTCAATGCTTGTTCAAAGAACGTAACTGCAGTCTGAAGCTTGTTTTCCTTAACTGGAATAATAAAAAAGTTAATGTTACAGGCTGGAAAAGATGGTGTGAATGTTCCTTTTATTATTTCCTTTTTCCTAACTTGTGATCGGGGGATGAAGCCTGTGTCCTCCCTGTTCAATCTGGCTCACCCAGTACAACATTGCAGCTAAGCTCCTCAATACCCTGTCAGGATTTTTCCTTCAATATCCCCTCTGCCCACTTATAAAGATTTTGGCTCCCCTGGCATTGCACCAATGAGGACAGGAACCCACTAGGGTCTGATCCTAACTGTGTTAATGGAGTTTGAATGGGTTGTATGGATCATTGTTCACAGGGACACCAAGCAGCGCCATCATGTTCAATCATTCCATGTAGTTTATATTCTACCCAACACAGAGGATTGACAGCGAACCAAAATGTGATCAAATGTACACAGTAGCCTTGGATATGATGGTGAACCATTCATTATTTTATGTGAAATTTCACACCAGAATTCTGTGGATTCTAGCACACACTTAGCTTCTCAGAGAGATAAAGTTCTGCCAGATCATTATAGGATACTAAAGGCAATGACTGCCTCATCTTCATGTTCATTCTTCCCAATGTGAACTTTCCTGTTAGCAGGAAATCTAAGACCAAACTCTCGCTTTTTACAACTACTTAATAAATCCACTTCTATATTAGGGATTTCTTTATTCAGCACTCCAAATTTGTTTGGAGGTGAAAGTTCTTGCAATAGTGATGCAAAAGGTTAGCACTGCTGCTTTACACATCAGGGACCCAGATTTGATTCCAACCTCGGGTCACTGGTCACTGGGTGGAGTTTGCAGGTTCTCCCCATATCTGCATGGGTTTCTTCCAGGCATTCCGGTTTGCTCCCACACTCCAAAGAAATGCAAGTTAGGTGGATTTGACAGGTCCCTTATTTACCCAAAATATATAGATTAGGGGGATTAGTGGGGTAATTACATGGGGAATAGGATGGAGTTGGCCCAGATAATTTGCTGAGTTGGTGAAGACTTTGATGGGCCAAATAGCCTCCTTCTGCACTGTAGAGATTCCATGAAGGTGTGGTTCAGTTTTTGTATAAAACTTTGGAAAATGGCAATGAAGGAAATTGCCAGCTGATATTGGCCAAAATTGGATGAATCTGAGTGGATTTGGAATAGATTTGATCTTGGAAAAGACTTTACAGAATATTTCCTCTTACGTTCTGCTTGAGCCACAAGGACATTGGCATTCATTATCCACTCTTCATCTCCTGCCTTTTGCGCTGATGCCAAGGCTTTTAACCCATAATCCCGAGCCTCCGTATTGTGGCTAAGCTCCAGGTGACAGCGGCCAATCTCATGGAAGAGCCAAGTGCGTTCGAGATGCGTTTTAGTTAAAGGCTCCTTCTCCGACCAACTGTTAAAATCCAAAATAAAACGATGGAGTTTCCCAAAAGCAGGAATTCTTAAAAGCTACAACAAGAACATTTAAATTTGATACAATGGACAACAACATGACTCAGTTGGCAGTTCCCAATGAGCTTGGGACAATGTTTACTGGTGAACCAGACAGGTGTTTTGGCATTTGGCTGCACAGAAAGATCCCAACTTTACCCTCTGAGTATCCTAGTCAGCTGACCTCAGTCACGTAACTGGAGTGAGCATCCAACTGGCTGAAATTTTCCCTTTCTATCTTGAATCTCGATGCTGTGTGTTTTGCGGGTTCATCATTCCATCACCCTTCGCGTGCTCATCTGACATTCCTCACAGACACAAGCTTTCTACTCATTAGATGGGAGATTTCAGGTTGATTTTGTCTCTTCTTATCCTAAATTGCTAAGGTTAATTATTGTACCTTTATTACCAACTGGAGATGAGCTAATGAATCACAAAGCTGGGATTCCCCAGTGAATATGTTTAAGTCCTGCATCAAACCATACACTTCCACTCTAGCACAATGCTTTAATCAATTTAGCTGCTAAAAACAATACAAATAGTCATTCAGTAATATAGGACTTGAAAATTGCTGAGAAAAGACACACGTTGTCAAAATTTTTCATCTTGCACTCATCATGACAATTTGCACAAATACCAAATGTAAAGTGAACAACAATTTACACTGCATGAGGTCATATATCATATCATATAACAGCGTTATGCTGCTGATTGGTTGGAAAATAGGCTATGATTGATAGAAGCTTTGTCATGGAAAATACACCAATTAACTGATGACTGATGGTCAACTGCCAATTTTTGTTTAAATTTAAGCAAGGCTGATTCTGATTGGTTAAAGCATTGTCCTGGAAGATGAACGAGTAAATGGTTGTCACCTATTTTGTTTCATTGGAAAAGGCCCAATGTTTGTACACGTTCTTTCTGTCTGCAAAGGACAGGGCTCTGTATGTTAACGTGCTTAACTTCTGCCACATGTAAATGAACGACAGCGTGAGCCAAACTGATTGTCTTAAATTGGTTTTCAGTGTAATTTGTTGCACACTCAAGACTGTTTAGCAAATGTCACATCCGTATCCCTGCACTCCTGAAAAAGCAGCACCCCTGCTATTCAGCTTTACATCTTAAATACAAGCTGGGGGTACTCATGGCAATGCTCTCTGTTCCACCTTGAACAGGAATCAAACTTTCCTCCTGCCCCAGAAGGGAAATGTTTATCTGCGGAGTTTCAGGTTGACTCTGCCAAACCTCAATGCCACAAATCATACTCACGCCTCCACTGCCTTTGCGAATTCACCGATCCTTGCGTATACCCTGCCAATATTGTCCAGAGCTCTTGATTTTGCTTCTAAGTTGTCACTGTTTAGAATTTTTGTAAAAAATGATGAAAAATAATTTATTTTTTAAACCATTTGTAAATTGTGCAGCATTACTAACAACAATTATATTGTGTCTTTCGTGCAGTTAAACTTCTCCATGTGCTTAAAGGGTACACAAATTTGATTGGAATGATTCTGAGCCACAAGAGGAGATATTGGGATAGATTAGCAGAACATTGGACAAAGAAGTAGGTGTTTAAAGGAATTGCAGAGCTGGGGTCCAGGCAGATAATGTATGGCCACAAATAGAGCAATGATTAAAATCAGGATGCTCCAGAAGCCAAAACTGAAGGAATGCAGAGATTATAGAATCATAAATTCCTACGGCACAGAAAGAAGGCTATTCCGTCCATCGAGTCTGCTCTGATCATAATCTAATCCAGGCCCTATTCCCATAACCCCACATATTTACCCTGCTAATCCCTGATACTAGGGTCAATTTAGCATAGCCAATGAACCCAACCCGCACATCTTTGGACAATGGGAGGAAATGAGAGCACCTGGAGGAAACCCTCGCAGATGCAAGGAGAATTTGTGAACTCCACACAGATGGTAACCCAAGGCTGGAATTGAGCCTGGGTCCCCGGCACTCTGAGACAGCAGTGTTAAACACTCTGCCAGCCACAATCTTGGCAGTTTGTCAAAGTAGGAAGGGGCAATGCCATGGAGAAGTTTGAAAACATGTGTGAACATTGCTGAAATTCTCTTTTCAAAAAGAAACTTATTTTCTGTTCTTACCCACTGAAGGAGTCAGGCCCCATAATTATCCATTCTTCTCCGGCACCTCCATCAGCTGGTGTATGCTGAGTTTAACCTGGATACTGGGAGCCACCTTCCCTCACCTGACCTTCCCACTGAATACTTACAGAGGACACTGAATGGTAATCAGTACTATTGGCTTATGTTCCCCCTTCTCTTAGTCAAGGTCCAGCAGTGTGTTGCTGCCTTCCTGTCAGTGTAAGAAACTTACTAGCCCAAGGCAGGAGCATTGTCTCTATGCTGTGGGATGTTGGATTTAGATTTATTACAGAGAAGGACTGGTCCAACCCCGCAGTGCTGGCATTTCAAAACAGGTATTAATTGTATATCAGTTCGTATTTAATTGTATTCGGGGGATGAGTTCACTTGTGCTCCTGTCCATAAGAACAGCCTTTAACAGTGGTTAGGAGGCACATGTTTGCAATCTCTATCTGTGAATGAATCCTGCAAGTGTATCCAGATTAAACTCCAACTCTATTCTTCACTTCCTGCCTATCTAGAGTGTAGAAGTTGAAGAGCTTCTTCAATGAATAGATTATACTCACTGCTTCTTTGCAATTTGTAGATCTTTCTGATGACTGATCAGAGCATCCTCAAATTCTCCGAGTTCCACCTGAGCGAGGCCAATGGTGTTATACAGATTTCCCAGGAATTCAGCCTTGCTGGGAACCTCTCTTTGGGACCATTCCTTCACAATTTCCACCAGCTCCATGGCTTTACTCTTACACTCCACAGCAAAGCCATCATTCAACACTGAGTAAACAAGAAAGAGAAGTGACTCTGACTGAACCCCGAGACATCATTCTTTCCACGCTAATCCTTCTCTCCCTCTGCTCCTCCTTTCCACTCTCCCTATCTCTCTCACTAACATGGCTCAGAGCACCCATTGGTACCTTACCCAATCTGGGTATTGACACAATGAGTAAGGCTCAACATTGCCAAGATCAATCCTGTCCTGACCTGGCAGCCTCACTCGTGCAACTAACTTCCTGCAACCATCACCAGCTTTTAATTAGGGGCAGCAGATCTTCTCCTCGGGGACCGAGAATTATTGCAAAGCGTTTACGAGTGCTTAATAGGGACAGTGTAGAGGGAGCTATACTCTGTATCTAACCCCGTGCTGTACCTGTCCTGGGAGTGTTTGATGGGGACAGTGTAGAGGGAGCTTTACTCTGTATCTAACCCCGTGCTGTACCTGTCCTGGGAGTGTTTGATGGGGACAGTGTAGAGGGAGCTTTACTCTGTATCTAACCCCGTGCTGTACCTGTCCTGGGAGTGTTTGATGGAGGACAGTGTAGAGGGAGCTTTACTCTGTATCTAACCCCGTGCTGTACCTGTCCTGGGAGTGTTTGATGGGGGGACAGTGTAGAGGGAGCTTTACTCTGTATCTAACCCCGTGCTGTACCTGTCCTGGGAGTGTTTGATGGGGACAGTGTAGAGGGAGCTTTACTCTGTATCTAACCCCGTGCTGTACCTGTCCTGGGAGTGTTTGATTGGGGGACAGTGTAGAGGGAGCTTTACTCTGTATCTAACCCCGTGCTGTACCTGTCCTGGGAGTGTTTGATGGGGGGACAGTGTAGAGGGAGCTTTACTCTGTATCTAACCCCGTGCTGTACCTGTCCTGGGAGTGTTTGATGGGGGGACAGTGTAGAGGGAGCTTTACTCTGTATCTAACCCCGTGCTGTACCTGTCCTGGGAGTGTTTGATGGGGGGACAGTGTAGAGGGAGCTTTACTCTGTATCTAACCCCGTGCTGTACCTGTCCTGGGAGGGTTTGATGGGGGGACAGTGTAGAGGGAGCTTTACTCTGTATCTAACCCTGTGTTGTCCCTATCCTGGGAGTGTTTGATTATGAATTACACTTGTGTTTACAGTGGCAGATTCATTCTAGTGAAAGTTCAGACTAGCCACAGTGCAGCATTAATCCGGCCAGCCTGTTTGGTCACTGTGCTCTGGGGTTCACATACACATGTCGATCTCCTCCATGCGCTGCAGAATGAAAGTAGTTTGCTCCGACTCCGCTTTTTTCCTTCGGCTTTTCCACCTCTGCTGCTTTATCTTCTGCTCTCGCTCTCGGGCAAAGATCGGTTTCTGCTGCCTCCAGAATTCGGTTCGTGTGTCGAGGAAAGCGATTCCGTTCACGATCATATCCTGGATAGTTACTCCGCTCTCTGTGCTGGTTTTCACCAGTTCTGGCAGCAGTGGGCAAAGAGAAAGGTGAGAGTGAGCTTCAATCATTCTTACATCAAGCTCCCAATCCCTCCTCTCGAAATCTGCCCATTGCTGCAGGGTGCTCTCTTGCTTTGCAGCCTGTTCAGCAGTGGGCTGATCGACTGTGTAGAGCATCGCCGTTAAGCCAAATACAGCTCTCACCCAGCAATGGGGCTCACAGCTTAAACCCCTGGTTGGTGATCACAGGTGGGACCTCTGACTGGTTTCCTTCACTTACCTCCCGAATCTCCCCATCCCTCTCCCCACCCCGCACCTCTCCCCCCCCCCCCCCACCCCACCCCACTTCTTCATCTCCTTCCCCACCCCCCACACTCTCTCCCTAGGAGGGTGGGGGGGGGGAGAGTTGTTCCTGAGCCAGTTGAGTTCAGGGCTGTGCATCCGGTTGCTGAGACATGGGGAGCAGTTTGTTGGGATTATCTATCATTGCTTCTTTTGTCTGGAATTCTCTGCAGCAAAGAGAGAACCAGGGGCAGGGAGGAGGGGGGTGTCACACCTTCCACAATGAAACCACCCCCCCAGCAGCCGATAGACTGAGGAGTGGGGGGGAATGGGGTAAGAGTGGTTGTGGGGGCGGAGGAGAGGGCAGTAGTCGTGGAGGGTCTAATGATTTTCTCAGTCTGTGCGGGGAAAATCCTCCCCCGCGCCGGTGTCACTGGAAACACTGGTTTCCAGGAGTCCCTGAGCTGTCTGGCCAGCTCCCTACACAACCTCTGAACAACTGAAGGTTTACTGCAATGGAATAAAGTATTTATCCGTTTAGCAGGCACTGACAACCCCCTGCTGGCGAGAGATTGAACATCTGCAATGTGCCTTTATATAGCACCTTTCACAACCAGAACTTCCCCAAGTGCTTGATAGTTAGAACTGTACTTTTCCATGTGGAGTCATTAGTGAGATATAGGAAACCTGGCAGCCAATTCCTGCACAGCTTGATCCCATAAATGGCGTTATTAACCAGATTATCTGTTTTAAGTGTGATTTGGGGGATAAATGTGGGCCAGTAAATTCAGAAAGTCACGCTGTCCCATTGGGTGTTTATCTCAAATTAATTACTATCTTATCTGAAAGACGGAACCTCTGCCCCTCTCCCCCCGTCTCCCCCCCCGAAGGAGGAACCTGTTGTGAAGGTTCAGAGAAGCGGCTGGCTCAGTGTTTGGGGAAAGTCAGTGTTTCAATGCTTGGAGTGGGAGGATGTGTTAACTGAGAGAGTTTCAGAGTGTGTGAACTAGTGAGCAGATGGAGAGAGTGGGACTGAGGCTGGAGGAAGGTGCAGAGGTAAATTGGTTAAGGATAAGCAAAACAGGGGACCAATAGCCATTCAGTGACGGGAAAGAAGGAGGTGGAGACCTTGGTAGGAGAGCTTATGTTGGAGAGTGTGGAGTGGAAGCTTTGTTGTGAATCATGCTAGCCCACATAGATTAAAAGATCCTCAAATTTGATCCCAGGCTGTGTAAATTTGTGGATTTGAGTCTCAAAAGTTGGGAGCACCACAGTTAACCTCAATGATCTGATCTACAAAGGGAAGCCAGCCTGGGCCCCCGCTCCTGTTCACTATCCGATGACTTCAGCAGGAAAGCATTTGTAACTAACTGCCCAATCAGCACAAATCTGGCAGTGTTCTACTGCCCTCCACACTCTGGGTTCAGAGGGCACTTCAAGCTCAGTTGCTCTGCAGAGATTCAGTATTTCACACACATGCTCACCCCTGGGTCAATACTGGAGGGTGAGCTTCCACCTGGAATCAGCACCATGGGATCAGGAAAAGGGGAAAATTAGAAAACAGGCAGGGAATTCAAACTGGAATCTTGGCCTTCCTTGATGCCTTGAGACAGGGAGATATTCTGATATTCAGTGCCTCCCCCACCCTGGTGAACGGTGTGAGTGTTGGAGGTAAGGACGTTCTCAGGCAGCTGACTGTTCAGCCCAACCTTCAATCTGGGCTCAGAAAGAGCAACTGTGAGGTTCCTGAACTGAAACAAAGCAACAGTCTGAAGAGGGAAAGAGAACCTTAGAAACAAGACTGTACGGTTTGGATTCTGTGTTGCACAGAAGTGTAAGCCAGGCAATACCAAACCAATGGATTTCTGAAAAGTGTTTGATAAGATACCGCACTAAAGGCTACTTGATGAGATAAGAGCTCGCGGTGCTAGAGGTAGTATGTTAGTATGGATAGAGGATTGGCTAATTAATAGAAGCCATGATGTAGACATGCTGGCGTTGGACTCGGGTAAGCACAGTAAGAAATCTCACAACACCAGGTTCAAGTCTAACAGGTTTATTTGGCAGCACTAGCTTTCAGAGTCTCAAGTTCCTTCTTCAAGTGAAGTCTCACAACTTGGTGTTATGAGACTTCTTACCGTAATTAATAGAAGACAGAGAGTTGGGATAAGAGGCATTTTCAGGATGGCAACCTGTATTCAGGGGAGTGCCACAGGGATCAGTGGCAGGGACACAATTATTTACAATATATGTTAATGACCGAGGGAAGTGAACTTACTATTGACAAGTTTGTAGATGACAAAAAAAGGCAGGGAGCTCAGTGATGAGGATGACACAAAAAGAGTCTACAGAGAGATATGGACAGGTTCGAATAGTGGGCAAATATTTGGCAGATGGAATATAAGGAGGAAAATGCGATGTTATGCACTTTGGTAGGAAGAATAAAGAATATTATTTAAATGGAAAAAGACTGCAGAAAGCTGTAGCACAGGGGGATTTGGGGGTTAGTGCATAGATCAAAAAGTGAGCATGCAAGTTCAGTGGGTAATTGGGAAGGCAAGTGGAACATTGGCCTTTATTTCAAAGGGAATGGAGTATAAAAATAGGGAAGTCTTACTAAAATTATGAGGCACTTGTTCGAACATCTAGAATATTGTGAACAGTTTTAGTCTCCTTATCTAAGGAAAGATATATTAGCATTGGAGGTAGTTCAAAGAAGGTTGATTAGGTTGATCCCCAGTATGGAGGGACTTTGTTATGAGGAGAGGTTAAACAATTGGTGACCTTATTGAGACGTATCTGACTCTCAGAGGGTTTGACAGGGTGGATGTTTGAGAGGTTGTTCCTCCTTGTGGGAGAGTCTAGGATCAGAGGGCATAAGTTCAGGTGAAGAGGCCACCTGTTTAAAACAGAAATGAAGAGGAATTTCTTCTCTCAGAAGGTAGTGAACCTGTGGAATTCTTTACCATACAGGACTGTAGAGGTTGGGTTGTTAAGTATGTTCAAAACTGAGATAGACAGATTTTTAATTTGTAAGGGTATCAAGAATTATGAGGAGAAGGTGGGAAATAAGTTGGGGATTATCCCATCAAATCAGTCATGGTTGCATTGAATGGTGGAACAGATTTGATGGGCCAAATGGCCTTTGTCTGCTCCTATGTCTTATGGATTCTTCACTGGTGAAGAAGATAGGATTTAGTGTAAATGTGCTGCGGCTCCCTATTGTGAGTGGCCTTTTCTCTAAACATGAGTTTGTTTTTTTGAGGGATTTTTGATTGAATGTGGTTCAGCTGGTGAATTGGAATGACGTACTGTCAGTATAAAACAGATTGTTTCGGTGCGCTGACATGGAGAGTGACAACAGTGTGTTTATTTTGCTGAGAGCCACAGCAGCAATTCATCTATACTGACAATGCTTCCTTACCGTTGTCCAAGAGCATTTTCTCCAGGTATTCCTTGTCTGCATACAATTCCCCCAGCAGCACTCGCACCGTTTTGCTGGTTTTTGGCTCATCCTGCTCCGGTTTCGTGCTCTGCTGCTTCATGTTTAATTTCTGCCGTCGCAGTTGAGATTTGGTCTTGGGGGTCACTTTCTTATTGTGAGATAGAAAGTCTGATCAGTTTATTCTCAGTGTCCTGGTGCAACAAGAGCAACTCAACAAGACAAGTATATAAATCCCAGCTCAGCAGTAAGGGAATTTAAATCAGTAAATCTGGATGGAAAAGTCTGTATCTATGATTGTGAAAAAAACTCATCTAGTTCGTTAATGTCCTTGAAGGAAGGAAATCTACCCTCCTTACGGACTCCAAATCCCCAGCAATGTGGTTGGCTTATCACTGTTCTATGAAATGTCTCAGCAAGACTCTTGGTTGCATCAAAACTGCAGCCAAAACTTTAGCCTACATAGTCTGTGACTGTACAAGAACACATTCTCAAGGGCAATTAGGGAAGAGCAATAAATATCAGCCTGACTTTCAGATCCAAAATGTCAGTGTATCCCTCAATCTCATGGGTGGTCCAGTGGCACAGTGGTTAGCACTGCTGCCTCACAGCACCAGGGCCCAGGTTCAATTCTGTCCTCAGGTCTCTGTCTGTGTGGAGTTTGCACATTTTCCCCATGTCTGCGTGCGTTTCTTCTAGGTGCTCCGGTTTCCTCCCACTCTCCAAAAATAGGTGGGTTAAGCGGATTGGTTATGCTGGATTGCATTTCAGGGGGATTAGCAGGGTAAATATGTGGGGTTATGGGGATAGGGCCTGGGTGGGATTGTTGTTGGTGTTGGTTTGATGGGCCGATTGGATTCTATGATTTATCTCCTCTCCACATCCCACAAACCATAGAACCACAACCCACCCTTGCAGCCCATCATCCTCAGAAGGTTAATAACCAAAGGTTAGAACCAAATGAGACGTCAGCCCCCAGCTCACCTCCTCGTATCTGTAAAATAAGGACAGGTCCCCTTTCGTATCGAGCTTCACTGAGGAAGGGCCTGTGTGAATTCAATGAATGGTTACATCAGCAAATGTTCATATTCAGAATTAATAGCAGAAGCTGTAGAAAAATGGACAGAACTCTGAGCAAATCCTATTCAGTTTCAACTTCTCTTATTTCCTGTCCTCCAGCTGGTGAAGTGCAAGTTAAACAACTTAAAGTTTTTTTGAATTGCTCTCTTACGCTGCAGTGTCTTGCGTCTTGGTGAAGCTATAATAACTCATCTTTGGCATGCAATACCCCGCTCTCAGTCATTCCAGACCTTGATTCAGTCTCTAAGCTGTAAACACCTTAGTCCCACCAATTACCTCCCCATGTCTACTGAGTGGTAGAACTCTCTTGATTTCCTCCAACTGCCTCCATCTCACCATCTCCCCTTCTTGCTTTCAAAAAACCACTGAAATCACCGCCTACAAAAGCAAAATCCTGTAGATGCTGGAACTCTGCAATAAATGTAGGAAATGTCAAAACAACTCAGCAAATTGCAGCTGAGTGAGAGAGTAACAGTGTAAGTTTGAGAGTTGGTAAAATAGCCTGAAGGTGCATCAGGGCAGGTTCATGTGTAGGCCCGTCACTGGCTAAGATTCCCCACGGCAGTCTGGAGATGGCCCAATGTGTGGACTGGCTGGCGGAGAGTAATTTGCATAATGAAGCCTCCTATTGGGGCCAATAAGTGGGACTGCCAGCATTTTGCTAATGGCTGCTGTCTCGCTGGACAGAATTCTCCCACCCTGCGGGTGATGGGAGCAGAGGAGAATCTAACGGGAGCCACAAGGTCAGAAACCTGCTGGCATTAAATCCCGCTGCATTTCTCCCAATGGCAGATCAGTCTTCTTGCTGGCTGGCTGGCAGGAATGCAGTTTTCACTCATTTTCATCCCATGAATTCCATTAAAACAGCAGCCAGCATTCCGTCAGGCCTTCTCAATCCTCCATCTCACCAGTGTGAAATTCCATTGCTCCGAAACCCAATTAGTAAAGAGTGGAGTGGACAAGATGGTTTTCACTTTGCAAAAAACTTTATGGTGAGTGCAACAAAACCTTTCTGTCCCAGTGCCATGCTGCTCCTGATGCCCTGTACATCATTCTGCCAGAGCAGACTAATTCCTGCCCTCCATCATCATGCCAAGCTAGCCTTCATGGTCAGTACCGTGCTGCTGGAGCCATGGACCCTCCTGTGTCACCGTCTTGCTTCAAAGCTGTGCCGGGGTTTGGGGAGTACAGGAGCTCCTTCCTCCCATGTCACACATCAGTGTCTATCTACACAGTACCATGGTTTTGAGACTTATGCAGCCATCTCAACAAAGGTGGGAGGGAGCTGGGGTGAGTGATCTGGTTAAGACAAGGGGTGGGCATTATAAAAGGAAGGTTGTGCAAGGTGGGGAGGGTGGATTAGGATGAGGCCTCATGATAGTGGGCCGCGAGCCAGGGAGCTAGATGAAGAAGGCAATGGAAGGCAGAGGGAAGCTGAACTCCGACAAAGCTACATGAAAAGCTCACAAGCAAGGGGGTCAAAGGGACATCACATTGTTTACTGGAAGGTGACAGACACAGTGGGTAGACGTCCATATAGGGCATGGGTTGCCTCAGGTGGTAGGCTTGGTGGAAGTCGGGTTGAATTTAGGAACAGAGCCTCTGGGTTGCTGATATCCTGCACAGTCTGGTGAAAATAGCTGAGCTGGAGAGAGTGATATGAGTGTTCTGGCCTGGTGTTTAAATATGGCACCAGAACCTTTGAACTCAATAGCTGGCTGTGGGTGGACGAATCAACTGCCGGCCCGCGAGGAGGGTTGGAGGAGATCTCACCCGTGCCTTATTCATGAGGATCCAAGCACAGAATGTGATTGTGGGATTCCACCATTCTGTTCAGAGGGAAAGACACCAACGGAACTCCCCCCATCACACTTAGTCTCAAAATAAGAGAATTCCACCCTGTGTGGGGAGGTTCTCAGTTGCATGGAGGTGACTTCCCACTGCAGGGTCTGGAGGGATGAAGGACACCGGCTAAGGCCTCAATCATCTCTCTCTGGAGAGGATTCCCCTCCAACTGATGGAGGTTTTTGCCCTCTGTATTCTTGAGGCCACAATTTCTGATAACCTCTGCGAGGGCACTCCTAATATGAGACACCCTCACGATGAAGGTCACCAATTTGCCTCAGCAACACCAACTGCTGCCAGTGGCAATGTTCAGAGCTGAGTGGCAGCCGCAGGAACCTGCCCACTCTCCTTAATTAGAGAGTGGAACGAGAGGTGGCTGGTTGGGAGGGAGGGTCAGAGAACTGGTCCAACTGGCATGGAGTGTGGACTCGGACCTTTGCTCCTGGAGAACGCACAGACAACTGTGAAGGTGAGCAGGATATTTCTACCAGCTGTTCCACAATCATATTGAAGAGTAGAACAGGTCCATGTGGTCTACTTCTATTGTTCACAGTAACCCTAGAGATCTGCTGAAATATTTACAAAATGTTTAGGTTTTGATTTAAAATGCCTTCTATTCACCCTGGGGTTTTCATGACTTGTCTAATCATTGTCTTTTTCGCTTTCTGCTCACAGTCCACCCTGTGGTTTTGATGTCCTGTTTTTCTGTGTTACAAAGAGAGAGAGAGAGGAGACTGGAAGATCAGAGGCAATTGCCTCCACTAACACACACTTACTTCCCACAGAGTTGTCAATAGCTTCCCGAGCCTTCTGAATTCCCAGACGGAAATTGTGGTCATCTGGACGGAGTTTATGTCCTCGATGATAGAACATTAAAGCGAGTTCAAACTCCCCCTTAGCATACAGAGTTTCAGCCTTTCGATAAAGACCCTAAAAAGACAATAAAACGTATTTTAAAAACATTGATTTCTTCCAAAAATGTGCACATTAAATTTAATAAACATTAGACTACTTTACAGGACACTCATACTCCTGGGGCCCTTTACTTATTAAATGTTTACAAGCTTTACATTTATACTGTCACAGTACAATACATTGAGAGTGTGCAGCAATGGGACAACCCTGGTCTTAATATCTTTTGTGATGGGGAGGTGCCGGCATTGGACTAGGGTAAGCACAGTAAGGAATCTCACAACACCAACAGGTTTATTTTGTAGTACAAGCCACAAGCTTTCAGAACCTTTCATCAGGTGAGTGGGAGTTGTGTTCACAAATAGGGCATAAAAAGACACAAACTCAATTTACAAAATAATGGTTGTAATGCGAATCTTTACAGGAAATCAAGTCTTAAAGGTATTCACCAATCACTAGGTAGGAGTGTTCTCTTCCTGTTGGGGATCACTTCAGGTCACGGGCATTCGGCCTCTGATCTTCGGGTAAGCATTCTCCAAGGTGGCCTTCATGACACACGACAGCGCAGAGTCGCTGAGCAGAGACTGATAGCCAAGTTCCGCACACACGAGGACAGCCTCAACCGGGATCTTGGGTTCATGTCACACTATCTGGAACCTCCACAACTTACCTGGACTTACAAAATCTCACTTACTGTCCTGGCTGGAGACAATACACATCTCTTTAACCTGTGTTTAACCCTTTCTCCATTCACACGTCTGTACCTTTAAGACATGATTTCCTGTAAAGACTCGCATTCCAACCATTATCTTGCAGATTGTGTTTGTATATGCCCTATTTGTGAACACAACTCCTCACTCACCTGATGAAGGGGCAGTGCTCCAAAGCTTGTGGCTTGTGTTATCAAATAAACCTGTTGGACTTTAACTTAGTGTTGAGAGACTTCTTACTGTGCTTAATACCTATCCTCACCCAATTTACCAAAGAGATGTCAACTTTCAGCGCATCCCATTGAGATGTCCCCAAAACGCTGACCTGGAGAATTATCGAAACGAGTTGAGTTATCATGGTTATATTTCTGGGTCTGAGCTGGGTTTGCTGGTTTGAGTCGAGGCAGCAGATGGTCCCTGGTTTCAGGGACCAAGGTGGGGAAATGAGCCAGGGTTTCCACTTCCAATCTGTCCCTACTGCTGAAAAGCACAAGTATTTGAATATCAGACAAGGATGAGTTTCCCTTTGGCTGTGATGCCCCTAAAGTAAAATAGGGCCAAGATTCATCTAAATGAGTTGTGAAGAACATTCACAGGAGGAATTACTGATTGTGGATCATAATTGCCACTGAGTTCCTGGTAGGGCAAAGTTTGAGAGAGGAATTCAATATCATGAGGAGTCTGGACAGAGTAAATTGGGAAAAACGTTTGCCATTTGCGAAAGGGTTGAGAATCAGAAGGCACTGATTTAACATGAATGGAAATGAACCAAAGGAGACATGAAGATAAACGTTAACATAAAGGGGACAAAGTAGAAAGGGTCAAAAGCTTCAAGTTTTTAGGTGTCCAGATCACCAACAATTTGTCCTGGTCCCCCCATCCTGACACTATCGTTAAGAAAGCTCGCCAACATTTCTACTTTCTCAGAAGACTAAGGAAACTTGTCATATCAGTTATGACTCTCACCAACTTTTACAGATGCACCATAGAAAGCATTCTTTCTGGTTGTGTCATGGCTTGACATGGCTCCTGCTCTGCCCAAGATTGCAAGAAACTACAGAACATAGAACATAGAACATTACAGCGCAGAACAGGCCCTTTGGCCTTCGATGTTGCGCCGACCAATTAAGAAAAAGCAATGACCCTCTAACCTAAACCATTCCCTTTTCGTCCATAAACTTATCTACTAACCTCTTAAACGCCTCCAAACTTGGCGCATCTACAACTGCAGCAGGCAGGGCATTCCATACCCTTACCACCCTCTGGGTAAAGAACCTACCTCTGACATCCGTCCTATAACTACCACCCCTTAATTTAAAGCTATGTCCCCTCGTGCTAGCTTTCTCCATCCTAGAAAAAAGGTTATCACTGTCCACCCTATCTAAACCTCTAATCATCTTATATGTTTCAATAAGGTCTCCTCTTAGCCGCCTTCTTTCTAACGAAAACAACCTCAAATCCCTCAGCCTCTCTTCATAAGACCTGCCCTCCATACCAGGCAACATCCTGGTAAACCTCTCTGTACCCTCTCCAATGCCTCCACATCTTTCTTATAATGCGGGGACCAGAACTGTACACAATACTCCAAGTGTGGCCGCACTAGAGTTTTGTACAGTTGCAACATGACCTTGCGGCTCCGAAATTCAATCCCCCTACCAATAAAAGCTAAGACTCCGTATGCTTATTAACAACCTTATCGACTTGATTGCCAACTTTCAGGGATCTATGCACACATACACCAAGATCCCTCTGTTCATCAACACTATTAAGAGTCCTACCATTAGCCCTATACTCTACACACTTGTTATTCCTGCCAAAGTGAATTACCTCATACTTTTCCACATTAAACTCTATTTGCCACCTCTCGGCCCAGCTCTGCAACTTGTCCAAGTCTCTCTGCAAACTATAACACCCCTCTTCACTATCTACCACTCCACCGACTTTAGTGTCATCCTCAAATTTACTAATCCATCCTTCAATACCCTCATCCAGATCATTTATAAAAATTACAAACAGCAGGGGCCCCAAAACAGATCCCTGAGGTACACCACTTGTAACCGAACTCCATGATGAATAATTTCCATCAACCACCACCCTCAGTCTTCTATCTGCTAGCCAATTCCTAATCCAATTAGCTAAATCACCCTCAATCCCATACATCTGCATTTTCTACAGAAGCCTTCCATGGGCCACCTTATCGAATGCCTTACTAAAGTCCATATATACCACATCAAAGAAGGTTATGAATGTAGCCCAGTCCATCACACAAACCCATCCATTGAGTCTGTCCACACTTCCTGCTGACTTGGCTAAGCAGCCAGCATAATTAAGGACCTCATTCACCCCGGACATTCTCTCTTCCATCTCCTTCCGTCGGGAAAAAGATAAAGAAGAACAGCTTCTTTCCTGCTGCTGTCAGACTTTTGAATTGACTTATCTTGCACTATGTTGATCTTTCTCTAACCCTAGCTATGACTGTAACACTACATTTTGCACTGTCTCTTTTCCTTCTTTATGAACGATATGCTTTGTATAGCACAAGAAACAATATTTTTCACTGTATGCTAGCACATGTGACAATAATAATTAAATCAAATTAGAAAGAATGCTTATTACAGAGAGAGAATTTAGATCTAGAATGCAGGAAAGGTGAGATACAGGGAACTTCAATTCTGGATTTCAAAGGGAATGGGGTAAGCAGGTGAAGAGAGAAATTGCAGAGCCAAGGAGAAATCCTGGGAGGAGGGGGTGCCCACTTTATTGTTCTTGCAGAGAGGCTGGAATGGACTTGAAGGATTGAATGACTTCAATTGTGCTGTAACATATTTCTATGATTCTGTACACATACAACGCTGGCCATTCAGGTATCAAAGGCAATAAATTCACTGCATTAAATGTTTTATTAATGTTACCTTGTAAAATTCTTTATTGCCCAACTGCGAGGCCTCTGCATCTTTCAGAGCAAGTGTGGTATTTCCAATGGCCAGATAGCATCGTGAACGGGCAACCAGACAGTTCCTGTTCTTTGGTTCCTGCTGCAGAGCCTGCAATAGAAATTTCAATAAACTTCATCATCCAGCGTAATGCAAAATGATTTATTTCGCAGTCGTTAAAATGAAAGCTTACCTCAAATGAACACTTTCTGTCTACTCCGCAGAATTAAAACCAGGACAACAGCAAGATACAGAGTAAAGCTCCCACTGCAACGTCCCCATCAAACACTCCCAGGACAGGTACAGCACGGGGTTAGACACAGAGTAAAGCTCCCTCTGCGCTGTCCCCATCAAACACTCCCAGAACAGATACAGCATGGGGTTAGATACAGAGTAAAGCTCCCTCTACACTGTCTCCATCAATCACTCCCAGGACAGGTACAGCACGGGGTTAGACACAGAGTAAACCTCCCTCCACACTGTCCCCCCATCAAAAACTCCCAGGCCAGGCACAGCACGGGGTTAGATACAGAGTAAAGCTCCCTCTATACTGTCCCACATCAAACACTCCCAGGACAGGTACAGCATGAGATTAGGTACAGAGTAAAGCTCCCTCTACACTGTCTCCATCAATCACTCCCAGGACAGGTACAGCACAGGGTTAGATATAGAGTGAAGCTCCCTCTACACTATCCCTAACAAACACTCCCAGGATAGATACAGCACAAGGTTAGATACAGAGTAAATCTCCCCCATCAAACACTCCCAGGTCAAGGACAGCACAAAGTAAGACACAGAGTAAAGCTCCCTCTACACTGTCCCCATCAAATACTCCGAGAACAGGTATAATTTGGGATAGAAAAAGAGTAAAGCTCCCTCTACACTGTCCCAATCAAACGCTCCCAGGACAGGTACAGCATAGGGTTATATACAGAGTAAAGCTCCCTCTACACTGTCCTCATCAAACTCACCCAGGACAAATACAGCACAAGATTAGATACAGAGTAAAGATCCCTCTACACTGTCTCCATCAATCACTCCCAGGACAGGTACAGCACGGGGTTAGATACAGAGTAAAGCTCCCTCTACACTGTCCCCATCAAACACTCCCAGGACAGGTACAGCACGGCGTTAGATACAGAGTAAAGCTCCCTCTACACTGTCAACATCAAACACTGTGTCGATAGTAGTCATGATGTAGAGATGCCAGCGTTGGACTGGGGTAAACTCAGTAAAGTTTGACAACACCAATTTTAAATCCGACTGATTTATTTCATAGTAAATCTGTGAGTTTTCGGCCTTTGTGGCCTTTGTAGGCGAATGAGGTGTTCTGGTCTCCAAAAACACACATATCAGCAGAGACAGTTTACAGATTACAGATTGCTGATAAACTGTCTGTGCTGATATGTGTGCTTTTGGAGACCAGAACACCTCATTCGCCTGATGAAGGCCACAAAGGCCGAAAGCTCGCAGATTTACTATCAAATAAATCGGTTCGATTTAAAATTGGTGTTGCCAGACTTTACTGAGTTTACCCTCAAACACTCCCAGGACAGGTACAGCACGGGGTTAGATACAGAGTAAAGCTCCCTCTACACTGTCCCCCATCAAACACTCCCAGGACAGGTACAGCACGGGGTTAGATACAGAGTAAAGCTCCCTCTACACTGTTCCCATCAAACACTCCCAGGACAGGTACAGCATGGGGTTAGATACAGAGTAAAGCTCCCTCTACACTGTCCCCCATCAAGCGCTCCCAGGACAGGTACAGCACGGGGCTAGATTGCTATAATTCATAGAAACATTGAAACTAGAAGGAGGAATAGGCTGTTCGGTCTTCGAGCCCACTCCATCATTCATCTCGATCGTGGCAGATCATCAAATTTAGTATCTTGATACCTCCTTCCCTCCATATCCCTTGAACCTTTTAGCTCCAAGAGTGGTATCTAATTTCTTTTCAAAATCAATGATTTGGCCTCAATTCAAATATGAATCACGAAGAGTTAGTATACAGGTACAGCAAGTGATTAGGAAGGAAAATGGAATGTTGTTGTTTATTGCAAGGGAAATGGAATATCAAAGTAAGGACCTTTTGCTACAGGTCAGAAACTCCGAAGTCTTTTATGAAGTCTGTCTGGATTGTAAGTTCTACATTTTGAATTTGGGTAGAGTGAGTATGAAATACTTCACTTCAGGTACAGTTCAAATGACCCGCTAGGGAGCTTTTATCAAATTTTATTTAAGAATACAGTTACCATGTATGGAAAGAAAAGTTACAATATCTTTTACCAATTACAAGCAAGAAAAAATCATGAAATAGGATCAACCTTAACAGCTAAATACTGTTCCGATGGAAGAAATCCCATAAACAAAACCTTTGCCACAGGTTTAGCACAGCTGAGACTAATGCTTACATGATAGTAGAATTTAGTCCTTTGGTTAAATGCTGCAATTGTCTTGAGGTACACACTGACAAGCTTAGAGTCAGAACAGCTTCAGTCCTTTGGTTGGAGAATTTCAGTGACTAGTGAGTTTGCACATGCCAATGAGGGAGGGACTGCAGCTGGAATGAGATTCAACCAGGGTAAGGGTATCGGAAATTCGGAGCTGAGAGGGAATTCAGTGCTGAGGGGGAAGAGGTGCTTATCTTCGAGAGACCTGCGAGAGAGATTCGAGGGCAAGTGAGAGATAGAAAGAAATCGAACCTTGACATCACTGCCAATAGGTGTGCAATTTGGCTGGTGACTTATAAGTAATTTTTCTTTTTTTCTCTTTTTTTTCCCTTGGCATTGTAGTCATTGTTTTAAGTTAACCTAAGTCATGGAGAAGTTTGGACTGATTAGAAATAGTCAGCATGGTTTTGTCAAGGGCAGGTCATGCCTTACAAGCCTAGTTGAGTTGTTCGAAAATGTGACTGAACACATTGACGAAGGAAGGGCGGTGGACGTAGTGTACATGGACTTTAGTAAGGCGTTTGATAAGGTCCCATGTGCAAGGCTTCTGGAGAAGGTGAGAGGGCATGGGATCCAAGGGACTTTGGCCTCGTGGATCCAGAACTGGCTTGCTGGCAGAAGGCAGAGAGTGGTTGTGGATGGGTCTTGTTCTGCGTGGAGGTCGGTAACCAGTGGAGTGCCCCAGGGATCTGTTCTGGGACCCCTGCTGTTTGTCATTTTCATAAATGACCTGAATGAGGAAGTGGAGGGATGGGTTAGCAAGTTCGCCGATGATACAAAGATCGGTGGTGTTGTGGATGGTCTGGAGGGATGCCAAAAGTTGCAGCGGGACATAGACAGGATGCAAGACTGGGCGGAGAAGTGGCAGATGGACTTCAACGCAGATAAATGTGTAGTGGTCCATTTTGGCAGGAATAATGGGATGAAGGAGTACAATATAAGGGGAAGGAGTCTTAGCTGTGTTGTAGAGCAGAAGGATCTCGGGGTCCGGGTCCTTAAATCGGCCTCGCAGGTGGAGGAAGTGGTCAAGAAGGCGTACAGTGTACTGGCCTTCATTAACCAAGGAATAGAGTTTAGGAGTCAGGAGGTAATGATGCAGCTCTTAAGACTCTTGTCTGACCCCAGTTGGAGTATTGTGCGCAGTTCTGGTCGCCTCATTATAGGAAGGACGTAGAGGCTATTGAGAGGGTTCAGAGGAGATTTACAAGAATGCTGCCTGGATTGGAAGGCAGACCTTATGAAGATAGGTTGAGGGAGCTGGGACTCTTCTCACTGGAGAGACGTAGGTTGAGAGGCAACCTGATAGAGGTTTATAAAATGTTGAGAGGAATAGATAGGGTGGACTCTCAGAGACTATTTCCCCGAGCTGAAATGGTCACTACGAGAGGACACAGATTTAAGGTGCAGGGAAGCAAATACAAAGGAGATGTCAGGGGTAGGTTTTTCACTCAGAGGGTGGTGAGTGAATGGAACCGACTGCCGTCGGAGGTTGTTGAGGCAAACTCACTGGGGTCTTTTAAGAGACTTCTGGATGAGTATATGGAAAAGAATAGGATAGGGGGTTATAGATAGGTCTGTGGATTGGTAGATGTGATCGGTGCAACTCGTGGACCGAAGGGCCTGTTTGTGCTGTATTGTTCTATGTTCTATGTTCTATGGTAGGAGATCCCAGATCCATAAAATGCTCCTCTTGTGCAATGTGGGGATTCAGGGACCCTTCAGTCTCCCTGGCTCCTTCATGTGTGTAAATTGCGTCCAAATGCAGCTCCTGTTGGACCACTTGATGGCTCAGGAACTATGGATAGATTCACTTTGGAGCATCAATGATGCTGAGTAAGTTGTGGATAACACATTCAGTGAGTTAGTCACACTGCAGATTAAAAACTATGGAGGGAGATAGGGAATAGGTGACTACCAGACAGAGGAAAAGTAGGAAGGTAGTGCAAGGATCCCCTGCATTCATCTCCATTTTGAGATACTGTTAGGGAGATAGCTCATCAACGGTAGGTGGCTGGTTCTGCCGCACAGGAGGGATAATCCAACTCGGGAAGAGAGCTTTAGTGATAGGTGATTCAATTGTAAAGGGAACAGATAGGCATTTCTGTAAATGCAAACAAAACTCTAAGATGGTATGTTGCCTCTCTGGTACAAGGGTCTTGGAGAGGCTGCAGGGCTTTCTGAAAGAGGAGGGTGAAAGGCCAGTTATCACAGTGCATTTAGACACCAACAATATAGGTAAAAAAAACTGGATGAGATCCTACAAGCTGAATTTAGGAATTGGGAGTTAAACTAAAAAGTAGGACCTCAAAGGTAATAATCTCAGGATTGCTCCCAGTGCCACGTGCTAATCAGAGAGGAATGTCAGAATGACAAAGATGAATATGTGGCTTGATGGTGCAAGAGGGAGGGATTCAAATTCCTGTGGCATTGGAACCGGTTCTGGGGGAGGTGGGACCAGTAGAAATCGGACAGCCTGCACCTGGGCAGGACTGGAAGCAATGTCTTAGAGGCAGTATTTGCTAGCGCTGTTAGAGAGGGTTTAAACTAGTGTGGCAGCAGGATGGGAATTGATGCAGGAAGTCAGAAGGAAGTAAAATGGGAACTGAAACAAAAGGCAGTAAGGGGAAAAGTGGAAGGCAGAGAAACCAAAGATAAAAATCAAAATGGGCCACAGTATAGAGTACAGAGACTGTGGCAAACTCAGTGACTGGGTCCAGTGGGCTTAATAGAAATGAAACAAAGTGGAGTATACAAAACATGACAGGACAGTTGGTCTGAAGTGTGTTTGCTTTAACCAAGGAGTATAACAGGTAAAATGGATGATCCTAATGATGGATTACTCTGTGGAATTATGATGTTGTGGCAATTACAGATACTTGGATGAAAAAAAGGGGCAGGACTGGTAGCTTAGCATTCCATAATTTAGATGCTTCAGGTGAGATAGAGAGGGTGACAAAAGAGATGGGTGGCAGAAGAGATGGATACAAAACTAATTTGGGCATAGAAAGCAGAGGGTGGTAGTGGAAGCATATTTTTCTAACTGAAGATCCGTGATAAGTGATGTTCAACAAGGATCAATGCATGGACCTCTGTTGTTTGTAACATATATAAATGATTTGGAGGAAAATGTAGGTGTCTGATTAGTAAATTTACATGTTAGGGAGAATGTCATAGATATACAGAGTGAGGACACCTTGGTGGGATCATGCAGTGAGGCCTTATGGGTAGAACTCAGGAACAGGAGTGGTGTAATCACACTGCTGAGGTTGTACTACAGATCTCCCAACAGCCACTGTAAAGTGGAGGAACCGATATGTCAGCAGATTATGGGAAGATGTAAGACAACAGAGTTGTTGTGATGGCCGATTTTAACTTCCCCAACATAGACTGGGATTCCTTTAGATCAGGAGCTTGGATGGGGCAGAGATTGTTCAGTGTGTCCAAGAGTGTTTCTTGAGACAATATGTAGATAATCCAACTCGGGAAAAGGCTATCTCAGACCTGGTTCTGGGAAACGAGCCATTGATTGATGTCTTAGTGGGGAACCATTTTGGGACAAGTGATCACAATTCTATAAATTTCAAATTACTTGTAAAAAGGGAAAGAAGTAGTCCCAGAGTGGAAGTACTAAACTGAAGGAGGCTATCTGTGACGGTATTAGGCAGAAGCCTGGGAATATAGACTGGGGCATCTGTTTGAAGGTAAATCTATATCCGATATGTGGGAGTCTTTTAGAAGTCAGTTGTTAACAATTCAGGACTAGTATGTCCCTGTAAAAATGAAGGATAAAGATGGCAAGGATCAGGAACCCTGGATAACAAGAGAGATTGCAAGTTTAGTGAAAAAGAAGGAGGCATATATAAATTTCAGGAATTGAAAACAGATAAGGCTCTTGAGGAATACCAAGACAGCAGGAAAGAGATTAAACAGGGATTTAATTGGGCAAAAAGGAGCCATGAAATGTCTTTTGCAGGCAGGATTAAAGGGAATCCCAAGGCTTTTTATGTGTATAAAAGGAGGAAGAGGTGAATTAAGGAAAGGGTAGGTCCACTCAAGGACAGTAGAAGGAATTTGTGTGTAGAGTCAGATGGGATAGGTGAGATCCTTAACAAATACTTTGCATCAATATTCACAAAGAAGAAGGATGTGGTGGATGGTGAGTGTAGAGAGGAGGATGTTGTCATTCTAGGACATGTTAAAAAAAAGGGGGTAGGCATTGGAAGTTTTGAAAACGTTAAGATGGACAAGTTCCCAGGATCAGATAGGGTCTTGCCTAGAATACTGAGAAAGGCATAGGAAGGCCTTGGCCAAAATCTTTGTATCCTATTTAACCATGGGCAAGGTATCAAAGGTTGGAGAGTAGCTAACATTGTTTTTCTGTTTAAGAACGACAGAAGAGACAATCTGGGAAATTACAGGCCTGTGAGTCTTACATCAGTGATGAGAAAATTATTGAAGAAGATTTTTAGGGACTGGATGTATTTACATCTTGAAGAGGATAGGCTTATTAGCGATAGACAGCATGGTTTAGTGAAAGGGAGGTCATGTCTCACAAACCTGACTGAGCACAGTAAGATTAACGTCCAATTAAGGTTTAATTGAAATCATGAACTTTTGAAGTGCTGCTCCTTCTACTTGATTGAGTTCTTTGTGGAAGTGACAAGAAAAATTGCTCAGAGCAGGGCAGTGGGTATTGTATATACAAACTTTAGTAAAGCCTTCGATAAGGTTCCACATGGCAGGCTGATACAGAAGATGAAGTCATTTGGGATCCAAGGTGAGCTGGTAAGATGGATACAAAACTAGTTTGGGCATAGAAAGCAGAGGGTGGTAGTGGAAGCGTACTTTTCTAATGGAAGGTCTGTGATAAGTGGTGTTCAACAAGAATTAGTGCATGGACCTCTATTGTTTGTAATATATATAAATAATTTGGAGGAAAACGTAGGTGGTCCGATTAGTAAATTTGCAGATGTTATAAAGATTGGAAGAGTAGTGGATAGTGAGGAGAATTATCAGAGGATAAAGCAGGATATAAATCAGCTGGAGACTTAGGCCAAAAGATGGCAGATAGAACTTAACCTGGACAAATGGGAGGTGATGCAATTTGGAAGGTCTACTGCAGAAGGAAAGTATACAGTAAATGGGAGAGCCTTAGAAATATTAGCATACAGAGGTATCTAGATATACACATCCACGGTTCACTGAAGGTGATAACTCTGATGGACAATAGAACATAGAACGTTATAGCATAGTATAGGCCCTTTGGCCCTCAATGTTGTGCTGACCAGTGGAACCAATCTAATGACCCTCTAACCTAAACTATTCCAATGTTATCCATATGCCTAAAAAACTGACCATTTGAATGCCCTGAAAGTTGGCAAGTCCACAACTGCTGCAGGCAGGACTTTCCATGCCCTTACTACTCTCTGAGTAAAGAACCTACCTCTGACATCCATCCTATGACTACCATCCCTCAATTTAAAGCTATGTCCTCTCGTGTTAGCCATCACCATCCGAGGAAAAAGACTCTCACAGTCCACCCTATCTAACCCTCTGATCATCTTGTATGCCTCAATTAAATCACCTCTTAACCTTCTTCTCTCTAATGAAAATAGCCTCAAGTTCCTCAGCCTTTTCTCATAAGACTTTCCCACCATACCAGGCAACATCCTGGTAAACCTCCTCTGCACCCTTTCCAATGCCTCCACATCTTTCTTAAAATTCAGTGACCAAAACTGTACACAATACTCCAAGTGCAGGCGCACCAGAGTTTTGTATAGTTGCAACATGAACCCACGGCTCTGAAATTCAATCCCTCTACCAATAAAAGCTAACACACCAAACGCCTTCTTAACAACCTTATCAACCTGGGTGCCAATTCTCAGGAAGCTATGCACATGTACACCGAGATCTCTCTGGTCATCAACACTACTAAGAGTCCTTCCATTAACCCAATATTCTGTACTCCTGTTACTCTTACCAAAGTGAATCGCCTCACACTTTTCCATATTAAACTCCATTTGCCACCTCTCGGCCCAGCTCTGCAGCTTATTTATTCCCTCTGCAAACTGTAACATCCATCCTCACTGTCCACAACTTCTATGACTTTGGTGTCATCAGCAAATTTACTAACCCATCCTTCTACACCCTCATATTCTCTTTCACCTTCTCCCATTGGGGAAAAGATACCAAATGAGGACACATACCAACTGAATGAAAAGCAGCTTCATTCCTGCTGCCACCAGAATTTTGAATGGACCTACCCTGCATTAAGTTGTTCTTTCTCTACACTCTAGCTATAACTGTAACACTACATTCTGGTCCCTTGCCTTTCCTTCCTGATATCAAGTATGCTCTGTTTGTATAGCACACACAAAAAAAATGCTTTTCACTGTATTGTTTTCACTGATTTATTGTGACAACAATCAGATCAAATAAATCAAATAAACAAAACCCCATTTAAGCCATTGAAGTAGCAATAAAAAGACTTCTAACAGCCAGCTGGTGCCATAATGGAAAAAAGAAGCTATGAGAGCTGCAGAGAACATGATTTTAAAAATACAGTTCTTCAAGATACACTAACATCACAAGATACAGAGTAAATCTCCTGCTACACTGTCCCCATTAAACATTCTCAGGACAGAGGGGGGGTTAGATACAGAGTAAAGCTCCCTCTACTTTATCCCCAACAAACATTCCCAGGACAGGTACAGTATGGGGTTAGACACAGAGTAAAGCTCCCTATATGCTGTCCCCATCAAACACTCCCAGGACAGGTACAGCACAGGGTTGGATACAGAATAAAACTCCCTCTACACTGTCCCCATCAAGCACTCCCAGGACAGGTACAGCACGGGGTTAGATACAGAGTAAAGCTCCTGCCATATTCTCTCCCTCAGAATTTTGATGTTCTAAATCTAACAAAAACAGAAAAAGCTGCAAAAGTCAACAGACCTGGCAGCACCTAGAGAGAGAAACTGAGGCAACAAATTCCTTTGACTTCTTCAGAGCTAAACCGAGGGAGAAAAGTGATGGATTTGAAATTGTAAGATGTCTCACAACACCAGGCTCCACTCAACTGATGAAGGAACAGCGCTCCAAAAGCTCGTGATTCCAAATAAACCTGTTGGACTTTAACCTAGTGCTGTGAGACTTCTTACTGTGCCCACCCCAGTCCAACGCCAGCATCTCCATATCATGGATTTTAATTCATTTGACAGGGGATGGAAAAGATGGAGCAAAATAAATGAGTGGGAGAGAGAAACAGTCTCCGCCAAATGGACTTGAAGGAAGAGGGAAAGAATCCTGTGGAGCTGAGCAGGGTCTATAGTGCACATTCAGTATCCCCATTTCCTAAGCACTCGTTATCCTAGCCTGTGAACAACTGTAGATGATTGCTGTGACCTGTGGGGCAACATTAAACAGCGAGAAATCTGAAACAATTCTCGGGAACTTGCACCGCAGTGAAACTCACCCCGTGCCTGCCCCAATTCCCTGAGGAACAATCGGCTTGGAAATAACCCCAGTCTCAATGGCCTGGGGGAATCACATTATCTGCAATACTCTTCAATTCTGTAAAAACATCAGGTACTTAAAGAGTTACAACATTACTGGGTTGCACGAGTTAAGCCAGTCAGCAGTTGTGCCCTCTGGCTGGTCGATCTTCTCGTTTTAACTTACGTGTGTATAACTGTTGATAGCCTTTTCATATTCTCCCAGCATGTACAAGCGGTCTCCTTCTGACTTGTAAGTGAGATATGAGCAAACTGGGCCCCTCACAATATCCTCTTCATCGTCAGCCATATCTCTCTGATTCTGTGTCCCTCTGCTCTTTCTCTGTGTGTGTTCTTCAGGCTCTCTGTTTCTCTCCCTCTCTCCTTGCTGTTGTAATTTACTCAATGGCTGGACTTCTCGCGGTTACAATCTGTTTGGAATGTAACCAGCCTGTCTCCTAGCAACCCCCTGACAACCGGACGCTGGATCACTTCGATAAAGAGGATCTCTGGTCAATTTACTTGGAAATTGATATCAATAAGTTGACGCTAATATTTTATAATTACCCCCCAGTTTTTTAAAAATGCCAAGACTAGCTCAAAACAGCAATGAGGTTAATATCCTTATAAACATGGGAACCCCACGACCTGAAAGTTCCTCTCTGAGCCACGCATCCTCCGAACTTGGAACCATATCTCTATTCCTTCTTTGTCGCTGGGTCAACCCCTTGGAACTCCCCGCTTAATACACCACACGGATACAGCGATTCCGTTTCGGTACCTCATTATTACCTTCTCAAGTGCAAATAGGGTTGGGCTTAAAATGTCAAGGATGCTCACATCTTCTGAATGAATTAATAAACAAATTATCAGTTTCACACACTAATATCCATAGCAGTTATCTCTAAGCGTATTTAATGGATACATTATTTTATACTTGGAATATGAGCGTATATTCAATAACGTATTGTATTTCTTCCCAGTGTAATGAGTGAATTGGGAACCTAATTCTACAACAACTCTGCTATTTTGAATTTACCAGGAAGTTAAATCCTCTATAAAAGGGTTAATAATTTGGCACTCTGCAAACAGTGTCTTTCATGTTTAATGCAAACGACTGCTCCATAGGACCAGAACACTGCATTTGCCTGAGGAAGACACAGAGTGTTGAAAGCTCGCGTTTTTACTATCAAATAAATCGGTTGGATTATAAATTGGTGTTGCTAAATTCTTACTGAGTTCATAGCGAAAATCGCAGCTTTCTATTTGAGTTAATCTAATTGCTACCCATGCTCTAGGAAACGATAACTCCAATATATTATCAATATATACGTTCACTTCAACATCTCACCAGGACACATATAATAGGCTACAAATTACACATTTGATTTATTAAAAAATAAAATTAAGGAAAAGTCATATAACAATGGATAGATCAAGTAATTCAATTATGAAGAGAGACTGGATAAACTGGACTTGTTCTTCTTAGAGATCATAGATCATGAAGGTTTCGATAAAATAAACAAGAAGTAAAACATATCTACACATCAAGTTGTGATTTGGAATGTTCTGTTTAGAGGGAGCTGAGAGCAAATTTAATTATAATTTTCAATACAGAATTGAAGAGGTAGCTTTGGCAGGGCTATTAGGAAAGAGCAGGGTGGTGTGACTTGTTGGGTTGTTCCTTTGTGCAAACAGTCAGCACAGGGTGAATGGGTTGAGCAATCTTCTGTATCTCTCCACGGTTCAGCCGTTCTCCAGAACAGCTCGGCTGGTCGCGCAGTGCGCTTCGGAAGCTGCAGTCCGAATAGGGAGCCCCGCATCGTGTTTCAGGGAGAGAGGGACTACAACTCCCAGCATGCACTGTATGCGGGAGGCAAGCATGCGCATAAGGCGAGGGGGTGGGGCAGTCAGGCGTTCATGTGATGTGCTCTGAGCCAATCAGCAGCCTGGGATGGGTGATCAGCAGATGGTGAGGTGAGAGCGCGGAGTGGCCTGAGAGCCCGCCCGAGAGAGCGGCTCACACCGCGGCCGGAGCGGCACCGAGAGAGCGCCTCACACCGCGGTCGGAGCACCGAGGGACTGGCTGGAGCAGGCTGAGGGATCGCGGGCTGAGAGACCGAGCCTGGCCGGGCAGGTGAGAGGGGCCGGAGCGGGAGGTGGGATATCCTGCCATCTGCGACGTACTGGGTCGGTTGATGCGAGAGGCGGCAGCCTGTTCGAGGCCGGAGCCTGGGATTGCCATGGATACGGTGGCGGGCAGGGAGCCGCAGCTGGCACCGCCGCGTACTTCACAACAGCAGCCGGGGCTGTGGTTCCAGAGGCCTGTGTCTAAACCCTGCCGTCTCCTCCAGATCAGTGAATTGTTGTTGGATTTCTCTGATCAGTGGCAGCAGTTTCAAGCCAACCAGAGTTTAATAATAGACAATAAAACCAGCCGAGGAAATTGTGAGAATGATAGCGCGCTGTCTGAAAGGAAACATTTTTAATATAAACTTTCAAAAGGGAATGGGATAAGTATTAAAGAAAGGAAAAGATTTGCAGGGTAAGAGAAGAGAGAGAGTAATTTTTGCAACGAATGGGTACGGTGGGTCCTTTTTCACTATAACTGCCTCGGGTTTACCTGTAATTTGTTTTATTATAGAATGTTTTCAGTTGGTAAAATAATCTATTATCCTACTTTATAATTTATTTTAAATTTTTATATAGGAGAACTTCAATTTTTCATAGTTCAGGGATAGGGTTTCAATGACTTGAATCCACTAAATTTTTAGTTGTGTTTAAAGAAGTTCAAAGTTGTATTGTTTAATTTTAGGGTAAAATAATTTCTGTCTTTTGCGTATGAGTGTTGCATATTGTTAAAATAAAAGCAAATTACTGCGGATGCTCTAATCTGAAATCAAAAGAGAGAATGCTGGAAAATCTCAACAGCTGTGGCAGTATCTATAAGGAGAGAAAAGAGTTGATGTTTTGAGTCCAGATGACACTTTGTGCTCTGAGATTTTTCAGCATTTTCTCTTTCGGCTGCATAATGTTAGCTGTGCCTCAGTGGGAGCATGATCGTGCCCGGAGTGTAAGATTAGAGAAGTGTTGTTGCAATTGTATAGAGTATAGGTGAGATCACATCTGGAGCATTATGTCCAGTTTTGGTATCCTTATTTGAGGAAGGATGTGGTAGCATTGGAGACAGTTCAGAGGAAGTTCACCAGATTGATTATGGGATGAAAGAGTTGACATAGGAGAGATTAAACAGTTTGGGTTTGTAATCACTGCAGTTTGGAAGGATGAAAGTGGATGTGATCGACGTATATAAAATTTTAAAAGGGGTTGATAGAGTAAAAATAGACTAAATGTTTTCTTTTGTCCTAGAACATAGAACATTACAGCACAGAACAGGCCCTTCGGCCTTTGATGTTGGGCCGACCAATATAAAAAGCAATGCCCCTCCAAACTAAACCATTCCCTTCTCTTCCATATACTTATCAACTAACCTCTTAAACGCCACCAAACTTGGCGCATCTACAACTGCTGCAGGCAGGGCATTCCACTCCCGAACCACCCTTTGGGTAAAGAACCTACCTCTGATATCCGTCCTATAACTGTCACCCCTTAATTTAAAGCTGTGTCCCCTCGTGCTAGCTTTCTCCATCCTAGGAAAAAGGCTATCACTGTCCACCCTATCTAAACCTCTAATCATCTTATATGTTTCGATTAGGTCCCCTCTTAGCCGCCTCCTTTCTAACGAAAACAACCTCAAATCCCTCAGCCTCTCCTCATAAGACCTGCCCTCCATACCAGGCAACATCCTGGTAAACCTCCTCTGTACCCTCTCCAATGCCTCCACATCTTTCTTATAATGTGGGGACCAGAACTGCACACAATACTCCAAGTGCGGCCGCACTAGAGTTTTGTACAGTTGCAACATGACGTTGCGGCTCCGAAATTCAATCCCTCTACCAATAAAAGCCAAGACTCCATATGCCTTCCTAACAACCTTCTTGACTTGACTGCCTACTTTCAGGGATCTATGCACATACACACCAAGATCCCTCTGTTCATCTAGACTACTAAGAATCCTACCATTTGCCCTATACTCTACACATTTATTATTTCTGCCATAGTGCATTACCTCACACTTTTCCACATTAAACTCCATTTGCCACCTCTCGGCCCAGCTCTGCAACTTGTCCAAGTCCCTCTGCAAACTATAACACCCCTCTTCACTATCTACCACTCCACCGACTTTAGTGTCATCTGCAAATTTACTAATCCATCCTTCAATAATTGCCCCACAAGTGGATACAGGAATAAGTTGAGAGGTGGTAGAATAAAAACTGAAATGAGAAAGAACTACTTGCAGTGGATGGTGAGTTTATGGAACTTGCTGCCCCATAGTGCAGTGGAATCTGAATTGTTGAATGGTTTCAAGAAGAAGATAGACATATTTCTAATAAAAACCGGGTTAAAGGGAGATGAAGAACAGTTAGTGGATTTGAGACCAGGGAGAAGTCAGACACGATCTGATTGAATGCCAAGCAGGCTCAGAGAGCTGAATTTGCTGACTTCTGCTCCTAATTCCAATGTTTCTATTCCTGTCAGTAGGTTGTGGTTATTAGCCCCACTCCTGAAAGTTGAGGCTGGAGCTCCAGTGCAAGCTGAGTGTTGCCGTGTATTGTCTTTTGGGTAAGATGTAGAAGTAGCTATGGTGCTATTTCTCCCAGTGTTTGGTTATGGCCAATATTTTTCTCAACCAAATTGCAAAAACAGATTATCTGACTATTGTGACATTGCCGTTTGTGATGAGCAAATTGCCTGTTTTGTTCCCTACGTTTACAGAAATAGTTGCAAAAGATGTCTTGAATTGATTTATTGTTGTCACATACAGTGAAAAGTATTGTTTCTTGCAAGCTGTTGAAGATACAACATACTGTTCATGGAGCATAGTGGAGAGAAGGAATAGATAATGTAGAATATAGTGTTATAGTTACCAATAGAGTGAAGAGAAGATCAGTGAATAATTCTAATAACATAGAACAAGAGTAAAAAATAGAATTTGAGGGTATGCTGGGGACAGCTCACAAGAAGTCACCTTTGGTACCATTTGGAACATTGGAGTTAGGATGACTGGTACTTGGAAAAGTTACAATATTTGTACTTGTAAAAGTGAAGCAAGGCTAAGAGAACAAATAAATATTTGTGTATATGGTGAAATATCTGATAAGCTGGGAACCTTGTGTGCTGATGAAACTGAGCAAAAGGATGGTTTGGTGCAGGATGATAGAAAGTTATGTTGCATAGAAATATGTTGGAGCGTATCATTTGTTTGGAACCTGGAACATATGTTACACAGTACAACATATATTGATAGGCAACTTTAGGTTTACTATGTTTTATTTGGATTGGTATTAGCTGATTCTTATTGAGATTGAGCTCTGATTTCAAGAAGGTGGTATAACACATTGTAATGCAATTTCATTGCTGCCTATGAGTTTTGTTTGCTCATCAACAGTTGATAATCAACAGTTTATGGCTACCTACTGTATGCTCACTCCAGCTCCAAAACATTTGCAAGAAAGTTGTAAATTATGATTAACTTGCTAGAAAAAATAAATATTGTGTCTTGGCAATCTTTGTTCCTATTTTGCATAAAATCATGTCTGCATAGTATTATAAGCAGTACTCTAGAATCGATAATGGGTTAGTATATTTTAAGTCTGTAATGTGGAACTGCTGGAAATGTATGTCCGATAAGAGCCTTCGACAAGTTGTTTCCTGGTTCCCTCAGAATGCATGAATAATGAGATGGATATTTCTGTATTACAAACTGGAACTGTTTCTGAAAAGAGTTGTAAAATTAGCAGAGAATTTGTATATTTTTCTGCCTGAAGGTGTTTGCTTTGTTGCTTTTCAAGGCATTCAGTATTTAACCAAGTTGTATGGGAGAAAGCTGGTGCAGCTGCTTTGCAATCCTTTTGGAATGAAATATGTTTCACTTTGTTTCTATTTTTAGATATGCTGACCACCAAACCAATACCACTTTAATACTGAATCCGTACATGAGCTTTGTAGCCATTCCTCTTAATTGGCAATGGTTTATTCATGTGTATGTTGTGATGTAAAGGGTTTATCTGTAATGAGTCTATAAATACACTGCTAGGTAAATTACAGCTCTGTACATGGATGCTTATCGCCCTGAGGAATTGACGGCAAAAAAAAATGTTCAGTTGATCAGAATATGGGAGTTAGGACATCTTGTTGAAGTTATGCAAGACATTGGTATGGCCACACTTGGAATGCTGTATGTAATTCTGGTCAACCTTTATGGAAATATTAAACTAGAAAGAGATTTACTAGGATGCTATCAGGACTTGATAGTTTGTTATAAGAAGAGGCTGGATAGACTGGGACTTTTCCCCCTGGAATTTAGAAGGCTTTGGGATGATCTTAGAGGTCCATAAAATAATGAGGGACATAGATGAGGTATATAGTCAACATCTATGACTTCTTTTCCCAAAGATAGGGGAGTCTAAAACTAGAGGGCATAGGTTCAGGGTGAGAGGGGAGAGATACAAAAGGGTCCAGAGGGGGAATTTTTTCTCCGGAGAGTGGTGAATTCTGAAATGAGCAGTCAGATACAATTTTGTCTTTCAAAAAGCATTTAAATGGTGGATTGGATTTCGAAGGATATGGGCTAAATGCAGGCAATTAAGATTGGCTTGTGGTAAAAACTGGGCAGTATGGACAAGTTGAGCCAAAGGGTTTGATCCCATGGTTCTGGCTACTTTGAAATCATATCCCTTTATTATCATGTTGTTTCTTCCCTCACCTGTAACTAGGTAAAGCTATCTAAGTGCAGAGAGTCATGGTGTAATTCAAACTTCTGTGGTGAGTGACTTGCCATAGTGATTCCACAAACCCTTACCACCTCTACAAGGCAGGAATGTAACTGAATGCTCTCCTTTCATCTGGATGGATGCAGCTAAGCATTTGCTTGGGTGGCAATTCATCAACCAGTTTAAACACCATCTACTTTCGCTGTGACTCTGCTCTATATTATCTGCAAGATGCAGGAAGGCACCAAAGCGCTTTTGACGTTACTAGATACATTATCTCCAAGTTACATTATAGAATTTCTACAATTCTTGTAGATGAAGACCATTTGGCCCATCAAGTTTGTACTGACGACAATCCCACTAAAGCCCTAGCCCTGTAACCCCATGTATTTACCCTGTAAGTTAATGGACAGTTTAGCACGACCACTCAGTCTAACTTTCTTCTCTTTGAATTGTGGGAAGAGACCTGAACTCCTCAAGGAGACCTATGCAGACGTGGGGAGAGATTGCAGACTCCACTCAGTCTGCTGAGGCTAGAATTGAACTTAGGTCTATGTGCGCTGTAAGACGGCAGTGCTAACCACTGTGTTGTTGTGCCAAGCCTGACTTGGGTGTGTATCATCTCATATCATTAGTAGGTTGAAATTGCTGAAACTCCCTGCATAAAAATATTGAAAAATTTTCACCTCATCAGCTACTGCAGATCAAAAAAGTGACTTTTCCAGTGGCAGCTAGAGATTGGAAATAATGCCTGCTTTACCTGTGATATACCCTAAAGAATGATTGTAAAATAGACCAGTGCAGTGTCCCTTTCTCAACTTTTCTACTTAGAATTTTGTTCTTTCCTTTGAACCTCCTGGCTTCCCTGTACTGTGCAGAGATATCCTGTAACCCTTCGCTCCTGTGATGTGCTGTGTGTGATGGCTACTCCAAAAACTCCTGCCAAGGTAGGATTTTCTGTTCAGGAGTCCTTGGACTCTGCCTTGATGTTTGTGCCCTTGGGTCTATACATGTGTTTTTCCACAGACCAACCCATTCTGTACAAGGTGTTTCTATCTGAGAATTTGGCAGCTTAGTGGATTGTTATTTGGCAAATAGTTACCAGTTGTTTTACATTTATAGTTGCTATTCCACATCTAAAAGAAATGCCAGAATTTGAAATAAAATGTACAATTTGATTTGCGTACCTTGTTTCTGTACTATAAATACTACTGGATTTTAAACAATGCTACCACATATCTAGCTTCAATGTGTGTATCTTTGCTATTCACTTTAAATTCAATTGTCTGTTATGTGAGCTATTCCCTCCAGCTTTTGTGTTATTGTGGGATCTGACTTCATTGTAACAGTGAACATTTTATTTGTTTACTTTCAGTCCATTTGGACTGACAAATGGTACAGTTTTTAAAACTCCTGAGTTAAATAGAACATGTTGTAGATACTGAATGAGAAATTACAAAAAGTCGAGAATGTAGCCTAATCCATCATGCAAACCAGCCTCCCATCCGTTGACTCTGTCTACATTTCTTGCTGCCTTAGAAAAGCAGCCAACATAAATAAGGACTCCATGCAGCCTGGACAATGTCTATTCCACCTTACATCAGGAAAAAATATAAAAGTCCGAAGTCAACCGACTCAAACAACTTCTTCTCTGCTGCTGTCAGACTTTTCAGTGGATCTAAGTTGATCTTTACATCCTGTTATGATTGTGACACTACATTGTGCACCCTCTCCTATCCTTCTCTATAAATGGCATGATCCGTCTGTATAGTGCTCAAGAAACGATGCATTTCACTGTATACTAATACGTGTGACAATAATAAATCAGCATGTCAGGCAGCACGAGGAAGGCAGTGTTAATCTGTCAGGTTATTGACTAGTCAGAAGAGTTGTCGGCCCTCCAGTTCTGAATGTGGGTTGTTTTTAGCCCTCTGAATATTAGGCTGAGATTCCTCTTGGTGGCATTAATTAAATTGAATGGATAGAAGCATGCATACTACAGCATGTGTCGATCAGACCACAGTGGAGTATTGTTGGTTATCGAACTTCAGGAACTGTATATTGCCTTGGAAGAAATGCAGCATAATTACCAAAATTGTCAGGGCTGAAAGAGTTAAATTGAATAAAAGTTGCATCAAGTTGGCTTGTACCTCCTTGACTTTACAAGGGTAGGGGACCTAATCAAAATGTTTCAACCAATGAATTGCTTTGATGAATAGATTCAGAGAAGCACTTTCCTCTGGGTGTTTAAGAATCGTAGAATCCTTACAGTGCAAACGGAGGCCATTTGGCCTGTTGACTCTGACAGAGTATCTTACTCAGGCTCACCACCCTACCTTATCCCATGGCTAACCCATCTAACCTACACATCTCTTCATCTGCCCTTCCTTTATATTTATTTCGTGTCAGATGGTAGGGAAAAAAAACCTGTGGATGGAAATCAGTGGAGTTTGGCAACGCTGCGTGTGGGAAATAGTCAACAAAATTGTTCAGGAGCTGCACTCAGAAATTTGAAGGGCAAAACGTGGCCCAGAGCCACAGATTGTATTTCGGGTTTTGCGTCAGTGGTGGACAATGCAGCTAAAGTTTAAACCAGACTAGAGACTTATAGGCATCTTTGTTTAACATGAATTTACAATAACAAATTGATTTAATCTGCACATCTTTGCACTGTGGAAGGAAACCGGCGCAGATGTGAGGAGAATGTGCAAACTTCACACAGTCACCCAAGGCTGGAATTGAACCAGTGTCCCTGGCACTGTGAGGCAGCAGTGCTAATCAAGGAGGAGGCATAATCCAAAAATTATGCTTTAGAATGAAATCATTTCTGAAATCAGTTTTTTTTTTCCTCACTGGGTGCTGGAAATCTGGATCTCATTCCTCAGAACCTTTGGATACTGGGAAACAATTGAACTTCTGGGATGTGGTTTGAATCCACAACCTATGGGGCATAGTTTTTTATGAGGGTATATGAGATTATGGATTGAAATCTCATCCATGATCTAACAGAATGGAAGAACAGGTTTGAGGGGATTCCAGCTGTTGCTGTGACCCCAAACAGTGTAACTGTTGCCTGCTCTTTCCTTTTTCCCTAATTCTAGAAAGAATTTCATTTATAACCATCCTAGTTGACCTTTCAACTCTTTTTCCATTTTCTTTTTGCATGTTAGATTTTTTAGTGCCTCGTTTTTATAGCAGACGTTTCCTTTGAGTTGTCCTCTGTCACTGCAGCCAGAAATTTGCAAATGTTAACGAAGCTGCCATCCACCTAAAATCGAAAGCTTGGGATTTCTACCCAGCTGATCTTATTTGAAAACAAATTGTCATTATTTTTAAAGAAGCAGCTGATTCATTGAAATTCAATTCTGTCTATTAAGAAGTTGAAATAGTTTAAGTAATCTGTGTGTTATATTTGCATTATATATATTTTAGGAATAAGGTACAAGTTTAAGCTAAATTCATGTTTCTGTATTTGTGCACTAATGATCTAGAGATGCCGGCGTTGGACTGGGGTAAACATAGTAAGAAGTCTGACAACACCAGGTTTAAATCCAACCAATTTATTTGATAGTAAACTCTCAAGCTTTCAACCCTCTGGTCTTCGTCACCTGACTTCTTGTGCAGTAAGAAAGAGGTGAAACTTCAGTTTAGCTTCATGTTAAACAAAGGTGCCTATAAGTCTCTAGTCTGGTTTAAAATTTAGCTGCATTGTCCACCACTGATGCAAAACCTGAAATACAATCTGCAGCTCTGGGCCACTCTTTGCCCTTCAGATTTGAGCGCAGCTCCTGAACAATTTTGTTGACTTTTTCCTACATGCAGCATTGCCAGACTCCACTGATTTCCATCCATAGGTTTTTTTCCCTACCATCTGACACAAAATAAATATAAAGGAAGGGCAGATGAAGTGAGGTGTATGCTGATTGTACACAACATTGACTGAGAGTGTGTGCTCCCTTCATGTCCAATCAAAGCACAAATATCATTTTGTTTTCCTCATTTGAATTTGGTAGTCCTATTTGTGTGAGTGAGCATTTTCTATCACTTGTGGAATATTTGGTGTGTTAAATGTATTTAATTTAATCTGTAGGATCACAGTTAATGAACAAGTCCAATTTCAACCTTGCGGGCCAAGCTTGCAGCCCACTCGCTAGTCTAGATTGCCAATCACTGTTTTACATCATAAAAGCAATTCCAGCCTTTGAAATAACTTAACCTGCTGCTTTGCAATGAGTTGCTCAGACTGAAAAGCTTAAAACAGGTAACCTAGAAGCAAGGAGTTTGAGAAATCCACAAAAATAAAAGTTGGATCTATCAAGCCAGCTTTCATCCTGGTATCTGACTAGCCCAGTGGTAACATTAGCTGGGATTTTAAAATGTAATTCATATACTTTGGAACCACTAATTAATTTCTGTTTCTGGACTCTTCATAAAAGATGTTTTTTTACAGTTTAATTACGGTACTGAAATTAAGGGAAGGAAATGAAATGTTTCCTGCATAAATGTTCCTCTCGCTTTCATATGCAACTTTAAAAGATAATTGTCAGTTTTTTTCAAAAACAGTTTTGTGGATACTGCCATTATTTGATGTCATGGTTATGTTCTTTACTAAAGTTAGTCAGCCTGTTAGTTCATAATTGGTCAAGTCTCAATCTAATTTCAATGCATTACTAAGGAAAACCTTTTAATTCATAGAATATGGGTTGGCATTGCTGACTGGGCAATCATTTGATGTCCACCTCCGATTGCTGTTGAACTGAGCGACTGGCTAAGCATTTCAGAGGGCACTAACAAGATGCCGTGAGTCACATGTAGGTCAGACTAAGTAAGAATGGTAGATTTCCTTCCCTATAGGACATTAGTGAACCAGATGGATTTTTATGACTATCGACATGGTTTAATAGCCATCATTGGACTTTTAATTCCAGATTTTTAAAATTCAAATTTCACCATCTATTGTGGAGTCAAACCAGTCCCCCAGAGCTTCTGGATTACCATTGATGTGACAATGCTGCTATGCCATTGCCTCCCCCAAAACCAGTAACATTGTCCCTATTTTCCCCCCCAAGTTACTGTTACTTTCCTTCAAATTATCATTCACAACTGTTCCCTAGTATGTCTTCCTAAAAGAGTTAATTTTATGAAGGTACGTATTTATGAAGTTTTTGTTGGAGAAAGACTTTATAGAAGACACTTTAAATAAATGGATTGTGTATAAAGTACAGATTGTGCTTTTTAAGTGTTAGTACCTGGAAGAGAGCAGCTAGATTAATCTTTCAGATGCAATCTTACATATTGCCCTATCTTCATTAACTGTTGACTGATTTGTTCTGCCTTTTCCTTCACGTTTGCAGCTTTGCATCTCTTTGCATTCCACTGTGCAACAGCATGTTTGGTTTATTGGCTTTTGATCTGACATGATCTACATTGTCCATAGCTCCAGTTGAGAAGGGCAGCACGTTCTTCTAGATCTGGACTTGACACTGCACAATAGATGTTGACATTTTTCATTTTCTTGGGAGATTTGTCAATAGGCAAAGTGTAGCTTTGCTTATGTTCTTGTTCCCCTTTCCAAAGGAAGCGATTGGATCACTTCCAAAGTACATGACTCGTTTTATTAATTTAGTGCGGATACCTGGTCTTTCGCTAGAATGGAAAGAATATTCTGAAGGCTCAGTTGATCAGGCACTGCCTGAAGTAAAGCTGAATATGATGTTCAGTTCCTGGCCAGTGTTGAATTCGCTTGGGGCAGCTTCTGTGACTCAAATGGACTTACTACCTATGGGCGAGCATTCCTGCTCACAGTTACTAATGCCAACTGTTCAACCTGAGGCATTTGCTTTCAATCTAAATGACTTCAGCTTTCAGTAGTTATTTTTGGAATGCTTTGTGTTCTGCTGAATGGCAGAGATTTCCTTCATGTAATTCCTTCTCTTCAGTTGGAGATTGGTACCATTTTGGTCCAGAAAAGCAATAGTTCTGTGTGGCTTGGTTCAGTGGATTCTCCAGGAAGATATTGCTCAACTTGCTGTCTGTTTCTTTCTAGATGCTGGCTATGGAAGTGGACACAGCTTTGGATTTCTTGAGAAGCCACAACATTAAAGGGCCCCAAAATACAGATTTTCTTTAATCCCTGTCATATGGCAATAACATGATATAGTGATGTCTTGTTTTAACCATGCTTTAGGAAGGAAAGATTGGCCTTGGAGAGAGTTCAGCGTTATCTCTGTCCTTGTTTTCTTTTCATTTCTTTGCATGTTTCAGTTTTTTTCTTTTATGCAGTAGAAACCAGTCTAAGCACATCTTTTTGTTTTTCTGTTTCTTTTCTTGTCCTATCACCATTCTCTTTGGTCTTGTGTGACTGACTCTTCCATCATTTAATCTCTCCTTTCACAGACCTTGCTTTTGTCTTATCTCACCCAGCCCTTGCTCAAACCTGTTAGATTTTTAACTTGACTGTTTACAGTCAATGACTTGGATGAGGGCCCAGATGTATATAGCTGAATTTTCTGATTACACCAAGATAGGTTGGACAGCAAGTTAAGAGGAGGAAAAAAGTCAAAGTATATTGGCCAAGTTAGATAAGTTGACTAAAATGTTCTTCTTTCCTCAGTTCTGATGAAAATCTGAGTAAAGCATAGGGATTGAAACAATTTGTGTTAACTAAGATAGTGGCATTGTCAGTATCATTGAGCTAATAGTAATCCAGCAACCGAGGATAATGCTGTGTTTGAATCCCACCACAGTAGATCGTGAAATTTGAATTCAGTAAAAATCTGTTGACGGTGAAACCACTGCTATTTGTTGTGAAAACCTTTTTGGTTTACTAATTTACTTTAGGGAAGCAAATCTCCCATCTTTACTTGACCTGGCCTAGATGTAACTCCAGATCCATAGCTGTGTAGTTGACTCTAAACTGCCCAGCAAACCACTCAGTTCAAGAGCAATTGGAGATGCACAATAGGTGTGATGCCCATAATCCACTCATGAACAGAATAAATTTAAAAAGAAAATCAGCTCTCTCTCTCTCTCCACAGATGCTGCTGATTTGCTGAATATTTTGTTTTATTTCAGATTTCCAGAATTCTCTCAATTTGCTTTTCACTGGGTGATTATAGCTCCAGTCTCTTTTGGTGTTTTTTGTAGTGTAAACAATGATTTTCCTCTCCGGGAAAGGACAACTGCAAGAGGTTGAGCTTTTTGTTCCTCTTTTTCCCCCTCCAGACTCGATACATTTCCATTTCCCAAACCTTGTGGTTTGTGTGAAACCAGACTTCCCTGCTACGTTGCTGAATCACAAATAATTGTGCCCGTTTCCTGTAGATATTGCAGTAATTTATCATGACAATCCTACTGAATGATGAGGTTTTCATTGTACGAGCAATGATGAAATTTTTATCCTTCTTTATAAATTTCTCTATCGCTTTTCTTCTCCCTTCTGAAACCTCCCAAGATCTCTGTGCTCCTCTGATTCTAGCCCCTCGTGCATCCCTGAGTTTCATTGCTGCACTGTTGGCAGCTGAGTCTTCAGCTCCTGGACCATAAACACTTGAATTCCCTCTCTGAATATTTTGGCTTGTCTCCTGATATCTCCTGAGCGTCAAATTTTGGTTGATAATGCTCTTTTAAACTCATTCATGGGACATGGGTGTTGCTGGCTGGCATTTATTGCCCATCCCTAATTGCCTGAGGGCAGTTGAGAGTGAACCACCTTGCTATAGCTGTGGAGTCAATATATGCCAGACCCAAGTAAGGATGGCAGATTTCCTTTCCTAAAGGATATTAGTGAACCAGATGGGTTTTTCTAACAATTGACAATGGTTTTATGGTTACCATTAGATTCTTAATTCCAGACATTTTATTCAGTTCAAATTCCATCATCAGGTGGGATTCAATCCTGGGTCCCCAGAGCGTTAGCTGAGTTTCTGGATTAAGCTAGTGGTAATATCACTAGGCCATTGCCTCCCCATAGCATCATAATAACTAAGAATAGATACAGGCTATTTTTTTGCTTTAAGCCTGCTCCACCATTTGATAAGATCATGACTGATCTGCCTGTGGTCTCAGCTTCTCTTTCTTGTATACCCATGTACCTCCTTGACTGCCTTGTCAATCCAATTCAGTTTGAATAAATTCAAATCACCTAGCCTCCACCATTGATTGGGGAAGAGAATTCTACAGACTGATGACCTCTGAGAGGAAAGCTTTCTTGTCATCTCCGTCTTAAAAGGGAGATCTCTTACTCTTAAAATGTGTTCTCTGGTTCTAGTCTGTCTAACGAGATGAAACTTCCTCCCTGTATCAAGTGTCTAATCAAGTGCAAGATGAGGTGCATTGCCTTATCTTGTCAGCTTGAGTCTTGTTTGTGTCTTGTGTGACCAGGAGTTGGATTCAATTTGAATTTGGTTTCTGGAGCAAGGAGAGAATGGATTCAGTTCTGCCTGGTCTGCTCTGAGCATTGGCTTTGTAACTTTAAGGATGGAGTAATAAAATAAGCTCTGTTCTTAGTACAAGGCTGTTTTGGCTGTGGAGGTCTGTTTTCTTACCAGGAACTGAGTAGTGGGCTAATTAGTCACTTCGTTGGAAGGTTTTTTGTGATGACCCATAAATGATATCAGTACTATTTGAAGTTACAAAAGTTCATTTGTAAAAAAGGTTGACATACTTCCTGTTCAGTGCATTCCCTTGGGAATATTATTAAAATCATTCATTAACACAAAGGAATAATAAATCTATACTGTATAATGAAATATTTGTGCATTGGAGATTGTTTGTTTGTGGAAGTTACATGATAGGGCAGAATATAAGGTAACTAGGTAGGGCTGAACAATAGATGCATTGCCTTTGCCTGACTAAACTGGCAAAGGCCCTTGGGGACAGCAAGATTTTCTGGTTTAATATTGTTCCTGTTCAAATTCATCCAATAACTCTTGATGCTTTTGTGTCAAGAAAGGGAATAACAAGGTGAGTGTTAATTCACACAACTGTCTTGATTGCTTAGTGTGGCATTTGGAAGAACCAAGTTCCTTGGTTGATGCTGTTGGCTAATAATAATATTGGCCAGTGGAGTGCACCAATTAATCTCTGCTTTCGTGGTAAGATCAGCTAGGGAGAGAAGATTGAGTGTCACGGTGGGGTAAAACAAGTTCTCATGTCAAAGTCATCCCTTTGTCAAGGTATAAAGGTTCTAATGTGAAGTTAGTCTGAGTATTCTCTATGCAGTTCTGCAACAATTGTTACAGTGCAGAAAGAAGCCATTTGGCCCATTGTATTTACATCAAATCTCTGAAAATTTTGCTTGGTGCCATTTTCCCACCATGTCCCTGCAAATTCCTTTTTTCCTGATAAGTCTAATTCTGTTTTGAATGCTTTGATTCAATTCTCGTGCAGTGTGTTCCAGTACTTAGCCATCGTTGCCGGAATTATCTTTCTCGTCGCTTTTGCTTCTTTGTCAATTACTTTAAATCTGTGCTCTCGTTCTCAATCTTTTTGAGAGGGAATGTTTTTTTTCCCCATCTATTCTGTCCAGATTCCTCACAATTTAGAATACCTTTATCAAATTTCTTAATATGACAATGGTTACCAAAATCAGTCAGACTAAAGGATAGGCAGTACCTGAAATGAGGGGAAGAAGGCAGACAACAGTTGAGTGATCTTGAGTGAGGAATTGAATTAACTGTTGAAGTTGAGGGAGACTTGGTCTGTTGTACCTGACTTAGGATTGCTTAATCCTGTCATTGGTAGGATTACAGTCTCACTTATAGAATCATAGACTACTGGGGAGGTCCCAGGGGATTGGTGAATAGTCAATGTTGTGCCCTTGCTTTAGAAGAATAGTAGCAAGAATAATCCAGGTGATTACAGCTGGTGAGCCTTACATCAATGGTAGAGAAATTATTGGAGAGGATTCTTTGAGACAGGATTTATTTCCACTTAGAAATAAGTGGGCCTATTAGTGACAAGCAACATGGTTTTGTGCAGAGGAGGTCGTGTCTCACGAACTCGATCGAGTTTTTTGAGGAAGTGACAAAGATGGTTGATGAGGGTAGGGCAGTGGATGTTGTCTACATGGACTTAGAACATAGAACACTACAGCACAAACAGGCCCTTCGGCCCACAAGTTGTGCTGAACACATCAAAACCTACCCAGCCATAGACCTATCTATAACCCCCAATCCCATTGGATCCCATATACTCATCCAGAAGTCTTTTAAAAGACCCCAGCGAGTTCGCCTCGACCACCACCGACGGCAGCCGATTCCATTCACTCACCACCCTCTGAGTGAAAAACTTTCCCCTAGCATCCCCTCTGTACTTGCTTCCCTGCACCTTAAATCTGTGCCCTCTCGTCGCGACCATTTCAGCCCTGGGAAATAGTCTCTGAGAGTCCACCCTATCTATTCCTCTCAACATCTTGTAAACCTCTATCAGGTCGCCTCTCAACCTTCGTCTCTCCAGGGAGAACAGTCCCAGCTCCCTCAACCTGTCTTCATAAGGCATGCCTCCCAATCCAGGCAACATCCTTGTAAATCTCCTCTGCACCCTTTCAATAGCTTCCACGTCCTTCCTATAGTGAGGCGACCAGAACTGCGCACAGTACTCCAAGTGTGGTCTGACAAGGGTCCTATAAAGCTGCAGCATTACCTCCTGACTCCTGAACTCAATCCCTCGATGAATGAAGGCCAGTACACCGTAAGCTTTCTTAACCACATCCTCCACCTGGGAGGCCGATTTGAGAGTCTTATGGACCCGGACCCCAAGATCCCTCTGCTCTTCCACACAGCAAGATTTTTAGTAATCTGACTTCAGTAAGATTTTTGACAAGGTCCCTCGTGACAGACTGATGCAGAAGGTGAAGTTGCATGGGATCAGAAATGAGTTGGCAAGGTGGATACAAAACTGACTTGGTCAAAGAAGATAGAAGGTAACACTGGAGAGGTGCATTTCTGAATGGAGGACCGTGACAAGTAGTGTTCCTCAGGGATCAATGCTGGGACCTTTTGCTGTTTGTAATATATATAAATGATGTGGTGGAAAATTTAACTGGTTTGTTTAGTAAGTTTGCGGATGACAAAGGTTAGTGGATTTGCATGTAGCAGTGAGGACCATTAGAGGATATAGATCAGTCGGAGACTTGGGTGGAGAGATGGCAGGTGGAATTTAATCTGGGCAAATGTGAGTAATGCATTTTGGAAGGTTTAATACAGATAGGAAATATGCAGTAAATGGCAGAACATTTAAGAGTATTTTTAGGCAAAGGGATTTGAGTATACTGATACTGAAAGTGGCAATGCAGGTGGAGAATATAGTATGATATAGAAGGCATATGATATGCTTGCCTTCATTGGCTGGGGTATTGAGTTTAAAAATTAGTTAGGTCACACTTGGAATATAGTGTTCAATTCTGGTTGCCACACTAACAGAAGGATGTGGAGACTTTGGAGAGAGTGTAGAAAAGATTTACCAGAATGTTGCCTGGAATGGAGGGCATTAGCTATGAGGAGAGATTGGAGAGACTTGGTTTGTTCTCACTGGAGCGATGGAGGTTGAGGGGGAGACCTGATAAAAGTCAACAAAATTGAGAGGTATGGATAGAGTGAAGTCAAGCTTTTTCCCAAGGTGGAAGAGTCAATTACTAGGGGACATAGGTTTAAGGAGCAAGGTTTAAAAGAAATGTATGAGGCAGATATTTTTTTTAGTGTGGTGGGCGCCTGGAATTTGCTGTCAGGGAAGGTAGTGGAAGCGGATACATTAGTGAATTTTAAGTGGTGTCTTGACAACTACATGAATGAGATGGGAATAGAATGATATGGTCCCCGGAAGGGTAGGGGGTTTTAGTTAAGTTGAGCAGCACAATACGTGCAGGCTTGGAGGGCGTAAGATCTGTTCCTGTGCTGTACTTTGTTTTTTTTTATCGACAGTGCAGAAAGAGGCCGTTAGGCCCATCGAGTCTGCACTGACCACAATCCCACCCAGCCCCTATCCCTGCAACCCTACATATTTACCCTACTAATCCCCCTGACACTAAGTGGCAATTTAGCATAGCCAATCAACTTAATGCACATATCTTTGGAGTATGGGAGGAAACCGGAGCACCCAGAAGAAACCCATATGGACACTTGGAGGATATGCAAACTCCATACACACCTAAGCCAGGAATCGAACCAGGTCTCTGATGCTGTAAGGCAGCAGTGCTTGTCACCGTACCACTCGGGTGAGACTGGAAATATTTGCTTGTGGTTACAGGAGATTACCATTGTTGGACCCTTGCCCACTCCAATTCCTTGTCAGGTGAGATGGTAGAGTTCCAGCATAGGTGTCTGCAATAGAAATTTTCATTTGACTTTCTAGGGGTGATACTGTGGCACAGTGGTTAGCATTGCTGCCTCACAGTGCCAGGGCCTGGGTTCAGTTCCAGTCTTGGGTCACTGCTGTGTTGCACATGCTCCCTATTTATGTGAGAGTTTCCTCTAGGTGCTCGGGTTTCCTCCCATGCTCATATTAGGGTGATTGGCATGGTAAATACATCGGGGGGGGGGGGGGAAGGAGGAGAAGGGATCGTGAATAGGACCTGGATGGAATTGTTGTCACTGCAGACTCAGTCGGCCAATTAGCCTCCTTCTGCATGGTCAGGATTCATAATAGTGTTGGTCTTTTGGCTAAGATTAAGCATTGTTGATTGAGCTCAAGATGGATCAGTCTTATGTTTTTTGTGGGGACCATAAGTTGGATTCAATCGAAATCTGAATTTAGTTTTGAGTGCAAACAAGGAATGGATTTGGGTTTGCGTGGTCCACTCTCAGCATTGCCTCCATAACTTTAAGAATGAAGAAAAAAAAATCACCCCTTTGTTGTAAATTAGATTCCCTTCCACAATGTTGATGCTGTAGTGCTTCATATACTTGACTAGTACTGAAGATGAACCCTTGGAATGCAATTAGCCCCATCTGTTTGCAAAATTGCATTATTTAGCTAGAAACATAAAATCAATGTAGTAATGGTGACTGAATGTCTCGGCCTTGACTTCAGCTAATTTGGTATTCACCAATTGTGTTCGGGTATAAATACTTGGAAAAGGAAAATACTCTGGGTGCTGGAAAATCTCAGCAGGCCTGACAGTGTCTGTGGAGAGAAAAATAATTAACATTTTGAATCCATGTAACTCTTCAGAGCTGCTCTGAACTCAGTCAACTCTGATTCTTCCTCCACATGGTGTAAGTCTTACAACACCAGAACCATAGAACCCCACAGTGCAGAAAGAGGCCCTTCGACCCATCGAGTCTGCACCGACCACAATTCCACCCAGGCTGTACCACCCCCGTATCCCTACACATTTACCCACTAATCCCTCTAACCTATGCATCCCCGGACACTAAGGGGCAATTTTAGCATGGCCAATCAACCTAACCCGTACATCTTTGGACTGGGAGGAAATTGGAGCACTTGGAGGAAACGCACACAGACATGAGGAGAATGTGTAAGCTCCACACAGACAGTGACCCAAGCTAGGAATCGAACCTTGGTCCCTGGAGCTGTGAAGCAGCAGTACTAACCACTGTGCTACAGTGCTGCTCGGATTAAAGTCCAGCAAATTTATTTGGAATGGTGAGCTTTTGGAGTGCTGCTCCTTCATTACTCACCCGATTGAAGGAGCAGTGCTCTGAAAACTATGATCCCAAATAAACCTTTTGGACTTTAACCTAGTGTTCTGAGACTTCTTACTATGCGCACTCTGGTCCAACGTCAGCATCTTCATATCATGGTTTCCACAGATGCTGTCAGACCTGTGTTGTTATGGCATTTTCGGCAATCCAGTTGGTATTATGCATCCTTTATACAGATTACTGACCAATTTTCCTGATTTTTAGGCTGACTTCATTCTGTTTTATTGTTTTCCTTTTATCTATATTTAACACAACTGTTGCCATTGGAAGTGATACTGTAAATGATTGTGGTGGTTTCTGTAACTTGACTGATAAGTTGAACAAACAGAACAATTTGGTCGTAGCCACTTGAAAGAGGGGAGTGTGTATCTCTTTTATCACTCAAGGTTAAACAGATGTGACTGCATGCTGCCAGCTCTATAATATTGTCACTACAAGGACAGACACATAACGCAGAGCAACATTTATCTGTTTCTCTTTGGGGTAAAGACATTTATCGAACCGCATAGATACGGGGCGAAAGGCAAGATCAGGGTTTTGAATTTTACGATCAGCCAAAATCGTAATGAATAGTGGAGCAGGCACGATAGGCTGGGTGGCCTGCCCCTGTTTTCTACCTGCTTATATATCTTGTAAAAAGACTGAGTTCTGATCTCAGTTACTTGACCCATATAAATGTTATGAAGATATAATTTGTGTAATATCTCAGAAATATTCCAATGCTTCACATTATGATTTTATTTGAAGTGATTTCTTTAGGGAAAATAGACTGCCTTGTGGTATACATGACTTGTTTTGAGATCAATTTCTCAGCGTGATTATCTACTTCTAGGCAGCAATGTAAGAAATGTTAATGGGTAAATCTTCTTGTGATTGTAGAATGTCCTTGTATTGTTGCATCCAATTTTATCAATTTTATGTTCACTTTGGCTGTCCAATTTTGAATTACTTATTTTACAAAAGCCAAAGTCTTCCAACTGGGGTCAGAACTCCTGTTTCTGACCATGGTTTGACAAAAAAAGTATCCATTTGACTTCCTGGCCAACTTTTTGATGGAGGATTCTGCAGAACTTATTTAGCACCTGGGAACCTCCAACATCAGGAACAGGATAATTTGATCCATGTAGAGTCCTTTATACATCATGAACTGCCATATTCTGGATAGTGTTCGCTAATGCACTAAAATCTTTGAGACATTTAAACAGCAGTGCAGTGTATTAGCGAATGACGTGGGTAGGTGTGTCGGGTATGGAGTATAATGGAAGCTGAATAAGGTGGTGCTCAGGTCAGGGTGGTGGTGGTGGCTAGTTAGTCAGGGGAAATGGGAGTTGGGTGGGGGGAGGGAAAAGGGTGGGGTGTCAGTTGTATGGAGTTAGATTGGGATTCTTGCTACCATTTGCTGGATAACATTTAGGTAAGTAATCAGAACTGTTCAATGTCTTTGAATCTCAAGTCAGATTTGGAAATCTTTTGGGCTCTGGGGATCAGAGGAATCACCCATTGGAAGTTCAGATTTCTCAGGCAATTCCTATGGTGCAAAAGACAAAGCTGATATATTCCCAACAATCTTCAGTCAGAAGTGCTGAGGGGATCTACTGTCTGTATCCTTTGGAAGTCCCCAGCATCACATATCATTCTTCAGCCAAATGTACTCACCCAAGAAACGACCGAAAGCACTGGATACCGCAGAAGCTGTGGGCCCTGACCATTTTCCAGCAATTGTATTGAGGACTTGTGCTTCAGGTCTTGCTGCATCCCTAGCAAAGCTGTTCCAGCAGAGCTACACTGCTATCATTTACCTAGCAATGTGGAAAATTGCCTCAGGAATGTCCTGTGCCCAAGAAAGAAGTCCAACTCAGTTAATACCGTCTATTCTCGATCATCAGTAAAGTACACACAAAGTGCTGTTATAGGGATCGTCATTAGTGCTACCAAATGGCAGTTACTCAACAATAACCTTTTATGGATGCTCTTTTTGTGTTCCACCATAGTCTCTCAGCTTCTGTATCCAGGGTGGCAGTGATTCGCACTGTTGCCTTACAGAGCCAGGGATCCAGATTCACTTCTGGTCTTGTGTGATTTTCTGTGTGGAATTTGCATGTTCTCTGTGTAGGTTTCTTTTGCGTGCTCTGGTTTTCCCTTTATCAAAGATGTAGGGCATTGTCATTGGCCAGAAAGAGAACTAGGCTACTGAATAAGTACTGTGGCTACCAGAGCATGTTGAAGGCTAGAAATCCCACAGAGTAATTCACCTCCTGATTCCCCAAAAGCTATCAAAAGGCACAAGTCAGGCTTGTAATAGCATACTTTCCACTTGCCTGTGTGTGTGCAACTCCAACAACACTCAAGAAGTTCATCACAAACCAAGACAAAGCAGCTAGTTTGATTGCTGTACATTCCACTAACATTCAGTCCTTCCATCACTGACAGTGGCAGCCATGTGTGTCCCATCTACAAGATGTACTATAGGAACTTACCTAGGGCAGCATCTTCCAAATCTATGACCAAGGGCAGCAGATACCTGGGAACACCACACCTGGAGATTTCCCTGACTTGGAAATGTATCGTAGTTCCTTCATTGTGGCTGGGTCAAAATCCTGGAACTTTCTGCCTCCCTATAACAACACCGTGGATATACTTAACTTCAGACTGCAGCAGTTCAGGGAGGTAACTCACCAGCACCATGTGATAGGAACTAAGGATGGGGAATAAAAGCTGGTCTAGCAGACAATACCCACATCTCAGAATTTTTTTAAATGTATCTGCTTCCACCACACCCTCAGTGCATCCCAGACCTTAATTACTTGCTGCATAGAAACAGTTTTCTTATCATGCTTTTGCTGCTTTTACCAATCTGTGCCCCCTCATTTTCTGATCCTTTCATTAATGGGAATAGTTTCTTCCTATCTACTCTGTCCAGACTCCTCAGGATTTTGAATACCTTCATCAGATTTCTCTCAGCCACCTTCTCTCCAAGGAAGACAGCTTTCACTCCAATCTGTCTTTAGAACTGAAATTTCTCATCCCTGGAATCATCCTGATGAATCTTTTCTTCATTCTCCCCAATGCTTTCCTAAAGTGTGCTGCCCTGAACTGGATGCAATATTGTATGCCACTATTAAGAGAGCCTAGGATACCGTATGCTTTTATTAACCACTTGACCTATCCGGTCACCTTCAATCACTTGCATATATGCACTCAGTTCCCTCTGTTCTTGCATCCCTTTAGAATTGTGCCTATTGTCTCTCCATATTCTTTTGATTAAAATGAATCACTTTTTTGTATTGAACTGCAATACCTCATAATTATCTGCACACTTTAAATTTGTGCCTTGTACACCCGAGTCTAGGTCAATATGTATCAGGAAAAGCAGGGATCACAAAACTGACCTCTAGGAATTTTACCATAAACATTTCTCCACCCTGAAAAGCATCCACTATTGTTTGCAGCCACTCAGCCAAATCCACATCTGTATTGCTACTGTCCCTTTTTGTTCCATGAACTGAAAATTTGCTCAAGTCTGTTGTGTGGCACTGATCTTATGCCTTTTTGGAAGTCCACGTACATCACAAGTTTAATTGTCCTCATCACTTCGTAAAATTCATCGTCAGTTAAACATGATTTTCCTTGAAGAAATCCATGGTCTGACAGACTGTGACACTAATGGTACAAGAATAAGGAATAGGAGTAGGTCATTCAGTCCCTCCATTCAGTTTAGTAAGATCATTGTTGACCCAGCTTCCACTGCTCTCTGGGAAAGAGAATTCTGCTTGCACTATCTCTTGTTGGTTTTGAACCATGCAGCCGCTGGAATGAGGGGGATTATGTTGCTTAATTCAATTCCATTTACAACTCACTGAGTTCATTGAACTGACGAATGCTGAGATAAGTACCGGGGACTATGTGAGTGTTTCTGAAGGAATAAGTAAAGAATGTTGCACAATATATGGATGCACATTTAAAGGCGTCAATATACTATATCTCAGACCAATAGTTAGATGTTCACTGAGACCAAAGCATCTAAATATGAATCATACCATTGTAAAGCACTTGGATGCTGCTTCCGTGGTTTACCCTTTAAATAAATTTAGCAACCCGAATCTTTTAATATTTGGACACACCCTAACTGGGCATTTTTTTAAAATATTGTTGTAATTGTAGTATCAAGTCCAAGATATTTTGCAGACAAATTAAAATTGAAGTTATCTGCTTGTAATTGCTATCTTGTGTATATGCACAATCAGCCATCCTATGTTTAAATCCTGTTGATCAAAATGCATTCTGACAAAAGTTAACATGGAATTCACATGATTCAGATCATCTGACATTAAGTGCTGAATGTACAGCATTCACTGATAGTACCACAACCACAGATTCAGTCTGAAGTCAAACAAACTCCTTTGCTTTCATCATAATGATATACCTTGCAGAATCATGAAAGATATTTTTGAGAAGATGGATATGTGTGAATTTTGTGTTTCCAGGACTTGAAGATGAGAACAATAGATTACTGATAATCTGTAGCTGATCAAAGTCTGCAATATATTCTACTGATCCAACATTGTTCATTGTCCTAACCGATGAGTTGTTTGAATGAAACACACTGTATTGGATTTGAAGCTCATGTTCATTTTCTAAAATCACTTCCTTATTTGTTTAAGATTGATCTTCTGATGTTTTTGTTTTACAGTAACCGACTGAACAGTCATGTCTGCTAAAGCAATATCTGAGCAGACTGGTAAAGAATTTCTTTACAAATTCATCAGCACAAAGAGTCCAGTCCAGAACAAGTTTAAATATGCTAGATTGCGACCTGAAACTGACTGGGACCTTCTCGTCCAAGAACATCCCTGGCTTCAAACTGAGGTGAATGTGTAAGACATGATGACAGTGATATTATAAGGTGCACTAATTTTAATAGTATATATGCTAGAGCATGTGGGGGGGGGAGAGAATCGGCTTCAGTAATCTAATATCTTGTAAATATGCCATCATTTCACAACTCCATGGAAATTTTAGAACTTGCAGAAGGAATTTGGACTGCCAAAATTCAAATCCATAATTGTGATATCTGTGCTTTTGGATGATGTAAAGTATCTATGATTGAGTCAGGTGTATTTAATTTAGAAACCATTCTTTCCATTAATGGTTCATATCAAGTCAAAAGAATTGAGAACCTTTTCCCACTTTGTCCTATTTTATTTTATATTTCCCTGGTGATGAGTGCTGGAATTGAGATACTTGGATTTTCAAACATCCGATGATATCAAATTCTTCCAGGTCAATTGCATTAACACATCCAAACAAAAAGAAAAGGGATCTCCACTCAGCTCAGCAATCTACCTCTGCTTCCTCTAATGCAGCAATCCCATAATCCATAGTAACCACCTCAGATTCTAAATTGGGGGCCATTTTATGATTTGGATCCATACCCACCAGGTTGGACTTGTTTCACATGGGATCCCAGTAGTTTACAGAAGGAAGGGACATTTATCCTGGCAGAGCCGGGATGGACTTGTTATAATTCTTTCAGGTTTAAAAAAAAATACTGTGCTATTTGGTTCTTTTAAAAACTAATTATATGAAAGGTTATGAAGCTGTTGGTGCAGATGGAGATTTGTTTAATGAATTTATTTCTAAACACAAGTGAGTGGGTTACTGTCTCAATAGCAGTAACTGCTGCTGTAATAAATGAGATCTAAGTAAACTGACTGTAGCTTGCATTTCATGTGCATTTTCCCCAAGTTTTTTTGCAGAAATCTTCATAAATTAGGTTTTTGTTTAAAATTCCTTGTATGTATCTTCTGAATGATATGGCAGATATTTGCATAATGCAGCGAGTAATGAATATTTTGGTGCTCATTGCATATATGATTTTCCCTTGCATTTCACACTCTCTGCCTGAAAGATACTGATTTGCTGGGCTGCATTACCACTGGTGCTGCAAGTCACTTGGTACCTTGCTTAACAGCTGTTCCAGATGGGTTAGACTATTAAACTGAGGCACATCAAAGCTAAAGTCAGTGCAGTTCTTCAGTAGCTCACTGTTGCAATTATGAAATTGAAATCAATATATCTGCTCATTTATAAATGAAGAAAATGTGGAAAATAAAAGCCTGCCCATCCCTATGCGTTTTACCCTACACTTGATTCTAATGAACACTGTTTAATTCATAATGCCTGTCTGAAGTACGGGTAAAGCACAAGCTTTCATGGGTGTGTAAAGGAATAGGGAATAAAGGATTAGCGTTCACCTTATCCAGAAGAAATACAAGTTACTGACATTTCAAAAACAGTAGGACCCTTTATGTTTTGTATTTCTTCCCAAGCATAAGGCGTTTGAGGCGAACTAAATTCCAAGTTCCTCTAATTCAGTGAAGGATAAGGAAGTAAGTTTGGGATATTCTGGTCTTGTGCTTTTCATGATAGTTAGCATGTTGCCCGTTTAGTAATGTTACTTGTGAGGCTGAGCAGATTTTGAGCAACTTGTACTTGTGACAGGGGTATCTGTTGAGGTACCACATACCAGGAAGGTAACAGAAAATGTCAGGAAACTATAAACCTGGCAGAAATATTGGCAATTGTTATCTGTGGTGTGGAGTTGTGTTTATGAACAGAACTCTCACTTACTTGATGAAGGAGCAGTGCTCTGAAAGCTTGTGGCTTGTGCTACCAAATAAACCTGTTGGACTTTAACCTGGTGTTGTAAGACTACTTACAATTGTTATCTGAGCAAGAGATTTTTTGGTTAGTATTTATCAATATATTTCAATTTTAAATTTGAAGCATTCTTAAGTGGTTCACAATGGAGATATTTGAGGTTTTGGATCTTTGAATTTAGATGTCATTTTTTTTGAAAGCAAGAATATGATCAAAATGAGAGGTTCTGCTGTAGCAGCCTGCTTTTAGTTGATAGTAGTAAACTGGAAGAGATGGAATGGTGATCCCTTCCACCATCACCCCTATTGAAACATCACAATGGAGAAGTAATATTCAGACTGTATTAAATTTTATTAATCTTCCATTCCTATCTAATTGTCACATCCAAAAACACTGGAGACTTGTAATTGGATTTAATGTGGGTTTAAACATTATTTTCTACTGTTTTAGAATATATGCTTGCTTTTTGTTTTTTATGTGGTGTTGTGAGTTGTCTCTCTTCAAAGTTCAAGATGATGCATATGTTGACCACTACAAATATGTCATAGTGGCTTTTGGGCCATTTTATCCCTCTTTAGCACAGTTTTTTATTTCATCTCTTCCATTCACCATCCCTCCCTTTTGCGACTGCAGGATTGAAGTTAGAAAATCAGTGGCTGTAGATGTGCACATAAAGCCATTGTCATTTTCATTAAACTCCACCTTGTATGCAAGTGTATATCCATAAACCATTCTCTTAAATACGTAGCTCGATTCATCACTGCCTGTTTTACTCAAGCATTCAGTGGTGACTTATGAAAGCTTCTAAAGGTTCCTTACCATATGTGCTGATAAGCCAGACATTTGGAAATCAGTTTCAGACTAATTAAATTTTCTCTGTTTTAAACCTGGACAGCCAGTAACGTCATTTTACATAAATCTCTTGATATAATTGACTTTCAGAATTAAGTGGCTCCTGAGTCTGACCAATTTGGCAGAAACATCATGTTTCATGTTGTACTCTGAAAGCATAATTCAATTTATATTGGCACTTCTGAAATTGAGCTTTTCTCAAGGTTAAGTTTGTTTCTACATCATTTTCCACGAGTTGGAATCTAAAGGATGTGGGCTGTAATCCAAATAAGAGATTGCCTAGATTCTGGTGCAAAAACTCAAGTTTTGTCAGGACAGGAAGATGACTGTGGAAGGAAGCCCTAATGTGACTTCCAGTAGATGCAACTTATGTTGGATTTTGTGTTGCAAGTTGGTGCTACCATGCTGTGAAGCACTTAAATCAAATTTTATAAAATTCAATTTTTAACATTGGAATTTTTCACAGCTCCCTTTCTGTATGGCTACAAGTGCCTTACCTTTGAATTCTGCTTCGAAGAACAAAACAGCACGGGAAACAGGCCCTTCGGCCCAAAGAGCCCATGCCGCCACCCTGATGTTCCCACCTCTACCCGCGATCCCTGTCCATGTTTATAGATCTATGGATTAAAAACCAAATTTGAGACAATTTAGGGAGAATTTGTTTTGCCAATTAACCTAAGAGCACATCTTTGGGATGTGGGAGGAAACTGGAACGCCCGGAGAAAACCCACGCAAGCACAGGGAGAATGCGCAAACTCCCACAGACACAGGCCCAAATCCATGTATCTGCACAGCAGTGATAGTCACTGAGCTGTCGTGTTGCCCACCAAATAGTCCAGGTCAAGCGTACACTAACAACGTGAAGCACTAGGATACTCTCGAAAAAGATCCAAGAGCAGCCCTCCACGACCCATCGTGTGTATGCCCTTCGTTAGACAACAAGGTGGACCAAAGCACCTGTAGGATAAAAACAAGTACATCAATATCATCATCTATTTACACACCTTCCCAGGGACTCCCAAGGCTCATGATCCCTATTTTATACCCCTCCATTCCCATTCTGTTCATGTGCCCATCTAAGTATTTCTTAAATAACTCGAGTACCTGCCTCCACCACTTTACTTGGCAGCGCATTCCATACCCCCAGCACCCCCTCTGTGTGAAAAAACTCCCTCTAGCATCCAAATTATACCTTACCCCCCTCACCCTAAGCCCATGACTCCTCGTGCTATTTGAGTCCATCCTAGGAAAAAGCTTAACCCTGTTTACTCTATCTATCCCCTACATAATCTTTTACCCCTCTATCAGATCTCTTCTAAGTCTACGTCTTTAAGGAAAACAGTCCCAATTTCCCTAATCTCTCCTCGTAACTCAGACCTTCCATACCAGGCAGCATCCTGGTAAACCTTCTCTGCGCTCTCTCCAGAGTCTCCACATCCTTCTGGTAGTAAGGTGACCAGAACTGGACGCAGTATTCCAAATGAGGTCTAACCAGCGTTTTATACAACTGCAACATTGAAGGCCAGCTCTTGTACTTTATACCCCTTCTTATAAAGGCTAGCATACTATATGCTTTCTTTACAACCTTCTCCACTTGCTCTGCTGCCTTCAGAGACTTGTTCACCTGCACCCCCAGATCCCTCTGCGTTTCTATACTCTTAATAGGTCTACCCTTTATCATATACCTTCCCCTTACATTCTTTCTTTCGAAATGCATCACCTCACATTTATCAGGATTGAATTCCATCTGCCATCTATCTCCCCAAGCTACTAGCCTATCTATGTCCTGCTGCATCGCCTGACAATGCTCCTCACTATCTGCAAGTCCAGCCATCTTTGTATCATCTGCAAACTTGCTGATCATTCCACTTACTCCCTCTTCCAAGTCATTTATATATATTACAAATAGAAGAGGTCCCAGTACTGAGCCCTGCGGCACACACCACTAGTGACCGACCTCCAGCTAGAGAAACACCCTTCCACTATTACTCTTTGTCTCCTATTACCAAACCAGTTACTTATCCATCTAGCTACCTGTCCTTGTAACCCATTAACCTTGACCTTCTCAACTAACCTCCCATGAGGGACTTTGTCAAATGCCTTACTAAAATCCATATATACAACATCAACGGCCCACCCTTCATCTACCGTTTTCGTCACCAGTTGAGTCCTTTCTGGATACCTGGTTAACCCTTCATGCACAAATTAAAATCCATTTAATGAAAGTTTTGTAGTGTGTTTTGTAACCTTGGGCCATCTCAAAGCATTTTTTCAGCTAATAGCGTATTCCTGAAATATAGTCACGATCATGTAGGAAGTGTGGCATCCAATTTGCTCTTAGTAAACTCTCAAACAAAGCCAAATAATGACCAGGTCATCTGGTTTAGTGATTGGAGGATAAATGCACTGGGGATAGCTCTTCAGATTTGTGCACAATCCCCTGCCATTTACTATCGGCTGAGAGCTGTGAAACATTTGCAAGTGTCCTGAGGATAAAATTCTGATTAAATGCAAGTCATCTTTTTTGAGGGAAGCTATTTAGCTGTAATGATTAAAGAACTATTTTCATTAAACTCCAAAGGCTTTTCCTCAGTTCTTTTGGATTTGATATCCAAGTGCTTAATTAGAAATGTTTTTATTACCTTAACATTTCCTCCTTTCTCTATCTTTAGCGTCTGGTGGTGAAGCCAGATCAGCTGATTAAACGTCGTGGGAAGCTGGGCTTGATTGGGGTTAACCTGGATTTGAACGGGGTGAAGGAATGGTTAAAGCCACGACTGGGATTTGAAACAACGGTGAGTGCTGCAACTGGTGGTGGAGGGAGCAGTGTGTGAACGACACCATTGCGTGATTGATCCTGATTGAGATGAGATTTAACTTTTTTCTGTTTCTGATAATCTGATTCATTGTGATGATTCATCATCTGATTGATAATGAAATTGCAGTAGCAGATTTGCTGCGAGGAAGCTTGCCAGGTAGTTATCTTGTCCTCTAGAAGGTTGGATTGATACTATTCTTCAACCAGCAGGGGAGCCTTGATAGTATAAAGTGCTGCAACCTGAATGATTATTATGAATTCAGAAAGGTGGGTGACTTTAATCCTTCATGTATGTAAAACTGGATGTGTTATTAAAATTAACTCTAATAGTGGGCCTATCAGAATTTGAAGCTAAAGTGATGACATTCGTTTCTTTAGAGTGGAGAGCAGATAGGAGTAGAACAAAGAACAAAAACAGCACTGGAAACAGGCCCTTCGGCCCAACGAGCCCGCGCTGCCACTCCGATGTTCCCACCACTAAAAAATATTAGGTTGTGCACACTGCTAGCATAGACAAATATAATTAAATACTCCATCCTTTTCTGCCTGTATCCCACCACCTCCCCAACCTCCCAATTCGGGAAGCTATATAACTGTGAAAGCCAATACTAGATACAAAATTGCAGGTGCACTGTACATTGTGGTCTTGATAGAGAATGGTGTAGCGACTCATGCAAAAATGATTATACTGCGTAAATTTGGCAATCCAAACTCTCAAGCAAAGTATATGTTTGCCTTGAGCTCAATTCAGCCACATACTCGGGAAGATGCTGAGAACTTTGACTGAAGGCTTTATGTGCTTTTCAGACAGTGTTTTGGAAGCTGTCACTCCTCTGCTGACTTTTCTGGGCTGAGATTTGAAAGCAGCATGAAAGTTGGGATTTACAGCATATCTGATGTGGACAGATTGCTGCCTGGTGAGCTACCCTGGAGCAGCCTTCCTCACAAATACAATCACAGCTGTCTATTAAATGCCAGACTGAAGGGATAGTCCATTAGGGAATGTAAAGTACTTCTCGGCTTCCAGCACTAAAGCCATAATGAAGTTGTCTGCTTGCGTTTTGTTTGATGCATTTGACATGAAATATAATTTACCAAAATGCCAACTACTGCAGCCTTGTCTAAAGATGTTCAATTATTTTGCTCAGATCTAAACATAGAAGAAAACTTCCATATATGGCTCCATAATTAATCACGCTCTATAAAATAAACATATTGAATTGAAATGTGTTATCATGGCAGTGGGAATTACTTTCTCCCAATCCTCTAGCTGATGCATAGCCAGCTTAATGCGGTATTACATAGAATTTATAGCACAGAAGTGGACCATTCACCCCAACCGCCTTATGCCAGATAGAGTTAAAATCTAAATGGTGTTTCCAGATAATCAGGGTTTAGGGCCATAGGTTTGGTGTTGCACAGGTAAATGTTCAGGATAGCTACTAGGAGTTGTTGCTTGACACAATTAATTCATGTCACGCTATCTGTTAGCTCCATGACTTGCCTGGGCTTGCAAAATCTAACTGTCCTGGCTTGAGACAATTCATACCTCTTTTACCTGTGCTTAATTGTCTTTTCACTCGTATTGTCTGCACCCCTAAAACTTTTTTACTTGTAAAGACTTGCGTTGCAACATTATCTGGTAAATTGAGTCTCTGTATGTCCTGTTTGTGAATATAACTCTTCTCACCTGAAGGAGTGACACTGAAAGCTTATGGTACCAAATAAACCTGTTGGACCTTAACCTGGTGTTGAGACTTCTTACTGTGACACAAGATGACCAGCTGCCAGAGGAGGTAGAAGAATTATTGAGATCAGCTGTTGTATTACAAGCAGCCCATTATGCAGCAAATAATCGGTGTAAGCATTTATGTAGCTTTGAAGTCTATTTTTAAAATTACTTCTCCAGGGGTTTGTGTTGCTGCATCTGATCTAAGGGAGTTGTGAAGGAAATGAATTGTGAAATCTTCTTTGCCTTTTCTCGACTTGTTCTTAGCACTGCTCTGGATGGCAAACCTGTACCCCACCTATAACTGTGAACCAGTCTAAGATACGCACGGTAGTAGTGATTCTCTTATGGCTAGAGTGTATGCGGCTTTGCTTGAATGAGATACATGATCAAACCTGACCCTCAGCTGCTGTGTCACCACAGATTCTGGGAAGTGCTACCTCATTGCTGTTAGACTGATAGTTAATACAACTTTAAATGGTATAAATCGTGTGGATTCTCCGAGGCTGAAATGGTTACTCCTAGAGGACACAAGTTTAAAGTGCTGGGGAATAGGTACAGAGGAGATGTCAGGAGTAAGTTTTTCACAGAGTGGTGGGTGAATGGAATTGGCTGCTGTCGGTGGTGGTGAAGGCAAATTCGCTATGGTCTTTTAAGAGACTTCTGGATGAGTACATGGGACTTAATAGGATCGAGGGTTATAGGTAAGCCTAGTTGGTAGGGACATGATCAGCACATCGTGGGCCAAAGGGCCTATTTGTGCTGTAGTTTTTCTTGTTCTATGACCTATGGTGAATTAGCTGATAAATTGGAGAAGTAACGCAATAGAAATGAATTTAACATGCAGCAATATTTCTGTCACAACCAGCATCTTGTTGCTTGTGGAATCTCACTATTCTAAATATCTGCACTGTTGATTTCAGTAAGTTATTGATTTAGAATGTTACATGCAAAACATTTCTGAGCAACATACGATGCTTTTACACATCTAAATTAATTGTTCCTGGCAGAATACAGTAAAATTTTGGTAATTTCTTGCTCCTTTTTTTATTTAACCAGGTCGGGCAAGCAAAGGGCATTCTGAGAAACTTCCTAATTGAGCCATTTGTACCTCATCAACAGGTTGGTCAAATCTCAGATTTCAAAGAAATTAATTTGCCTTTCATTATTCTAGCAATGGCAAGAAATATTGATGGGTTTACTTGGCATTGTAGTACCTCCCATATATTCTTTAATTTGCACATGGAGAGAACTAAAGTTTTAGTCTTTGTGATGTAGATGTTGCTGGCTGGGCAGTATTTATTGCCATTCCCTAATTGCCCTTGAATTGGGTGACCTGCTAAGCTCATTTTGGAGGGCATTTTAAGAGTAAACCACATTGCTGTGGGCACAGCGTCAGATTTCAGCCAGACCGGGTGAGGATGGCTAATTTCCTTACCTAGAGGACATTAGTGAGCCAGATGAGTTTTTAACAACATTCGCCAATGTTTCTTGGACACCATTAAGACTTTTAATTCTTTAATTAAATTCAAATTTCAATATATGCCATGGTAGGATTTGAACTCAGGTCTGCAAGGTATTCTCCTGGATTACTAAATTTGAATTACTGGTCCAGTGACCATACAACTGTGCCACTGCCTCCCCTTATGATAAAATATTCTTAATCCTGACTTTGAACACTCTTCACGGTTTGATAATTTATTGCTTTTTTTTTGTTTAAAAGTTGAGCCTTGACAGGGACAAAGCTTAGGACCCTGAGCAGGCAGCTGTCAGGAGCTGGGGTGTGAATGGCAGTCAGTTAAATCTCTATCAGGATGAAGTGCTGTTATTTATTTATGATTATTGAAACATCCTGTTTGATCAGTAGATGCACATGATAGAAGTGATGACGTCTGAATGGGAATGGGAGTAGATGTGTTTTTGGTTTACAAGAATCACAATCCTTTCTACAGCATGTAAAGCTAGAAGAAGAAATGGAAAAGCAGAATATATTGAAATGTGAAGGACTTGTAAATGTTAGCGCTCAGATGGGTTTTGGTGCCTTTGTATGAAAATCACAAAATTAACAATGCAGAAAGCAGTTTGGAAGGCAAATTGTACGTTAGTCTTGATTGCAAGGGAATTGGAGATAAAACTAATGAAATTTTGCTGCAATTATATGAGCTTTTGGTGATATATGTGGAGTACTCTGTGAATTTTGGTGTTAAGGAAGAGTCTAGTTGTCTTTGGAGAGGCTGTGGGTCGAGGGAGGTTGTAATGAAGATTCACTCTTGATTCCTGGCATGAGGGAGTTATTGTGAGAAGACCTTGAGCAGAATGGGCCTGTATTCTTGGACATTCAGAACAATGAAGTGATCTACTCAACCTAGAACCTGTAAAGCCCTCGGTGAATTTTCTGAAGCTGTGTCTTCTAATTGATGAATGCGGGATAAATGGTTGGCCTTTTTAGGACCGAGATGAAATGAAATTTCTTATTATGTTGCAAACCTTAGAAATTCTCCTACCTTGAGGGCTGTGTTGAGTGAATGTGAGACTAAGATTTAATTTTTGGAGACTAGAGGAATTGAGGGATGTGAGTTAATTGCATGAAAGAATTGATGTGGAAGTTCAGCCATTATAGAACAAAAATCAATGCAACACAGGAATAGGCCCTCCAAACCTTCAATAATGGAACAAGTTTAAGGACCTGTATGATCTCCTGCTCTGAATGTTATATTTTCTCTTCAGCGTGCAAGAATTCTGCCACAGAGAACTGTCTTTCACAAGCTTAACCAGGAATACATCAAGTTCAGAATTCCATGAATGTACAGTTTAGCTTTCTAAATTTCCATCCCTTTCCCAACCTACCAGATGTTTGCACCATGCAAATCCAGGTATTGAAGTAGAAATTGTAAACTGCACGATTCATTACATTCTAACTGAATTTGGGGAAGGATCCATGATGATCCCCTGGCTAGAGAACTGGCTTCTATCCTGCCTTAATGTGGCTCAACTCAGCAAACTTTTAAATGTGCATTCTTGATTGGCTGTCCAATATAAGAATTCTAAGAGATTAAGAAAAAAAGTTACATTTACGTTTGACTGAATTGTGGAATTTTAAAGGGTGTGGGCAGCAGCAGAAAATTGAAATGTATCATGGAAAAAACACTATACATTTTATGGGGTAACTGACCTAAGAACTTAAGAGCAGAGGTGGACTATTTAGCTCCTTGAATCTGCTCTACAAGTCAATTGGGGCAAAATAATTTGCATCTTGTTCTATTTCCATTTAAGCATTTAACAATAATCGTTGGTTTTAAAAACCAAATTACCATGGCAAATGTAACCTTATGAGGGAGAGTGCCTGTCCCAAGTTTTGTATGTGAAAATGCATTCTGGTATTGTCCTGAATGCCAGAAAACTAATTTTAAGATTTGGTCCCCATATTCCAGATTTCCCTAATCATAGAAGATAGTTTTTCTCTATTGAATCATAGAATGTTTACAGTAGCCTTTGAACTATTCAGGTCACTGCTTAATTTTTGGAAAGCTAGAGGGAATACAAGCCAAGATTGTTTGAGCTGTAACGTTTTGCAATTCTTACTCAGGAAGAAGAGTTCTATGTTTGTATCTATGCTGCTCGGGAAGGTGACTATGTGTTGTTCCATCACGAGGGTGGGGTTGATGTTGGTGATGTTGACTCTAAAGCCTGCAAATTCCTCGTGGAAGTTGATGGAAAGTTGGATGAACAAGACATTAGTAACCACCTTCTGCATCATGTGCCTGAAAACAGGAAAAGGTAACTTCAATAAAAATACGTTTCATGTTATGCGGATGACTATTGAACCTCACACTGGATTCTTCCACTGTTTGATGTGGGATGGAGCCATACAGATAGCTAAGATTCCAGCTTCAGTTATTGGCCTTTGCTGAAGTGACTGCCAATGTGGGGTGATGATTAAACAGGTCAGAAAGTTGTGGCTTCTAAATCCTACTCAAAAGGCAAATATCTATTTGCAAAGTAGTGTTTAAAAGCAGACAGTGCATTATCTACTGAATGCAGAAGTGTCAGGGTTGTGGTATTTTCGATGAGATTAATTAAGACCTTTTCTGCTCTCTGACCAATGTAAAAGCTTCAGCGACAAAAGATGTAATTTTATAAAAATGATCTGCTTTTCACACTGCTGTTTTTTGGGAGCTTATTGTGTGCATTGGCTGTCAACTTTCCTATGTTGCAATAGTGACTTCAGAAGTGCTTAATTTGTTGCTAAACATCCCGAAACATCTTGTGGTCATGAAGGGTGTCGTATGGATTGCAAGTTTTAGAACTTTCTCCCCCTTTCCGGATTATTGCCCTGTTGTAAAGTGCGCACAACCATGTCGTAAGGGTAGAGTTAGGAGATTGCCTGTTGTATTCCAGATGATAAAATAACTTCCCAACACTTGCATTCTGTTTGCAGTTACTGGCTGCCTCTTATATACATCCAAGGAGCAGGTTTCAATTGTTACTCCTTTTTACGGAGGAGTGGTAAGTTTCAGAATCTTATAGTGCTGAAGGAGGCCGTTTGGTCCATCAAGTCTGCACTGACGGCAGTCCCACCCAGGCTGCATCCCCATAACTCCATGCTTTTATCCTCGCTAGTTCCCCCTGACATCAAGGGGCATGACCATTCCACCAATGTAGCACATCTTTTGATTTTGAGAGGAAACTAGAGGACCTGGGGGAAACCCTGCAAACATAGGGAGAATATGCAAACTCCATGCAAGCTGGGAATCGATCCCTGGTCCTTGGTACTATGAGACAGCAGTGCTTACCTCCCCACCCCACACCTCTCACACCATTTGAAGATGCGGAATATTTTAGTTTGAACCTAGGTGGTATGGTGGTACAGTGGTTAGCACTACTTCAGAACGCTTGGGCCCTGGGTTCAGTTCTTGGCTTGGGTCACTATGCAGCATCTCCACATTCTTCCCATGTCTGCATGGATTTCTTCCAGGTGCTTCGGCTTTGCCCCAGAGTCTGAAAGATGTGCTGGTTAGTTTGATTAGCCATGCTAAATTTTCCCGCAGTATACCCAAACAGGTGCCGGAGTGTGGTGACTATAGATTTTCACACTAACTTCATTGCGGTGTTAATGTAAGCCTTGTGATACTTTTGAAATATATAAACTTAGGCCAAGAGAGAAGTTTAATTTGGTAAAGAAACACAATATTGGAAAAATTCAGACCTGGCAACATCTACGGAAAAAGAAACAAATAACTTTTTGAAGCTGTCTGACTCTTTGGAGCTGAGATAAAGATGTGATGTGTTTTATGCTGTTGAAAAAGGGGGTGGGCAAGTAGAGCAAACCAGAAAATCAGGAGTGGGCTGGACAGCAGGAGAGATTAAATGTCATGGAATACAACAAAGGGAGTGGTAAAGATGAGATTAAAGACTGAAGTGGGTATTATTTGCAGAATAATGGTCAGCATTGTTTGAAAGCAAAATAGCAGAATTGTTAACTTCCCGTTTGGTAAATTGGTTTTGGCCTGTCTGCACCAAAATGGTTTAAAGGAAAATGACTGAAGATTGCAAGCTTGACTCAAAACTGTGTTAAATCTGCACACTGTGGGCAGCTGCTCAACTATGGTGATGCCTTGCTCTATATGGATGAAATCATCTGAATGAAGTCAAGTCACTCACTACAGGAGCAACTTTTGCTCTAATTTTACCTTATCCTCACCTGTAGTTTAGGTAAAAATCATAAATTACTGTTATTGTAATCCATTTTGTTGTTTAATTCTTTGGTTTTCTGGTCTCTTCAGCATTTTAGCCTCTTTCATTGTTGGACTCTTCAGAGTGTATGAAGAACTGTACTTCACCTACCTCGAGATTAATCCATTAGGTAAAAACTATTTGTCCATGATTCTCGTGCAGCTGGGTGGCTTAAACCAATTTGACTGAAATAAGTGCATGTTTGCACATGCTCCTTTACTTCATAGAATCACAGAATCAGAATTTCAGAATCAGAGTGTAGAAGAGCCCCTACAGGCCATGGAATCTACATCAACACGTGGAAACCACTGAATCCATCTAACCTAATCCCATTCACCAGCACTTGGTTCGTAGCCTTGAATGTAATGATATGCCAAATGCTCAGCCCAAGTATTTCTTTAAAGGATTTGAGGCAACCTGCCTCTACCATCACTCCAGGCAGTGCATTCCCCCTGCCCCCGGGGTAAAAAGATTTTTCCTCATATCCCCTTAAATTTCCTGTTCCTCACCTTGAATTTTTGTCTTCTTGTGACTGACCTTGCAACTAAGAGGAGCAATCACTCCCAATCCACTCTATCATGCCCCTCATAACCTTGTACGTTAGATTTGTTTAAGAAATGAAGGGAGTTGGTCCCAAGCATTTATAATCTAGGTTGCAGGGATCAACTGCAGTGACTGTAAATATGGAATTGTAACGTATGGAGCTTTGTTTCTGAAAATGAGATCGGAAATACTGTTGTACTGCAGGTCAGCATTTCAGAACATTGCAGTTTTGTTGAAGGACCCCAACCAACCTTCAGTTTTCTTTTTGGTGTTGGTTGACTGTGCTGCTATGAGTTTTCTTATGGTTTTACAAAAGGCAAAGTACCTTCATTTTTGCAGATTAGCAGAGCTCGTATTGCCTTAAAACCCTGATGTTGTCTTCAATATTGGCCGGAATATGACTTGGTCTCTGCCTAAAAGCATTCGTGGCATGAATTTGGGAGAACTTGTAACATATCACCCATGTCAAAACCACCAATCTTGAGTTTCACAGAGGGGAAATAAACAAAATTCTGTAATGCAATTTCTAAAAACATAAGAACATAAGAAATAGGAGCAGGAATAGGCCATCCAGCCCCTCGAGCCTGCCCCGCCATTCAATAAGATCGTGGCTGATCTGCAGTGGTTCAGTACCACTTTCCAGCTTTCTCCCAGTAACCCTTAACGCCTTTGTATAGGTAAAACCTTAAAACTAAAATTAAAATGAATTTTTTTTGTGTATTGTAAACCTGTAGTCTAAGTCATGTAGTGTCTCCTGTTATCCCTTGTTAATGAGTCTTGCCTTTTATGTTTTTGCAAGTTTTAATTTTAATTCCTTCCTCATCTATCCGAAATCCAGCAGTCTATAGATGAAGGATGAACAACGAGAAGAAACAGGGCAGCAAAAATTATGAAAAGCGCTCTAAACCAGACTTGCATATAAGAGTTTCTACATTAGCATTGCTGTTGAAGCCTAGGGGGAAATATGATGGCCTGCAATGTTTCCTTGAAATTATTCATTTGGGTATCTTTTATCTCCTCTCAATCTACTGCAGTTGTGACCGATACTGGTATATTTGTCCTTGATATGGCAGCAAAGATAGATGCCACTGCTGACTACATCTGTAAGGGTAAATGGGGAGATGTGGATTTCCCACCACCATTTGGGAGAGAAGCTTACCCTGAGGTAAGCACTAATGTGGGGGGAGTTGTTGGGCACGTGATTTTCAAATTGAGATGTGGGTATCACTGCATTTATCTTTTGAGTTTGTTCTAATAAAGTTATGGTGAAGTTGCCTTGTGCAGATGAGTTTGTTGGCTTTTTTATATGAAGGTCCTCAGGCAATTTTCATCGATTCTGTTAATGTTTATATAAATATAATTATCAATTTTCCTGTTTTGTTAGCAAGTTTACCAAGGCCTTGTAACCACATCCGCTCTGCTTCATGATAAAGGCCGACTGACGAGAGATACTTGTTATCTGGTTTTGCAACAGCTGTTGCTCAAGATCTGCTATCTGACAATATAAATTGAGGTGGTGCAGATTGGCTTTTGCTAATTTTGAGGCGTTTATCTAAACAATGTCTCATTTGGTTACGCTGCTTCTGAGAGATGCTGAATATCTGATATTTATTAACTTAGCACTGCATCTGTTAGTTCGCCTTTGCAAGAGAGCATAATTAGCATAAAATAGATTAGAAATGTAGTGATCTGAAGTATCCTATTCTTTCAAAAGAACCCTGTCAAAATGTGGTCCACAGTTGGTAGGAATTGGAGGCTTTGTTAATTGTTTTGGGGGGGCCCCTTTTATTAGTTTTCAAAGCAAAATATTCCAAGTTTCCCTGATCTTCTGGATCAAGGAGTCAGACTTGTGACTCTTTGCCCTGCTTTCAAAGCTTGTTGTTGCCCTTGTATTGGGATAACGAGGCAAACATTGGAAAGATGACTGCTCAATTTGACTATGGTTGTCTAATGTGTATTTGTCACTTGGAGCCATATTGTAAAATGACTTGAAGGCTAACAACAGTAACGGAACAAGTGTACTGAACTTTCTCATGTCACCCTTTGTTTAAGTTAAATTTATTTGCCCAGCAGATTGCTAATGCAACGGAGCAATGCATGTGGGACCTTGAACAATAGGACAAACCAATAAGGTTGCAGAATTTAAAAATCAAATGGGAGGACTAAAGAGTGATTCCAGGGAGGGAAAGAGATTGAATCGGAGAGTAAAAATTAAGACATTTTATATTTTTAAATCTTAATTCACAATCTGAAGGGATAAAGCTCTCCCAATTTTTTGATTTACTTTCTGGATCTGATGTCGGTTTGGCAGTCATTAACAATTATACTAAAATTTATTTTCATTGTTAATTATACCTGTGGGTGCATTTCTCGAGGCAATTAATGTGCAAATGTGGCAGTTTCATAAGGCTTTTGGAGTTTGAGGGTGAAGTTCTTTTCTTTTGCTAAACTAATGTCCAAGTGGGCCAAATTGGCCACCAACTTGTGGCAAATGAGAATTCAGAGTATTTTTTTTCCCCACTTCAGCATTTATAAATCTGCATTAGATATTATACTTTCAGACAGATCTGGTCGAGTGGTTATTTTGGTTATGTTGCATTTGTCTTCGGTTGCGGTTCTGTTGCTAATGAGTGAATGTTTTACTGAATTGGAGCACCCTGATAAAAACCCTATCTTATCTTTGACAATTTGAGGATTGGCAGTGACTGTTTTGTGTTTACTATTATAGGAAGCTTATATTGCTGACCTTGATGCGAAGAGTGGAGCCAGTCTGAAACTTACTATCCTCAACCCCAAGGGTAGGATTTGGACGATGGTGGCTGGAGGAGGTGCTTCTGTTGTGTACAGGTATTACTTGCTCTTCATTAACTAAATCCAGATGCCTTAGCTTTAAAACAAAAATGTTATTGGGTAGCACAGTGGGTAGTACTGCTGGCTCATATCACCAGGGACCTAGGTTTGATTCTTAACTTGGATTGTTGTCTGTGCAGAGTTCGCACGTTCTCTCCGTGTCTGCGTGGATTTCCCCTGGGTGCTCCGGTTTCTTCCACGGTCCAAAAAATGTGTTGGTTAGCTGCATTGGCCATGCTAAACTCTCCCTCAGTGTACCCGAGCAGGCATCAGAATGTGGCGACTAGAGGGTTTTCACAGAAACCTCATTGCAGTTAATATGAGCCTACTTGTGACACAAATGTTAAAGTTAAAACTTCACTCCATCTTTCTAAGCATTGGTGTACTTGGCTCCTATCACAAACAAATTTGGTTGAAATTCAGCTCCTATTTTTTATCAGTAGACCAGTCAAGAAATCAAGGAAGGATTTAAGGAATTTTCTTCTGGTGTTCTGCTTTTATTTGAATATTTTGTTTAAGGAAAATGAATATGACTGTGAATAGTGGAAGTATTCTGAACAAATTTGAATCCTTTTTGATCCAAGTGATTCTATTTTCCAGACATGATATGCTCCACAAGTTTGTAGAAGATTAATGATGGATCTAGGGGGAGAGAGGGGGAAGATGTGTGCTATTTTCCTCAAGCTTTTTACAACTAAATACAAGAATAGAACATGTTCTTTTTTTTATTGCAGTCGATTTTGGTTTGGCTATCAGAACAAAATAATCAGAGTAAATGGTTAGCAGATCAAGCAGTATCTCGGAGAGTTTCTTCCCATAGATGCTACTTGACCCTGGTTTTTCCAGCATGTTTTGTTTTTGCTGGAAAATTGAAAGATTTTGGCTGTTGTATCATTTAGCTATTAACTGTTTTCCTTGCTGTTTGATCACAGTGACACGATTTGTGACCTTGGAGGAGTGAATGAGTTAGCAAATTATGGCGAGTACTCGGGCGCCCCTAGCGAACAGCAGACATACGACTATGCTAAGACCATTTTGTCTCTCATGACCAGAGAGCAACATCCAGAAGGTGAGAACAAAAGGGACTGGAATCATCATGTTATTGAGTTCAAAATAGCATTTAAGGGGAGCACAATTCTGCAATTAATTATAACATTGTGGCTCTTCTCCCATTTTCACTCATTGCATTGTACATACTGGATCTCTGATGGCTCCCTTATTATCCAGTATCTTGGATTTTTCCCTCAGTGTTATATACATGTTGTTCAGAAATATGGTGAAGCATTATTGCTTCCAATGAGAGTTGATAGCAGTCAGCACTTCATCTTCTGTATTGATTCTCAGGACATTGTTAGCTTCATCCATCAACTTTAAGTAAGATCTTAAAGTCCCTACAATATGGAAGGAGGCAATTTGGTCCATTGAGTCAATACCAACCACAATCCCATCCCTACGCCCTATTCCCTATAACTATGCATTTACCCTTGCAAGTCCCCCTGGCACTAAGGGGCAATTTAGCACTGCCAATCTACCTAACCTGCACATCTTTGGACTGTGGGAGAAAACCCACGGAGAGAATGTGCAAACTCCACACAGATGGTGACCGAAGCTGGGAATTGAACCCGGGTCCTTGGAACTGTGTAAGGCAGCAGTGCCAATCACTGCCACCAGAAAAAAATTGATGTCTCCACATTAACTTACTGTTCTCTCTGTCTGTGTGATAGTTGAGTTTTTTTAAACTGACTCCTTATCTTGTCTGAGTAAATATGTTCAATTTTATTCAGGGAAAATCCTCATTATTGGAGGCAGCATTGCTAATTTCACGAACGTAGCAGCAACATTTAAGGTAATGAATCATTTCTCTTGCTCCATCCCCCTGATCTATAATAATAAACAGTTTAATAAACAATCAATAGTGGGTTGATTGAGTGGATGAAGCTTGGTGTGTGGAGGACCAGAGTGCATGAAACAGTCACTGGTGAAGGAATTCGGGAACTTATGGGGAGTATTAGAGGAGAAAGAGAATAGTAAACTATAAATCATGTCTAACAGCAAAGTTATCCTGGCTGGAGAGATTGGGCAATGGGGATTTAGCAGGGTAAAGGACGCTTGGTGGAGATCAGGATGCTGCTGGAGAAAAAAAGACAGTGGAAATTAAGGGGAGCCAAGTGTCAAAGATATCCTGGCTGGAGGGATTGAGGAAGTGGAGTGGCGTGTGGTAACAATGTTGTGGGAAAATTGGAATGTAAAGTGGGCGTCATGGGGGATGGAGAAAAGGGATAAAAACATGAGTGGGGAAAGGATGGCAGGGAATTGAAGGGAATGGTGGAATGACATAGGAACAGAAGTAGGCTATTTGGCCTGTCAAGCCTACTGTGACATTCAGTTAGACCATGCTGATCATCTATCCCAGTGCCAGTTTCCTGCTGTCATTATGCAAAAATCAGTCAATTTCTTTCATGAAAATGCTCCGCATGTGAGTTTCCACAGCCCCCGGGGGGCTGTGGAATCCCAAAGATTCACAGCCCTCGGTGAAGAAATTCTTCTGCATCTGGTTCTGCACTCTCAGCTAGCGGAAACTTTCTATCAACATGTACCCCCTCATACCCTGTTTAAAAAAAAAAAAAAATTTCAAAAAATTTCATAACTTTCAATGAGTTCACTTCTGATTCTTCAAATCTTCACAGAATGTAAACTCAATCTCTCCTTGACTGACAATCCCACCATCCCAGGGAATAGTTTGGTGGCTTCTGTTGCACTCCTATAACAAGTATATACATTTTTAAGGGAGATCAAATCTGTGCATAATACACCAGCCCTTCCAGTAGTGGTGAGGGAGGGATAGACTGCTAGAATTGCAGTGAGACTGACCCAGGAAGGTACTCCATTACTCCATGTTAAGGACTAAGGCTGCGATCCTGTTCTACTTTGAGAGTCAGTGTTTAGTTCAGGCATATTTGATTCATTGAATTTTAAGAGGATACTCTATGGGGAGACAGTGGCGAGTAGTTTGGTCACTGTACTAATAATCCAGAGACCCAGGACACCACTATAGTTAAGAAAGCCCACCAACGCCTCTACTTAGAAGACTAAAGAAATTTAGCATGTCCGCTACAACTCTCAGCAACTTTTACAGATGCACCATAGAAAGCATTCTTTCTGGTTGTATCACAGCTTGGTATGGGCTCCTGCTGTGCCTAAGACTGCAAGAAACTACAAAAGGTCGTAAATGTAGCCCAATCCAGCCTGCCATCCATTGACACTGTCTACACTTCCAGCTGCCTCAGCAAAGTTGCCAGCATAATTAAGGACCCCACGCACTCAGACTTTCTCTCCTCCACTTTCTTCCATCGGGAGAAAGGTACAAAAGCCCAAGTCAAAAACAGCTTCTGTCCTGCTGTATCAGACTTTTGAATGGACCTACCTTGCATTAAGTTGATCTTTATTTACACCCTAGTTATAACAACACTACATTCTACACTCCCTTATTTCCTTCTCTATGAACAGTACGCTTTGTACAGTGTGCAAAAAAAATACTTTTCACTGTACTAATACACATGACAATAAATCAAATCAAAGGGTAATGCACTGGGAACATGGCAGACAGTGAAATTTGAATTGAATAAAAGTCTGGAATTAAAAGTCTAACGACAACCATGAAACACTGGCGATTTGTCGTAAAAACCCAACTGGTTCACTGATGTCCCTTGGGGAAAGCAATCTGCTATCTTTACATGTGACTTTAGAAACATAGCAATGTGGTTGACTCTTAAAATGCCTTCCGAAATGGCCCAGCACTTGTTCCAGAGGCAATTAGGCATAAGCAATAAATGCTGGCCCAGCTAGAGATGCCTGAACCCCATGCATGAATAAGAGAATTCCAGCCAAGCTGCTGGAAATGGGCAGGAAGGGTTGCATCAAAAGGATAGCATGGGAAAAATGGAATGGGATTGACTGTATGCAATGAATAAGGATGGCAAGGAATGGAGATATGAGAATGTAGGGACAATGGGGAAAATGAAATAGCATGGGATGGGGACAGCCTGGGAGAGTTGGACGAGAAGACATTTGCTAGGTGTACCAATTTGGATGCAGATTTCTTGCAAGAAGAATGTTTGGGATATCATGAGGAAGAATATGTAAAAGGAGCAGTAGCATGGGAATGATGGAGGTGGCTCATGAGGGGAAGTTGTGGTGATTGAATCAGTTAAGCATACCTAACTTTGTTCATCTCAGAAGAGTCTCAACCTCTGATTTGATATATTATTGTTAAATGTATTGTTATACAGTGAAAAGTATTGAAAAAAACTCTAATTGCGATTCATTCTCAAGTAAACATTTTCCAGGTTTGAACCTGCACATTCAAATTAAACTGTTTTAGGTATTTGCTCTCGTTACTCTATGCTAATCATTCATGCTGCGACTAATGGAACTGACTTATTTTATATCTTTGTAAAATATCAAATCTGGTAGATTTGAAATGAGAACAAAGGTTCCAGCGCTCGTAGTGCTTTGCTTTTCTAGTATTTTCCACAGCTATCAATTCGGCTCTCTGTTATAACTATTAATTACTGAGCTGATGTCCTTTTGCCTCTTGGCATTCCTTCTGACTTCTCCTAGGTTACAATCCTTTTAAACTAACTACAACCATCCAGAGTAAGAATAAATTTCAAAGGCAGTAATTAAACTGATGGATTTTTTAAAGATGCATGGGTGACTTGTTTGAGAAAAGGGGAAGCATTTGCAACCTGAAGGGCACCTTCTGAAACATTACTCAGGATTTCCATGTCTGTGCTGCACTATTATATCACTTGAAGCAGGTCTATAATTGTCTACTGAGTCATCTAACTGGCTTCCTGCTGGTGAAGCTGATTGATGTTCCCAAGTGATCCATACCTGATTGATCAACATGCTTCTGAATAAAAATTGTCACTAAAACATCTGGCCTGATAAGGCAAAATTATATGACAGTAATTCCCTTGTGTTTGGGAAAACAGCTAAACATTCTTGACTTGGAGAAATTATCCCTCTATGATTCTTTAATGATTCCATGAATTAAAAGTCAAACAATCTTTCCCCTAGAAATTTCTTTGGTTAAATGGGTATTTTATTGAAGATGAAATGTCCTGTTAACAGTTTTATGTTCTGTCACAGGGCATTGTACGTGCAATCAAGGACTACCAAACTCCGCTGCAGAACCATAATGTCTCTATTTTTGTCAGAAGAGGTGGACCCAATTACCAAGAAGGCCTCCGTGTGATTGGGGAAGTTGGTATGGTTTTTTTAAATCAGAAATCCAACAACACATCCAATGTAAAATAAAGAATTGTGCTGCATATTAAAACTTTCAAAATTCATTCATGGGTTGTGATATCATTGGACGGGCCAGCATTTATTGCCCATCCCCAGTTATCCTTGAGAAGGTGGTGGTGGCGGTGAGCAATTGCAGATCCATGTGGCTGGCATAGGTACGTCCACAATGCTGTTAGGGAAGTGTGTTCCAGGATTTTGACCCATTGATTGAGAAGGAATGGTGGGTGCTATGTTTCCAAATCAGGATAGTGAATAGCTTGGAGGCAGCTTCCAGTTGGTGATGTCTGCTGTGCTTATCCTTCAAGATAATAGTGGTCATGTATTTGAAAGATGCTGTATAAGGAGCATTTACGTACTGCAACACATCTTTTTTTTATACTACACACTGCTGCCATTTGTGTTGTAGAGGAGGAAGTGAATGTTTGTGAATGGGCTGTTAATCAAATGGACTGCTTCCACGTGAATGGTGTTGAGCTTCTTGAATGTTATTGGAGCTTCACTTGCCTAGGCAAGTGGAGAATATTCTGTTACACTCCTGACTTGGGCCTCGTAGTTGGTGGACAGACTTTTGGGACTGACTGCAGGATTCCTAGACTTTGATGTGCTTTTTTATATGTTCTCGGGATGTGGGCGTCATTTGCTAGCCAACATTTGTTGCCTATCTCTAATTTCCCCTTGAACTGAGTGGTTTGCTGAGCTATTTCAGAGGGCATTTAAGAGTCAACCATATTACTGTGGATCTGGAATCACACACAAGCCAGAATAGATAAGGATGACAGTTTTCCTTCCTTAAAGGACATTGGTGAACCAGATGGGTTTTTATGTCAATCAAAAATGGTTTCAGGGTCATTGTTAGACTTTAATTCAAGATTTTTATTGAATTCAAATTTCAACATAACCTATGGTGGAATCCATAGCATTACCCTGGGTCTGTGGATTACATGTCCAGTGACAATGTTGCTGTGCCATTGCCCTCCAATTTGGGAGATGAGAAAAAGCATATTGGATTTCTTGTCACTTGTTTCTCTGACTTTCCTAAAATTGTGTGTTTTCCCATCATCTTGATTATTTTTATCCATATCCCTTCTTACTGGCACAATAGAGAGGTTCATTTTCATATTGTACCATGGTTACTCATTTCCATCTGTTTTAATCATTACTTAACTTCTCTGCAGGGAAGACAACTGGAATTCCAATTCATGTCTTTGGAACAGAAACGCACATGACTGCAATTGTTGGAATGGCACTTGGTCAACGGTCTATTCCTGACCACCCACCAATGGCTGCCCACACTGCTAATTTCCTACTAAATGCAAGTGGCAGTCCCTCGGTAAGTTTTTGAGCTTAAAAACCAGGAGTGATCTGATTGACTGAGAATTTGATGGAGTGAAAGGAGAAATGGCATGGAAGTCCTGAACAAAGGAGTGTGATTATAAAATTAGTGTAATGATGTTGGGTAGTACCTCGCTCAAAGGCTAGCTGAAAACCAGAGATTGGGCATAGGTATTCAGGGTCATGGAAGCAAGCTGGGTGAAAAGAATTGATCTGCTGTTCAGAAAATGGCAGAGTAGTTTGCTCACTGTTGCTTACCATCCCCCTCTGAGGAAGAAGCTAAAAGAAATGCAATATTGTGTTCTATATCTGGGGGAAGAGTACAGCATGTCTAAGTATTTAAGTGGGGTGCGATTTGCATCTTGTCTGGTCCTCTGCACTGTAGTGAATGATGAACAGTTTGCTGATGACTGCTGCATCTCAAATCAAGCTGTAGATTAACTTATTTTTAAATTTCCTTCTAGACTCCAGTCCCTAGCAGAACTGCTTCTTTCTCTGATTCAAAATGTGATGATACCAGCAGAACATCGAGGAGCCTGAAGCACAGCATTCCACGTGGTAATTCTGCACATGCATCCATAAAGGGCAGGCTGTAACTAAAGCCTTGGCTTGTACATGTATAATTTACATTGGAGACAAGCCTTTGTTGAAGGGAAACGCCAGCCTCCAAATTATTGCATTTGATGAATGAATTGTTCCTAAAGCTACTTCCATTTAATTTTGTTTAAGAATTCTGTTAACTTGCTGCAGGCAGCATTTATCCTGTGCACAGATTTTCTGCAGCTTTTTATCAATAGCTTACCATCATTCATGCTAGAATGCTTTCTTCGGTCTCCTGTCTCCCTGTCTTTCACCAAGCAATGTCATTTATATTAGAGAAATTAATTCACTTTGCCAAACTCCTGTGTTCTATTTGCTGGTGACTTCCTGATATTCGTCACATGCCCCATCAACTTCCTGACTCACTCCCACTCTGGCCCTGCTGTTTTTCACCTTCCACACTTTCAGAAGCTGAACATAAGATCAAGAAACAGCACTGTCTTTTTATGCAAAGCCTGTTGGCCTAATTGCTCACTTTGCTGCTTGAATATATTTTCTTTCTCAAACATTTCCAAGGGAAAGGACCAAGTTTGTGTTTGGTTGAGGGACCCTCTGTTTGAACAGCCAAGATAGTCGGGACACTCTGCCTGTCTGCCTCTTTCTTTCAGGCTCCTTGGTCGCAACCAGTTGAGGTTAGCAAAATCATATTTTGGATTCTACCTACCTGATTCAACACGGTAGCATACTTGTTAGCACTGCTGCCTCACAGTGCCAAGGACGCTGGTTCAATTCCCGGCTTCGGTCACTCTGTGTGGAATTTGCACATTCTCCCATATCTGAGTGCGTTTCTTCCAGGTGCTCCAGCTTGCTCCCACAGTCGGAAAGATGTGTTGGTTAGATGCATTGGCCATGCTAAATTCTCCCTCAGTGTACATGGACAGATATCACTGTGGTGACTAAGGGATTTTCACAGCAACTTCATTGCAGTATTAATGGAATCCTTGTGACTAATAAATTAACTTTCATTTCCCACTTTCTGAAGCTATTTGCATGTTCTGTTCATCGTATGTTTTTCTGATTTAGTGCTTATTATTGTCTCCCACTGATCCCTTCTGCCACTTGATCATTTTTTGTTTTCTATTTAAATACTTTATACACCCAGTTTTTCCTGCCTTTTTTCCCTTCTTTCTCTTTGTTCTTTAATGCTGTTCATTGATGTCTTCCAGTTTTGACAAAGGACCCATGCCCCGAAATATCAAATTGCTACATTTGCTGATTTTTTTTTTTTAAAATTTCAGCTTTGATGCATTTTTTTAAAGCTTATTCACTCATGTTTCACTATCAAAAGATCATTGGGCTTCAAAGTGAGATAATGTGTGGAAATTATTTGCAAACCAAGGACCTGTCCTTGGTACAGTTAAGATATAAAATATCAAATTTATACTGATTTTGTTGAGCTAAGTATGGAAAGAGCACTCGTTATATAGAAGTAGCTTGAACCCTGAGGCTTTTTGAAAGTGATTCGCTAAACTGACATCATGGTCAAATATACAATTTATTATAATTTCTATAAAATCCTGCTTTTGAGCATAACCTGTGTGGCAATCTGAGTTGAAATACTAAAATGAAAGCAAATAAATTTTTTGTTGTTGCTGGTTCTATACAAGTAAGGTAAACGATCTGAATTGCTCTATTCTTCTTGAGGATGGACAATATTAGCTACTTTTAAGCAAATGGTTGAGATCTGCTTCACTTATTACAGCTGAGGAATTGATGAAAGATGGATAAAGCCAAACATGCAGTTTAGGTCCATTCCCGAGACAGTTGTCAAAAGCAGATGTTACCTATCAATCTTGTTCACCGTGGTGCACTGAAATGTTTTTCTCATGTTTGCCTGACATCAGCCTTTGTCATTGGGTATGGAGATGAATTCAGTTGCTTCAATGGCTCACATGTTTCTGTTGCAACTTGAGCCTGAGGGACCTCCAGCAGCAGCTCAGTGTCGCCAGCTTGCATTTTATTTATATGTGAAGTATTTTTTTTAAGTAGTGGAATATTTTTGCTGTGACTTTGGTTACATATAGAGTCAGAGACCAACTTGGAAAGTAGAAAGTTGGTCTTCTACATGTAGAAATGCACAGTTTGATGTCGATCTCAAAAACCAGATTATACGTAATCTTGAATAAATTTTGATTGCATGGTTGTGATTTGTGTGAACGTGGGACCACTTTGATTTTTATTCGCTCATGCATTCTTTCCATAGCCTGCCGTGCTATTTGGTTGTTAGGATCCTGGCTGTTCTGGTTGTGGCCTCAGCTCTACTTTCCTGTCTACCTCCCCATAATGCTTGGTTCCCTTGTTGATCAAAAATGTATCCACCTTGGCCTTTAAAATATTCAAAAACACTGCACTCTAGGAAATAAATTCCAGACTAATGACCCTCAGAGGAAATCTCACCTCATTTCCATCTAAATGGGAGACCTCTTATTTTTACGTTCTGTCCCCTAGTTTGATTCTCCCCCATAAGGGAACATCCTCTTGGCATCCACCCTATCAAATCCCCTCATGAGCTTGTATGTTTCAATTAGATTATCTCATTCTTCTTGTCTTCAAAGGATATGGGCCTAATCTGTCCAGTCTTTCACCATAAGATAACCCCCTTCAATCCAGGAATTAGTTGACTGAACCTTCTCTGAACTGCTAATGCAATTATAATAAGGATACCAAAATTGCATTCAGTACTCCATATGTGGTCTCACCAACGCCATGCATTACTGTAGCAAAACTTCCCAACTTTACTCTTTTTCCTTGCAATAAACGCCAACTTTCCATTTATGTTCCTCATTACTTGTTATACTGCATACTATTTGTAATTCATGTGCCAGGACACCTTGGCCCCTCTTTTCCTCAGAACTCTATAGTCCTCATTGGATAATGTGCTTTCCTATTTTTTCTGTATTTTACTCCACCTACCAATTTTTTGCCTACTCACTCACTTATCTAATATACTCCTTTGTAGACTCCATAGTTTCTCTTCACAACTTACTTTCCTACCAATCTTTCATCATCAGCAAATATAGCAGCCATAGATTTGGTCCCTTCATCCAGGTCATTCATATAAACTGAAAATGGAGGCTCCAGCATTGATTCCTGTGCCACTTCGTTAATAACAGCAAACAGAAATGACCCATTTACCCCTACGTTCTGCTTCTTGCTACTTAACCAGTCCTCTATCTATGTTAATATGTTGTTTACTACATCCTGAAATTTTATTTTTAGTAATCTTCAATGTAGCATCTTATCAAATACCTTTTGGAAATTCAATTATACCACATCTACGAGTTCCCCTTTATCCACATTGCTTGTTACTTCCTCAAGAAGAAAGAAAATTACTGCACAGGAACAGGCTCTTCAAGCCTGCACCGACTATGCTGCCTGACTGAACTAAAACCCCCTACCCTTCTAGGGACCATATCCCCCCCTCCCCATCTTGTTCATCTATTTGTCAAGATGTCCCTTAAAACTCTCTATCGTATCTTCTTAAACTACCTGCCCTGGTAGCAAGTCCTAAGCCTCCACCACCCTCTGTTTAAAAAAAAAAACTTGCCTCATCTCCTTTAAACCTTACCCCTCACACCTTAAATATGTGTCCCATAATAATAGACTCTTCCACCCTGGGGAAAAAGCTTCTGACTATCCATTCTGTCCATGTCCCTCATAATCTTGAAGACTTCTTCATGTCACCCCTCAATTTCTGTCGTTCCACTGACAACAAACCAAGTTTCTCCGACCTCTCCTCATAGCTAATGCTCTCCATACCAGGCAACATCCTAGTAAATCTTTTCTGTACTCTCTCCAAAGCGTCCACATCTTTCTGGTAGTGTGGCAACCAGAATTAAACGCTATATTCCGAGTGTGGCCTAACAAAGGTCCTATAAAGCTGCAACGTGACTTGCCAATTTTTAAACTCAATGGCCTGGCCGATTGAAGACAAGCATGCTGTACACCACCTTGACTACCTTCTCCACCTGCATTGCCACTTTAAGTGACCTGTATACCTGTATACTCAGATCCCTCTGCCTATCAATACTCTTAAGAGTCCTGCCATTTATTATATATTTTCTATCTTTGTTAAACCTTCCAAAATGCATTACCTCACAAGAACATCAATAAAATGAGACAAACACTAATCCTTTTCACAAAAAAAAACCATGTTGACCTTTCCTAATTGCCATGAGATTTTCTAAGTGCCCTGCTATAATGTCCTCAGGGAAAATGGTAGAATCTATCACTATGATGGGTGTTAGGCTAACAGACGTGTAGTTTCTGGCATTATTTGCCTCCATATTTGAATAGAGGAATTAATTCCGTTTTCCAATCCAGTGAAGCCTTTCCAAAATCTGGGGAACTTTGGAAAATTACAACTGATGCCCCTATTATTTTAGCAGCCACTGGTTATCAGGCCCTGAAGATTTGTCAGCCTTTAGCTCCAGAAGTCTACTCAGCACCCCTTCCACAGTGATAGTGGTTGTTTTAAGTTCCTCCCTCCCCTTTACCTCTTGGTTCACAAGAATTTCTGTGGTTTTGTTTTTTTACAGTGAAAATAGACATAAAACACCTGTTCAACGCTTCTGCCATTTCCTTTTTCCTTTATTAATTCCCCAGACGCACTCTAGATGATCAGTGTTCACTTCAGTTTCTCTCTTTTTAAATAATTGTAAAAACTTTCTACTTTTTATATCTCTAGCTATCTTTCTCTCATATTCTCCTTTTTTAGTCATTATTTAGAACATAGAACATAGAACAATACAGCACAGAACAGGCCCTTCGGCCCTCGATGTTGTGCCGACCAAAATAAAAAGCAATGCCCCTCCTAACTAAACCATTCCCTTCTCACCCATATACTTATCAACTAACCTCTTAAACGCCACCAAACTTGGCGCATCCACAACAGCTGCAGGCAGGGCATTCCACTCCCTAATCACTCTTTGAGTAAAGAACCTACCTCTGATATCCGTTCTATAACTCATACCCCTTAATTTAAAGTTGTGTCCCCTCGTGCTAGCTTTCTCCATCCTAGGAAAAAGGCTATCACTGTCCACCCTATCCAAACCTCTAATCATCTTATATGCTTCAATAAGATCCCCCCTTAGCGCCTCCTTTCTAACGAAAACAACCTCAAATCCTTCAACCTCTCTTCATAGGACCTGCCCTCCATACCAGGCAACATCCTAGTAACCTCCTCTGTACCCTCTCCAATGCCTCCACATCTTTCTTATAATGTGGCGACCAGAACTGCACACAATACTCCAAGTGCGGCCGCACTAGAGTTTTGTACAGCTGCAACCTGATGCTGCGGCTCCTAAATTCAATCCCCCTACCAATAAAAGCTAAGACTCCATATGCCTTCTTAACAACTTTATCCACTTGACTGCCTACTTTCAGGATCTATTGACACATACACCAAGATCCTTCTGTTCCTCAACACTATTAAGAGCCCTACCATTAGCCCTATACTCTACACATTTATTGTTCCTGCCAGAGTGCATTACCTCACACTTTTCCACATTAAACTCCATTTGCCACCTCTCGTCCCAGCTCTGCAACTTGTCCAAGTCACTCTGTAAACTAAAACACCCCTCTTCACTATCTACCACACCACCAACTTTAGTATCATCTGCAAATTTACTGATCCCTCCCTCCATACCCTCATCCAGATCATTTATAAAAATTACAAACAGCAGGGGCCCCAAAACAGACCCCTGAGGCACACAACTCGTCACCGAACTCCACGAAGAAAATCTCCCATCAACCACCACCCTCTGTCTTCTATCTGCCAGCCAATTTCTAATCCATTTAGCTAAATCACCCTCTATTCCACACATCTGCATTTTCTGTAGAAGTCTTCCATGGGCCACCTTATCAAAAGCCTTACTAAAGTCCATATATACTACATCAACCGCCTTACCCCCATCCACCTCTCTGGTCACTTTCTCAAAAAACTCAATGAGGTAGTAAGGCATGACCTACCCTTCACGAAACCATGCTGACTATCCCCAATCAATTCATTTCTCTCTAAATAACTATAAATCCTATCCCTAATATTCTCTCCAATACTTTGCCCGCAACAGAAGTAAGACTCACTGGCCTATAATTCCCTGGAAGGTCTCTCTTCCCCTTCTTGAACAACGGGATCACATTCGCTATCCTCCAGTCCTCCGGAACCACACCCGTAACCAACGACGACCTAAAGATCAGAGCCAGAGGCTCTGCAATCTCCTCTCTTGCCTCCCAGAGAATCCTAGGGTAAATCCCGTCCGGCCCAGGGGACTTATCCAACTTCAAACCCTCGAGAATTTCTAACACATCCTCCCTATCTACTACAATACTCCCCAATTTGCAACCCTGTACCTCAGTGCTCTCCACGGCTACATTTCCAGCACTCTGCGTGAATACCGAAGAGAAATATTTATTCAGTGCCTCGCCAATCTCTTCAGCCTCCACGCACAACTTCCCACTGCTATCTATGACTGGCCCTAATCTTGCCCTAACCAATCTTCTATTCTTAACATATCGAAAGAGAGCTTTAGGATTCTCCTTAATCCTATCAGCCAACATCTTCTCGTGTCCCCTCTTAGCTCTCCTCAATTCACTTTTTACCTCCTTCCTAGCTAATCTATAGCTATCCATTGCACTACCTGAGCCTTCCAGCCTCATCCTGACATAAGCCTCCTTTTTCTTCTTAACCAGCAAATCAACTCTTTTCGTACACCAAGGCTCTCTTACTCGTCCATTTCCTCCCTGCCTGACAGGGACATACTTTTCAAGGACTCGCAGCAGCTGCTCCTTGAATAAGCACCACATTCCAGATGTTCCCAGTCCCTGTAGTTCCCTAGTCCAATCTACGCACCCTAATTCTCTCCTGATGGCCTCCTAATTACCCTTCCCCCAGCTATAACTACAGCCCCCAGCTTCATGCCTATCCCTGTCCATCACTAAGGTGAACGTAACCGAATTGTGGTCACCGAATTTGCTGGTCTTTAAATTTTGTCCAATTATTGTCACTAATTGTCACAAAATTGTATATTCTTCCTCTTTTAGTTTCATGTCGTCTTTAACTTGGCCATGGATGGTGTGTCCTTTTCTAACTAAGAGTCTTTATTTCTCATTAAAATGTATCTTTTCAGAGTATTCTGAAGTAAGTCCTTTAATGTTTACCACTGCATCTCTGTTGCCCTGTCGCTTTACCTAATTTCCCAGTTCACTTTTGTTAGCTCTGTCATCATACGCTCATAATTTCCTTCATTCAAGTTTAAAACACTGGCTTTAGACCCATTCTTTCACTGAATGCAACATTCAATCATGTTATGATCACTGATACCTAGAGGTCACTTTCCAGTCATTTGTTTTTGCATTCTATTTGTGATTCATTTACCAGGGCGCTCAGATCTCCTCTTCCTCAAAGCTCTGTAATCTCTATATCCAGATAATCTGATTTTTTTTTTTTGCAAGGGTTCAGAGGCTCTTATGAGGTCAATAATCTTGTCACATTGCGTATTATTAGGTCGGGAATAGCCTGCTCTCTGGTTGCAGATTCCATTATTTTTGGTGTGCAGAAATATTTCCTGATTTCACTCCTGAATGGCTTAGCTGTAATTTTACACACTTAATTTCCATCCAAAATGTAGATGACAATGTTTTCCGTGTGGGCTATGCTCCACTTAGAGTTATTGACTTTCCAGGGTGGCTGGTAATTGGATAATCCTTCATAAGAATCGGCAAGGCAAGATTGGTTTCTTTTTGTGCTATTCAAGATGCTGAGATTCATGTGATTTATTTGCCCCACTCCGCCTGAGACTACATTTCTCCACTGTTTAATTTGGAATGATTTGGGAAACAAGAGGGAAAAGCTGATCAGATTATTAAACTGCCTTGTGTTGTTGTGATGGAAGTGTTCTCATTTCTTGGGCATATTAATAGCAATTGGGAATAAAATGGGTATGTGATCTATTAAGGGTCTATCAGGTGAGTGATATGTTTAAAAGTCCTACTATATGTGATGCATTTCTTTTGTTGGTAATCTCTTTGACAGAAGGAAAGGCAAGGCAAGAAAAGAAAAGAGGTAGGAGGGCTACGGTTGGATAAATGTATGTTCATGAAGGGTGTTTGGTTGCTATTTACTATGCTGCTTTCCAGCAGAGAGCTGTACTGTTTTTGCTTCATTTGAATTCAGATCAAATCAACAGTGGGTAAATCCCTGGGGTGTTTATTTACCTGAGACACCTGGGAATCAAAGGGATCAAACCCTCTTGAACACATTTCTTTCTTGCATTTAAACAGTTGATATGGAGCAGACCTTTGAGTTTATAATATAATGAAGCATTAACTCTCAGCTTGCTGTTTGTAGGGTGGTATCGCTGGAGCTATGTACAGCAAGATGACTGCAGCATGATTTCATATTTTGGCTCTAAGCTGTGTCCATGTGATAGGGCACAGCTAGAATCCAAAGTACTCAAACAGCTGTGTGCAAGCTTGCCCTTTCTGTCACGACGGCTGACTAATTCTTGACTGCTTTATTATATAGCCACACCTCCACAATGCTTCTGCAACTGCAAGAATTCTGCGAAGTTTACACAAAATGAGCTTGCTCAAAAGACCTTGTTTTCATAAAGCTCTGAAGAGCCTCGTCAGCATTGTGTATTAACACTGGACCATCTGGTATCTCTTTGGCTTATTATTGCCAGTGAACAGTATTGCAAGCTGCTGTTCATTTCAACTGTTTAAAATTATAAAAAGTTACCCCATATTATGAGACCTGATTTAACCTGTTAGTTTTTCGTTCCCTTCAGACCTTCTTGAGGTGAGAAGGAGAAAGTATGACAAGGATGGAATGCCTGAACTTTTGTAAAGAGCTCAGATGATGATACTTCCTGTTTATTCTTAATTTCTCCTCATTTTCCTCCTTTTCATCCACCCCGGATGCTGTCTTGCAGGTGATTTGGACCATCAACCCTGCATCACTCCTCGCACTGGCACTATCTATTTGCATGTTAATTTAAGCATTTGTAGTATGGTGCCCTTCATCTATAATTCTTCATTCCCTTCTACCTCCACTTCTTACTCCCTTTTCAGGAAAGTTGGTGAATAGCAGTTGAGAAATAGATTTTAAAAATCAGATATCTGAAATAAAATACTGTTAGAAATACACAAGATCTATCAACATCTGTACAGAGGGCAGACTAATGTTTATAAGCAAAACAACTATCAGCTTGGAGGATAAATAAGACCTAATGTAAGACAACAGCTCTCTCTCTCCTCTCTATTTTCAACTTCAGTCACCTCTGTTTTGGATAGATTTATGCAAGTTTCTTTCAGTTTATTTTGGTTAGCTTCATGCCTCCTTTGTTCTAATTTATTGTGCACTAAGAACAGCCCTTTCTAAATTTCCCAGGGTGATGAAATGTGAACAGAACAGTCGGCAAATAAGGTATATAAACACTAAGACTGAGTTTTCAGTCGAGGGCTGGTCACCACCTGCTCTGTAAGACTGAACTAAGGCAGAGAAGAAGGGAATGTACACTTAAAATGAGAGTCATGTGTGCCAAATCTGTCACTGGTATAGTCATAAGGGACTAGTGCAGTCTTCATGCAGCAAAGCTTCACAACTTTTCCGAGTTTGTTTTGCTGTCTGTTCTCTCTACTGACTGCCTGTCTATGACTTGGCATTTTTGACTTTTGCTATATCCCAGTTTCTATTCTTTTTGTTCAGACTTGCATAGCAGGATGTGCCCTTGCAACCCAGACATCACCATTCTGTTGCCACTTGGCAGATTTGGAAATGACTGCTCTTGATGCTATTGCTTCACTGCTGGATAAATCAGAACAACAAGATTTGATAGTTAACAGCATTTGCAATGTATGGAACATTTATTTGGTCTCTTAAGGATCTTAGTCAGTGCGAACTCAGGTACCTGTTTAACAAGGTTCATTAACCTGTTGTTTTTGCTTGTGATAAAGGACAATCATGAGAAATACTAACAAATGCTCTCTTTTGAACCTGATGCTGGGTTGCCTCATCCAGCATCACTTTGCATATTCTGGCAGCAAAAAGGAACCCATTCCATCAGCACTGCTGTCAACTTGTCCTCGCCTGAAGTTCATTTAGAAACATCATGATTGAAAGACATGGTCCACGAAGTGACCATTAGACTCTGAATAATTGTATAGGAATTATCTTCTCTGTGTACATTTCAGCATTGTTTTTAGTGCAGTACTTTGAGTTATATCCTTCAGTGAACCAGATAAATTACATAGTGGCCAATCTAAAGCTTTAACACTGAATGAACTTTATGCTGGATATCACTGCTGCCTGGGCAAGAAATTGGTTTGGTATTATATTTTGCCCTCCCCCACCACCTGTTCTCTCAAATTTAAATTTAATATCTTCTAGAAACTGCTGTTCATTTAACAAATGGGTATTTCAAAGTGTCCATTGAATTCTGTTCTTTGATCTCTCACCTAAGCTCCTACTTGTGAAGATCAGATTTTTTAACAAAGGAGCTTGGGAATTTTTAAAACTAACTTTTGGCCACTATTTTTCTCGACGGTAAAATGTCCAATTTACCATTGCCCAACAGCAGAGGTATTTTCTCTAGATCTTAAAAGCTAGCATTGGACTTGACAATGCTCGATAAAGTCTTGTGCAAACAGGGAGTGCACCACAGAGCCATTCTGTCCTGAAACTAATGGTGTAAAGGTAAAGTTGCCTTTAATAACCATGCTGTTTTGATTTAATTGAAAATGGATCTAATTGATAATATACTTCTAAAATGCATAACAAACCAACAGCAACATAACTTCCACACCCTCTTCTCTGCACGTTAATTCTAAAATAGCGGAAAATACATTAAATTTAGGGTTTCATATGCTTCTCCTAAAGACATCAGAATGAGTACATTTTCTCTGGACTGTTAGTGTGGTACATTCACTCAGCTTTTTGATGTAGACCTGAATGGCAGGAAGCGAGGGGCAGTGTATATTAGTGGAAGTCTGTATGTATGTATTTCATAGCAATATATTTATCCTGCAAGGGTGTCCAAACTGCAACCCTTGAGTCATGAGCATCTGTGAATTGCTGCAAACCAGCTCCAGTAACCTAGGCAACTACATTCTGCTTTTGTTTGTAATTATTGCTTGCTGGTTTGTCCTGTTCTGAATTCCTGGGTCTGATGACTTGGAAAAGGCTGCACGTAGAACTGTTGCCTAATTCAAAATGCCGGCATCTACTTGGGCTAGACAATAAATGTTAGACTTACGAATGACAACTATGTCTTCTGAATGAATATTAAAAAACTGAGATGCACATGAATTAATTGACCAAGAATTTAAAATTATAAAAGAATCCAGAGGCTCCATGGTACAAACCCAGATGACCCACAAATGTAAAAAGCTTAGCCATTCCTTGTTGGTTAAGTGACATCAGGATGCTAGAATACCTTAGAAAATATTTCTTTTTCTTATCTCCTTCCTCCATTCTCCCTGTTCCAAACAAACTGCAAATTCTACCTAATTAGAAACAACAGGTTTGCTTTTCAAATATCTTGCCAATCAAAAGTTCACTATTCATTGAAATGATACCTAAACACAAGTCCTGCTTGATTCTACCTCCATTGTAGCTGTGGTGGGTGCAAGTGTCCAGATGTTTAGTTTAAAATGGGGATAAAATTCAACTCTGTTTTCAAAAAATGCAAATTGTGTGAGATTACACCCCAAATTGTAAAATTTGTGTATTTTGTTGAACTGGATAACAAGGAGGAAGTTAGAAGGGAAAGACAGGACTTAGGACCTAAGAAGCTATTACTTGGTTTTGAAGCATCGCCTATGACAGCCAATTTGTTGCACATGCGATCTTGTAATCTTGAGAGTCATCAGGTTTCTTGTTAAGTAGAATTTTGATCTCTTCTCCAGACCCCTTGTTCAGTCCTCCTGTTTTGCATTTTGTGTATCCATTTTATTTTCCTCCACGATCCATGGTGGAAAGTTGAGTTAAGGCACGTCACTTAACTTGTGCTGTTGGCTTTTAGGTAAAGCCACCACCCTCTTCAGCCGTCACACGAAGTCCATTATTTGGGGAATGCAAACACGGGCCGTGCAAGGAATGCTGGACTTCGACTACGTCTGTTCAAGAGATGAACCATCTGTTGCTGCCATGGTTTACCCATTCACGTAAATATGTTTTCCATCTTGTCTGCATTTCTCACTCTCCAGGTTTCGTGTGTGCTAAGTGTTGACATGTTAGATTATGATGTGACGTTAGGATCTTGTAATCTTATAAGACGCCAAAGCCTATCAAATCTAGAAACACCACCTATATTATGCACCTGCAACTTCAGGCTTGGCCACTTATGGTACTGCAACAAAGTTAGTAGTGATGAATCTCCAGATTTGTTTCAGGCACTGCTGTAAAGATGTGTTTATTTGTGCTTAGAACAAGGGAGACCACTTTTTGCATGTTTACAGATACTGTATCAGAGCCTGTGCTTCATGCATAGCAATTTTGCAGATGCTTTTGTCAAACACTCTGGCTCCAAGTTAATGTGGATATTCCCAGGAGTTTTCTGTTGGAAGTGCATTCCAGTTTAAAACTGCTTGTGAACCAATAATTGACATAACTGGAGTCAGGAGTTTCATTAGCTTTTGAAAGTGGTTTACACACAGCCCCATGCTGCAAATCCCTGCCTTCTCTCACCACTCTGCTCATTATCTCACTTTTCCCTCTGGGTCCTTTGCTCTTGGCTCACTTCCAGAAAAGTTGAGAAATGGAAAGGAGAAGTGTGGCAGGAGAGGGAGTGAGGAATAGTGGGGTGAATGAGGAGAGTGCTGGTCAGAGTTAGGTGGGTGGAAGAAAGAGAAATAGAAGAAAAACAATAGTTGAGATTAGAGAAATGGTGTACACGCCAGCCACTGGAGGCAGTGTTTGTTCCTAATTTTTATTAACTCCTGCCACCAACAAAAAGGAAATATTTTAATGTTATTTTAAAATCCACAAATCCTTGGCCAAGCATTCTGGATTAGAAAGGTTACAGTGTAAATGACATCCACTGGAAGGACAAGTCACCCGTACCTCAAAGTCACTAATTTTCATTTCCCTTCTGATTATATTTTTACTGCCATTCACCCAACCCACTGCAGATCTGATTAACAGACCTCTGCTGTCCACTGGCCGCTCAATGTCTTCTGCCAATTTTAGGCAGGGGCTACCCTGCATTTGTAAATCTCTCTGGGCTCACTCTGGGCTTGTTGCTCACTCTGCCCATTCACACAGGATGGTCAATAGTGAAATACTTTTTACAAGATTTTGAAAGATATTTCTCTGCATCCAATTTGAATTGGATCCTTTACTAGAATTTATTAAAGCTTGATGTTGCTGGAAATTGCCTGCCTTTTGTGTTCACGATTCCTAATCCTGTCTGTCTCCATCTCCCTCCATAGTGGTGACCACAAGCAAAAGTTCTACTGGGGACACAAGGAAATCCTCATTCCTGTCTACAAGAACATGGCTGATGCTCTGAAGAAACACCCAGAAGTGGATGTTCTTATTAACTTTGCGTCATTACGCTCAGCATATGACAGCACTGTGGAAACTATGAACTTCTCCCAGGTTTGTTGTTGTTTCATTTACTTTCAAATAACATAATTAAAATATAATTAAATATAATAACATAACTAAAATATAGAGCTTGCTCAACAGGTTGAATGGCAAGGCTGTTCTGAACATTTTAAACATTTGAAAATTACCGATTTTGTCATTCTTCCCCCAGTGGGAGGGGTAAATGAGCTTTACGGTAAATTCTTAAACTTTTCTTAGCACAGGGATGGCTGTTTTGTCGTACTGGTTCTTTCAAAAGGCAAACTTTTATATATTCCATAATAAAAATAATATATTCCTATTCTATGAAGTTGATATTCATGTATAAAGTAATTGTACTGGGGAGATGATCATGTTGAGGATAATTTTATTAATGTAATGAATATTCTAATCAGTGGTAATGGGCTGTAAGCTTTGTAATGAGATTTACTTTTAATCTGGCCGTTTTTATTTTTGCCAAGCTTTTATTGGTTACCCATGATCAAACTGAACAGTGGGAAAATCATTCCATACCTACTAGCTTGAATTTTTTTGAGGAAATAAATGATTGATGAGAATAATGCCGTGGATGTAGTTTATGTGGCTTCTAAGGCAGTTGACAAGATCCCATATAGCAGACTGGTCAGAACGGTAAAGACACTTGGGATCCAGCGGAACATAGTGGGTTGGATCCAAAATTGGCTCAGTGACAGAAAACAAAAGGTGATGTTTTAGTGAATGGAAAATAACATTAATAGTTTGAGTGGGTGCAAAAGTGGCAAATAGAATTCAGCCCTGGAAGGGTATAAAACAATGTATTTTGGGAGAGCAAAGAAACCAAGAGAATGCACAATAAACAGGAAGATATTAAGAGGTAAGTGAAGTGAGAGTGCATATCCTCCAGTCCCTGAAGGTGGCAGGATGGACTGATGAGATATTAAAGAAAGCTTATGGGATGCTTTCCTTTATTGCATCAAATATAGAATACAGAGGTATGGATGTAATGCTGGAATTGTATAAAGCATTAAATATGAAGAAAATATATTAGATACTTCTACAAAGATTAGGCCACAACTGGGCAGTTGTGGTTATCATATTACAAGAAGTTGCTCAGAATATGGACGAGATTTACAATGTTGAGGGGGGAAACATGGATACAGTAGACTGTGATCGGTGGTGTTGTGGATGGTCTGGAGGGATGCCAGAAGTTGCAGCGGGACATAGACAGGATGCAAGACTGGGCGGAGAAGTGGCAGGTGGACTTCAACGCAGATAAATGTGTAGTGGTCCATTTTGGCAGGAATAATAGGATGAAGGAGTACAATATAAGGGGTAGGAGTCTTAGCTGTGTTGTAGAGCAGAAGGATCTCGGGATCCGGGTCCATAGGACTCTTAAATCGGCCTCACAGGTGGAGGAAGTGGTCAAGAAGGCGTACGGTGTACTGGCCTTCATTAATCGAGGAATAGAGTTTAGGAGTCAGGAGGTAATGATGCAGCTCTATAAGACTCTTGTCAGACCCCAGTTGGAGTATTGTGCGCAGTTCTGGTCGCCTCATTATAGGAAGGATGTAGAGGCTATTGAGAGAGTTCAGAGGAGATTTACAAGGATGCTGCCTGGATTGGGAGGCAGGCCTTATGAAGATAGGTTGAGGGAGCTGGGACTCTTCTCACTGGAGAGACATAGGTTGAGAGGCGACCTGATAGAGGTTTATAAAATGTTGAGAGGAATAGATAGGGTGGACTCTCAGAGACTATTTCCCCAAGTGGAAATGGTCACTACGAAAGGACACAGATTTAAGGTGCAGGGAAGCAAATACAAAGGAGATGTCAGGGGTACGTTTTTCACTCAGAGGGTGGTGAGTGAATGGAACTGACTGCCGTCGGAGGTTGTTGAGGCAAACTCACTGGGGTCTTCTAAGAGACTTCTGGATGAGTATATGGAAAAGAATAGGATAGGGGATTATAGATAGGTCTGTGGATTGGTAGATGTGATCGGCGCAACTCGTGGGCCGAAGGGCCTGTTTGTGCTGTATTGTTGTATGACAGGAAAACTTGTTTCTTGTAATGGAGAGATCACTTACTGAGGGCACAAGTTTAAGTTGATTGAAAGATTAGAGGGGATATTGGCAAAAAGATTGAGAGTGGTGGGTGAATAGAATTACTGCCATGAATACTGGTTGAGACAGAAATCGTCAACTCAGTTAAAATGTACCTGGAGCTACACCTGAAATGTTGTAACTTTCAAGGGTATGTACCAGGTGCCAGAAAGTGGATTAGAACAGGTGCTTAGTTTTGTGTAGCTGGTGTAGACGTGAGGGACTGAATGGCCTGTTTCTGTGGTTCTAACTTTGGAAACTAGTTTACTAATCACGTTTTCTTCCTCCTTGTTTTTGCGGAAATACAAGATGAAATGGTTGTGCTTCAGTTTTCCTGTAGTTCTTCTGTATTACAGATCCGGACAATTGCCATCATCGCTGAAGGAATCCCTGAAGCACTGACTCGGAAATTAATCAAGATGGCAGATGAGAAAGGTGTCACCATCATTGGGCCGGCTACGGTAAGAAAGGAGCTTGTATCTTTGAATATCTGCAAGGACCTGAGTATGGAGATGACCAAGATTAGAGCTGATTTGAGTGCTTTTGGGGTCACATGACATTAGCACATCATCCTGTTGGATGGAAGAAACTCTTGTTCTTTCCTGAAGTAGTCTGAATTGTGACTACTCCTGTTGCTAGGGTTTCCTTGATTTGGAGATGAGGAGGGAGAGAGAATGGTTGGAATCGTGTTGTTAGTGGGTCTGAATGTGACTGGAGATGGAGGATGCTTTGTTTGAAGCCCAGGAGTGGCATGAATACTCCTCTCGACCCTTTTATGTTGTTGTTTGAAGCTTATCTTGGTTGGGAAGGTTAGGGCAGTAGCTACATTTCGTGACACTAGATGAGGGAATAGGTTATCCTCCCCTGAAATATCTAGAGGATAACTCCTCCTTGAGGTTTAGATTCCCTAAGGAGTAGTGAGTGTCCTCTTGTGCGCGGAGCCTGTGTGAGCCTCGGATGTTTGGGCTCTGTGTTTTCTGAGCTTTTATGAGGTTATGTAGCTCTATTGCTGAAATTTTGCTCGAGACAGTGTACACAGTTAAACCGTTTTTGTGTGGTCTTATCTTGGTGTTTCTCTCTCTGCTAGGTTTCCTGTTCATTTTCTGGGTCATTAGGGTGCTGATACAAGTTTAACTTGTATTTAGTCCTGCAGGTTTCCCTCTTGGGAAGGATTCCTCAAAATATCACGTTTCTGGATGTCTTAACAATTCTTTCTTCTGGTTCTTGGGGTTTCCTTGGTGGGGAAATGAGGCAAATTTTCTGATTGGTGGTGGGGTTTGAATGGCACCTCCAGTGAGGTTTGTTTTGTTGATTATTCTGTTCTGTACTGTACTGGATTTCAGGAGTTTTGACATTTGATAAAATAAAATAGTACTTTCTCATGTTGCAAAAATGTTTCCTGGTGTTTAATGTTAGTTTGCTTGGGATAGATGTCCTTCTTGATGGACATCTCATGAATATTACAGCACATAGAGACCATTCAGTCAATCTTATCAGTACTGATTCTTTGTTAGAACTACTCAAATTCATTTTTTTTCTCATAGCAAATTATTTCCCCTCAAATATATCTTGTTCTTTTGGTCCTATAATCCTGTGTCCTGTTGGTTTTTGTGTTATACAAGAATGAGATCTTTTTTGCTTCTGAGAAGTGTGTATAACTTTTTTAAAAAAAATGATATCGAGCAAAAGGCAACTGCTGAATCTTTAGTAACTCAGCTCCACTTCTTCACTGAAATGCTCATTCAGGATTGACTTCTTGCTTGTGTCTATTGGAGACTCATTAAAAATACAAATTTGCTGTGCCAGAGACGAGTAGAATGGCAGTGTTGGAAGGAGAACATAATTCCATATGAAGTTTAATTACCCCCTCTTGGCCAATTTATTTTGAAAACATTTGCATTCTGTTTTTCTACCCCCAAAAGTGTAAGAAAATGTCACCTGTCACAGCTGGATGAGAATTGCTTCACTGATACTGTCCAGTTCATTAGTAGTGTAGCTTTTTGCCAGCTGCAAAGTGAACTGGTTCTCTAACTGCAAGCAGTGTACAAAACTGTCCATCATTCTCCTGCCTGCATGTTCTTTTTAAGCTGGGTTATGGCCTGGATAAGAACTATCTGACCTTCTCTTGCTACCTGCATTCCTCTAGGTTTCCCTCTTGTTGGGAAGGATTCCCCAAAATGCCATATTTCTGGATGGCTTAATGATTCCTTTCTGGTTGATGACGTTTCCTTGATGGGGAAATAGGTTAAATTTTCTGGCTGATGGTGGGGCTTGAATGGTATCTTCAGTATGGCTGAAGATGAGTGATGCTAAGATCTGATTGGTGAGTAGGAGTGACATTTGGGCCTTCTCTGATCTCTGGCTTAGCCTCTTGTTGTTGTATGCACTTCCCAGATGTGGACATAGATCCAGACAGTGACTGTCAATGCTGCAAGTATCCTTGAAATACTCAGGCAGTTAATTAAAAGTAAAATACTATGGATGGCACAGTGAATAGCTCTGCTACCTCTCAGTGCCAAGGTCCTGGGTTTGATTCCCAGTTTGTGCAAACTCTGCACAGACAGTGCCCCATTCTCCCCGTATCTGCATGGGTTTCCCCTTGGTCTGAAAGAATTGCTGGTTAAGTACATTGGCCATGCTAAATTCTCCCTCAGTGTACCCAAACAGGTGCCAGAGTATTGTCCACTAGGTGATTTTCACAGTAACTTCATTGCAGTGTTAACGTGAGCCTATCTGTGATGCTAATAAATAAACCTCAAATTTGAAGTAAAACTAAAAAAAAATGCAGAAAATACTCACCAGGATAGGCCATATCCATGGAGATAGCTAATGTTTCAAATCATTGAACTTCCACTTAAACTGGAAGAAGTTTAGAGATGTAATTTTTTTTAGAGTGGAGGCAGGGAGAAAAGAACAAATAGTGGTGGAGTGAATGGTGAAAGGCAAAGGGGATGGGAATGGGCAAGTATGAGGAGATGAATCAAGATGACATATAAAAAGCTGTGTGCATCATTCTGGTGAAATTGTTTCTCGACTTCATCTGTAATCCAGTGTTTTATCCTCCGTTTTGTGATATTTCAGGATTGCAGATAACTGACTTGGTATTTCTGATCCAGATGATATGACCATACTGGTTTAAAGTTCCAGATCATTCACATCGAAGAAACATTTTCAGTTCCTTCACACAGACTGTTATAAGTCACTACAATTGCTTTTCAAATATTCTTAAAATTTGATTTATATTCTCAATATATTTTCATATATTGATGAGTCTTCACTTGGAAAGAAGCACCATATGAGCAATCATTTGTATATATCCATGGGGGGGATAAAACATCTTTTGACTGTGGGCTGGAGCTATTCATCTGTGCCAGTTGCAGAAGTGATGGCCATTTCCAATTTGGCCTCTGTAGCTACAACAAATTGTTTGTTACAGCGGTGATCATCCATCATCTCCTGAGATGGCCTGTGTATATTTTGCATTTTTGCAGAGCTAGCTGATTTCAGCTAAGGTAGCATTCAGTGTGACCTCAGGAAGGAAAATCATTCGGGTTTCCTGTTCCTGATCACTGTCCAGGAACTCTGATAAAATGTGTATGAGTGATCATTAGGTGAGGACTTGATTGTGATGCATCTTGAGATCAAATAGCTGGCGAGCGCTTGCTGTTTGGATCTACATGTGGAAATCACAGTTGAGTGCTGGAACTGTACCCCATGAATCAGTGCTTTATGATATTGAATACAGGAGTTGGACGTCATGTTGAAGTTGTACAAGACATTAATATGGCCACGTTTGGAATACTGTACAGTCCTGGTCACCTTATTGTAGAAAGACTATTATTAAACTAGAAAGAGCGCAGAAAAGATTTACTAGGATGCCACCGGGACTTCATAGAATCATAGAAACCCTACAGTGCAGAATTGACTACAATCCCATCCAGGCCCAAATCCCATATCCCTATACGTTTGCCCGCTAATCTCCCTAACCTACGTGCTTCAGGACACTCGGGCAATTTTTAACATGGCCAATCAACCTAACCTGTTCATGTTTGGGTTGTGCGAGGAAACCAGAGCAACTGGAGGAAACCCATGCAGGCACAAAGAGAATGTGCAAACTCCACACAGTGACCCAAGCCAGGAATCAAACCCAGGTTCCTAGAGCTGTGAAGCAGCAGTGCTAACCACTGTGCTACGATGCTGCCCCTCAAGACTTGATGATTTGAGTTATAAGGAGACACTGGACAGACTGGGACCTTTTTCTCTGGAGCATAGGAGACTGAGAGGTGATCTTAAGAGGTCTGTAAAATAATGAAGGGTACAGATCAGTTAGATAGTCCACTTTTTCCCAAAAGTAGGGGAGTCTAAAACTAGAGGGCATAGGTTTAAGACGAGGGGAGAAATACGAAGAGTCCAGAAGGGCAATTTTTTCAGAGGGTGGCGAGCGTCTGGAACAAGCTGTCAGAGGTAGTAAGAGGCGGGTACAATTTTGTCTTTTAAAAAATGCTTAGACAGTTACATGGGTAAGATGGGGTATGGTGGGATGTGGGCCAAATATGGGCAATTGGGACCAGCTTAGGGCTTTAAAAAAGGGCAGCATGGAAAAGTTGGGCTGAAGGGCCTGTTTCCATGCTGTAAACCTTTAACTCTAAGAAAATAAAATTTGAAAAAAATCTGTTTTGAAATATTGCAGCTTCTTTTATGGTTTATGTCATGGTGTTTTTCAGGTGGGTGGCATTAAGCCAGGCTGCTACAAAGTTGGAAACACAGGTGGAATGTTGGATAACATCCTGGCCTCCAAGCTCTATCGCCCAGGCAGTGTAGCATATGTCTCACGTTCTGGTGGAATGTCGAATGAGCTCAACAATATAATCTCCAGAACCACTGATGGTGTTTATGAAGGGGTTGCTATTGGTGGAGATAGGTAAGAATTGTGTGCAGGCTGACTGTTTGAAAAGCTGTGGGATCTTCCCCCATTGAGGGTGCTTACCAGTGGATATTTCAGTAACAATAAAATTGCAGCTTATTTCCTGCTTATTAAATAATCTCTCCATTACTGATACTGTTGCAATGGACTAAGCATTCAATTAATTAAAAAAGAAATAGTTTATCATTTAACCAACTAATTTCTAAACTTGAGTGGATTATATCAGGCTTTCACCACTGGAGAATATCCAGCAATATAGGAGTAAAAATTGACTCAAGCCTGACATCCTATAATTAATTGTGTGAATTTCATCTACCCTGCAAAATGTGAATGAGACAGTTCATTCCAGAAAGTTCCAAATGACACTCAGCATACTCACTAATAACATAAAGTCACCCCTTCTCTGCAGAATCTAGAATATCATCTGTTTAAAAAAGATGTTCAGCTCAACATTACGTTTGCTGGGTGCTACTGCTTTAGCTGTATGAGGAGCTGTTCCTCAAACTGCTTTCAACCTGGAACTGCATCATCAATTTTTAAGCTTATTTGATCATAGTTAAATTCATTTCAAAAATGTTAACAATTGGGGGGGAAAAAATACTTTCACATTCAGTAAATATTAACTTGTAAAATGACAAGGGATATTATTTCCTTTCCTCACCAGGTACCCAGGATCTACATTCATGGACCATGTCTTGCGTTATCAGGACACACCAGGAGTTAAAATGATTGTTGTCCTTGGAGAGGTGAGTGGCTCCAGGTGTCATTGGTTGAAGTCCTGAGGCAATGTTTCAGTTCTAAACTGGTTCTAATTCTAAACTATTACCAATTTTTTATTGCTAGTAAGAGAACTATTGTCTGATTGTGATTGGGCAGAGGCACCTCAGTTGTGGCACAGGCAATGATGCTTTATTTTAAGAGGATGTTTTACTTTCTGATGCACCAACACTTTATCTGCCATGTATCTTTACAGTTTTTTAAACTTCTTACACAAAGGAAAATTGTCTTTTAAAAATTTGATTCTCGTGCATATTTTGAGTTATTTCACTGGTAACTTATTTTTTATGAGAGGGTGATGGGAAGAGGAGAATGGAGGTGGGAAAAATTTAACAAAATGCATCAATATCCCAGGGCATTTTGAAAATATCACCAGCTGCTGTCTCAAACTACAAGGCACAAGTCAGGAGTATGATGGAATACTCTCCACTTGCCTGGATGAGTGCAGTTACAGCAACACTCAAAATGCTTGACAGTGAATAAACACTTCTCACATCTTCAAGATGTTCCCATGGAATCTCTCAACAATAAATTGCCTTTGAAGTGTAGTTGCTGTAAGTTTTGGGCAAACATGGCAGCGAGATTCCACAAACAGCCCTGTGTCGTACATTTATTGGTGGTGTTGGTAGAATGAACTATGTTGTGTTGATCAGAGAAGGCAGAGTGGCCTTGGTTCAACATCTCCAATAGATCCCTGTTTCTAACATGGAACATAGGAATTAGGAACAGAAGTTGAAGCCTGCTCTACCATTCAATCAGATCATGGCTGATCTCTCCCTGGTCTCAAACCCACCTCCATATCTGTTCCCCATATCCCTTTTTTTATTAGAAATATATCTCCTTGTGACCAATCTGAGTCACACTCCTTCACTAATCAGTGCTGCACTGAAGATCTGGAGTGGGACCTTCTGACCCTGGTGAGTGCTAACACTAATATTCTGTGTCACCCAGCCCCAGCTCTGACCCCCACACTGATGCTTAGTGACACTATAACTGGGAGCTGGACAACCAATGATTGGAGGTTTTAAAAACAGAATACAATAATGTTAACGCTGCATCCCAGTTGGAGGATTAACTGATGTGAGCAAAAAATCAATTTAACCTAAATGTTTCTATAGATTGGTGGAAATGAGGAATACAAGATCTGCTCAGGGATTAAGGAAGGACGAATTACAAAGCCTGTTGTCATCTGGTGCATTGGGACTTGTGCAACCATGTTTGCTTCTGAGGTAAGTGTGTTTTAACCATCTGCAGTGAAGCATCTTTTTGAAAAAAACAGTTGAGAACTTGTGTTCAAATCCAGCCCAGACATTTGAGATGAAAGCTCCCTTATGTCCTATTTGATGTGGCATTTCAGCCTAGATCCATGACTATATTGACCCAGGGCCCAAAATTTGCACCAAGCTGAGAGAGGGTCACAAGTGATGGATACAGAAAAATGCATTATGGACTACCCTAGTGTTTGGTGCATGATAGAGTGAGTTTTAGCTTGTTTCTGCTATGCCTGACTCCTATATGGTGTGTAATAGAAGAAGCTTTATTTCTTGAAGCTTTGACATGTGAATATTAAAGCTGTTTGGCAAATATCCTAATTTCTCGTCAGTAACATTTCCTCACTTTGGTTAGCAAATATGTTCATGGAATTTTAAAAGGCTCCTATAGCAAAATGCAAATGTAATGCGCAAATAAACTTGCAAATCAAGCCTATAAAATGGTCAGAGACAAATCTGATTTGAAGGAGTTTAATGTTGCACGTGGTGCCAGTTCTTGTGTCTCATTTCTTGTTCAAGTAATAGGTACTCACACACTTTTGCTTTTTTTCCCCCCTTGTACAGGTGCAGTTTGGCCATGCTGGTGCGTGTGCTAATGAAAAATCTGAAACAGCAGTCGCCAAGAATCAGGCCCTGAGAGACACTGGGGCCATTGTGCCAAGGAACTTTGATGAGCTGGGAGAGGTCATCAAGTAAGAGCATCATCTACAGGCACATTGGGACAACAGGGCAAAGGGCAAACTTGGAGTGCAAATCTGGATTCTGTTCTTCATGCTCAGGTTGATCCAGTAGCTGGAGATAGGTTATTGCTGAAGGAAGATGAGGCCAAGAGAATGGATTCAACAGATGCTATAATAGGGAAAGGATAGGATTGATATTCTGAAAAAAAGAAATATGGTACAGATCTCCTTATAAACATTTGTACCATTAGCAATTGTGGAGTAGCTTGTTGGTAAACAATGAGCTAAACTGTATAACCTATTGAGTACTTGCACAGTGATTCCAAGTATTCCCTATTGAGCATTCTTTTTAATTTGATAGGACTGTTTATGATGACCTTGTTGCTAAAGGTGTAATTGTACCTGCACAAGAAGTTCCTCCTCCAACAGTGCCAATGGACTATTCCTGGGCAAGGGTAAGTAATCCATACATCCAGCAACTTCTGAGGAAATCTTTTTCCACTGCTTTTCTACTTTATTAATAGTTAGGTTTGTTATGATCTGGTATTAGAATAAGTTTGAAATCCCAGTTATCCATTAGGAAAATAAAGCCACAAGATTCCATGGTTTTAAACAAAATGATCTTTAGAATCTAAATTATCAATCTTTATTAAATTTGAACATTAACATGAAGCAAACATGAATTAACAGGCAAACTGGTCAACGTAAGCCTCTGATTTCTCAGCAACCCACCCGCCATTAAGAGTCACAAAATCTCGTCAGAACTCTGTCTCTCTCACAAGGAATTTCATCTCTTGCCTTTTGAAGATCTAGCCTGTGAGCCCCTCAAAAATCATTGTGATTCGGACTGCCGCAACAACTGCTCGCCTCTTGTTCGGTTTCTTCTCTTGAGACTGTTCCACAGGATTCACAAAGTTGCTCTCCTATCTCTAATTACCAACACAACTCCAGCTCTTGTGCATACTGGTGGCTTCACTAAGCAGATGTTACTTCTCGGTTTCTCGAAACTTCAGTCTCCTGGCTGCTCAGAGCTATGTGATTCCCAGGCTCCCTCTGAGCTCATACTATCTCTAGCATGGAATCAACAAACTTTCACCACCATCTCAGCTCTCCAGAACTTTCCCTGAGTCCTGACTGCATAAAACTTTTCTTGGGGTTTCTGTGTGAGCTATAAACTGCAACTAACCCCGATAAATTGAAACCAGAGAACCACCTTAAATTCCTCCCATCTCACGGCTCTAACTCCCAAGACCAAAAATATCTCTCCATACTGCACTTCTATGCTAGCAGCTAACTAAACCCATTTCCTGTTTCAGAATCATTTCTTTCTGGCAGTTAACCTCTTAAAATCAGCCTGGCTAGTAGATCCCATTTGCTTCAGTTCCAGTTATCACTTTCTCCAACTAAACCTCAATTTTTCCAAAACAAAAGATTATTTTTAAAATTGTAACATAAACTCAATATTCAAGTTAAAATATTTTAATGGCTTATGAAATTTTTCTTTTAAGCCAGTGATTTTCCACCCCTCTACGGTGTAGGGAGGGCCCTCCCTTCCTTGTGTGAATACTGCATTTAATTTGCTGCTTGATCATTTCTGATGTTGCTGATAGATGTGGTAAGATATTATCTTATTCCAGATGGACAGAAATCCAATGAGCTTGCTGTTTCCCTTAGGCTTCACGTTGATCAGTTTGAAAAGTTTTCTTTAGGAGTTATTATTATAAAATAACAGTTTTAAAATTATGGCCATTTCTTTATCCAAACATTCCCAGGAGTTTATCTCCTGTTGCAAACTGACACTACATTGGAATTTTCAATGCTTAATGAGTTACAGTATTGTTATATAAGAACATGAACCATGGTAGCCAAATGAAAGGGTTTTTTTTTTTGTTTAAACACCATGACCCAGTTAATAACTATTAATTTTCTGTACACATATATTGCAGGAGTTGGGTTTAATCCGAAAGCCAGCTTCCTTCATGACCAGCATATGTGATGAGAGGGGTCAAGAGCTCATCTATGCTGGAATGCCCATCACTGAAATCTTCAAGGAAGACATGGGCCTTGGTGGTGTCCTGGGCTTGCTTTGGTTCCAGAGAAGGTGAGGTGCAAGTGTCTTCTATCCGGAACTCACATCCATTCAGTTTTTGGGGACAGCATTCCATAAAATTGGATAAAACAACAAAAATGGAGTGTTCGGATAATTTCTGAAGGCCACTGCTGATTTGAATGCAGTTTAGCAGTGCCTTAATTTATTTGACAATTTGAGCTTTGTCAAAGGGTCATCTGGATTCCAAACATCAGCTCTTTTCTCTCCTTACGGATGCTTCCAGACCTGCTAAGATTTTCCAGCATTTTCTCCTTTTGGATTCAGATTCCAGCATCTGCAGTAATTTGCTTTTTTTTTCAGTTTTTGATTTAGTTTAATTGGTTGTTCATTTTTACTCAAGATTATAAACGGGAAAATACTGGGGCCACGTGGCAAAACTAAACTGATAGATAAAAACCTAGAAAATAGGAGCAGAAGGAGGCCAATCAGCCCCTCTAACTAGCTCTACCATTCATTATGAGCATGGCTGATCATCCATCTTAGTAGCCTGGTTTCTCTTCTTTCCCCCACGAACATTTTTTGTGACACTGGAATTGAAATGAGTGTGAGCATTTTGAGATGAGCAACAACTTTTGGCAATCTAGAAATCCGACCGACACACTTCGATTACTGTCAATGTCCCTTGGATTTCAATTCTAAATTGTTTCTTGTGCGTCACTCTGTAATACCTGTCTCCAGATAGAACATGCTAGGAAGAAAGATGATACTGACTGGAGATGACAAAATGGGAATTTAAAACAAAATAAAATGATAGGTATTGATCTATAAGTTGTCACCCTGAAAGAGTTATTTCTGAAACTAATAAAGCATCTCAGTTCAAAGTTGCTGTCTGGATTCTGATTAACCCTGCAGTTGGTTAGGTAAGTGCTTGTTTGCTTGATCATATGTGAAGTTATTTTCTCTTTCTCCAAGGTTGCCAAAACATGCTTGCCATTTTATCGAGATGTGCCTGATGGTAACAGCAGACCATGGTCCAGCTGTCTCTGGAGCTCACAACACCATTGTCTGTGCTCGAGCCGGGAAAGACCTTATCTCTAGCCTCACGTCGGGTCTCCTTACTATTGTGAGTCTCTACAGAATGCATTTACCTCAGTGCTAATCAATAGAATATGGATTGTACATTTTTATTAAATCCTCTGTTCTGCTTTGCTTTTCTTGTTTTAAAGCAGTTGGCTTAGAAATTAGTTTCTTAAAAATTAAGTAACTGTGTTGCTTCCCAAGGTTGGCGCCAGTATATAGCTGAACAGTTACACTGCAAGTTAACTTAACCTGTTTTTCAACTCTTTCACTGACTTAGGATTTTGCCTCAAACTATTGATGTGTCTCTGCCAGTTAATAAAGTGCTAGCTTGTTGAACAATGATTGATCAACCTTTAACTTTATTCTGACAGCTAGTCCAGGGAAATGTCTTCCAGGCTGACACATTTGTTTTTCATATTATGTGCTGTGAAGTGGGAAATAACAATTGTATTAAATTGTTCAAACCAGCAATATTACTGTAATATTCTCTAACATTCTTTCTGTTAGCATTTTTATTTACCACCTCCCCATACTTCCCAGAATACCTTCCAAAAGCCACATACATCTACTTGTACACCACTCTTCCTGTATGTACTCATCTCTACAACAGGAGGACACTTTCCAGCTAGTGCAGTGAGCTACAAGAGTTGAGGATGTTCTACTGGGTAGAAAGTCAGGCTCTCCATAACCTTGAATATGATTCATATGACGAGGTCAGCAACTGGACAACTTTGTTAGTGACAGGCGCAAGTAATTGTGTTTCGAGCTGACAAGTTGTACTCTTGCGAATCCATTCCAGTGATTCTGCCTTGGGTGGACTTAAATCATTGAAGAGACATTTCTTGCAAGCAGCCAGGAGTTAACAGATTCTTTTAACTGTTTGGGCACAGGGATAGTTTTGAATGATTTTTCTCCTTGTTTCCAAGAAGCAATGCTAAAGAATTCTGCTCACCAGTGAGTGAGAAGGAGAAATTATGATTTTTTTTTTTCAAAAATCATATAATGGAATAATATTAAGCTCCACAAATTCAAGTGGTTCAAGTTCAGGATAATTCAGTTTAGACATGAAAAAAGCTTAATGGACTTTCTTTTACAAAAAGAAAAGATCCCTTGGGGTTTTTGATTTAAAGAAGTGGGAATGATTTTAGGTTGGCAAGGCCATATGTATGATAATATGGTTAATGGGAGGAATTAGGTACATAGCAGAGGGAAAATAGATTTCAGTTCTAGCTGGGTTTTTTAAATTAGGTTTGCAAGCTACTCTCTCCACAAAATTTCTTTGCTTCAAGACTGACTATACCTGTTATGGCTGCTAACCATAGTGATTCTGTGGAGAATAATTTACTGTTTCAGTTCCAAATAAAAACAGAGATTAGTTATTCCTTTTCATGTTCAAATATTCATTTGAGTAATTTGTTAGAGTTGTACTTAACTGTTATTTAATAACATTTGGTTTACTACAAAAGATCTCTGGTTTGTCAATGGGGTCACTCCTGAAGTGAAGCATCCTATCCAACCATGTCAAACTAGAAAAATTGTTGGGTTTAGCCTGGCTTTTTAATATATCTTAGGGTTTTGGGTCCAGGATACTAAATATATACTGTTGTCTTTGGAGTGTTGCCATCAGATGGCTAAAGTCCAAACCATTCAGAAACTGTTTGCTGTGTAAATATTATTGTAGTAATGTCTCCACCAGTTTGGTAATGGTTACTGTACAGAGTGTTAATATAGAAATCAGTATTCCCAATTTATTGATGTGTTTCACAGGGAGATCGATTTGGAGGTGCTTTAGATGCAGCTGCCAAGCAATTCAGCAAAGCCTTTGACAGCAGTCTCATTGCAATGGACTTTGTCAATAAAATGAAAAAAGAAGGGAGGCTGATCATGGGAATTGGACACCGGGTGAAGTCGGTGAGTTCCAACACAGTTTAACTTTGGTTTATTTACAGTACCAAAGACAAAACAATACGAAATCTTGCTGCAGAAAAAATTGCATTTATTACAGGAGTCAGTGTCTATTTGCTGGTATACATTTTCACTTTAGGTTAGCATTGGCTTAGCTGTGAAGTTTTCTGTGATAAAGTAGTACAGTGCTACTGTGTCTTGGCTTCTGCATGAATAATAAGTCCCAGTGTTTGCTGAAACATTTTTGGAATGGTATTTAGCTAGGAGTTCAATTTAGGAGAAATAGTCTGAACCTCAATTTTTTTTAAGAACTCTCTTTTTAAGAAGCCTTAGTTTTATTCATGCTGTTCTTGTGAAAATGATAAGTCTACTTATTGCTACTTATTGCCCTGTGAAAGAAAAGGCATGTTGAAGGAGTGAGGATTTTTCTCATTCGGGTTGACAGTTCAGGCTGTGAAATGTCCTTGATGACATGCATTTCTGTGACCACTCCCTCATTTAAAAGGTGCTGTGATGAATATTTGAAGAAGTAAAGTGCAATCTTATAATGTGACTCCAAATGTTCTGTACGCTTTAAAAGGAAATCTAAAGCATTTGTCTTTTACCCTCATGAAAATAACTGGCTGGGAGATATAATCCTGATGTGGAGATGCTGGCATTGAACTGGGATAAGCTCAGGAAGAAGTCTCACAACATCAGGTTAAAGTCCAACAGGTTTATTTGGCAGCACAAGCCACTATCTTTGGGAGCACTGCCCCTTTGTCAGGTGAGTGGGAGTTCTGTTCACAAACAGGGCATATAAAGACACAAACTGAATTTGTAAAATGTTGGAATGCAAGTCTTTATAAGTAATCAAGTCTTAAAGGTATAGACAGTGTGAGTGGAGAGAGGGTTAAGCACAGGTTAAAGAGATGTGTATTGTCTCCAGCCAGGATTGTCATGAGATTTTGCAAACCCAGGCAAGTGGTGTGGGTTACAGATAGTGTGACATGAACCCAAGATCCCAGTTGAGGCCATCCTCGTGTGTACAAGAAGTTGGCTATCAGTCTCTGCTCAGCAACTTTGCATTGTCGTGTGTCATGAAGGCCACCTTGGAGAACACTTACCCGAAGATCAGACGCTGATCAACAGGAAGGGAACGCTCCTGCCTGACTCAACAATCATTTGTCTCTTTATATGCCCTGTTTGTGAACAGAACTCTCACCTGATGAAGGGGCAGTGCTCTGAAAGAAAGTGTCTTGTGCTACCAATTTTACCTGATGTTGGGAGACTTCTTTCTGTTTGGTAACCAGCCACTAGATGTCACAGGAGAGCAAAATTAGCTTTGATCAGAGCTGTCTGTTCCTGGGATACAGGAGTGCAAGTGCTGTACTACTTTTGTTTGGACACCACTGTTCTAAACCACCATACCAGCAATTCAGGTTGTGCAGCTTGTGAGTGTATATCATAAGATTTAATAACTTGCCCCATATACAATTACTGAACTGTACTGTTCCCATATGCTTTTGATTCAAATCCTTATCGTTGAACTTCAGGGGTCACGTATAAATTACATCCCAATAATTTGCATATCATGTTTCGTTGATTGCTCCTAGTGAGCTGATTTGGATTTATCAAAGGACAGTTCTTTGCAAACAAACAGGATAATCAGTGAGGTGCGGAACACAAGTGCAGGTCTCCCTGAGCTTCCAGGGTTTTCAGGCTGTGTTCTGGGCACTTGTCAATGCCATTTATATTCAATAGTTCAGATTTGTGCAAGGTGTGGAAGATCAAGGGCAGGTCAAGGCTGCATTGAAATAGTTCCATCAGAAGGTAAAAGAAAAGTGGTGAAAGTTAAGGCTATCACTTTGGTAACACCATAAGCTAACATTGATGTCATTGCATTGTGATGCTTAATGAATCCAACTTTCCTGATCACAGATTAATAATCCAGACATGAGGGTGCAGATCCTAAAGGATTTTGTGAAGCAGAATTTCTCAGCTACTCCCCTCCTTGACTACGCACTAGAAGTGGAGAAAATCACTACCTCCAAGGTATGGAATTATACTGGTGCATTGAAACCTGACCAGCAAGGAACTAGTTTTCCACAACGATCGATTCTATCGGGGATTTAGTGACAAACATTAAAGTAGCTCTAAAAATTTAAAAATGAATCTTGCAAATGCTTATCAAGCCCTTCAGTGTTTAGGAAGAGAAGGAAATACATCCTTCATGTGAACCCACCTGAAACAATCTCTCCTCTTTTTAGTTTGGTGTGTTTTTTATTTCAGACTTTTAAATAGTTTAAAATTCTAAACTATTCTTTGTGGCTTTGTGCTATGTATGTGGGCATACTGTGGGAATTGCTTCATTTCCGGATGAAAATTTGGGCGTGCGTTCAATGAAATAGCATGAATCCAATAGTTTGTGTGTCGGGTAATGCAGCAGTATTAGGAAGTGGATTTTAATTCTCCATTTGAAAATTTCCACAAGTGGAATCTGGAAATAAAAGGTGGTAGGATGAGCATACAAACTTTAGTGGTTTATTTTGGAAGTTAAGAATCCTGGAGAAGAAATGACCATTTCAAAATTTGTGTTATTGAAACTTTTCCCTTGTTTATTCCTTACTGATGTATGAATATTGATTGAGAATTGAATGGTTAAATTTTTTTTTGTTTCAGAAACCAAATCTTATCCTGAATGTTGATGGTTTTATTGGTGTTGCCATGGTTGACTTGCTAAGAAACTGTGGTGCTTTTACAAGGTAAATATTTTCTTTCAGTTTGAAATGTGGGGCTACCTGAGACTTGTTTCTGTTGCAGGTTCACGACTACAGAATGTCTAATGTTTTTTAGCCAATGAAGTATAGTTACTATTGTAACATAGGAAATGTAGCTACCAATTTGGACATAGCAAAGTTTTACATTGTGCCATGTTGGACGAGGGAAGAATATTGAATGAGTCAAAACACATGGAGAGCTGACCTTCTATTCTCTGAAATAATGCCATGGGGTATTTTATAGCCACTTGAGTACTACCTGATCTGTAATACTGCACCTCCCAACAGCGCAGCACTCCCTTAAGCCAACATAACTGTTTCTGCAGGCTGTGTCAAGGAACCTGCAAAAGAGATTATATTCATTTTAGTAGGACAAACTTGAATGTGGATTACAGGGTCAACGGCAGGGTTTTGAGGAACGGGGGATCTTGGGGTTCACGTCCACAGATCTCTGAAGATTGCCACTCAAGTGAATAGAGGCATGAAGAAGGCCTATAGTGAGTTAGGGTTTATTAACGGGGTTTTGAGTTTAAGAGCTTTGGGGTTATACTGCAACTGCACAGGACCTTGGTGAGACCACATTCAGAATTTTGTGTGCAGCTCTGGTCGTCTCACTATAAGAAGGATGTGGAAGCATTGGAGAGAATGCAGAGGAGATTTACCAAAATGCTGCCTGATTTGAAAGGTACGTCTTATGAGGAAAAGTTGAGGGAGCTGGGGCTTTTCTCTTCAGAGTGGAGGTGGATGAGAGGCGACCTAAGAGAGCTTTACAAGATGATGAGGGGGATAGATAGAGTGGACGTGCAGAGACTATTTTCTCGGGTGGATGTAGCTGTTACTAGGAGGCATGACTATAAAGTTCATGGTGGGAGATATAGGAAGGATGTCTGAGGTAGGTTCTTTACTCAGTATTTGGGGTGTGGAATAGACTGCCTGCTGTGATAGTGGAGTTGGACACTTTAGGAACTTTCAAGTAGTATCGGATAGGCAAATGGAGCACACCAGAATGATAGGGAGTGAGATGGGGTTCGGACAAAGCTTGGCACAACATTGAGGGTCGAAAGGCCTGTACTGTGCTATGATATCACTGTATTGGGATGTTTAATGATGTGTTTCTATGTTCTATATGTGCCAGATAGCTTAGCGATTATTACTGTACAAAAAGCTAGAACTTCAGATGAAGCTTTTTCATGCTTCAGGGTATTCCAAAGTGCTCCGCATGGTAAATTTTGTTTGTGCCATTTCAGTTGCTAAATGTTGTGATGTGAATGTCGGACTTCCACGTAAATACTGAGGACATTAAAATCCTTTAAAGCGAGTTTCAATTTATTTATTTGTTTTGTGGGCAGATGATGCAATTTATGCATTGCAAGGTTCGATGAACTATTTTTTTTTGATGGTGGTGATTTTGGTTGAACAATAGATTTCTCTTTTTCTTGAACTGTGGCATGAGATTTTAGTGCATGAGGCAGGATCCTTACAGTCTGAAACTGATAGCTCTGACAGGGCAGTACTGCACTGTGTGTCAGTGTCGATTGTGTGCTGAACTCTTGAAGTGCATCTTCTGACTGTCAGTTGAGTTGCTGCTGACACATGCTATTAAATCTTGAGAATGGAGGGGGGAATATTTTTCTGCATGCTTTTTCTCTTGCATGTGCATACTTGCACACCCTATTTTCCAAGTGGAAATATGAAGCAGATTCTGGTGTCTGGATAGAGGTTAACTTAACGTTCATCCTTTCACTCCCAAAGAAAGTAATAAAATGACTTTGTGTGCAGAGAAGAAGCTGATGAGTACATAGAGATTGGCGCTCTGAATGGAATCTTTGTTCTGGGACGAAGTATGGGCTTTATTGGTAAGTTAATTATAATGTTTTCTTTTAAATGATCAGGATAAAAATAGCTAGAATGATACCTCTCTCCCACCTCCCCCAGGGCAGCCTAGTTCTATCAGGAAGTACTTCTTTCACATAAAGAATAGTGAAATAATCATCGAGGTTTACAGCATGGAAACAGACCTTTGGCCTAACTTGTCTATGTCACCCAGTTTTTAACACTAAGCTAGCCCTATTTGGCCTACATCCCTCTATATCCATCATACCCATGTAACTGTCTTAATGCTTTTTAAAAAAACAAAATTGTACCTGTCTCTACTGTCTCTGGCAGCTCGTTCCAGACACACTTCACCCACTGTGTGAAAAATTGCTCCTCTGGACCCTTTTGTATCTCTCCCCTCTCACCTTAAATCTATGCCCTACCAAAGGTAGACTCCCCTACCTTTGGGAAAAGATGTTGAGTAACTACCTCCTCTATACCCCTCATTATTTTAGATCTCAGTATGATCATTCCAAAGCCACCTCCATGCAGAGAAAAAAATCCCAGTTTTTCCAGTCTGTCCTTGTAACTCATACCATCAAGTCTCGGTAGCATCCTAATAAATCTTTTCTGAATTCTTTCCCGTTTGATATTCTTTCTGTATAATAGGATGAGCACAACTGTACTCCAAATGTGGCCTTACTAATTTCTTGTACAACTTCAATAAGATGTCCTAAATCTGGAACTTTGTTTACGAAAGACTGTGTATGTTCTAATTCAATTGAAACTTTTAAGACTGAACTAGATATATTTTTGTTAGTTAAGAGTAATAGAGAACATGGAGTCAGGATAAGTAGAAGCTTATCTGTATTTTAATTATATTTAACTCCTTTACTTTCATACTCCTAAACAGCCTTGCCTAATAAAAATTGACTGGTCTCATTGCTACATTTAAGAGTGCAAAAAAGATTTACTGGGATGCTACTGGGACTTCATGGATTGAATTATTAGGAGAGGCTGAATAAATTGGGACTTTTTTCTCTGCAGCACAGAAGGCTGAGGGGTAGTATTACAGAGATATGTAAAATAATGAGGTGCATAGATCAGCTAGATAGTCAATGTCTTTTCCCAAAGAAAGGCAAGTCTAAAACTAGAGGGCATAGGTTTAAGGTGAGAGGGGGAGAAACAAAAGTGTCCAGAAGGCCAATTTTATCACACAGGATGGTGCCTCTGGAACAAGCTGCCAGAGATAGTAGTAGAGGTGGGTCCAATTTTCTTTTAAAAAGTGTTTAGTTACATGGGTACAATGGGTATAGAGGGATATGGGCCAAATGCATGCAATTAGGAGTAGCTTTGGGGCTTTAAAAAAAGGCGACATGGACAAGTTGGGCCAAGTACAGCCATTGCTGTAAATCTCTATGACTCTAATTGACTCAATTCCATTTGAACTTCCTATGCACAAAGGAATACAGGACAGGTTTGTGACTTGTCCTTGTAATTTAACTCTCCCAGCCCATGGTAGCACTCCCTTCACGTGGCCATGTCTTCTGCCTGAGGTGTGCCCGCAGCAGAATAGTACTCTCAACCAGTCTGATTTTAGTCTTAAGATGAAGTGTAGTTGTATTAAAATCCCCTTGTGTTCAAGACCAGCAGTCCAACCTTTTTCAATTTTTTTGACAAAGGGTTGTCTGGGCTCAGTCAGTTCTCTTCCCTCCTTACAGCCAGACCTGAGATTTTCCAGCATTTTCTATTTGGTTTCAAATTCCAGCATTCACAGTAATTTTCTTTTTTCCTTTTCAATTACTTTGTAGCTGTGAACCAGCTCCTGATGCTGTGTCTGTGAACCTCTAAATCCCTTGCAGATTTGTCTGTTTTCTGTTGAGAAACTGTTCCGATTTATCACTCTTGTCCAATATCATTGCCCTTGCACTTTGCCACGTTTAACACCATCTGCCATACAAACTCACATAATTTGTTCTTGTCCCTTCACAAATTTCAGCCTCCAACTAACTGTTGTCACTAGAACTGAAGTGACTTGGGGATTGGTTTGTATTGCAGGTGGGTGGCACTCCCAACAGCTGTGCATGCACACTTGCTTCAGAATTGTATTTCATAGCAGTAGAACATGTGGCTGTGTGTAGGGAGACTTGACTCTCCTGCTGCCAGGAAATCATGTTGGCAGCAACAACATGTCTTTCTGTTGCCAATTCTGTTCTAGGGAAAGTTGGAATGTGAAACTTGTCACCATGTGAAGTGATAGAAGCAAATATGATAGATACATTTTGGAGGAAGCTAGATAATTGCATAGGGGAGAAGGGAATAGAAGAATTATTAATTGGGTGAGATGAGGTACAGTAGTAAGATGATAATGTGGACTATAAACATTAGAAAAGATCTGTAAGGCTGAATGACTTCCCAGGCTTTAAAATCAATACAATTCTGTTTGTATTATCATTCTGTCTCTGAAGGGGTACTGATGGTGTTCTAACTGATCTATACCAAATACATCCCTGAAAATTCCTACTTTTGGAAAAGTTGAAAACTAGTTGAAGTTTAAAAACTTTCATTTGCATTACTTCCTGTGATTTACTTAATTTTCCAGGACACTATCTGGATCAGAAGCGTTTGAAGCAAGGACTATACCGTCACCCATGGGATGACATCTCATATGTCTTACCAGAACACATGACCATGTGAACATTTGGGTTCGCTAAGGGGGTCTCGGTGCAGAAACATCTCCCTGATCTCAACATTGCCCACCCAAAAGGTGTTTACATTGCTTTTCTTCTGTGCACTGAAATTCTTGGTAGATGAGGGAGGAGAAGAGAGGAACAGGAAGGGGGATGGGTATCTGTGCTTCATGAAGTGATGCAGCTCTTGTTAATAATAAAAACCAAATACCTGCTGCTGTTGAGTCCATTAGGAAGTAGGTGAGACCTGGTGTCAGGCTGGGTGTGGTTGCATGTGTGCACATCACGCAGTATTTGGAAATCTAGTATAGGATACAAAGTGAGCAAAGAATTGGTGTTGTCAGGAGTCCTTTGTCTGCACTGCCATTGCAGAATACAGCAGAACCCAAAGTAGAATTGTCCTTTCATTTTAAATTAATTTCAGGAAAAGTATTCCAAAGGGTTTCTTGTTACATTACTAATGCAGCATTTCCATTCAGTGGACTGAAGCTCATTCTCAGTTTTTTTAAACAGTCAGTAAACTGGGAATTTGGACTGGGATTTGTAGAATTCTTATCCATCTGAAGGAACCAGAGAGAGAGAAACAAACTGTGACTAAAGCCATAGATAGCTTTCAAACTGTACTTATCCACCTGGAGAAGCATTGGTGACTCTTTTCAATTGCACTTTTTTTGCTCTGCTGATGCATCCTGTTTGATTCTACCGACCCAGAGTTTCAGAAGGCTGTTCTTGATACTGCTGTATCAGACAGTTTAGTCATACATCTAGACTGAGATGTATTGTCAGCAGCTTGATGTTTACAGTTAATGGGATTTAAACTTCATCTAGAAATTTCTGTTGATGTTAGCCAACAAGTACACACATCTGTGTACGATCTTCCTTTGTTCACTATTTTGTTGCTTATGTTGCCTTTTTATATGCATATTAACACCTCCAGTTGAATTAGTGGACAGTGGAATGTCATACAGGTGTTTGGTAGCAGTGCCAGTAGTGTTTCTCAGGCTTATATGTAGCTCAAGTGGCCACCAAAGGCAACATGTTTGACGTTCATTGGAGTAATGCAATCAATCCGACTGAAGTGATTACTTTCTCTTGCTGGGATCTGCTGTACAGCTTCAATGGCATTTCATCTGACCACATTGTTGTCTGTGAATTCAATGTAGTAACTGTGCTGATGTACGCTTATTTAAGGGACCATTTGTACTAAACTTGTCTGCTCTGTGTGGTTTCAGAGTTATAATTTTAAAATTAGGAGATTGGGAATGAGATGTACTTCCTGTTAAGGGATGGAAGGGATAAAAGGGTCCTTAATAATTAGAAATTCAGTCTGTCTTCAAAAGGAAAACCTTTTACTGTAACCACGTGCACTGTCTTGCTATGTTTTCTGCAATCTGAAGATACCCAGGCCTGAACCTATAACCACAAAGTCTATCTGGTATCTTAGTATAAATTAAAATATGTAATTTATTGGGTTTAATGTTGTCTGTGTGATTTATTTGAAATTGCCTATTTGCAGACACCTTCTGCAGTACATGCATACTTCCCATTGATTTGTCTCCTGCTTCTTTGAGATAGATCTACTGTTCTAAACCAGCATATTTAATACTTTTAACAGAATTGAGGTTGTTCTTGGAGAGTTGATCATTTTTCCACTGAAACTGCTTAGAAACTTTGAGAGCCTCAAATTTGTCTCAGTTCGTTTCTGTAGAGCAGCATTAAATAGCCTCTGGGTATTTAAATACCTGTCAAATTTGTTGGTACCCACAGGTTGAAAGGTCATCCACTGAGTCGCCCAATCAGTTATTTTTATGTACGTCTTTCAAACTTCATTGACTAATTGTCTGAGATAATGATTTATCCTGAGGCTGAACGTGTTTCAAAGAGGAGTTGTAACTAGTAGCAGTTACAGTTCCAAGCAAATCAGGTGTTGAAATAAATAACTGGACTTCTTTCCTATGCCTGTCCAATCTCATCTGGGGGGGATAGAGTGGTAATTGTGGCAAGGACTGATTCCTTACTCTGCTTTGGGGTCTGCTTGGGATATGTGATGCTTTAACATGTTGTCACAGCATTGTCTATAAAATAGTTCTACGTATAAATCCATACTAAGATGTTCTGTCTGACATGCCCATATGTGTTTACAATAGATATTTTTGTCATGTCCAAATCATTTTTAAAAAATGAAACTGGGGTTGTTAATGCAGGCTCCAAAATTTAAATCAGAAATTAAAGGTCATGTAACAAGGATAATGCAGTAATCATTGACTTTAATCTACATTTAGACTGAGTAAACCTAATTAGCATTAATGCTGTAAAGGATGAATTCCTGTAACATATACAATGTGGTTTCCTCAGTTACAATTGGAGAAGCCAAATAGAGATTTTATTCAGTGAAGCAGGGCTAATTCATCAATATTTAAAGGAGCATTTAGGGAAGAGTGACCATAAGATAAGGTCTTAAAGGAAACTAGAGATATGAGGGACAAGTTGGCTGTAATTGGGAAACTACATGAAAAGGTTTATGGTCAACAGCAACAGCTAACATTTTAAATGTATACAACAAATATACATTCCTTTTGAGGCAAAAAAGCCAACAAGAAAGTGATTGAATTGTGGTTAACAAGTTTAAAATTGTATTAGATCAAAGAGACCAAAAAATTGCAAGCCTGACGATTGGGAATACTTTAAAGTTCAGTAAAGTAAGATCAAGTAAAGGGAAAATAGAATATGTGGATAAATGAGAACAAAATTGAAAGATTCCAATAGAGTAAGCAAGGATATTACAGATAGGAGAATTTATAAGGTGAACTGGGTTTTGTTTGAGTTAAAACCTCAACCATCACCATAATGTCAACAAATCACTAGACTCTGATGGAAGGAAGGTCATTGTTGGAGCAACTGAAGATGGTTGAGTCAAGGATACTCTCCCTTAAGGAACTCCTACAGTGATATCCTGGAACTAAGACGCTTGATCGCCAACAACTACAACCATCTTCCTTTGTGCTAGGTATGGTCTATCCATATGAATTAAAGGCACAGCCTGCTCTAGTACTTAAGATCATAACTGATCTGTTCATGTTTTGAATTTCACATTCCTATCACCACCCAATGCAAGATTCTTAATCAGGGTGTATCACTACTTCCACTACCCTCAGTGGAAGTTTTTTGCTCAGATGCCTTTGAAATCACTTACTTATCACCTCAAACCTCTGGCCATAGAAACCTCTATCATGGGGAAAAAAAGTCTTGTGATCTATCACATCTAACCTCATAATTTTAGAGACCTCAATCAAATCCTCAGCCTCTGCTCCAGGAAAAACAAACCCTATCTACCCAGTCTCTCCTCAACTGAAACTTTCCATTGCAGGTAACATCCTGGTAAATCTCTGCACCCTCTCCAGTGCAATCACGCCCTTTCAATAATGTGGAACCACTGCAGACAATAAACCAATGTTTTATAAAGTTGTATCGAGACCCCTCGGCTCCTTTTATTCTATTCCCTAGCTAATAAAAGCAAGCATTCTGTATGTCTTCATCTTCCTATTCTACCACCTTCAGCAATTTAAGGACTTGTACACCAAGGTCCCTTTGTTCTTCAATACTCCGTAGGGACCTACCATTCATAACATATACCCAACCCTTATTAGGCCCCCCACCTTACACTTAAGAACATAAGAAGTAGGAGCAGGAGTAGGCCATCCAGCCCCTCGAACCTGCCCCGCCATTCAATAAGATTATGGCTGATCTGTAGTGGTTCAGTACCACTTCCCTGCTTTCTCTCCGTAATCCTTAATTCCCTTGTCAATCAAAAACCAATCCACTCTTGAACATATTCAGCGAGGAACTTACCAAGACTAAATTCTATCTGCTATCACTGTGCCCAACTTACCAGCTGATCAATATCAGTCTCTAGCCTCACTAGGATTAGAGCCCTTCTCACTATCAACAATGTCACAAACTTACATATCATCTGCAAATTTACTAATTATAAATTCACACCCAAGTTGTTTTTGTAACACAGCAAGGGTTCCAGCATTAATCACTGTGGTACATCGCTGGTCACAGGTTTCCAATCTCAAAACCAGCCTTCCACCTTCACACTTTGCCTCCGAGTAACAAGCCATTTTGGTACTAATTTGTTAACTTTCCTTGGATTCCATGACTTCTAATGTTTGGGACCAACTTCCATCAGATGTAAATTACATCACCTGCACTATTTTCATCAGTATATTTAGTTTTCAAAAAAATGCAATTAAATTTGTTGGATAGGATCTCCTATCAACAATCCATGCTATCTATTGCTAATCAATGCTTGCCTTTCCAGGTGTTTATTAATCCTGTCTCTGAAAAATTCCCAATAATTTCCCTATCACTGACAGACTGACCTGTAATGCTCTCCTTGAATAAAGGTACCACACTAGAATCAGAATACACCTGCCGTTCAGAAGGATGCTCTTCAGCCCATCAATATTCCGTGGGGTTTTCCTTAATCTTAAGTGCCAATGATTGTATGTGGCCCCTTTTTGCCCTCCTAACTTTTTTTAAATGCCTCCCTACACACTTTATACTCCTGAGGAGTCTTCCCCCAATTTTAGTGTCCCAATACCTACCGTGTACTTCCTGTTTATTGAATCCTTTATCTCTGGGCGTCCAGGATTCCCCAGACATGCAGCCCCTGCCATTCGCTCTCAGAGAAACACATTGGCTCTGACCTTTCACTACTCTAAAAGACACCCACTTTCCAGATGGAAATTTACCTGTATGAAGCTGCTCCCAGTCTATATTTGCCAGATCTTAAATAATGATACGAAATTGTCCTTTCCCTAATTCAGACACTTGATTTCTGGAATATCCTTATTCCTTTCTAGAATGACATTGAAACTTACAGAATTTTGGTCATTTCCCAAAATGCTCATGAACTGACACATTGGGTGGAATTTTACAGCCTCACTTGAGCGAGACTGGAAATTTCGACCCTAGATCAACAGAGATTTCCATTGTTGGACCCTCACCCACTCCAATTCTGAGCAGGTGAGGTTGTACTATCTGGTATTTATGCTATTTTTCTGGCTTCATTCCCAAGGATTAGGGAGGTCTAGGATTGGCAAAGTTGAAATCCTCTAATACTGGGGGAGTCTTTTTTGTCAGCCAATTAATGTCCTATCCATGCTGATATGTCACTCACTATGTCATAAGCTCCTATTTTGCATGATAACCTTTTATTGGGCATCTTATTGAATGCCTCTGGAAATTCAAGTACAACAAATCTACGTGGTCGTCTTTATTAACAACACGTTACTCCTTCAAGGAACTCTAATAAAATATGATTTCCCTTTAATGAAAGCTAACACTTCCCAATTGCTGTAAGTTTTTCTAAGTGCCCAGCTAGAATCTCCTTAGCAACTTCAAATTGACAGATGTCGAGCTCACCGGCCTATAGAACATAACAGCACAGAACAGGCCCTTCGGCCTTCGATGTTGCGCCGACCGATATAAAAAGCAATGCCCCTCCAAACTAAACCATTCCCTTCTCTTCCATATACTTATCAACTAACCTCAAACGCCACCAAACTTGGCGCATCTACAACTGCTGCAGGCAGGGCATTCCACTCCCGAACCACCCTTTGGGTAAAGAACCTGCCTCTGATATCCGTCCTATAACTATCACCCCTTAATTTAAAGCTGTGTCTTTATAATCTTTCTTATAGTGTCTTCTCTTGAAGAGACGATTATATTTGCTACTTTCCAGTCTGGTGAAATGTTTTTAGAATCCAGTAAATTTTCATCCAATGCATTTATTGCCTCATTAATCACCTGTTCAGAGTCTCTCGGGTGAGTCTGGCAGGCCCTAGACACTTATCAGTCCGCAGCTCCATCAGTTTGCTCAGTACTGCTTCCCTAGTGATTATAATTTCACCAAATTCCTCTCTTCCTTCCACCTCCTGATTTTCAGACATTACTGGAATGTTTTCTGTATCCTTTAATGAAGATAAAAATAAAGTATTTATTCCCTTTCCATTTTTTAAATATAAAATGTGGTCCCTGGAGTAGATAACCTGGTATCCAATTTAAACACAGTAAAATCACAAACAGTAAAAAGTATTTTTGTTAAATGGAGTAGACTGAAATTAATTTTTGGACACAAAAGAGCTACCGTATTGTTTGAAGTGCCGTTGGATGTATATCCATTGTAAACGTAGGTCGGACCTTGGATTAATCAAAAAGATTCAGACTGGAAAGTCACCTCTGCTCACTGAACTTCTGCATGTGAAGACGATTGGGGTAAGAAGAGGAAGAATGGGAGTTGTAAGTAACTTTATGCGAAATTCTGTTGTAGTGGAATGAGTTAAATGAGCTACAGTCCAGGAGCTGAGCTTCATTTAGCAGCCTGACTGAATGAAAATCCTGTAATCTGTCCTGTGTTTGAGATTCCTTAGACATTGCCACAAACCTGTCAGCAATTTGGCACAAATTGGTCAAGCCTCTGTCGCAAAGTTGAGCTAATCATCCCCAATAAAAGTGGAATTGTAGTAAAGATTTGTGCAGCATGTTATAGTGACGGATGTTGTCAGACTATTTCATTGTGATTCTTGATACTTGAATTATTTGACATGCTCAGCCAATAGTAAATCCTGTTACTGCTGGTTCATGTCATTCTTACACTGAGAATTTAATTGTGCAGGGTTATCTTCTGCCAATTTTCTGATAGGCAGCAACTGTTTGGATGGTTATGCACTAGGTATCTGAGCACCATCTGTGCTGCTCTTGACTCTGACTGTCACAAGGAAAGCAGCAAACATTATTTCTGGCTGGCACACTGAGAAATCTTCCAGAATACAAACATAGCAGTTACACCACAGAAAGACTAAGCCTGTGTTAGTATTGCCTCGTTTGAGTGAAACAAAATTGGATCAAATTAATGAATTAAATGAATGGAGGATAACAAACAAACCCCACCCACCCCCTGCAAAAGAAACAAAACTTTAAATCAAAACAAGGTTCTGAGGAGAAATGATGCACCCCCCCCCCCCCCCCCCCCCCACCATGCCAGTGGACTCTAAGTTCCCAGGGACACCCGCCATGAACACAGTGGTGGAATACGGGCAGTCTGTGATGGTATTTATCCCGCAGTGCTTATAATTGTAATTCTGTGTCGTTCCAGATCCTTTCCTCTTTTTCATTATTATTAGATCATCTCTTATTCACAATATAGATCCAATCTCTTCAACTTCTTTTCAGAGGACAGTTCCTCTTACCTTAGGAATCAATCTATTACACTTTTGTTGCATTCTTTTCAAGGATATATATTCTTCTTTAGGTAAGGATTGAGAAACTGTACACAATTTGGTCATCATTCAATCTTAGCTTGGATATTTGAATTGAATTTTACTGCATCAACCCTTTGGCTGATTTCCTGATGACCCAGAACAATAACCCAAGAATTGCCACTTCCAAATAGTTGCACAATCAATAATCTTGTCCAGAGCTGAAGCTATTGATTCTTTCTATTGCTCCTATCAATTAATTTATTGTACATTAAAGATTGGATTAGTGTTAATTAGTCAGTTTAGTTTTTACATGCCAATATTACAAAGATCATCACATTAAAAATGTCAGAGTTTGAAAACTATTTATAATTCAGTTTTAAATAATAAAAATATCTCCTTGTATATTAATCACAATGTTAACTAGAAGTTACTATTAACCAGAAAATGAACTGGATGAACCATATAAATACTGTGACTACAACAGTAGGTCAAGGACAGGGAATCCTGCTCACCTCCTGATTCCCCAGTGCCTGTCTATCATGTACAAGGCCCATGTCAGGAATGTGATGCAACACTCACTACTTGCCTGGATGAGTGCAGCTCCAGCAACACTCAGGAAGCTTAACATCCCGGACAAAGCAGTCCACTTGATCGACACTCATTCACCACCTGAAACATTCACTCCCTCCACGATTGATGAACAGTGACAGGAGTGTGTACCATCTAACAGATGTACTTCAGCAAGGCTTCTTCAACAACACCTTTCAAACATGTGGATGCATGGGAATATTGCCACTTGCAAATCCCCTCCCAAAGTCGCACACCATCCTGACTTGCAAATATATTGGCCATTCCTTCACTGTCACTAGAACTCCCTCCCTAATGGCACTGTGGGTGTATCTACACACATAGACTGCAGAGGTTCAAGAATGCAGATGATTACTGCCTTCTCAAGGGCAAATTAGGGATGGGCAATAAATGCTGGTCTAGCTAGTGACACTCACATCCTGTGAACGAATGAATAAAAACAAAAAGCTACAATATGCAATTTATTTCACAAAAGAGATTGGAACTTATGATCAGTCAGATTCTGTGGGGCTGTGGTAAACTCACATGCACAAGTTATATACAGTATATCTGTGGAGTATATCTGATGGTCGTCGTGAAATCTGTTGAGAGGATTCTTTCCCTGATAGGACTGACTTTCTAAAACAATCTCAGAACAAGGAGTTAGCCAATCAGTGCTAAAATAAGAAAACTTTTTTCACTCAAAAGTGTTGTGATTCTTCGGAATTCTCTACCCCACAAAGCTGTGGATGCTCAATCACTGAGTATATGCTTGGATTTTTGTTTCCCAAGGGAAGTAAAAGATTTAGGGATAGTGTGGGGTAGTGGACGGTGTGGACTGATCCACAGAATGATCATCTGAAGTAGTATAGCAGTCAAATTGCTCACTCTTGCAATTGTTCCTGTTTCTGAATCACCTTCAGTCCCACAATATAGAATATCAAAGCCTTGTAATTCATTACAATGGTGTGGTACCCAATTGGCTGAATCAGAGAAATTTCTTTATGCTGAGGGATGTGAACCTTTGGAATTCATTATCCCAGGCAGTTGTTGATGAAAGCAGCCAGCATAATTAAGGATCTCAGACATTCTCTCTTCCACCTTCTTCCGTTAGGAAAAGGATACAGAAGTCTGAAGACCGACTGAAGAAAAGCTTCTTCCCTGCTGCTGTCAGACTTTTGAATGGATCTACCTCACATTGAGTTGATCTTTCTCTAAACTCCAGCTATGACTGTAACACTACATTCTGCACTCCTTCTCTATGAATGGCATGCTTTGTCTATGTAGCGCACAAGAAACAGTACTTTTCAGTGTGTGTTGATACAAGTGACAATAATAAATCAAATCAAATTCAGCCCATTGAGTCTACATTGACTATGGCAGAGTATCTTAGCCAGGTCCTCTTCTCCTCCCTATCACATGGCTAACCCATCTAACAGTGCATGCTCAGGTATGGGTTTTATTGAATGGCAGAGCAGGGTGACTCCTCTTTGTGTTTCCAACTGGACGGGGAAGGGTTAAATGCACAGAAATGAATGACATAGGCGGGGTGTAATGCGCAGCTTTCGATGACGTCACCAAAGCATTGACGAAGCCTTGACGCAGCTGCCGATGACGTAACCGCGCAGGTTGTGATGACGTCGCGCTGACCGTTGGGGCAGCCATGGCGGCGGCGCCCGCGGGCCCAGAGCAGGCGGACGGCGGCGACGCCGAGGCCGATGTGTTCGACTCCAAGAGCCACTGCCTGGAACTATCCCGCCGACAGAACGAGCAGAGGAAGCGGGGTCTGTTCTGCGACCTGACGCTGTCGGTGGGAGGCCGTGAGTTCCGCGCCCACCGCTCGGTGCTGGCCGCCGCCACCGAGTACTTCGAGCCGCTGCTCGGCGGCAACTTCGAGGAGTCGCGCTCGGAGCGAGTGGAGATGCGGAAATGGAGCACGGAGCCCGGGCCTGACCCCGACACGGTGGAGGCTGTTCTCCAGTACATGTACACCGGCAGCATCCAGGTCTGCACCGGCACCGTGCATGAGGTACTGGAACTGGCCGACAGGTGAGGCAGCACCCACTCTGATTGGCCAGGGGCATGGGGCCCGCGGGCTCTGATTGGCCTGGACCAGTGGGGGCCCCCCCCCTCCCCCGCTGTGATTTGCTGAGGGCCACTGGGGATGTTTGGGTGGGGTGGGTGGGGTGGGGGGGGGGGGTGGGGTTGGGGTGGGGGGGGGGTGGGGTTGGGGTGGGGTGGGGGTGGGGGGGGGGGTGCAGGGAGGGAGGTGGGCTGTGATTGATCAGGGGATTGGGGGCCTGACTGTGGCTCCCGTGGATGGGCCCCTGGTATGATTGGCCAAGAACACTTGGGTCCCTGGCTGTGATTTAGGACGATGTAGAGATGCTGGCGTTGGACTGGGGTAAACGCAGTAAGGCGTATATGCCTTTCTCAGATCAGAAAGACTGATTGGACTTAAACATGGTGTTGTGGAACTTCTACCTGTTATTTAGGGCCGCAGGGAAAAGCCTGGGAACTATTGGCCGGTGATCATAATATCTGAGGTGGGTAAGTTATTAGAAGGTATTGTGAGAGACAGGATCTACAGACATTTAGATAGGCAAGAATTGATTAGGGACAGTCAACATGGCTTTGTGAGTGGAAAACCATCTCCCATGAATTTGATGGAATTCTTTGGAGGGGTATCCAAGAAGGTAGATGAGGGCAGTGCAGTCAATGTGGCTTACGAGGACTTTAGCAAGGGTTATGGGTGGAAGTGGGAACATTAAAATGGCAGCGTGGGCTCATTGGGCCGTAGGGCCTTTTCCTATGCTGTGTTGTTCTTTGTTCTTTGACAAGGTACCATGTGGTGGTTTGGTGAATAAATTTAAATCTTATGGGATCCAGGGTGAGGTAGCCAATTGAATACTAAATAGGTATAACAAAAGAAGAAAGAGGTTGTTTTTCAAACTGGAGACCTGTGACCAGCAATGTGCCTCAGGGATTGGTGATAAGTCTACTGTTATTTGTCATTTATAGTAATGATTTTGATGAGAATTTAGAAAGCACTGGTGGCATAGTGGATAGTGAAGGTCATCTAAGATTGCAATGGGACCTTGATCAATTGGGCCGATGAATGGCAAATGGAGTTCAGTTTGGATAAATGCAAGGTGGTGCATTTTGGTAGATCAGACCAGGGCAGGACTTGCTCGGTTAATGTTAGAGCTTTGGGGAGAGTTATTGAACAAAGAGATATAAAGTTATAGGTTCATAGCTTCATGAAAGTGGAGTCAGAGGTGGACAGAATAAAAGCAAATTACTGTGGGTGCTGGAATCTGAAACCAAAAGAGAAAATGCTGGAAAATCTCAGGTCTGGCAGCATCTGTAAGGAGACAAAAGAGCAGATGTTTCAAGTCCACACAATCTTTTGTCAAAGCTTGGACAGGTTGGTGAAGAAGGCATTTGGCATGCTTGGTTTCATTGATCAGAACGTTAAATACAGGAGTTTGGATGTCTTGTTGAAGTTATACAAGATTTTGGAAAGGCCACATCTGGAATACTGTGCACTGTTCTGACCATCCTATTATAGAAAGAGTGCAGAAACAATTTACTAGAATGCTGTTGGGATTTGATAGTTTGAGTTATAAATGAGAGAATAAACTGGGACTTTTTTTTTCCTCTAGAATGTAGGAGGTTGAGGGGTAATCTTATAGACATGTATAAAATAATGAAGGACATAGACAAGGTAGATAGTGAACATCTTTTTCCAAAGGTAGGAGAGTCTAAATCTGGAGGGCACAGGTTTAAGGTGAGAGGGGAGAGATACAAAAGGGTCCACACAGCAGAGGCAGTAGGAGAGGCGGATACAATTTTATCTTTTATAAAGCATTTAGGAAACAACATGGGTAAAATTGATATTGAGGATATAGAACATAGAACATTACAGCACAGAACAGGCCCTTCGGCCTTCGATGTTGTGCCGACCAATATAAAAAGCAATGCCCCTCCAAACTAAACCATTCCCTTCTCTTCCATATACTTATCAAATAACCTCTTAAACGCCACCAAACTTGGCGCATCTACAACTGCTGCAGGCAGGGCATTCCACTCCCGAACCACCTTTGGGTAAAGAACCTACCTCTGATATCCGTCCTATAACTATCACCCCTTAATTTAAAGCTGTGTCCCCTTGTGCTAGCTTTCTCATCCTAGGAAAAAGGCTATCACTGTCCACCCTATCTAAACCTCTAATCATCTTATATGTTTCGATCAGGTCCCTCTTAGCCTCCTCCTTTCTAACGAAAACAACCTCAAATCCCTCAGCCTCTCCTCATAAGACCTGCCCTCCATACCAGGCAACATCCTGGTAAACATCCTCTGTACCCTCTCCAATGCCTCCACATCTTTCTTATAATGTGGGGACCAGTACTGCACACAATACTCCAAGTGCGGCCGCACTAGAGTTTTGTACAGTTGCAACATGACGTTGCGGCTCCGAAATTCAATCCCTCTACCAATAAAAGCCAAGACCCCATATGCCTTCCTAACAACCTTCTCGACCTGACTGCCTACTTTCAGGGATCTATGCACATACACACCAAGATCCCTCTGTTCATCTAGACTACTATGAATCCTACCATTTGCCCTATACTCTACACATTTATTATTTCTGCCATAGTGCATTAACTCACACTTTTCCACATTAAACTCCATTTGCCACCTCTCGGCCCAGCTCTGCAACTTGTCCAAGTCCCTCTGCAAACTATAACAACCCTCTTCACTATCTACCACTCCACCGACTTTAGTGTCATCTGCAAATTTACTAATCCATCCTTCAATACCCTCATCCAGATCATTTATAAAAAATACAAACAGCAGGGGCCCCAAAACAGACCCCTGAGGTACACCACTTGTCACCGAACTCCACGATGAATATCTCCCATCAACCACCACCCTCTGTCTTCTACCTGATAGCCAATTCCTAACCCAATTAGCTAAATCACCCTCTATCCCATACATCTGCATTTTCTGCAGAAGTCTTCCATGGGCCACCTTATCAAGCACCTTACTAAAGTCCATATATACCACATCAACCGCCTTACCCCCATCTACCTCTTTAGTCACTTTTTCAAAAAACTCAATGAGGTTAGTAAGGCACGACCTACCCTTCACAAAACCATGCTGACTATCCCCAATCAATTCATTACTCTCTAAATAACTATAAATCCTATCCCTAATTATTCTCTCCAATACTTTGGGCCAAACACAGGCAGTTGGGTCTAGCTTAATGGTAAAAATTGGGTGGCATGGATAAATTGGACTGAAGGGCCTGATTCCGTGCTGTAAACCTCTATGATTGAAAGGGGGACCTGTAGCAATTGGCATGATGTGGAGATGCTGTGTGTGTCTCCACCTGCCCTTCTCTGATCAGAACCCTCCACACACCTGACGAAGGAACAGTATTTCCGAAAGCTTGTGGGTTTACTATCAAATAAACTGATTTGACTTTATCCTGGTTTTGAGACTTTTTATTGCTATTGGGATGGCACGGTGGTTAGCATGCTGCCTTATAATGCTGGAGACCTGAGTTTGATTCTGACTTTGGATCACTATCTATGGAGAATTTGCACTTTCTCCCTGTTTCTGTATGGTTTTTCTCTAGATGCTTCAGTTTCCTTCCACAGTCAGAAGGATGTGCTGGTTAGATGGATTGGCCATGCTAAATTGCCCCTTAGTGTCAGGGGGACTAGCAGAGTCAGTATATGAGGATAGGGCCTGAGTGGGATTATTGTCAATGCACTCTTGATGGATGAATGGCTTCCTCCTGCATTATAGGGATTTTATGATTGTACTATCAGAGGAGAAGGGGCTGTTTGACAATGGATGTCGGGCCCATGCCTCCTTTGGTAGTGGCTCTTGAATGATGCATTTGGCCAGGGTGGGGTAATGTGAATCAGGGCTATGAGGGTGTGGACATGATCATCATGTCCGGTAAGGAAGGAACAAGTTTGTCTGTTTATTCCCTCAACATTCTAAAATATGTCGCATCCAGTTAATCAACTTTTGAAATGTAATCACTGACGTTATGTACTGAGTGTAGCGCACTCAGAGTACATAGGAGCTCTTTGATCATGGAGCATTCAGAAGTGGGAGGGGGTGCAGTTGTTTTAATCTTTGCCATTGAACATGGTGATACTCTGAGTACTTTCTTAAAACCCATATAGATAACACCCATTGCTTTTCCTTAATCAGCAAGAAATACTTTTTACAAACAGTGACTAACTCTGCAGTAAGCAATTGAAAATGAGAGCAACAGTTAATGGGATGAAGTAGAGCTCGGCATCATCAGGATGCGAATGAAAGTTGACTCCATTCTTTAGATAGAATTGCCAAGGAGTAGCATGTAGAGTTTCAAGGATGGACACTCATGCCCATAAGTGACAAGAGAACATCTGAAATGTGGAGCTTATTCAAGGAGCAGCTATTGCGAGTCCTTGATAAGTATGTCCCTGTCAGGCAAGGAGGAAATGGTCGAGTAAGGGAACCATGGTGTACTAAAAAAGTTAATTCGCTGGTTAAAAGGAAAAAAGAGGCTTATGTCAGGATGAGGCTTGAAGACTCAGTTAGTGCAATGGATAGCTATAGATTAGCCAGGAGTGAGCTAAAGAGTGAGTTGAGAAGAGCTAAAAGGGGACACGAGAAGACTTTGGCTGATAGGATCAAGGAGAATCCTAAAGCTTTCTTTAGATATGTTAAGAATAGAAGATTGGTTAGGGCAAGATTAGGGCCAGTCAGAGACAGCAGTGGGAAGTTGTGCGTGGAGCCTGAAGAGATTGGAGAGGCACTGAACAAATATTTCTCTTCGGTATTCACGCAGGGAGATGTAAATGTAGTTGTGGAGAACACTGGGATACAGGGTTGCAAACTGGAAAGTATTGAAGTAGATAATTAGGAACATAGAACATTACAGCACAGAACAGGCCCTTCGGCCTTCGATGTTGCGCCGACCAATATAAAAAGCAATGCCCTCCAAACTAAATCATTCAATCTCTCTTCCATATACTTATCAACTAACCTCTTAAACGCCACCAAACTAGGCGCATCTACAACTGCTGCAGGCAGGGCATTCCACTCCCGAACCACCCTTTGGGTAAAGAACCTGCCTCTGATATCCGTCCTATAACTATCACCCCTTAATTTAAAGCTGTGTCCCCTCGTGCTAACTTTCTCCATCCTAGGAAAAAGGCTATCACTGTCCACCCTATCTAAACCTCTAATCATCTTATATGTTTCAATAAGTTCTCCTCTTAGCCGCCTCCTTTCTAACAAAAACAACCTCAAAATCCCTCAGCCTCTCTTCATAAGACCTGCCCTCCATACCAGGCAACATCCTGGTAAACCTCCTCTGTACCCTCTCCAACGCCTCCACATCTTTCTTATAATGCGGGGACCAAAACTGCACACAATACTCCAAGTGCGGCCGCACCAGAGTTTTGTACAGCTGCAACATGACACCTCGGCTCCGAAATTCAATCCCTCTACCAATAAAAG